>OY720644.1:59324842-60026619 GCA_963169105.1 Ceriagrion tenellum
CTGGTGAAATTAGTACTTATAATTCGAATATGTTCTGAATTATGACTAGGGAACTATCTCGCTCGGACTACCTAAGTCTTACCTCAAGGAGAAAATATCAAAAGCAGGATCGCAACGACGCTAGACGGATGATTGAATGCCAGAGTTTCAGTCACTCACCTAGAAAGAGATGAAAAGATTCATTAGATCAGATATTAATCAAAATCTAATGTAGCTCAATAATGAAAATGTTTTAGCGGGAGAAGATTTCAAATAGGACTAGGGATTGGAACTGCTAATAAATTTTTAGTTTGACCGTTCCAACCCTCAAAAACCATGTAGGACAACCCAACAATGTCATTTATCATCAAATCCTTGCATTCAGTTCTCTCTCCTATGGCGCTACAGCCCAAGTTTGGGCCCTGGCCTTCTTCAACTTCCGCCTCCATGCTTTTCTGTCAGTTGTCACTCTCCTCCAAAGTCGTAGTCCTAGGAGATTCCGTGTGTCAGCCTGTACTTCATCTTCCCAGCGTTTACGGGGTCTTCCTACTGGTCTTTTACCGTACATTCGGCTGTCTAACGTTCTCTTTGGTATCCTTTTGTCATCCATTCTAGCCACATGCTCCAGCAATCGCTGGAGTCGGATGTATTTTGACAGAGGAGGTTCTCTAAAAATACCATATAATTCATGGTTGAATCTTATTCTCCAGATATTGTATTCCTGAATGGGTCCTAAAATTTTTCTATGCACTTCCCTTTCAAATCGATAAAGTATGCTCTTCGTCTTCTCTGTCACACTCCATGCTTCATATCCAAAAGTTGCAATGGGCCTTATAATTGTCTTGTATATCTTTAGCTTGCTATTACGATGGGCATTTTTTGATCTAAGTACATGTGACATCGCCAAGTACGGCTAGTGTTATTCTTCTTCGGACTTCTCCCTCTTCTGTACCATCTGCATTTAATTCCACCCCTAAGTATATAAATCGGCTCACTGACTCAATGGGGTCATATAACACTATCTGTGAGCCCCTGTTCCCTATTTCCTGCAGTAGAATTTTGGTTTTTGATGTATTAATCTCAAGGCCAATGCTCTTAGCAAGGTTTTTTATTTGTAGATAGGTTTGCTGTGCCTCTACTGCTCTTCGGCTCATAACATTAATATCATCTGCGCAGGCAACCAGTTGCGTTAATTTGTTGGTTAGAAAGTTTTCTCTTCCTGACTCCATCTGCCTTATTACTTACTCCAGAGCTATATTAAATAGGGTAGGAGCCAAACCATCTCCTTGCTTCAGACCCTTCGAGATTTTGAATACATCTGTCAATTAGTTTTGGATACGTACCACTGCTTCAGTGTCCTCCATTGTCGTTTTGATTAATCTTATTAATTTGTGTGGGATTTTTAGTTCGAGCAGTATTAGATAAAGTTTTCTTCTATCAAGTGAGTCATGTGCCTGTTTGAAATCTATGAATACATTATATACATCAATGTCGTATTCCCAGGCTTTGCGCAGGATTTCTTTTACTGTGAAAATTTGGTCTATTGTTGACCTGCCACTCCTAAATCCAGCTTGATATTCACCAATAATATCTTCTGCTAGGGGTATAAGTCGTTGATTAATAATATATGTTAATATTTTATATGCTGTGCATTGAAGAGAGATCCATCGATAGTTGTCGCATTTCAATTTGTCTCTCTTTTTGTGTATAGGGCATATGATGCTCTTTCTCCAATCCTTAGGAATTGTCTCTTCCTCCCATATTTTAGTAATCAAGGCATGCATTAGTTCAGTTAGGTGTTCTCCACCTAGTTTATACATTTCAGATGGTATTTCGTCCATTCCTGGTGCCTTGTTATTCTTTTGGGCCTTTATTGCGTCTCTCACCTACTCTAAAGTAGGGGATTCTATTTTTTCTTCCAAGTCATCACGTAGAGTCACATCGTGCCCATTTTCTTCCGCCTCTTGTGTTCCTAGTAGGGTTTGAAAATATCTCTTCCAGATATTTTTTATGTTTTGGGGGTCAGTCTCTTATTGTCCTGCTTCGTTTCTGCACATATTTGTTCGGGGTTTATAGTCCTCTCTAATGTTTTTCAAATATCTATATGCCCCTTTAGGATTATTGCCCTTGAAATCTTCTCCCATTTTACTTATTAAGTCATTTTCATGATTTCTTTTCTTCCTTCTGCATAATTTACCAGCTCGTCTTCTAGCTTCTTCGAAATCCCTTCTTCTCTCTCTGGTTCTCTTTTCAATGTATTTTCTATATTTCTTGTTTCTTTCTTCTATTGTTTCATGGCACTCATCATCAAACCAGGTTGCTCTTTTTTTGTTCTTCTTGTAGCCTATAGTTTTTGCAGCCGTTTCCTTGATTGTGGTTTTAATTATGTACCATTGGTCCTCTACTGTTTGACCCAGTTGGTTTATGTTTGGTATTTATTGTTTTAATTCTTGTTCGAAGGCCTTTCTTGTTTCAGGTGACTTTAGCTTCTCAGCCTCTAGCTTTTCAGCTTTCCCTTGACTTTAATTCTCCCTAGATATTCTACATCTAAATCTGACCAGGACTAAGCAGTGATCTGATTCACAGCGTGCACCTCTTCTTGTCTTAACATCTAGTATGCTGCTGGCTGCTCTTCTGTCTATCAGTATGTGGTCTATTTGATTAGTTGTGTTCCCGTCCGGAGACATCCAGGTTACTTTATAGATATTTCTATGCGGGAAGCATGTAGAGCTCATAATCATATCTTTGCTACTGGCAAAATTAATCAGAAAATCTCCATTTTCATTTGTTTCATCGCGTAATGAGTGCCTTCCTATTGTTCCCATGAACTGTGCTTCCTTTCCTAATTTGGGATTCATGTCGCCCATAATGATTTTTATATCATTTTTTGGCGAGTTATCATAGGTTTCTTCCAAAAGCTGGTAGAATTTCTCCTTCATTCCTTCTTCTTGTTCTTCCGTAGGAGCGTAAACATTTAATAGAGTTAAGCTGAAGAAATGAGTACGTACACAGAGCTTGCATAAGCGTTCTTTGATTGCTTGGAAGTCTATAATATTGGTTTTCATTTTGTTGCCTACTATGAATGCGACACCAAACTCTTTGTTACCTCCTTCTTTTCCGCTATACAGAATTGTGAGCGTTCTCGTATCCCTTATCCCTTGACCTAATCATTTTGTTTCTTGTATTTCTGTCACCATAAGTCGGTAGTCTTTTATTTCCTTAAGTAGTGCTGTTTGAGTACCTGGTTTATTTAGCGTCCGTACATTCCACGTTCCAGAAGCATAGTCCATATTTTTTCGCATGAGTCGTTTCCGAAAGATCCGTCCGTTTTTCCGAGGCTTCTGTTTAGGTTCCTGAACTAGATTTTTTTATGGGAATGGGTAGTTAGCCCATTACCTAACGCTCCTCCATTATCCGGGCTTGGGACCGGCAGCATTGGCTCCTGAGTTACTCGATCCACCCATTTGCCAGCACAGGCAGTTACAATGATAGAATTCTCTATCTTATTTTCACACGTTTAAACGAGCCATTTCTGTTTTATGTTTTTTTTCTCGAGAATGGCTCAAGAGATATGGATGAAATGTTGCATTATATTACACTCGGGAGATAAAATAATGTTGAGAAAGGTCTCATATTCGAAAAAATCCATTTAATATTTTAAAGACTGACTTAAAATTGTAAAAATGTTAACAAGGGCCTTGTAAGTATCCAAGGTGGCAATGCATCAAACGATAAACGTAAACTATAAGCAAGTGTATCAGCCATTAGGGCACTACGTCATCAAACTGTACACGGAAAACCAAAATAACAATTACAATGATTGACCTTGCTATTTCCTTGCTTTCCTGTCGATAGCACGACGGAATGGACGAATTAGCGGATGTAAAGCAAGAATATTAACTATCTGTTCGAAATTTTAGAAAATTAACTCTTTAAATATACATTGGTTTCTTAGTGCTATGGGTTCTCCTCGGTTTTACAAGAGTTTTCTGCAAGAATGCGGATGATTTTTAATTTAAATAAATAAACAAAACATGTGCAAGGAGAATGCATATTAAAGAAGTGCATGCTGATTTTTAGTACTTTATCGATGGAAAACATGGTAAAATTGCAAAATTAGCACGTTAGGCCCGTCCCGCAGGAGGAAAATGAGGGTTGACGAAGATGGCGGATGGCTTCAGCTTCTGGAATTGGCAAGCACAGGGAGTGCCCCCTTTATCTACCTCAGTATTTGAGGTAGACGTGATCAAACGTAGCCGGGAAATCGAAATAACAACCATAATGGTTGACTTTGATGTTTCCTCACTTACCTTTGGATAGCACGACGGAATGGACGAACTAGCGGATGCAAAGCAAGTTTATCCAGCATTTGTTGAAAATTTCATGCAAGTAACTCTTGAGACACGTATTGGTTACTAAGTGCTAAGGATTCTACTCGATTTGAAAATATTTTTACACAGGATCGCTTAATATTATTAATTAAAATAAATAAATATTAGCTAGGAGAATGAATATTAATGGTGTAAATGCGTGCTGGTGGAATACATGGCAAAATTACAACTTTAATGCGTCAGCCCATAAGCGCTAAAGTAAAATAGGGGTTTACAAAAATGGCGGACAGGCCATGGCCACGCTACAGCTTCTAGCATTGGTTGCAATCGCAAGCGCCCTGCCCATCCATCTCAACGGGTAGAACCTATTCTCCTAATTCATCTTGAGTAGAAATCCTCCTCATATATCATCTCTTTAATTCAGCAGTATCTACGAGAAGTACAGATTTCATTCGGCATAAATAATTAAAAATTTCTTCGTTCCCTAACGTATACTATACATGCGCGTGGGCAAAATCAATTTTTGTCAACTTATCATCGATGCACAGGTATGACTTCGAGCATTGAATATTTATTCAAATTGAAAGCATTCCCTGATGATTTCCAGACTAATGGCCGGTTGCAAGAACATTCATTTACTTACGGAATCAATATAACAACCATGAAGTTACGGATGTCAAAATAATATTCGGACTGCAGGAACACATCTACTAGTAACAAATCTTATTTATCAATAGTCAATAGCTTCGAATTTTCGATCTAATCTCCTTCCATCGGATAACATTAATGAACATTTAGCCTATGAATAATTGCTAATGCACAATAAATAGTCAGTAAGAGTAAACAAACTGGTCATTTGTCTCAAAACAACTCTTTCATCTAGTAATTAAGTCTCCAAGTGGTTCTTAGCGCATCCGCCATTTTGGATACTTATGAAACTCCATGATATAATTTTGAAACCAATAAATTTATCGATTGTTTCTGCAACATTTAGCAGCAATTAAGCAACGAAGCAAACTGTTGGGATACTTGAAATTCAATATCTCGATTTACGGATGTCAATTATGTTTGGGATCTGGCCAAAAGGGCAGGACGTGGGTGGAATGCGAGTGGGATCGCCCAAGTGGAATCCGACCCTTAATCCACAACGTTGGACTTTTCCGCCCACCAACCAACCACACGGTCTCACATTACTGCATCACATCTTTCAAGTCACCAGCAATTGTTTTTCTGATAGGGCAACGAAGTTTTCCATTCCTGTAGAGCGTGTCCCGCTGATTCAGCTCCAAGAACCACCACAGCAATCAACCCAAATACTTCTCCACGTCATACGGCAAATCCAAATTCCTTCCTAATTCCTTTGGAGAGGTTATCTTTTTCTTTCCCACACCGACCGAGACCTTTTTTAGACCAACTATATAAAAGGCTACACGTATGCACGCATGATTCAGTTACAAGTTGTAGTGATTCAGATGCTCGCCAACAGATGTCATGCGAGCTCTCATATATTTTCTTACCGCTTTACTTACTTTTTCTTACTCCTAACTGACATATGAAGTTGGCGTATGACTTTTTCAAAATACAAGTACCACAACGGAAACGGCTTCGTAACAGCTTCGAATGCTGACCCAAAAATTTTGACAACGAAGGAATCTTTGACTCATTGATATAATTTATTGTTTCCCATAGTTATACATACTTTTTTCATCGTAAATAAAATGCCACTCACAATTGGGCGACCATTAACGGTTGACAATGTTAACTTTACTGAGCAGCCAGATCCGCAGTTCTTTGAATAAGCCGTCATGCTATGCCAACACGAAACCCATCGCATTTAACAGACCAGCCGCAATGCACACAGGTATCGAAAATGAATATATCGAGACGTCTCCATCTTTTAAAAGTCTCTCATGCATAAACGAACAAGATGACGATTCAGAATCATTGGGTTCGATCAACGCATAAATCTTGGACCCCGACGGACTCGTGAAATGAATCTGAAATGAAGGAACGGTTAACGGTTAAACGAAGCAATTTCGGAACAGAAGGGACGGTTATGAGAGTCTAAGACTCATGTCCAGCCACGATGCGTGCGCCGTCGAGTCTTGAGGAGGAACAAGGAAAGCAATCAACCGTTTCAAAAGACGGAAGTAATTCCCACTCGACGAGGAAATTCATCTCCATCGAAGAGATGAGAAATTAAAAAGAAAATGTTCCGGGAAAGAAATGAATTTTAATTTCCATCCGATTCGAAGGGAACCATATACTGAAGGCCCATTATTTCGCATAGCCCGTCACAAAATGAGGAAAAATGGCGAAGAAAATAGCAGATAAAACTGTTATCCTAATACGGTTGAAAAATCACTCAGATAAAGTAAATTCGGTGAAATTAATGCAAAACTAATTATAAAACGAAGATGGCGTGGAAAGATATTAGTCACAGGTAATTAAGGTAATCTAATGGTTAACAAAGGTTTAAATGGAAAAGCATAAACATCGTCTAGATGGTTACAGACGCATATACATAGCTTCCCTCACACGTTCTTTCTTCACCTCAGAATTAGTTCTACCTCTCCTCATCCTGTCCATAATACCAAATCTTCGAAAATGCTCAAATACATTGCTCAACAGTCACGTCCACTGGATTACGAACTCGTCTCGTTTTGTATTCACATGAAAACTTTTGTACACAGTTACGAAAATTTATAGGCAAGAAACCATTTGCTAAACTAACCTGCATAAGCTAACCATTTGCTCTATGATTAACCCTATCTTTTGAAATGGGACGCTTTCGAAATTTGAGAGAAGAACATTTCATCTTTTGATTAAAAACAATGTTGAATGAAAAATAATAGGGAATATATCGATTTCCACATAGCATTTATTAAAAAAACTTTGAACAACTTAACAGCGAAATAGCAATGAAGTAGTTACATATTCCGAGAGACGCTCAGCATGTGGATATTCTAGTAAATTTTAATGACATTATAACTGTAAAGACAATATGTCGATGTTCAAGAAAATCGTTGAAAATAACGTAGAAAGCCTTTACAACGAAACAACACTGAAGTGCAGCAGAAAGAAAAGTTCAATGACAAGCCACATATGGATTGCTAGCGTAGCACTAAAGCTAGTCTAACACAATAGCACTGTCGAGCCACACTCGACAACTCAGTGTAAAATCTTAGTATAATTTACGTTTAAGGTAGTTTGAGCAAAATATCATTTTACCGAGAAATCAATGAATTTGGTCTCATTTTAAAGAAAAATACATCACTTTTCCATTGACATAAAAAAATTCAACCCCTTACCATACAACTCACCAAAAAATACCAGCCCTTTCATATGGAAAAATGGTACGTGTTTGCAATCCAGAGAGACCTTATATTAAAAATGAGACATTTCCTACACTTAGATCTCGTAAAAAAATCGACAGTGAGTAGTTTGTTATCAAATATTTTTGCAAATTAATCATATTGTCACCGCAGAAAATTCGGGATCACAATGAACCTTCCATTTTGATGGAGTTTAAAAACGTACCGCGTGAAAAATAATGAGCCAAGTTAAAGACTTATTTAGATATTTTCATTTGATTACTTACAATTTATATCATGTAAAACTATTTTATTGCACCATTAATAATGAAATATTTAATTCGTGTCTCATAGTTGGTGAAATTAAAACGTATACGTCGAATATGGCCTCTATTATGATAAGGGAAGTATCTCGCTCACACTACCTTAACAGCTATTCCCACGGTCCATAATTTCCTCGTCAAACTGAGTCAACCATACCTTAAAAGAACCAACCAACAACGGTGGCACTGACTCGTATAAAATACAGAGCAAGACGAATTGAACGAAAGCGAAGAGGATAACCTGGAAGACAACGGAACAATAAAAAAACCTGTTTCCATTTCGCTAAGACTAAGCTTAAAAAAAGAAAGGTAGCTATAGAGTATACCTGGACCAGCAATGAAATCTCCCGAATCAAAGCCAGAGATAAAAATCTCCACCCACGCTCGAAGCCGCCTATTACGGAGGGAAACGAAAGAATCAGGACAAACGTCGAGGAAGATAACAGTGAGACCCTTAAGAGGGGCGGGGCAGGAACGGAACAATGTTTACTTCATCCCCCACACTCGACTAAATGAACAAAGGGAGAGAGGGTGGTGGATGAAAAAGGGTAAGGGAGAACTATTTTTAGGACGGCCATTCTGGTGATGGGAAGGGAAAGGCCGGGCTGGATTATATCAGCATCATCCCCCGACTTCCCCCATTCATGACGATCAGAACCGGGTTGCAAGGAGACTTAACGATCTCCAGACTACTCTGCTCGGAACTCCTGAGCCCTGAGACTCCCGGTCCGCTGAGCCGTTCGATAAAAATAGAAAAATATACGAACTTCAAGGGACCATTCACCCAAAACCCAACTTCTTATCTCGCCCACCCCTTTGTCTTACGTCCTGTGGGCCGGTTCATATTGAACAAAAGAGCATAACTTATGAACGTAACTACAGAACTTTAGTCAAGTAACAAAATAGCGGCTGCAACGCGGTTTTAGAACTTATAGTAAAATATCGCAATTATGTTGGACAAAAAAACAAATAGTGAACGCGTGCAATTGTAAATAATATTTAGAAATAAAATTTACAGTCTCCACTATGACTGGGAAAGAATTTCGCTGAAACCAATCTTAGATTACGAATTCACAGTCTGGTAATGTCATTGAGGTGTTTGGAGAGGGCGCTTGCTATGCTGGCGAATGCTAGAAGCTGAAGCCAGTCCGACATCTTCGTTGATCCTCATTTTCCTATGGAGCTTATGATCTAACGCACTAATTTTGCAATTTTACTATATATTACATAAATATGTTACAAAATAAAATACAAGTCAGCATGCACTTACTTTTTTAAATGTGAATTCACCCAAGATATTTTGTTATTTATTTAAATCAATGGTAATCCACATTCCCGGTGAAAACTATTTTAAAATCGATTAGAATCCACACCACTAAGCAGCCAATATACGCCTCAAGAGTTACTTGCCATAACTTTTTAAACAGGTGGTGGATATTCTTGCTATACTTCCGCTAATTCGTCCATTCCATCGTGCTATCCATAGGAAAGTAAGGAGAGAGCAGGGTAAAACAATATGGTTGTCATTTTGGTTGTCTGGCTGAAATTAATATCTTTAAATTAAGTAATTCTTTAATGTACATACATCCTCTTTGCGTTATTTGTTTAGTTATTTAAATAAAATATAACCCGCATTTCCGCTAAAAACTAGGGAAAAATCGAGTAGAATCCATTGCTAAAAGCAGCCAATATGTGTTTGAAGAGTTACTTGCCCTAAATTTGAGACAGATGGTTGATATTCCGACTTTACATCCGCTAATCCGTCCATTACGTCGTTCTATCCATAGAAAAGTGATAAGAGAGCAGGGATTAGCAATATGGTTGTTATTTCAGCTGTCAGGTTACAATTTGACGACGTAGTGCCCTCTCCGTGTACATGAATGATTAATATACTGTTGCGACACCCATTGTTGATTGCTATCGTTGATATGCTTCGCTGCAGCTGAGGCTGGCAGTGTCTCTATCCGCCAGCGAGTTTGACTAAGCCTGCCATACGGGCATGCTGAGAAAATGCAGATGCTGAAAATGCATTGTATTTAATAAGAAATCTGACAGAAATTATTCATTTTAGATGAGTAAAACTACACTGCTTTAAAACAGCAATATTAGGGTACCGATATCTCCAGTTATTCTGCTGTAAATGATTTCATTTCTCGAAGATATTAGCATTTTCCTCCTGGGTTACTCAATATAGGATATGATTTTACACAGCGCTGCAATATACACCTCCAGAAACTCTTATATCTTGCGAAATAGGGGTAAAATGATACCTTTTAAGATTCTCGGAGACTGTTAAGCAATAGTTTTTTTAGTAACTATTTGAAACAAGCTTTTACTAGTTCGTCACCGTACGTACCGTCCTGAGCTCCGAGCGGCAAGTTACCGCAATTGTAGTCACGACTGTATATACCCAAGGTCCTTCAATATCCATTGTATTCTTCCTTTGATATATGTCTTCGCAACTTAAACAAGTCCGCCATTTATGTTTACATTAATTTTCGTGAATTGTTTCACAAGCACAACATAGAGTTTTCAACGTTTTGTTTATTTGGCAGTGCATTCGTATACGAAATTAAGACTTGCGCCAGGTTTTTGTTGATTTACTTGGGTTTGCAGAGGCAGAAAATGCTAAGTAAGCTCATTAATGGCGGATGTGAGGTGGAAATGGTTGCAAAGGCCTGTATCGAAAGAAGAATACAAGCGACATCAAACGACTTAAGCCCCGTTCACAATAACTTAACTTGGCTTAAGCTGTTCCCGAGTGCCAATCGGGGACTGAAATTTCCAACCAATCACAGCACGCCACTTTCAAAGTCGATATTACAATCGATTGACGGGCCTTATCGATATCGTAATCCCGATTACTTCCGCACTATCGATAGTACACCAGGCCTTGCTATTGGCTAGAATTAAGAGAAAGTTGAGAAATGCTAAACTCCAAGATTACGCCAAGTCAAGTTAAGCCACTTTAAGTTGTTGTGGCAAAGTGTGTTGCTTTCTCATGGACTCGACTCCTAAGTCGCGCCAAGTTAAGCCAAGTTAAGTCAAGTTAAGTTGTTGTCAACGGGGCTTTAGACTGTGACAATACGTTCTTAAGTACTGTTCCAAAAAAATCGAATTGGCCGGAAATTACGTTACGCCATTAAGTTAAGGTTTCACGTTCGATGCGAATCTGTCTTCCAATGAGACCTTACACCCGTTAGACCTTTACCCCTTATCTCGCCCAACCTTTGTCTTACATCCTTTCGCCTCATCTCTCTTCCTCCCCCCAAGACACGAAACGATCTCTCCTCAAACACTTCCCGAGCCACCCACACTGCAGAACCGAGCCAACCACCGTCGCTCGCCATTAAATCCTTCTGCACACTCACCCATTCGAGCCCTCTGCTCCCCCCGTCCCCTCCCCTCATAACTACCCGGGGAGAACGGTCCCCCGGCCATGCCCAGCTACCACCGACAAACACCGCACACACGAACGCCCTCTGGATCTTCATCATCACCGCGGCCCATGCCTAACCCACTTGGCATTGCGGTTGGCTCTCTATTCCACCGAGAGGTAGTTTCAGCGAGATTTCCCAAGTCATAATGGACATTATATAAGAATTTTTTATTTCAGCAGCTGCAAAAGGATTTAAGAAAGTACTATTATAATCATTGAGGTGTATGGAGAGGGCGTAACGCCATCAAACTAAAGCTTAACTACCGAAATGACAACTATATTGTTTAACCTAGCCCTTTCCTTACTATCTTATGGACAACACAACAGAATGGACGGATTAGCGGATGAAAAGCAAGCATATCAGCCTCCCGTTTGAAATTTAATGCAGGTAACCCATGAAACATATATTGACTACTTAAGGTAGTTTGAGCGATATATCAATTTACCTAGAAATCAATGAATTAGGTCTCATTTTAAAGAAAAATACATCACCCTTCCTGTGACATCAAAATTTCAACCCCTTACCACAATACTTTCCGAGATATTTGCCAAAAAAAACCAGCCTTTTTACATGGGAAATGGTATCTACGTCAATGCACTCCAGGGAGACATAATTAACAAAATGAGGTATTTCTAACACTTAGATGTCGTCAAAAAATGAAAGTGTGTATTTATGTATTTTCTCATCTATTTTTGAAAATTAATCATACTGCCACCGCAGTGAATTCTTCGGAATCACAATAAACCTTCCGTTTTGATGGAGTTTCAAACGTGCCGCGTGAAAAAAATGGGTCAAGTTAAAGACTTATTTAGATATTTTCATTTAACTACTTGCAATTTCTGTCATGTAAAACCATATTATTGCACCATGAATAATGCAATATTTAATTCGTGTGTCTCACAGCTAGCAAATTAAACATATAATTCGAATATGGTCTCCATTATGATTAGGGAACTATCTCGCTCGCACTACCTTAAGAGCTATGAATTCTCCTCGATTATAAAATAGTTTTCATTGAGAATGCGGATGATTTTTAGTATAAATAAGTATAATATATAGGGAGAATTCACATTAAAGAGGTCAGTGCATGCTGTTTTCTTTTAAGTTATCGATGGGAAATATAGAAAAATTGCAAAATTAGTGCAATTTTACTACATTTTCCCGCAAGCGCCATAGGAAAATGAGGGTCAACGAAGATGGCGGACTGGCTTCAGCTTCTAGCATCGGCTAGCATAGCAAGCGTCATCTCCATCCACCTCAATGCTCATGATAATGGAGCACAAATATTGTTTGTAATGACTGAATGACTTCATCCAAGTAAATCTTTGACTTGACTCTTTGCTTTCACGCAGTAGGATGAAAACGCCGTCACAATAGAAGAAGTTTTGATATTCCACCTAAAATTACTGAGATGAATAATAATTTATTTATAAAACAGCTGAAAATTCGAACACACTACAACGTTACATTTTTGACGGGGTATAAGTGTTGGAGGTTTAGACCATATCCCACGAAAAACGGCTTTCAAAATTTGGCAAAGATCTCGAAAAATGTAGCAGTAAGTGTCTGGTATTTTGGTAACTTTGGAAATATGAGACCTCTCTTTTTAAAAATGACGTGAAATGCACAGTACTACATGTGAAAAGATATTTCGTTCAAACAACCTAAATCCGGCTAGTGTTGTTTTGTGCACGCCTAGATTTGCGATGTTCTTTGCGCATGTGACATAAGGCTAACCACAAGTTAAACACAATAAGTGACCAAAACAGATGCCAATGGCAGTTTTAACAAGGTTTGCAGATGAGAAGAGCCGCTGATCAGTGGATTTCCTCTACAATGTCTCTTTCTCAGAACCTATGCCACGTGGTACTAACTGGACAAAGTGTATGTTTCTGTATATTTCTGTATCTATAAATAGTTCATTCATCAAAATTGATTATAGTCTGCATTCCCGGCTAAAATAGGGTAAAATCGAGTAGAATCCTCAGCACAGCAAGTAGCGAATATGTGTTTCAACAGTTACTAGCTTTGAATTTCAATCAGATGGTGGATATTATTGCTTTACATCCACTTATTCGTCCATTATGTCGTGATATCCATAGGAAAGTAAGGAAAGAGCAGAGTTAGACAATATGGTTGTTATTTTGGTTGTCAGGCTTCAGTTTGATGACATAATGCCCTCTCCATACACCTCAATGGTGAGACCAGTAATCAAAAGCTGGAACAAACACACATTACATGGCAACCAGTCAAGTTTTTTACGAATTCTCATTTATTTCCATTAGGTAGAATAACATTTCCTTAAAGTTTGTTCAAACAGCTTTCAAGTCGCAACATTTAGTTGATTGACACAGTTGAGGAAAGCAATTTCTGGTTTTAGAACCCCTCTCATTCATTCCAGCACCAACGCTAAAAACTTCTCCAGGCCACTACAAGCAACTGCCTGGACGTCTTTGAAAAAGTATCCAGCAGTTCTTTCTATTAATGGCTCGTCATTATGAACTTCGGGACTACTGCCCTCTTTAATGTCCCTGCGGGTATGCTCAATTACTTTTCCACTCTTACTTAACCAAAGCTATGAACAAAAAATTCCAAAAGTTTGGCGCAGAATAAAATTCATCTTTGTACAACAATAAGACTCATAAAAAGTTCCACCACATATTAAATCCTGTGACTGCGTACGAGAGAGGTCCAAACTATAAATTAACTCTTTTTCCTCTTGTCTAAATGTTGGAGAGGGTGACAAAAAAGGATATAAAGAGGGGGACTCGAGATTTTTTAAAATAAAGAGAGAATGAAAAGCTTTATTTTATCTAATTGAGCGCAAAAAATCAGCTGGTTTGACAAATTTTACCATGGATCACTGTCATCAAAGTTGTTTAAATAACATAAAAAAATGAAATGAAATGGGATTTACTTTCGAAGCGTAAAAGACATAAAAGTATCGCAAAGTACAATTGTAAAAAAAATAAAAAAATTGTAAAAACAAACTTAACTGCATATGAAGTAGGTTTCACCTCCACTGTGAGTGTAAAAACATATTTTAAACGTTTTAACTTATTTATCAGGATTATAACATCAACTAGTACAGATGACACGCTTAAGCTCGTGGAAAGCAAAATTAAGGCAGATATCACGTACATCATACTAAGAGTAAATTTATTGTAAAGACTTCCATAAATTACTTAAGCCGACCTCAGCAACACTTTTGTAGAAGTAATCCGATTTTACGTCCCGCTTCACTTTTGAAAACCACTTTTTTCGAGTGAATGAGATTCATAATTCACAGAAAAATATGATATTATCCCATGTCAAATTTATTCACGCATTTAACACCATTTAACTACCAATTTCGATTTGCGTTTAAGAATAGTGTGCGGAAAGCCCTGATTTCCGAGGTTCATCTCGAACAGGGAGACACGTTTAATTTTCAGTTGGCTGGAGCGATTATCACGGGTTATCGAGTGCATATTTTAGGTATACCGAAAAATTCTTGGATTATACTTTCCTCAAGTGCATGTGTTCACGTGTTCGAACTCACCATACATTAGTAATGTAAACGATTCAAAAATGATACTTCGTTTTGAGTAAAATCTGCTCACAAATATTCGAATTATTTTTGTTGCATTGTTGTTCAAATAAACAGCATTGTTGTTCATAAAAATTACGTACTATATGCAACATGTTCAACAATACCTAAGAAATGATTCCCGTAATTCTGCAAATAAAAATCAAACCAATTTTTCAAGTCACCGGTCACTTATAGCATTTTATTCCTACCATTTTGCTAACAATACAACTCAAAATCAATAACAACCAAATAAACAACATTGTTGTAACAAGTTAAAACTCTTTTCATAAAAATGAATTACTATATGCAACATATTCAATTATACTTAAGTTAAGTTTCACTTTATTCTGAAAATAAACAAAAATCGAACCACCGCACCGGCAAGAATACGGTTGAAATGAAACGCAAGTCAAGTTTTTTTTCTGTAGAGCTTCCGTACAAAATCATCAACGGATATGCTACTGGCGAGGGTACATACGAGGGGGAGTCAGATGAAAACTTTAAAAGTGTAATATAAAATTGAAAGTGGGTGCCAGTGGCCTGTAACTTGTTAGCTATGTTTATCATAGTGTGTCGGATGTACCCTACATTACAGCACCAGCTAGCTGCGCAAATACCGGCGCGGGAACAGTTTAAAGATGGCTTCCCACTGGCAACGTGCACCAGAGAGGAACAGCGTTCGGTGATTAGATTTTTGCACAGTGAAGGTGTGAAACCTGTAGAAATTCATCACAAAATGAAGCTCCAGTATGGAGATGTGTGTTTGTTACAGCAGCAAGTGTATGACTGGTGTAGGGAGTTCGCAAATGACGTGACGTCTGAAGACGATGCTCATCGCCCGGGCCATGCACATCGCGTTGTGACTCCCGAGAGCACAGCAGCAGTTGAAGCCATCGTAATGGAAAACCACTGAGTGGCATTGGCTGACATTGCGACAGCTGTACACATTATTCATGGTTCAGAATATCACATTATGCATGATTTATGCCGGTTTCATAGGGAGTTTGGACAATGAGTGCCCCGGCAGTGGACTCCAGAATTGAAGCAGCAGCAGTGTTGATGCGTGTGAAGAACTTTTGCGGTGCCTTGAATGCCTTCCTTGCAAGAATCATCACCGGAGAAAAAGCCTGGATCCATTACCATCAGCCAGAATCGAAGAGAGCGAGCAAAGAATGGCGCCATTCGAATGTTTGGACCCCTAAAAGAAGCACTTTATGGGACGAAATTTCAGTTCGATGACGAGGTGTGCCAGGCGGTGCACGAGTGGTTGCGATGCCTATCAAAAGAATATTTTTACACGGGAATTCAGGCACTTAGGAAGCATTGCCAGACGTACATTATGCGTGCAGGGGACTATGTCGAAAAATGATACAGGTCAGCCGCATGTATGAACAATTAATGGAATTTTTAAAAATAATTAAGGTTTTCATTTGACTCCCCCTCGTATTTTTACCTTCGCTGTTTTCAGCGCGGGCACCCCCCTCCATGCACCCTCCGCCTTTTCCGTGTCCCAGCGCCCATTCATCCCCATCAGCCGCCGGGACTTCCCCAATCCATTCGATTCGCCCCCTCCTGTTACACCGACTGCACCACCTGACCCGCTCCCTCCTATTTTAAGAACCTCACCTCTCTTACGACCCTCTTAATCAGTTTCCGCACCAGGAACTTCACTCTTCCGCCTAGAAGACTCGCAATGGGGTCATCGCTTGCGTCACAGATGACGATTTCTTTTTCCGGAGAGTAAATTACACGTGACCACGCACAAAGGACTCACCGGGGAGGCTACTCGCTATCTTAACGGTCTCCGATTCATCGGATTCTAAGTTGGATATGCGGTAGCCACCGACATCGGATGTTTGAGAAACGCCTCGTAGATTGGGAGTGCAAAAATTAATATTTCTAGGCAGACTTTTTACACTTTCGTTTATTTTCCCTCAGAATGGTGGAGTGGAAATTAATTAACAAAATAGCTTTTAAAAAGTGTTATGCCACATGCCTTCTCTTTCGAGTTATTTCTCCCAACTATTCCCCGAAAACCAACGTCGTCAACAAAATCTTAGCAACCAAAGATAGATAACATTTACGTGGATTGAAAGGGCATTACGTCATCAAACTGTAGCCTTACGACCAAAACAACAGCCATATTGGTCATCCCTAACCTTTTATCCCTCTCCATTTTAACCTATCTGAACAATTATATAATCTTGACTGCCTAAGGCTATTATTTTCCAACACAATCTTCGTTTATAATAATTTGTGCACTCGTTTCACCAAGTACACCTAAACTGCATTATGCTTCAACCGCATTGGGATGGCAGTTTAATCTGCTATTTTCTTCGGGCACTTTTATTATTTTGTGGCTGCTCATGCAAAACCTTTGAGGGAGATGGATAGGCCATTGCGTCATCCAACTGAAGCCGGACGAACAAAATAACAACCATATTGGTCATTCCTGTTCTCTCCTCACTTTCCTATAGATAGCACGATGTAATGGACAAATTAGCGGATGTAAAGCAAGAATATCCCACCATCTGTTCGAAATTTAAGGCAAGGAACTCATGAAATATATATTTATTTCTTAGTACTATGGATTCTACTCGATTTCACCATATTCTCCACCGAGAATGAAGATAGTAATTAATTTTTATGAATTTAAAAATATACACTTCCGCGTCCGCGTCTTCGCTCATCTCACTGTAGATAACTGTATCGACTGCAAATAATCTTAATTTACTGCTAACTCTAGAACGTAGGTCGTTAATATAAATAATGAATAAAAGAGGGCCTATCACACTTCCTTGATGACTCTGGATGTGACTTCGACCATATCAGAGATAAAACCATCAATAACTACTTTTTCTTTTCGATCACTGAGAAAGTCACTTATCCCATTCACTATTTTTCTATTAACTCCGCATGATTGCAATTAATATATATATGAGTTTTTTGTGAGAAACCTTGTCGAAATATAAGGAGGATACACGTTAAAGGAGTAAGTACATGCCAATTTCCAATAAGTTATCCAAGGAAAACATCGTAAAATTGCAAAATAAGTGCGTGTGCCAGTAAGTGCGAAAGGAAAATCGGGAACATTCGGCGGACAGGATACGCTCACGTTACAGCTTCTATTTCCGTGCCGTATTTTTCTCGCACATTGACCTTGAAATCACATGGCGTTCAATGGGAGAATGAGAAAAACACTTGAAATATAGCTTTTATATCAAATATAAAAGCCGTTTTCATGGAAAATTGTTTTTTATGGAAACGATTACTCCCAGTTCATTGATTAAAAATGAAATGGGTGCAACTCTCCGTCTTAATCTTCAAGATTTTAGCTAGTTACTGCAAATATTGAAGTCAAAATGTGGTAATTCCTCAGAAATGACACTGCATTAATGGCTATAATAAAGTACTCATGGCAAAAAAAAACGTGGAACCATTGGCGTTTTCCGTGCCTTGATTTTCTTTCCCAAATACAGACGCAATTCATCGGCGAACGCGGGAGTTCTCAAACAATTTGAAAAAAGTGTCTTTTGTATTTACTGCGTTATAATTAATATTTCAGCAACAGTTTTGCCTTGCTATTCTGCCGGGTTCGTCAGGCTTTATAAGACAACAATCATAAATAAATAAACAAACTTCGGCGGTTATTATGTAACAGAATTTCTTATACCTCAATTTTGCATGTAGCCATCCTCTCTATTTAAGTTGTTTGGTCTTTTTCCGATTTCAATGGCTTCCCTGATGACCCGCGGATAGTAGCTGCTTTCTTTACATAAAACTTTTGCTCTTTTGATGTCTATACTGTGACCTTATAAAAGTGTGTGCTCAGCCACGGCATAGTGATAACAATACTTCTTTCGGATAGCCAGTTCGTGTTCCTTTAGTTTGCATCCGATGGCCCTCTTTGTCAGGCCAACATATGATTTTCCGCAACTACAGAAAATTTTGTACATGCCTTCGAAAATTGTGGGAGATAATGGCTCTTTAGCTCCTCAAAGATGATAATGAACAAGTTCTTCAAAGCGACTACCCTGAATTGGCAGAATTTCTATTTCACTTTTATCCAAATTAAAATGAACTGCGAGAAGCTACGACAAAATGTCGGGAAAAGTTAGAATTTATTATGTTTTGACTCACACAGACGCGGAGGAGCCACCTTGAGGACGCGTCGGAGAAACGCAGGAGTCACCTTTAAAACTCTCAAGAGACTTAGATCGATACAATCCGATGCAGCTCTGGACTTGAAAATGAAGTGACTTTTGCAGCGGGCGAGAAATGTTACACCAATGATTATTACACGAATCGAATTCTGGAATGAAGATCTGTGCAGGATGAGCGCTTTTAGGGAAGTCAGAGCGATGTATCATTTCACTTAAAAATAGATTAATTTGGTTTCATTTTAAAGAAAAATAACTCACTCCACCAAAGAAACTAAAACATCAGTCCCTTACCGAACTGTTTTTGATATTTTTGACCAAAAATACCAGCCACTTTACATGGAAAGCGGTACATGTATACACTCCAGAGAGATCTTATTTAAAAAATGAGGAATTTCTAACAGCTAGATAACGTCAACAAATTCACAGTGAATGGTTTGTATATTTTAAAGCTATTTTTGAAAATTAAACATATTGTCACTGCAGTAATTTCTTTGGTATCACAAAAAATCTTTCGTTGTGAAGGAGTTTTGAACGTAACTCCCAAAAACATAGTCAAGTTAAAAACTTATAGGGAGTTTTTTACATAATTACTTAGAATCGCACAATTCATGATGCAATATTTTATTCATTTTCTTAAGGTATGAACGCGGACTTGAAGAGAATTTTTTCATAGTCTCCAGTTCTCATCTAATTTGATCTTTCTCACGTGGTCCTTTTCAAAGTAGTTTGGCCGACCGCTCTCGTCCCAATTTTTCTCCTAATGTGATAGATCCCACACGCTATAAGTATTCTGCACTAGGCATTACTTAACCTACAGCACGGGTACAGCACTTTCAAGGGTTACTGGATATATATTTCTTCTAGGATTTTGATCACTTTAATTTCTATAGAAATTTCATGAACGACTGCCTGGCGTATCTAATGGAACTTAACTCGTAATCCAAAGCACTCTGCAGCTTAAGGCTTCCGTTCATGGAAGTTTATAGCGTGCATGCAGAAAATTTGATCAGAGCCCCTAAATATAATTTTTCGATCGTAGCCTAGGATGTACCTCTGAAACAAATATCCTTGGCATTTACGTATATTTACGTATCCTGATGTTTCACACTCTTTAACGTATTGGTAATAAACAACAACTTATCAATTCCTTTCTGCTGAGTAATTTTATTTAACGTTCATTAATAACTGGGAATACGAACTGCAAGTTACGATAAATATTATTAACGTCAGCAAACGGTATGTTACTATGAAGTTTTGTTATGATATTACGTTGCAATGCCATTACCAGTGGTTCAATAAAGATAAAACCAAATTAAACATGATATCTTGAAATGCAATGTTAATTACCAACTACCATTTAGAGCTCATCCTTCAAGAAATACGGCGAAATAAACTATGATACATTTTTCCACACATTGCATTTAACAAATGATGTGGTACGAAGTCACTCGCACGGATGCATATACACCAGGGTTGAAATTCGCTATGAAAAAATCATTTGACTTGACCGGGATTCGAACCCGGATCGTTCTAGTCTACCCGGATCTAGTTCGCATAAACCCCCCTCAAAATTCGCCTTGAAGGCAGATGGCTTAGTGGTGTAACTGGCTAACATACCTGACCGGCAATTGGGAAATCCGGGTTCAAATCCCGGTCTGGTCAAATGATTTTTTCATTGCGAATTTCAACCCTGGTGTATAAACTATGATACCTTATGATGTTAGGTTTACCCAAAAACTCGTATTCGCTTGGGGTCTTTAAAGGTACGCTGTGACATTAAATTACTTTTCGGCACATGTTCAATCATTTTTATTTACCCAAAAACATTGCACTAACGTTTAAATTGGATATATTGCGAGGTGCACGCACAAAAGGTATCGTAATCATCACAATAAGAGTTATGTATGGTCTTGATTAGGCCCGTCATTTTTTTGGACTAGTACAAGTATTCCGTTAGGTAAATATGAGCAACCCATCCGCCTCGTGAAAATAGTCACGTGAATTGTAACTTGTACACTTGTAGCTCAGAGAAACAGCCCTCAATTATAAAAATAGAGCACAATTAGGATTACCTTTATGAAACTAGACAGGGAGGTAATTTCTACGACAACTAGCGAGGAAAGAATAGCACAAAGTGCATTGGACGATAAAACCTATGGTGGATAGGAAATCCACTGACAAAAATCAGCACGGAGATAATCACGGGTGGGAAATGATATCATTCTGAACATTAGCAGACGGGATAGTGAGTATAACAAAATCAGAGAACCCTATTCGTTCAGCCCATTCCATTGATAAGAGAGATATTTCGGGGGAAGTAAGAAAGTTAAGGGAGCGGAATTGGCTCAAGAGTTCCACGGCAAACTTTCCGGCCGGACGAAAGTTCTGCAGAATTTTGACATTCATGATCCCAGAAAAAACTGAGATTCTTTCTCCCCAAAGAAGTTCATAAAAAAAATAACAGGGCAGCGATTAAGTGCATTCAAATCTCGGAATGTGCGCTTTCTGACCAAGAATGTTTCCCCGACCCATTTTCAAAACGAGCACTTCAAAGCAACGTAGCCAGGTCAAACTTAAAGATTCGGCTGGAAAACCAAAGTAGACGAGTTTAAATTCTACGAGGGAAATGAATATTTTGTTTGTCCTAGGAATGAGGTATCCAGCGTTGACGGAAGGTTGGGACCAAAAGAGTATTCATTGAAGTATTCCACCAGCAAAATGGAAGGTTTTTGGACAGTACTCATTCTAATCAATTTTCACTCCTAACGATGGCCCGCCATTAATTCCCTCTTGAGTTCCTCATAACGTCTCCCTCTTCTTATTTTTGTGCACCATGGCCCTAAAGTGTATAATAACTTACCACCCAATGTAAAGGATGCCAATAATGTATTTATTTTCTTGCAAAAAGTGAAGGTATGGCTTTTCTCTCCTTCTTTTGAAAGAGTGGAACTACTTTTAATGCAATAATAATTATTTTGTATATTTTTTTGTATTAGCCATTGAATATATACAATGTTTATATGCATAAGATTGATATCGGCAGAAAAAATTAACTTTTTTTCGTTTTTCATAAATCTAATTACAATTACTGAATAATATTTCTCAAAAACTAAATGTATTGTCACATATTTTGCATCGCATTCATGCACCAATGTTTATTGATGGTAGCTCCAAACAGGGAAACCTTTAGAGCTACCTAAAGCTCACATGCGAAATTAATAAAAATTTATATATTTTTGTAACTGTATTTTATCTGTGTCAAAGGCATATGAGCAATAAATATCTATCGATCTATCTTATTTCGCCCAGATATTCTATTCTCTTCCTAACTCTTCCCATGGGAAGGACGGAAGAAGGGACTGCCTTAGTCCCAATCTCACCCAATAAAGACGGCTTATTATTATTATTCCCCACTGGTATCCCCTCGATTCCCCTCTTAAGGATTCCCTCTCTTTTCAATACGTCCTCAATCCATCTCTTCTGCCTCCTCCGAATCTCCACCACTAGTTTCCTCTCCTCTCCACCCATATTCAATTCGTCCTTCTCGCCAACCAGCTCACCCTCTCCATCCTTCCCCACACCTACACCTCAAACGCTTCAAGTCTACGTATATCCTCCCTTCGCAAAGACCAAATATCCGACCCATGCAGTGCCATGCTCCATATAAGGGTCTTTACCAGCAACCATTAGAATCAATAATGTATGAAATCATAATCCATTCATATCTTCTCTATTTAAAAACAAACGGACATAAATCCATGCAAAACTCATTGATATGTTAACATAAACAATCTTCTGAGTGTCTAATTTGATATGATAATTCCTAGTCAAGGTTTAACTCTTGTATGAAAGGTAAACTTCAGTTTTACAGCCCCTACAGATCACTTTCTCAGCTTACGTTCCCTAAAGCCTATTGTTTTTCAACCTTTCTGCTGCCGACCAAACATCCTGTCTTCAATCACGGCCTCCAGTATCCCTTCGCTCAACATTGCCTCTTAGAAAACAGGACAAAACGCCCATTAAATCATTAAAAAACCGTGACCATTGAACCACCCCAATTAAACGTAAGTACAAATAATATGCAGTCTAGGTAATGTAGTAGTAACATGAAATGCGACACAAATACGTCCCTATCCTTTTGCAAAAGCAAATAGCATGTTTTGCTTCGACTACTTGCAAACATACGCATATCGGTGGATAACAAATTGTACATGTATGGATATTTAGCGTTTTATTTCAGACATTGAAACATGGAAAACCTCCTCTGCCTCCTTCTACTCACATTTAGGATTAAATTTAAACAGACTTTCATTTTACATCGAATGATTCCTCGTTCGGGCCCTTCACGTGTCATAACAATTCCATGCGCACACGATAGAAACCCAAAGCGTAAGCTATTTTTAGTTGACGCTCACTAAAATGCGAAATAACTTCCCGAATCCGAGATCGAGAACTATTTGACATCCAGTGAGCTATTAATTTTCCGTCACGGCGTTCTAATTAAGAATACTCATATTTAACCGGCACGAAAACGCGTACGGCGCACGTTGCCGGGACAACGGAACCTTTGAAACAGAAATTTCCTGTTTCGGCCACGTGAAATGAACTCGAGAGGCACGAGTCCTCCACTCTCGAAACATGAATTCATTAGTAATACTTTTAAAAAGAGGCTGTGGAGGACAGGCTCCACTTTTTATATAATGAAGCCACGGCTGCGCGATCTTTTTAGTTGAAAACAAACACGGGAGATGGCGCGCGCGGGGAGTTCACCGTCGAATGCCCCCGCGTTTAAAATAAAAAAAAGAGGAGATCCGTTCGCCCCCATGGTCCTCCGTGCCGAAGCGTCAAGTTCTTTTTTTCCTTTTTTTAAACACCCCTTCGCCCTACTTCGTCCTTTTACGGGCATGACCCAAGTCGTCAATTCTAAAAACATCCCCCTTGTGTCATTTCGCGCGAAACCTTCACGACCGGGCTATTTTGGTCTTCCGTCGCCGCCCCGCACAGTTTCTCCGCCTTCCCGCCAATTACACTTAAGACCGGCTCAAGATAAGGATATCTTAATTTGAGACCGATTTACATCGAGCATAAGAATCTTACTAAAAGGCGTGACATGACCTTGGCTCAATGGCTGTAGTCGCTCGATAACAACCGGTGAAAATACTTTTCCTAGCGATGGTCTTGGTTTCTTTTTATTCCATAGCGTTGTATGTTACTAAGCTAAAATATATTTGGGGCATACTTTTATTCGGCAGTGAAACCTTGACCTCTGCAATGATGAATTTTCAAATTTTATTGATAAAACACACAAACTACACACCATTAATTTTTGACCTTATGTTTTTGATTAATCTAGGTGTTAGTAATTCCTCATTTTTCAAATAATTTCTCTCTGTACTGCATATACGTACCATTTCCTACGTAATAGGGCTGGTATTTTTTGGCAAAAATCTTGGAAAGTTATGTGGTAAGGGGCTGAATTTTCGGTGTCATTGGAAGAGTAAAATATTTTTCTTTAACCCTCTATCGACAGAATTATGAAACATCAGAAGGAAAAAAGCACTGCTACTACGTTAATTTTTAAAGGTAAGTACTATTAAAGCATTTTTAAAAATTGCAACTGATATGATAATAAAATTCTTTAGAAAAGTGACGTATTTGTATCGTATATCTTTAATTTAAAATAATAATTAACATTATAACATTTACACGAGGTATAGATCATTCAACATCACATTCATAAGGTAACTTTTTTAACTTTTCCAATTTTTTCTTCACGTGACAGCTGAAAATATTTATTTCAGAGCTCCACCAGGCACGCCATCGTCAGTTAATAGCGTCACACATTCATCTATTCAAATTGTTTGAAAAAACCGTCGAAAGAGACGTAACTTTCTATACACGTAATACGAAGCATTCGAATTCTGTCTAGTGCAGCAACTAAATGGAAATGCCTCTTATAAAGCAGAGATTTCAACGATTTTGAAACGTAGGTAACAAGTTTAACTGGCTCGTCCATAGAGGGTTAAAAGGAGACCAAATCCATTAATTTCTAGGAAAAATGTTATTTTGCTTAAACTACATCAATCACATCATTTTGAAGAAACTTTCACTCTTGAAGGGTAAACATAATGTGTTCCTTCAGCATTACATTCGAACGTGACCGTGATCCGACGCAACTTGACAGGTTAGAGAGAGACTTGTGCTAGCCGGGAGACATTCGAGCGTAAAATCAATGGGGACACAATGCAGAGATAAAAAAGAAGAGAAAGCAGGATCAAAGGTCATGCGTCTCGAGGTGGGAGTTTGGACTGTGTTTACCAGCAGGAAATCGAGCAGGAAGTGACCGACGAGATAAATGTATAAGGAAACAGAAACACTTTTTTTAATAAAAATGTAAATATTCTTTGAACGAAGTTTTTTAAAGAGAGCCATTGCTGCTAAACCTATACTATAACATTTTTACTTTTTATACGTATTATAAAAATAAATACAAACCTATACTTTAACATTTACCAATACTAAAACTATAAAATGCATTCTATTGACTCCAAACCAACCAGGCTCTCCAAAATAAATACTTTTGTAAGAAAATGGCTGGAAGTCTTATAGCGGACGAGGAAATAAAGGCCAAGGAATTGCCTAAATCATCATCAACTGATATTCTGCCTACGGGCAGGTATGAAAAACCAAAAGTGTCTCCAGTTCGTCCTGTTCCGGGCCTCTTCCTTGGTTTCCTCGTAACTTCTTTTTTTCTTCACTTCATCTGTCATTTTCAGCTTTCTCCTTCTTTCCCTTCTCTTTCTTCCTCTGAAAATATGTCCGATCTAGTTTCCATTCCTCTTCTGATTTGTCTTCAGTTATATTCTTTCCTCCCTAACTCTTCCCAGCACCTCCTCATTTCTTACTCTCTCCACCCATTTCACTCTCTCTCCTCCACACCTATATCTCAAAAGCATCTTACACTAAGTTAAAAATATACCCTGTTGATATTACATTGCCAAACTTCAATACCCAACATCTAGTTCACCGTGAATTATATCGCTTCAGAACAGGAATGCGTGAAATAAAACCACGGGATTGTCGCACGTCAAGGGAACTTTCTACAGGAATTCAGAGCCCCGCTGCGGAATGTACGTGGTCGATTGTTGGCAAGAATATCTGCGTTTTATCCGAAAATGGAATCTTATTCCCTCGATATCCAACATATATGTGGTACCATGACATTTGCCTCATGAGAGGACTTATGGTGCTTATCGAATTCCTCCCACTAGATAAGCCGCAGAGGCTAATGAAAATTTTGTCGACCGCTAATGAAAATTCCTGCTCTCCGGTCAAATCTGCACGACAGATTCGTAAAAAAAAGACGTAGAAAGAGGATTTGGATGAAAATTAAAAAAATTTTAACGATGCGAACTCGTTACTCGACCAAAAAATACGAATCTGAGCGATTAGCTTGATCTCTGCCCGTCATCCAAGAGATCAAAGGAATTATGCATATAGACTCTTATATGAGTTTTCGAGTGCTTTCACATTCGCTCGTATGAAAACAGAGCGTTATTTTGGGAAAAAAATGTCCACAACTTGATGGAACAGTGTAAATTTCGACCTCTTCAAGTAAGTTTAAATGCTTTTCAGGCATTTGTCAACAATTTAAGAGCATTATACATTGACGGAGCAGCAATGTTAACGAGGATCAAGTGCATCGAATTGAGCTTTCAGTAAAACGACATGAAAATTCCAGGACATTCCTCCCATAAAAAAAGCTGTACCCCGTGATCTCTAAAACTGCCACAACGTTTAGAAAAAAGACAATCTATTTACTTACGTGAACTAAAACTCAAGTACAAGCTACTCTCTTGTTAAATAATATAGAAACAAACGTTAAGTTTAAACGCATCACGCTTCGCGTAACCCCGGAATAACTCTTTACGTAGTTTCAATACACATCAATACAAATAGTTTCTGTAACATTTGTAAAATACCTATTGTGTAGTGTATGTAGGTGAAAGTTATTTGTACATTACACTGCACGTTAGTGATAAATCACCCTCTGCCAAACACCCTAGAGGTGGTTTGCAGGTTAACATGTAGATGTACGAGGGGAGGGGAGGGGGCTTTAAAAAATAATCTCATCTTCTTTAAAACACACTTACACTTAATGAACTCCATACTGGTAAAGAGGGTATTGCATTACAATGTGCAGAAAATTTGGAAACAGCAACATATTAAATAGAAAATATTTTCTAAACTGTGCGGTGAGAAATTGGCAGATGAGGTTGTACCTGTGAATGATTTATCTTTCCTTTCTGCTATAGTTTCTCTCCTTCCTCTAACATATCTCCATAATCCTGACCTAGATCCCTCTCATGGGTCATTCTTATCCATAGCAATTCCCTATTCACCTTACCACCAACCCGACCCCACTCTTTTCCTCTACCCTTTCTTTGAATAAATAAAAGACATTTGACGGAAAGGGTACTTCGCGGAGACAAAGCATGCTTTAGCAGAGCGAGCTCGACTTTGAGTGAACTTTCTTTAAGCCAAAGAGAGGCCAAAGCCTGTCCGAATATCGAAGACGGTATCCCACAGCAAGTAGCCTCAGAGCAAGCACATAACAAGATACTCAGCAGATTTGCTGGGCGGGCTTGGGTGCTTTCTCTACGTCACCAATGCGTCATGCTCAAGCATACTCGCGCCAACCAGGCCTGGAGATTCAGCCACGGCTTCTGTCTGTTCTTTTGTGTAGTACACCTTTAAAAATGACTGGTGAAAGCTAATACTGGAAAAAAACAAAAAGGGAACTAAGATTTTTTTCATGTGGGTCCCTGGACACGTGGGTATCGCCGGGAACGAGAGGGCCGACACTTTGGCGAAAGAGGCACTCGACATGGACGCCATGGCACCGACGCCGGTACCCTTCCAAGATGTGAAGGCGGCATTAAGAAATACAGTCCTAGAGCAGTGGAAGGATTCGTGGAGAACCACCGAAGGAAACAAACTGCGCCGGTTAAAACCGGTAGTTACAGCGTGGCCTTCGTCCGTCAGGAAGAGTCGCCGAGAGGAAGTCGTCATAACACGACTAAGGATAGGGCACTGCCCTCTGACCCACTCCTTCCTCTTCACCGAAGAGAAAATTCCACCACGATGAGATGACTGCGACTGTCCTCTTAGCATTCGACATATCCTGACGGAGTGTGAGAGATATCGGGCGGTGTGTAACAGGCTGCAGCTAGTAGGAGACCTGGAGTACCTTCTAGGCGATGACCCAGATGTTCTCAACCGCGTTTTGGCATTTTTAAATGAAACTGGCCGATTTAATAGTATGTTAAGGATGTAAAATTAATTTTATTTTTAATTTTGACTCAGCGTTTATGTCAAGTACTTTATTATAATACCATAATATGCAGTGTAGATATATTTTTTTATAATTATGACGAGTAGTGATACAAAATGACCAGGTCGTCGACGCACCCTATCAACCCCACTACTACTACTGCTAATACCGGTCAAAGTATAAAAATTGAGCGAAAAATCAAAAGGCGACTACATCATATAATCACCAATTATTGCTACGTCCGGCTGAACAATTAATACACGTAATTTTCCTTTCAAATCACTTACAAGCGTAAGATTCGTCAAAAGTTACTAAGCCCCCCACGGCAATGATTCCACGTGTCTTGCGCCTTATGGTGAGTTTACACTCGTCAGTCACTCCCGTAAGTTTCTACCGCAAGAGTTTACAGAATATTTTATTCTCACGAAATGTTAGAGTTAAATGACGAAATGTTAAAGTTAGATCATAGACGGATTGGTTGCCGTTCACGCGGAAATAATTCGCTTCTGTAAGCTGCTTCTCGAAACGTCTGTTGCAAGTTTTACAAGCAGATTTCTACGTACGTCAATATGATAAGTTTATGTCATAAGTCGCTTTCCTTAAGTGACTTGCGCAATAATAAGGCCAAATCAAACATTGCTTAGGGAAATAGCCAAAAATAAGGCGGATGTGAGTAAAAATCACTAGATTAGTTTCATTAAATGGAATTATGAAATGATTTACATCTGTCATATTTTGGAGCTGCAAGTGGAGCATTGCTTTCTAAGCAATCGCATCCGTAAAGCAGCGCACAGTCATAGATAAACATGTAAGATAGCTAAGGTATTTCCGCTATCGATTGTAAGTGAACAGAACGCAAAAACAATTTCCTCTCAGCCAACGTATCGAACAGTGAGATAGAAAAAGGTTTAATACAAACTTGGAACGCAAAATGACGATACAATGGCTACATAAGGCGCAGGTAGAAATTATCAATGCAATTGTAAACCTCTGAGAGAGTCGCCTGTATACATAATTTTCATATTTTTTGGAGTATTTCACATATTTTGATCCATATTAACGGGTGCAAAAACGTCTCTCTATCCCCAAATATACCGTGAAAGTAACCCAAGAGTAAATAAAAGTCTGAGAGTCTCTCGAGCAAGCGTTCCACGTCATTGTAATAAGGACTCTTATAGTGCTCTCTGGCTCATGTATTAGCGTGGTGCGTTTCAAGTACAGCGCTGACAGATCTGCGATATTTTTTAATTGTGTCTACATAATTCGGAAACTGTTTAAGTTAAACGGGCATACTTCCCCATTCAGGATATAACTTCAAACATGTTTCAAAAGCATGTACAAATATAATTTTCATGGATTTTCTCCAGTATTTTCTCGGGACGGTTATTCTTCTGATTTTCTCGCTGTAACTGCCGATGGCGAGCTAACCATAAATCAATCATGCCATTGAAAAATAATTTTCAAGTACATTCCATAAAATTTAAATACTAGAATATTTTTGCCACTTTAATATACAACAGTTAAACCTAGCGATGATCTATTAATTCAATTATGGCCCATTCAAGCCTCACCTCACCGAGAAAACCTCACGCAGGTTGCCAAAAGGAAGAAAGACCAGATGAATTCACGCCTGTGTTACGATCACTCACCTGGAAATAGAGAAAAAAATAAAATAAGCTCCACATTAAGAGAAACAAACAGAATATACGATAAAAAGGTTAGTAGGATAAGGTTACGGAAGGCTAAGGATTCGGAAAACCAGATTCAAATCTAATTCACGGAACAAAAATTACACGTCCCTTATTTTGTTCCGCATTACATAGGCGATTCAAGCTAAGTCCGCTCTTATTGTTCTTGTTAAGATGCTTTGAGCAAGATAGTTCCCTGCTCATGATAAAGACCATATTAGAATTTTAGGTTTTAATTTCAGCATCTGTAGGAAGCATTAATTTAATATTGCATCATTAATAGTACAGTGGTGTAGGCAGCGCGGAATGAAGAGAAGAAGATTCTTCGTAGAGGATAGACCTTTGATTGGAGTATTCCTCGTACAGACAGCCGTTAATGGCAATAGAAGCGGCTTATATACAGGCATGAAATCGTCAAGATCGCCACTCCAGAACTCCAGAGAATATTCGAGAAATGTCCCAGAAAAAAGCCACAAACAGAAAAATATTCGCCGGCACTGAGGCTCGTTCCGCGCCCGCTTGAGCCGAATCCGCTGAGCCAAAGCGGCAATGTAGTGGCGCATCGCCACAGTATAATCGAAAACTTTAATGTGAATGAAATTCTAAGTATTTAAATAAAAATATCTACGTGCGTCTTAAACTTGACGCATTTTTTTCGCGCGGTACGTTTAAAACTCGTACACAACGAAAGGTTTTCTTGCAATCACGAAAAAATTCCTGTAGTGACTATACGATTAATCTTCAACAATATTTTAGAAAAAATAGAAACAACTCACTTAAATTTTTGACGAGATCTAGGTTTTAGAATTTTATCACAATTATTAACACACTTTCTCATGTAAAAGGGCTGGTATTTTTCGTCAAAAATCTCTGAAAGTAGTTCGCTAAGAGGCTGATAGTTTGGTATCTTTGGAAGAGTAAGATGTTTTTCTAGAAAATGAGACCAAATTTAATGATTTCTAGGTGAAATGATATTTCGCCCACACTACCTTAAGTAGGAACCGGGAGCGGAAATTGACATACTACCAAATAACAGAATTGTTGGCTCGTTTCCCAAGTACACGAATATTAATTATCTAGCTTTCGAATAGCTAATTATGATAAGATCAATACCGATAGAACCTTTCTCCATTTCTTGAAACAATTTACTCTGCCAGTGTCTTATAAATGATTCTCGTCTTGGTTAGACCATGAGAGAGGTTATGTAGGTATTACTAATCAGGACATACAGTTGAGGTACTTCGTTAATTTCCAGTCAAATCACAAAGTGAGCAGCCGCTAATGAGGCTTAAAGAGCTGTAACATAACGCTGGCCTCGCCATTTTTCTTTTACCACCTCATGGCTTATTATAACAATAAGGGACCCACCATATTGTGAATTGAGAATAAACAATAGACCGAGGGAGTGGAAGCGTCGGCAACAAAAGGAGCTGGGGAGTGTAGAGGAAACCGTCGGAGTGTACGGTCGTGCCAGGACAGCACGCAGGGATTTTTGTAGATAAAACCGTCGGAGTGTACGGTCGTGCCAGGACAGCACGCAAGTTTTGGTAGAGGAAGTTCCAGAGTGTGGCGTCGTGCGAGACATAGCCCACGTAGAAAAGGAGAATTGACAAAGGAGCTGGAATTAAGGAGAGGAACGGGAGATCTTACAACGGGACGAGACCCAAGAGCTGAGGGCCCGCCAAGGACGAACACTACGCAGGCTGAGAGGATTTTCCAGACCACAGAGGGACAAGCCAACCTGTGTCGTCGAGTAATTGGGTTGTAACTATAAACTTTTATTTTCATATAAGATACAAGAAGCAATAAGGCAAGAGGTTTTAATTGGCCAGGAATTAAGTTTGTGACTGGATGTTGTGAAAAGTTTAAGTGGAGAAGTGTGGCAAATAATTGGACAATATACTTAAAAGAAGGAATAATTATTCATATACCAAATTTGTATGTAAATTAGAATATACAGTTGTTCATGACCTTAGGATATAAGTAATTATTTTCATAATTTAAATTGCCTGTAAATTGAATATTTCATTTTGCTAAGTAAATTGCAACCGTATCTCTAAACCTACTACGTTTCATGTATTTTCTTTACCCCCGAGCAAGCTGGGGCAAAATACAAAGTAGAACTATAACGAAGGAAATACGTGTTACAGAGCATTCGACTGACATGCTACTGATACTTCAGGTAGCTATGCTCACAATTGTACGACTATAAAAATTTGATTATCATATTGCCTTAACTCGCATGTAATTTAAAGAAAAAAATTTCCTTTAAAATAGCCAAAGTCAAATTTAAAAAGGCCAAAGATGAAGTCAAACTCCAGAAAAGCCTATACATAAATCTGTTTGAGGCCAACTGACTTGAGTGAAAAGCTGATGAATACGATTCTACGGATTGGTAGCTCCTTTTCACGAACCCACACCCGTTCACATTAACCGCGCGGATATATTCTTGCATTCAATAGTGACACATCTTCGCATCAAAGTCTCATCGCATAGCCATCATTATGCCAGCGGGAGAACAGATACGAATTCACATTCAACCTCGGAGCAAATCGGTCTCAGCTACCCTAAGCTTACCGCGACCGTCAACGACTCAAAAGGTTAGCCTGATAAATGATAGGGTAAAGATCCCCTCGGACTAATACCGAAGGCCCGAGGGCTAATTCACACATTTCAGGAGATGTAACAATAGTTTTCCGTCGTCAACCAGTGGTCGATCCGCTGAATCTGTAATTCAAATGGATTCAATTGCATGGATTTTGAGCAAATCTGTCTCACAATAACCCCTTAAGACCTGAATTATTTGATGAGTGTATTTTTTCCTTTTCATCTTTAAGTCATAAGGTCTCCCGGGAAGATTTACAGTAAGTTTGACACATTTTCGATCATAAATAATCAAGTTAGAGGATGTACAGTATACTCTACATGCGGAATCACGTGTTTCATTTTTTTGGATACTTGATGATGGAAACAAAACGTATCAAATTGCAAATAATTGGGCACGATTTAACAGAATTTTTGTTAATTGAAAAACTTTTATTGATCCACATTATTGGATAATTATGGCTTAATAAATTCTTGGGATTTTAAAAATGAATTATAGGTTGTAATTCTATTGATACATATTGGCTGCAGTAGCTGAACAATATTATATTGTTTATTAGCTGATTATATAAACAATTGTTGAAATATGCAAAAAATCAAACCCTCTGTTTAAGCACAAGTGAACGCTACACTTTGTACAAAATATGCATGACTTTGGAGTACAATTTGCCCAAATAAAGAAGCATATATGATGTAAAGGGTACTGTACACCGGGAATGAAAGGGTTAAAGCCACAATATTCAGCGTAAAACACAAAAGACGCTATCCGAAAGAAGAGACGCAGCCACGCATTGTAAATTGGTTAAAATTAAGTGATATCAGTACCAATAGTGTATACACTTCATTACCGATAAGTTACCGGAATCAAAATTACGGCAAAAACATCAAAATCTTCAATCAGGGAAGATCTACAATAGGTAATCACAAAAACGGAATTCATCATCGACATCGGTCGTACCATCCAAAGATTGGTTGAAAGCAGCCCTGCATCCTTCTCTATGTTATACTATTTCCCTAACTTTTATTACATAACTCAATATCGCGACATAACATTTGTACCGTAAGTAAAAATGAGTCCACAACGTAAACGAGAGCACGAACAAAGTATATAGATTATTCCAAGAAAATATAGAATTCCAAGGTTCGTCTGACCATAAAACTGGTATTTACAAATAAATCATTCATAAAACCTATATTACCAACTAACAAATACAATCAGAGCTAATGAATCATATTAGAATTTATTACTGAAATCTTCTGGGTTATCAGAAAAACAGTATTTTCAATGCCATCGTGGTTGTTGTTATTCACTGCAGTAACAACCTGGAGATAACACAAATTATCGAAACCCGGGTTGCGACAGTAAATTCTCGCGAGAGAAGTGAGCGAAGTTATTTTATTCATCCATGAACAATAACTTCTACATAGTGAAGCCTACAACCGTATCCTTAGTGAACAGAGACTGGAATTTGTGCAGTGAAAAATATTGGTGGGCTAATCATATCAAAAGTCAAGGAAAGAAGAGACATCCTGGGAAAAATCACCCGCAAAATAAAAAACGCCGCTCCGTAAGCAAGGTATTCAGGACTGCCGCGAATACTAATTCTTGGTAACCGTATTCTCTTCGGGTTTTTGCCGCGTCGATCCATTTTTGGGGGACAACAGTTTCGCCTGCCTTCCAGCTGGCTTCGTCAGGTCATTTTAGGACCTGACGAAGCCAGCTGTAAGGCAGGCGAAACTGTTGTCCCCAAAAAATGGATCGACGCGGCAAAAACCCGAAGAGAATACGGTCATTAAATAACCGCGGAAGCCTCCGTACCACTAATTCTTGGTAATTCTCATATACTTCTTACGTTCCTCTTTATTTGTCCTACCTATTTACCATTTTACTTTCCTCAAGGGATTCTTCCCTCTCATTATCTTTCAATATTAATGTTCTTCACAAAACCCTTTGTGCCTCAGGGTGTACCAATTCTATCTGGTTTTTTTCTGTATAGTGTTTTATGAAGCTCATTTCTCTTCTATTCATGTGTGATTGCCTTCATTTCACATTATATCCGTCCATTTCATCTATAGCATTCTCCTCGAACATCAGGATTTGAATGCTGCTCATCTAATGATACAATGTTTTCATATACTGTTTCCTGGCTCTTAGTAGTTTGTACAGACACTATTCACGTCATAATTTAAATAAATTGTCAAATTATACTCGTATGATCACTAGCAAGAATATTCGCCAAGTAAAATAGCCACAAAAAAACTGCATCTGGGCGATTGTTTAAGAATCAATTGGTCACATGGGCGGCTCCAGACCAGAGGTTTGATCGGGATTATCCATACCCCCTGGGCAACTAGTACCTCAGGGTGTTTGGAAAACCCCCAGGAAAAGGCGGCTCAAGAAGCCTCGTCCAGAAAACTTGTAACGAACTATGTGCAAAATGACGTGTTTTTAGCGGTTTCGGAAACTAAATTTTGCCTTTTTAATAGAGCAACATTCAACATTAAATCAAGGGGCAATTAGTAGCTCTGGGGAATGGAATACCCCCAGGAAAAGGTGGGTCCGGGGGTGTTGCCCGGGAAAATCTTAACGAACTATGTGTAAAATGGCGAATTTAAAGCGGTTTCAGAAACTGAATTTTGCCTTTTTAATAGAGCAACTTTCTATTGAATAAAAATTTCCTATTTGGTTACCATTTGGTTATTCATGTTGAATACAAAACACTTGGTAATCTCGCACATATTTATTTGCTGGCACGACACGTTTCACCACACTGTGGCATGATCATGTGCGGCATTCTTCGGTTAGGGTCGTAGTATTACCAAGTATTTTTTATTCAGCATGAATACGTATAGACAACTTCCCCCAAGTACAGCCTGATACAGTTCAATTTATGATTACTATTAATTTCTGTTACATATTTTCGACTAATTTCAAAACGATTTAGATTTAAAATCGCATAGAATGTACATGGAAAGTCTAAATTAGCTTAATACATATGATCTACCATCGTACATACCTCCCGGCCATAAAATATATTTAGGCTTTAAGTTTTAGGTCTTTGAAAATAAATATAAAATAAGCTGGGTTTTGGATGGGGGCAATCGTTCCTAATGATCCTCCTCTTAAGATGGGTTTACGCATGGAAGTTGACTTCTATGGAAGAGGTGAGTGTAGCGATATCTCGAATCGTATCGCCAATTGCGGGGAATCGTTCTGCTTACACACAACTTTCAGCTTTTCCCAAACAAAAGGATGACGGAATAAGCAATGAATTTGATAATTACGAAAATAGTTCAAAGTTGGCAATAATGGGGTTCATACATCGCTGTTTGAGTCCCATAGGCATTCATGGGTAGGATAAATTTGTACGAATGACAATAATTATACATAATTGCGTCGAATCAAGGGTGTCAATTGTGACAATAATAATTAATATTTGATAAGAGACAAGTCATAAGGCTAACCTTGGGGGTTCTTTAGCATTTAAAATATTTACAAGTACAAATAAACATTTACGTAAGCAACAATGAGTCCTCCTACCAAGTAATTCATTCGTTGTTTACATTTTTAATCTCCGTCTGCTATCACGTGACCAAGATTTCACCAGAAGCGACGCAATTTTATCGCAGAATCAATATACAACTTGCAGGAGAAATAGAAACCAGTCTATTTTCTTTGCATGTAGCAAATTTCTCTGCATATAGCGATTACCGCTAGTATCGACCCCTACTGCCATGAAAGTACGTGCTTACACATCGAAGTTTCGCATGCAAGCGGCTTCCAAGGCTACTGTCACGGAAGTGACTTCCATGTGTAAACCCACCTTTACGGCCGTCTACGGCTATTGGCGGAGTAAACTTCCATAGAAAGTATAGAATGATTTTCCCCCAAACTCTAAAACCTTCGCCGACGAAAGAGAAAGAGGTAAAGTTAGGGGAAATCATACAGCACAGGTAGTAAAATAAATGCGAAAGTAGTGAAGTAATAAAAAAATGGAAAAGGATAATGGCAGGATTTATTACCCTCCATCCTTTTTCCTCATATACTCCAAACTGAACGGACATAAAAAGAGAGGGGCATGATATGACGTAACATTGATAAAAAATGGCCTTAGCTTAGCGGTTAAAAAAATGGAGGCAGTCACATGCTGAAGAAGAACACCCACATTACCACAGGTGGATGAAACCTCAAATTTATCATCCACGTTGTTCGGCGATCCGTAAAGACAAATCCCCAAGACTATTTGAAACACACGAAGATGAATGAAATCCATTTTGTCTCATCTGTTCGGCCCATTTCGGAAAAGAATATCACGACCGAAAGAAAGACTACCACATCACTTTAAATCGGGACTCATTAGACAAAAGAACATAATTTAAGAACGTTACAATAATCGAGGTCGGTTTACACCATTGAGGTATACAGAGGGGGTGCTTGATATGCTGACTAATGCTAGAAGCCAGTCCGTCATCTTCTTTGATCCTAATTTTCTATTACTCTGCGGGAAAACGCACTAATTTTTAATTTTATTATGCTTTCCTTCAACAACTAATTAGAAATCAGTTTGCACTTACTTCTTTAATATGCATTACCCTTACACATTTTGTTTATTTATTTAACCAAGCATTAGAACTGGTAGGTAGTAGACATTTGCTTACTAACATCAGGTATCATGCACGGCATATTGTACACAGCATTATCCAGAGTTGAAGATGAAGCAGCTTCAAAGTTCTTCGACCACCATAAAATCCTCCGCCACACAATAAAAGCAGTATGGAAAGACTATAAAATAACTTGAACCCTAAAATTCATATTACAGCAGTGAATAACGACAACTACAAAGATATCGAAAATATTGTTATTCGGATAGCTCCGAGGATGTCATTATTAAATTCTATAAGAATTCATTATCTTTGCTTTTATTTTTTGTTTGCGATACATCATTCATGACTGCTTCACTATTCAAGTACAATTTTTTAGTCCATCGCAGCTCGGTCACCTCGAACTAAAACATATTCGTGGAATTATGTACATACAGTAGCGTGCACTGCATGCCTCTCTTCATTAGTTCTGGAGAGAGGCAGGAGAGGGCGGTTGCGTCGAAGATCACGTGACCGGAGGCGACGAAGCCCGGACGAGGAGACATGCACCCAGTTGGACGGCAGAGAAGGAAAGAAGGCGTGTCTGGACTTGGGAGCTTCGCCTCAACTAGCCCCTCAATCTCTTTTCCGATGCTCATTTAATTTATTTGTACTCATTGCTTAAATTGTGGAAACTAAATAAGAAACTGCTTGTGAGATACATTTCCTTTTGTTGCTGTCGGCTCTCCAATTCAAGAAGCCACGCTTCGGAGACCCCAACGTGAAGTAAAGTCCTGCGTGCCGTAGAAAACGTGTGGATAACACTACAATACGTACTTTGTACCTTAGTTCCGACTTTCAATTGCTGACGCATTCAGTCAGCGAAAGTAGATTTTTTTAAACAGGTTAAAGAAAGAGTTGAAGTGTAATATTTGTTATGGGTGGAATCTTCTTAAGGTAGTTTGAGCAAGATATTTCCCTAGTCATAATGGAGACTATTTCCGAATCATACCTTTTAATTTTTAGCAATTGTAGGAAGCATGAATTAAATATTGCATCTTGAATGGTGCAATAATATACTTATATATGGCTAAAATTATAAGTAATTATATAAAAAATCTCTAAATTCTTTAGCCCGAAGCATTTTTTCACGCAAAACGATAAAATGTCCATCACAACGGAAGTTTTTTGTGATCCTTAAAAAATTTCTGCGCTGCCTATACGATTTGTTTAAAAAATATAATTGAGAACACACACGAACTACACACTGTTAACTTGCGACAAGATTTAGGTATTATAAATACCTCATTTTACAAAATGAGGTCCCTCTAGAGTGCATACATGTACTATTTTCCATGCAAAAGAGCTGGTATGTTTTGACAAATATCTGGGGGGGATTTCATCTCAAATCAGGCAGAGGGGTGTCAGGTGACCATCGCCGATTTCTCTCAAATTACATATGTGAAAGTAGTCTCCTTGTGACGAAAAATGATAACTTTATTTAAGTTCAGGACATAACTCATTAAAAAAGGAACCTTTGAATATTGCTGCCTCAAGCCTCGGCGCGAAAAATGAAAAAATCACATAAATGCTAATAACTATGGATCCGTAGCACAACAAGCAGTGGTTTTTGTTTGACTGTAAAGATAATGCTGCTATGCATATTTTGACGCCAATTTCAGGAAATTTTAAATAAAAATAAAGAAATAGGACTTATTTAAATAATAAAAAATGGCAATTGTTTAACAATAATAGCAAAAAAACCCCACCTTTTATTTTATTAAAATGTTCTCAGTAGCTAGTTTGAATGTTGTACCATCAGATAAGAAAATAAGAAAGGTAGTATTTTTATATTTTTAGGAAAAAATTTCGGGAAGGGGCTGATATTTTTGTCTTTGGAAAGGAGGGATATTTTCTTAAAAATAAGACTAAACTCATTGATTTCCTGGTGAAAAGATAGCTCGCTCAAACCATCTTAAGAAAACAATCGGCTCGTACGAAGACGTTGAAGATTGCAGCCCAGCCATGGCATTGTGTCCTCTTTTACACTGTTAACATATTTTAGTTACTTAGAACTACACTATTTAGTTACTTAAAACTACGCTATGTCGCGAAATTAAATTATCTAACAATTTTCAGTTAAGACATTGAGTTCACCGTGAAAGAAAGTTGCGTCGCAGTTCCATTACCTACCGCTACCGCGCGGTGTTTTTGTGGAAAGAGACCAGAAATAGGTTTCTCCTCCCACGCAAGCGCTCTGTCAACAGATGCGACCGTTTCTCGCCTTAATTGCTCTTCGATCTGAATCGTTTTACCGCAGTGGAAGCGAATTCACCTCCACCCACGCGGAATCATAGAACGAGGCAATAAAGAGGGGGGTGGAGGGTACAGAAACGTAACGATGGCAGGAAAAGGGAAAATTAAAGTTCAAATTGTAGAGTCTGCGTTCTGAGACCATCTTGATGACGAAGAGTTTTAAACTTCGTTCATGTCTACCTATGTCAATGCTTCTGAATTATTTTCCAACGTAAATAGTTTCTTCGTAATTACCCTGCCAAGGAAAAACGACACATCTACATAATACCCTGCGAGCCGCCGCATGGGCGTGTGGCAGGGGGTGTTAGGTCATCAGCCGTGTAAAGATGTAAGTTTTTGGGAGATGAAATGGTATCATGTATTATAGGAGTGTATTTAGTGGAGCTCAATTTTTATTGTGGCCACTTATTAAGCGTGGAAAAAACGAGTTTTTGCACCTATCTGTTCGGAGGTGTATCTCTCTTATTTTGTCGCATCTGACAGACCTGGAGATGTAGTGAGGAGTGGTGATAATATTCTCTGTGTCGCTCTGAAAAATATCAGTTCTGAATTTCTCAAGCAACCTAATCCTAGCGTGTAGCCTCCGAGTCTATAGGGGTTCCCGTCTTATTCGCTCAAAAAGTTGTGAGACACTATATGTACGCTCGTAGCAGTTTTTAACGAAACGCGCTGCTTTCCTTTGTATTTAATTAGTATTTTTGGTGAAATCTTTATTACCAGGGTCCAAAATGCTCGCGGTATATTCGAGGTGTGGCCTAACCAGAGCGATGTAGCATCTCTCGCTGACTTTTTCAACCGAGGACCTTCTTCTGATACGTTTAACAAAACCCAGTTTTTTCAATGCTGTGCCACATATGTCTTGTGCATGTAATCCCCACGATATATAAGAAGTTCAAACTGTCACACTCAACAGTTACTGTTACAATAGACACTTTCAGTCTTCACTGTGTAGTAGTAATAATATAGACTTGAAGAATACTTTATGAATACATCCAGGGCATTACATTACTCCACAGAAGACTTTCTGTGGAAAAGTACTAGATTGAATTAACTGAAAATAAAAACACTGTACTGTTCCACTATGTTTTAATGCTGTCTACGGGTTTCGACGTCTATAGCGTCATCTTCAAGACAACAACTGTCTTGAAAATGAATTTATAGACGTCGAACGCGGACGTGCTCCCGAAGCCAGGCCCAGGGTTAAACCAGGGTGAAGCTAGTTAAGATTTTAACATCTCCGGTAATAATTTTTCTCTTTTACCATGACAATATTTTTTAGGAAACTTAATCTCGTTTAAAAAAACTCTTCAGTTGAACACCGCTACTTATTCAGGAAGCGTCCATGCCTATCCCTAAAAAATCCACCGCTTTCGGCGACATGAAATATTCTCCGTACCTGGTGCCAGATAACCTATTTCACCATGCCGGTGTTCTCTGACAAATTTTGCCCCGCCGTACACCTTTGGAATCGCAAAGGCGTCTCAAAACATCGCAACTAGTCATTGGAAAGGTGGCGTAAAAAAAAGAATCCCGACGAGGATCCCGACGCGTCGGGAGGAGTTTTTCCACCGTCGGAGCGGAGCTCATTCGGCCATGATGAGATTCGTTTTCGTATCCCCAGAAAAACGCCAAGGGGGAAATCGTTTACTAGGGAGGCATTCAGCGGGATGCGGAATCCAATATTGTGTCGAGCATAAATGACCTTCTTCCCAGTTTTAATGACACGAAATGGAGATACAATTGATCGAAAAACACAACTACACCATTAAGGCAATCTACCGGATATAGTAGGCTTCACTTGCGTTTATGATTGATTTCAAATGTGATACAGTACACTGTTTATGCTAATAATATGTCAAATTTGACCAGAAATTAAACTTAAACAAGCTATCAATTGCAAAAGTATTTAAAAGATATTACTAAATCTCCTGAACTATTATAAAGATAGTATTTGTTTGAGATTGCACCAGAACGTTGTAAGCCTGAGACCTGCTGATAAGCATCAGATTATCACATAAACTGGACAAAATCATTCATAATGACCGGAAAAAGAAGTACAGAAATTACTTTGTAAGTTGTACTCTTTTTTGTAACCCATCCGAAAGAAAAAAAAACATATACAACAAAAAAGCCCAAAGATTTGTCAAAGTTCAAATTTTTCCAGTTCCGTTTTTCAGCTAGTCCGTGAAAATGAGGAATTCAGGTAAAAGATACAACATCATAAGATCATTAAAATATAATCTAGTTTAATAATATCAAAATACTGAAAACCTTTTATTCAAATTGAAAAAAAATACCTTACATAATTTGACCATGAATTTTATCAACTACACAACATTGAAATCCCACAATTGAGATGGCTCAGTAGGTAAAATAAATAATTATAAGCCATAAAAACAGTCAAAAATTCAGTGCAATTTTTTTATGAAAAGCATTAATGTTATATGGATTTCATGCAATGAAATACTATTCAGAACGTAAATAGAACACGGCATAGGTGACTGAATAAGGACATAAATAACTTAAAATGTTTTGGATGTAATAAAAAAATAAAAGACTGAGAGAAAGGAGTGTAACTGAACTATTATAAACTGCCCAACGGAGCCGGTTCAAAATGCATGCACTCAATGACTACGTGGGTGACCTCGAAATGAATTTGCGAGGTAAGGGAAGCCGAGGGAGACCTAAAACATGGCGCATGGGCTGTTATTGAGGAAAATGGCAAAGGTTTAACGTAGGACGAGTGCATGGAGAGGAGCGGTGGACACTTAACAGAAACAGCGCCCACAAATGAAAATGAGAAAACCAGAGGAAGAGTGAAAAGATAATTTTTTTAAAGTGTTCTGCCGGTTAAGGTAGGTTTTATTGAATATTAGAGAACCTCCTCCCGGTTTTCTACACTTCCAGGGGCCTATATAGTTCTAGTATTTCCTTTTTCGTCCCAGCAGACGATCTACCCTTCTTCATCCCATCCTTGAAACTTATTCTCTTTCTTCCTCTTCCCCACTTGCCCAACATCCTTCCCTCTACACCTCCTTTAGATAAATTATCAAAAAATCCAACCAATTGAGAGTTGTCACTGAGCTTTTTTCCCTATATCTAAGCTTTTGATACGCCTTTTTAATTTTTTTTCTCTATTTCAAATTCTCTGTAAATCCACTACGCTCGAATAAATTCTTCGAAATAGCCATAGAATTTGAAGAATTATAAATGAAAGATGAAACAGTTGTAACATCCGTTAATAATCCAGCGTAATATCCGCTACAGAGCTAAATCAAATTTTCAGAACAACTTATAAAAATCAGTTCAAATTAACGAGTAGAAATATTATTTTTACGTCTACCAAAAATATTCTTCGAAATAGCCATAGAATTTGAAGAATTTTAAATGAAGGTTGAAACAGTTGTAACATCCGTTAATAATCCAGAGTAATATCCGCTACACAGCCAATCAAATTTTCAGAACAACTTATAAAAATCTGTTCAAATTAATGAGTATAAATATTATTTTTACATCTACCAAAAATAGAACTAAATGGAAAGACAACTCAAAATTTTTATATAATACGCATAATAGAAAAAGGTACATCCAGTACAAAAATTAGCTCGAAAAAATGTGAAGCACGAAAAACATTTCTACTTTAAAATGTTGAATTTGGAAAATGTTGAACAATTTAATTGTTTAAACAAGCAACAATTTAACTGGTGTTTTTTATTCAAATTTAGTTTAACCAAAACTTTTGTTTAAAAAAAGCCATTGAATGTCTTATTACGTTGATGGTTCCTCCCTGATATATATGGTTACGAAAATCTAACGGCAGTGAAAAGCCATCTTAAAAAACAGGCGGTATTCAGCTGTTTCTCAAATTTTCCTAAAAATCTGCGAGGTCAAGGGTCAACTCTAGTTCGAAGTGGCGTGGAATGACCTAGTTTTTTATGTTATGATAGGTATCTTTAAGGAACATGGTTTTTCTTGATTGCTTTGTAACCATCATAACAAGCCCGTAATTGTGTACCGATCGTTACACATAATTATTTACTGTACTTTAATAAATTAACTTATTACCACTAAACTTCCTACGCTTACTAAGACAACCCCTTTTAGTCTATTTCCGCTCTCGAAATATGTTTAAAAATATGTGTATACAACATACATTTTATACTGCATAAATGTAACATCTTCTTTGGCTGTTTTACAGTATCCACCAATTATATTCCTTTCTTTATATCTGCGTTGAATGATAAATAATAATGTTCGTTCATTACTCTAACAAAATTAACATTCAGCATGACAAGGTGCGAGTAATTTTAGGCAGCCTTGAACGAGAATTTGAGTAGAGGCTACCATAAAATTTATGTAACACTTAAAAAATTCCAGACATTAAACATCCTGAAGATGACACAAGGTGTCGAAACCCGGGTCGTGACAACAACTGCTCATAAATGATGTGCGAAGCATTGCTTTTCAAATTAATAATTAATTTTTATGTAATTGGAATAACTTTCATTTGTTTGGTTAAAAAAATTAGCTTTCAAGGATTTGAATTCTAGTTTGCTAATCTACATCTACATCTACGTAATACCCTGCGAGCCACCTAGAGGGTGTGAGGCAGGGGGTGAAGATCACCAAACATGCACTATTGACATGCAACTAGGATATTTAATGGAGACATGCTCGATAATAGGGTCACATGTAGCTAGATGGTTAGTATCTACATAATAAGAAAGGGATTATTGGTGGTTATTACTTGCATCATGCACTACAGACTACTCTAACTATATTTCACCTACCTATCCCTTTGCTACGCTGCCTATTTTTCTCTCTTATGGCTTTTGCAGGAAAAATGACATTTTAAATTTATCGGTACGACAATCTATCTCTCTAATCTTGTTAATCTGATCAAACCTAGCATAATACGCAGGGGTTCTCAATATATATCTAACGTATTCTGTGAACAAATCGGTTTGGAATTTACTTAAAAGGTTTAACCTAAATTTTAATATGCGTTCTGATAGTAATTCCCATCCTAGTTCTTCTATTAAACTCGTAACACTTATACAATTATCATAACGGCCTTTAAAAAACCTAGCGGATCTCCTTTGCACACGCTCTAATTCTTTTATCATACCTTCCTCGTACAGATCCCATATACTAGCGGCGACTAATAATCAAATTGCGACGTATTCATTAAGTCAATCGAATGCATTCAATTAAACTTTACGGTAAAATGAAACACGTTTTCTGCATTAGTTTGAGACTTTTTAGGCCTTCAGAATTATTGCCAATTGCAAATAGGGCAACTGTTTGGTTGAGATATTGTGACAAACAATTTGATCCACTTCATTACTACGTAAATGTGAAAAAACTTCCAGAAATGTTCCTATCCTCTTATGCAGAGACTGTTCTTTCGCTGGATAGAGAAACTAAGAATTATAGTGAAATAATTATACGTAAGTCTGACAATTTAAGACTTGCATATACCTCATATATTGAGAACGACGCAATAATTTAACAATATCAGTGCGAACTTAAAGAACCTAAAAATTAACAATGTATAGATTAACATCATGCACAGCTCTAATAATATGTCCTCTGTATTTTCTTTACTGAGAAACCATGACTGTACGTTTATGGGTGATGTTATTTAAGATTTAGACTTGATACAAGAATAGGTGAATAAATTGTAAGCTTTTGGTCCTACATACAAAAAAACATCGTTAACATGCCGTTAAATGTGGCTATACGCAAGGGTATTACGGTTTTTACCTCTGTGAGAGTCCGGCCCTTGTGTGTGTCCTGCACTTTTCCTCCTGACTATAAAAAACACTTTCCCTATCTTCTACTTCCCCGCTTGCCCAATATTTTTCCCTCTTATCTCAGCCGTTAAGGCGGTTGGAGCGATTTTCAATTGCGTACAGATTTTCGTGACACTTCTCATACGTGTTCTTACAGTAATATGTATAGACAGAAGCAAAAATATTGCAGACTAACAAGTTAGTTTCAAAGCAATTTCACTATTTTAACATGTACCCTCATGACACTGGACATATATTTCGAAAAAATTCGATCATCGATTCACAGAAAATTCTCCTAAATGCTAAATATTACATTTTTCATAACTATAATGGTGGCCAGCAAATATATAACCGAGTCGAAAACAAGTATTTACATATGATTATTGCTTAATGTTTACTTCCGCACTGTAAATCGAAATCATAGCTGCGTTTTAATCTGGACGAAATCTTCAAAATATTTTTTTTATCGTATATAAAACAACATGTATGGTTATAAAACCGTTTAAACATATGTATTTAAGAGTACTTAAGTCACAAAAATTACTTGATGCGGTCTACTAATATATAAAATGTTTGGGTAGAGAAATCACCTCCAATAATCTTTTAAAACCAAATTATACAGTTTCAAAACCACCATGACTAATCGCCATTTTGAAATCGCCAACACCAACCTCCTCTTTGAGAAGATGGAGCTGAGCAACAAATCGTAGAAATCTGTCACTTTTGGCACGGTGGAAAGAAATCACTTGTATCCAAGCAAAAAGGTTATTCATTTGCGTAAATACTTTTTGGGAAACAATCAATATTGATGCAATACAATAATTAGGTGACTCCAGATGGGTCAAAAGGAGAATTTTCTAAGTTACGGCGGAAAGATGGAGTTTTTTCACAATTATAATTAATTATAATTCACAATTATAAGAGTTTTGATTGAGATTTTTACTTTTTAGAAGGATCTAAACAGCTTTCTTTGCAAAACTACCCCAGTAACAGTCCAAATGGCAAATTATCATTATGACACCCCATTTGCTCTTGTGGTCCAGATTAATTCAGTGTTCAGCGACTGCAGACATTATGAGTTTTCCATGCATATTATGCCTCTGGTGTTCTATATTGTTTTCTTTTGATTCAGGGCCAAGGTAAAACAACCAAATGCGGCAATGGAGCAAAACAACCAAGTGCGTCGATGGAGCATCAAGCGGATTGTTAGACAAGGAAGGACTAACATAATTACACCACACAGTAAAAGGTAATATAGCAGTTCTTTATAATGAAAAGGTAATTGTGGTCTGATTCCACACTTCATTTACTCTCACCAACCCAGGTTTCGGCATAACATGCCATTTCAAGGCACAGCCTCGACAATGGCATGATATGCCGAGACCTGGGTCGGTGAGAGTAAACGAAGAGTGGAATCAGACCACAATTACCTTTTCATTATAAAGAACATAACGGATTTCCACTGTGTTACGCCAGAATCAGTATCTTATAAAATAAAACAGGATACAATACAAACTGTCAAGTTCTCCAAAGAGGTGAATGAGTACATGGTCATTACAAAGTGGAGTTTGCACAGTAAAGTAAATATTTTCATATTGTTTTCATAGAACAAAATTACAACTTACTTTGCTCAAAAGAGCATCATCGGATAATCTCCAGAAAAAGCAAACGTCACCCCAGTTTTGCCTTATTTTACAGCCTTAAGGTGATTCCCCTAAGTTAAACGTTTATAAAGTACTGCGAACGCTCTTCTTGAGAAGTGGCAACACTTCAACCTAGTTTGATAAACCACATATTGACGGTGGCCATAGAAACATGCTGTTTCCTCTACAAAAGGTTCGCTATCTATATTTAAAAGATGTTATGTTCAAGTTGGACCAAAACTATACAATATGTTACCAACTACTGTATAAGGTCATAAAAATGAGTTTACATTCTTATAAAAACTCAAGGAATGGCTGCTTGCTCTTGAAAGTTTAGACTTTGTTTTTGTGTAAAAGAAAAATAAACACATTTTTTTGCCTTCAAACTTGTAAAAAGTTTATATCATATTTTTGATTCTTTTAAGGTATTTCATTGTTTAATTCTTTAATCTGGCATATTTCATCTAAATTCAATGATTAGTTTTACTTAATATCATTCAAACTTGTAATGTGTATTGTCTTTGTAGTGTTTACTGCACACTTATGCCATGATAGTAGCTTCCCACAGGAAGTCTTTGAAACTACCTAAACCTCATTGTTTTTTTATATTCGTGTTTATATACCTAAAATGGAGCAATTAAATATATATCTATCTATCTACTATTATCATCATGATCGTAAGGAATTTTTAAAGTGACTCCTCAAGTTACATAACCTCAACCGGGAGTTGGTCCTGTAAAATCATCAGTTGACATCACGAAAAAGCTTGCGCCGATGTTCACTAACAGCATGCGGCGTCTCGTTTTGAAAATCATTCCAGCGAGAAGATTACAGTTGACGGAGACACACCAGACACAGCCCTCGACAGGAAGATTTTAAATGAGATAAAATTCAAGAGCTAGGGAAGAGGGATGAAACGTTTACCAGAGACTCCAAAAATTCAGCCTCCTCGCCTTTTTCCTCTCGTCTCGCCTCTATAAGCAAACCCGTTTTGAGGGATTCCGCTTCACGGTGCGCACGAAAACAAGCGACGAATGCGGACACGATGTCTTTAAGAAGTCTCGAGCAGCAGAGAATGAAAAAAAGAAGTAAAGGAGGTCTCGTGTGGGAAAGGCAGTGGGCCGTCCTGAGTCAATTTCTCGAATCGGGAGAGCTCACTACATTTCGCGGAATATTTTTCTTTCCTTCCAAGCACAGAAACCTTTTCATTTTCTTTTATTTTTTTCTCTTTTTTTCATTTGATAAAACTCGCCGTTTCGGGCAAAGCTAGCTTTAATCTCCTCATGCCCTCCACTCTTCTACGCTCGGCTTCCTAGACGGACGTGTGTGTTAGAAGCAGTTCATTAAGTTAAATAGAGTTTTATGTGTAATGACGAGCGGAGGGATACCAATCCGATCGTTTACTAAAGCGTTCGTACGCCTTGGACGTCTAATTGTGAAGGACTATTTGATGCCCGTTCATGCATATGTACCTCAACTTACTTCTAAATATACCTCGATATCGCTACATTTTTTTCTTCCGGCTCATGGGACACAAAAGCACGGTTTCGTGGTGTCTGGTTAGCCCCAGTCGTAAGATGACGCATCATTGTCGCAATTTGTTTGTAACTGAGAGTTTGCGTTTAGTATAATACATCAGACTCAATACCGTAGGATGAAGGACGACGTAGGATAGGCATATATAGCTGATATAGTGCTGAATTTGATATACAAAGCCAATATAAATGCTAAATCGCAAGCATAGAATGCATAAAAAAAACAATTAGCTTTTGTGCAGCATTTTAAGAATTACATCGCAAACATTTGGTCACCCTAACAAAGAGTTATGTCTTCCGCACTCCGTACATCGTTGGTGAAATATAATTTCAGCCATTGGATCAAAATAAAAATCAAATCACGTGGCGAAATTTCGAGAAAATTACTTTACATTGAACTAGTGTAGAAGGTATAAAATAAAAGACCTATATGAAAACTAAACGGATATTTGTCCATTTACACAGACGTAGATTTCATATCAGGCACATTCAAGAAAATATGATCGTTCAAAAATAATGCATCGCTGAGCGCGTTAAAAATATTACCATAAAAACATAAAAATCTATCTCCATTGACTTCTACGCGCAATATAAAAAAAATCAAAGGAATAGCTAGAGGCAACCAGGGGTTAATTGAAAATAAAAATGTCAAGCGCAGCCCTAGGGTGAGGCCAATTAGCGACCTAAAATAATCTTTCTGGAGCGCCTTTAAAGCACGATAACTCTTGATAACTGCCAGCATTACGGCTCACAAACGACCTCGCAATGACTGCGTACGTTATAGCTATTAGGTCCCTTAGTACGGCACAGCAGAGGGCTCGAGGAATTCCACATAATGGAAAATTCATCATAAGAGGAATATTTTACTTGGAAAGCAATTAATATTATGAAAAATACTGTAATGCGTTTCTTTAATAATAAAACAAGGGAAAGCTGTATTAAGCGGTCACCACGGAACCCATGATGAATGAATGAACCCATGAAAATGGCAGCTAAGGGAGGTTACCGCCTAAGGAAGGTGGCCGCCTATGCTGGTTCCACAGTATAAGATTTGGATGTAGAAGATTGAGAGTATAAAGATCAAGAAAGCCTATTCATGAGTTATAAAGAAGTTATTCCATAATTGCACCAATATAGCAATAGAGAAGAGGCCAAGAACAATGTTACACTAGGAAAAGAAAAACTTGAGGATGTGGTAGAGTACTGTTGCCTGGGAAGCCGAGTAACCAGCGAAGGACGAATGCAAGAAAGTAATAGCGAGTATAATAGCCCAGGCGAAGAGGGCATTCCACCAAAAGAAGAATCTACTTACAGCTGGAAACACAAGCATTGAAGTAAGGAAACAATCAGAATATACATCTGGAGCATGTTTCTTCATGGCAGTGAAACATGGACGATGACTGCTGCAGAGAAGAAAAGGGTGGAAGCATTCGAAGTGTGGTGCATCAGAAGAATGATGAAAATGGAATGGATAGCCCGAGTGAGTAACGAGGAAGTCCTCAGAAGAGTGGGAGAAAAGGGAAGTCTCCTGAAAAACCCAATGAAGAAGATGGGACTATTTATTCGGCCACATCATGAGGCATGATGACCTGATGGAGATAATCGTCGAGGGACAGGTCAACGGGAAGAATGGCAGAGGAAGGCTTTGTATGAAATACATAGAACAAATGATGAAAGATATGAAAAGAAGAAAGGAATACGTAAATACGAAGAGATTAGCTGATTGGAGAATTTAGTGAAGGGCTGCGTCAAACCAATCTCAGGATTGTTGACATGATAATTATCTACCTTAACGAATTTCAAAAGGTGTAAAAAAAAGTCGCTTCTTCTAGCTAAATTAATTCAACTATAATCATACTTTACATTATTTGCCTCAACTAAAACTTGCTGTGACTACGAGTGTTTGGAGCACAATTCGAAATTTTGACGAAAATCATTTTCAAATACGTATTTTTGAATCATTGACTCGTAGTGATGCCTTAATATTTGTAAGCAGCCACGATAATAACTTTAACTGTGCTATTTTGCGTTTAACATAAAATCTAGTCATATTTTATTGAATTGTTACGAAATATATATCGATAACTGATAAGGAACTTGAGCGGAGGGCTGGGTCAAACCAAAATCAGGATTGTTGACTGATGATAAACACAAATTTTCTGAAATAAGAATAAAAATCAGTAAGCATATAAAAATTGTATAACCGCATCGATAATAATAACAATGCCGCAACCGTAATGGGACCCTCTAAACCCAAAAAAAACTCCATGTTAAGGGTCGAGTATGTCCTACGTTTGGTCACTATTAAATGTTTCAGTGCAGGATTCCAAGTCCTCGCGACGAATTCGATATATAGCCCTGAAGTTAGGAAACGACGACGAGAAAACGTTTAGAAGAGAAAAAAGGACGATAAAGAAACGTAAAGAGCAAAAAACAGAAACGGATGAATGAGGATTAGAATAGAGGATTTTAGCCACAGCAGGGAGGAGGTTAAAATTCAAAAGGTTAAAAGCATATGGGGGGAAAGAGATACGACCCGTGGGACAGAAAGAAAGATTTAAGGGATCATTTCCCCAAACGAACAATTAAGAGAGGTCGTGAGCGGGGGTAAAAGGGTCCTCCGGTCGAACTTGGTCCCCGGATCGTTGACCAACCCCCGAAACCGATTCCGGCAACAGCTCCACCGGAAAGCATCCGGGAGGTGGCCCAAACGGGGTGGGGGGAGGGCTTCTCGGCGGCATTACGTGAGATCACATATCACCCATTTCAATTTTCTGCCTTCCACATCCTTTTAATTTCCTAACACACATCTCAGCCGGGCTCACAGTTTGTCATCGTGATTAGAGTGGCGTACGCACGTAGAATAAAAAAAGACCATCGTGACCTCAACACGAAAGAATTCAAATGCGGAGCAAAGGCGAAAATTGAAAGAAAGTTGTTAAAACGGATAAGATTTGAAGACAGTCTACTTACAATATCCAAGAGAGAAATACGTAATGCAGTGGTGTTTAAGGAAAGTGGACTTACTCATACGGTTTGGGCTGATCTTGCAGAGGTTTGACTTAGTTGATTGATAAAATTTCCTCATCCTTACTAATATATAAAAATGTAATGGTGTCTGTCTATCTGTTCCTCCATCACGCAAAAACTACTGGACCGATTGAGCTTAAATTTGGCATGTAAATAGATAATATATCTAGTTGTAACGCAGGCTACATTAAAAGCCCTCAGGGCCAAAGAAGACTCCCGATGGTCCATTCTAAGCAGTGGGTATGTTGCAGCGGTTTCATTTTTTACCTTTTCAAAGTACTTTTACTCATGATAGAGGGCTTAGATTTTTTTATCGGAAGGCTGAATAAATACAGATTTTAATTCCTTCAATCGATTTTTCTTACGCTTCAAATTTGTCTAAAAAATTATATTTTTAGCTGAAAAACAACATATTTTTCTTTGAAATCAACAATAGCATATTTCTTTGTTAACCAGATAGTTGATTTGCAAAGGATATTCACGCCTCTAGTATAGTACTCCTCAAATGACCACCCTGACAGTATTCTTCAGGCTTTTTGGTTTTCTAATACATTAATCAATATTTTTCACACCCGTTGAATTTCAACGGGTACCATCCGCTTGTTTACGATAAAAATTTCATTCGTAAAATTCCATACTTTGTACTTCAAGGATTCAGGCTTCACTTTGTGAAATTTTATAGTATCCATTTGTAATGAATACAACAGTGTTTTTCCACAGGCTAGCTTTAGATAGTAGAGCGTGTTTCGCCGACTTGCGATTTCGTCTGCTACGGATATTCAATTTTTGATATAAAAGGGGCTCGCACGGGCTTATATTCGCCATTAAAACCTTTGCATAGTTGAAATTGGGATGGATTTAAATGAAAACTATGAATCCATGGTTATTGATAACAAATTATTTTTTCCACAGGTTTTATTTAGCTGGTTCAAGGTATTTCACCGACTATCGGCATCATCAGGTACCAGTAGAAATCAGTGGAAAAGTACAAGATGCGTTCTTTAAGCATGAATCAATAGCAAATTCAATAGTTTCAGCCCTTACTTTGAAAAAATGCTTCATAATGCTCCGGAATTCACAAAACTTTGTAAGTTTTACGTAGAATATTTATTGGACGACCGGTTTCGTCGAACAGTTGACATCATCATGTCATGATGTCGACCTCAAGATGTAGACTACTCGACGAAACCAGTCGTCCTATGAATATTCTACGTAAAATTTAGAATGTTTTGTTAATTTCTGAGCATAAGGGATCTATAATTTTTATTCAAGCCAACCCGGATCTCAACTATGCAAAGTAATTTTAAAGGTGACAAAAGGTCAACTTTTTGAGAGGCTGGGGGAAGAACTTTAAAACTTCATTTGTCAAATCTACAGTTTTATTTCAACCGATCCAGGTTTCAGCAATAAAAATTCATTTTAAAGGTGACAATAGGTCATCACGAGCCACTAATATACAACATTTTGAAGGACCCCCCCACAAAATTTTGTCTGCCTGGCTGTGACCCATTGTCACCTTGAGATTGACTTTGTAAAGTTGAAAGCTGTGTCGGTTCAAATGACAACTGTCGAATTTCACGAAAGAATATTATTCTTATCGCTAAGCGGTTTCACAAGGTGAAGTCAGCAAATTTGATACAAATACATAAAAAAATTACGTTGCGGTTATAAACCTGAACGTCAGTAGGATGGTATTCTTTACTTCTTCATACTTCATTTGCTTCTCTAATACTGACGGTATCGGTTTTTAATTCAAACTATGCTTAGTGTAACAACTTTGTCAAACCTAACCCCTCAAGTGGCTGAAAGGAGGCTTCTTCAAGGCAAAGAGCAGGTACAGTGGCGGAAATAATTAACGCAAAACTCATTGGCGTCTGAATGCGGCATACACGGGAACTAATTGAAATCGCTTTTCCTTCGACAACTTGACAACAATGAGACAGCATATGGAAACCGGGAATATTCAAACTCTCTATGAATGGATATCGATTTTACGCGTCATGTAAATAGTCATACTAATAAGATTTACCTTCGCGAGATCGTCTGGGAGTTATAAACGTGATGAGCTTGCTTCGACCCGCACCCAGTCGAGGTTCCGAAGTCGTGGTTGATTATGTAGTGTTGCTTATCATATTTTTTTTAGAGCTTTGGACCGTTTAAAAAAATTTTCTTCTTTGAAACTTAAGAAACAATACGATGAAAGCATTATTTGTGGGGACATAAAATTTTTTTATTCTCCAGTTCAAATTCACTTACAATAAAGCGTATTTCCGCGTACAGGGAATAGCTGTGGATGAACATCGTTTGAATAGGCCTCAAAATACTTCCGAGAAATATGAAGCATTACAATTAACATTTTGGCGTAATATCCTATGAATTTCAAGTTTAAGAATGGAAAATCTGGTTGAATAGAATGGTTTCTATGTGGAGGAAATTTTTCTTTAATAAGTATTTCCAATACCTTAAAACCCTACGTAAGTTTCCGCCCTCGTGTATACAGGTCGTCTCAAACACTTGAATTTCTAAATTCCTCCTAACGTAATATTATTTACTTTCTGAAAACTAATTTAAAAAATCCAGAACATTTTATTTGGTCCATTTTACAAAGGAAACATTAGAATTCCCTTTTTTCGTTGTGTAGTAAGAACCACTGGACGCGGATTCCTCTTGATCGATGAAGTAGCCTAGAGGGAGAGCGTTCGTCTGCGGCCAAGAATGCCTGGGGTTCAAATCCTGGCGTGGCCTCTTGTGTGCCTTTATAATTAATCTGCTCGATGTGACTTTACTGCAGCCAAAACTTCGCAGGAATCCGCGGAAGGCCCAGGGAATGCATATTGACCTCAACCAAGAGTGTGTGAGTTTTACACATATTCGGGCTTTGTAAAAGAATCAGAGCGGTCTCCTTGGTCGTCGAATGAGTTATTTACTTCCCATTCTCGAGTACTCGGCCCCACTTGATTTCTACGTCCTGCCTGTCGTCAGATGTTCATATCCACTCATTCGCCAATTCAACACTCAATGAAAAGCTATTCATGAAGGAGGGAATAGACCGGATCTCTGATTGTGTCAGTTACTCGATTTAGTGAACTTACTTGATGCTACATTTGCCTTTTAATTACTTTGAAATGATTTAGTAAAGAGGGAAATTATTTTTGATAGGAATTAGACTTTGGTTCTATCTGTCGAACTTGTAAATACCGATTAATTATCTGAGTGAGAGACCAAACAAGTGTGGAATGTTCTTCAAAACATCTCTAAAACGGTATTTGAAGCCTTCCCAGCATTATTTTCTAGGTTTGCTATGAGCAATACATTAACCGTGTAGTTCAACAGTTCAACGTATAGGATGGAGGATAATACTTAAAGGATAAGGTAAATTAATGAATCACTTAAATACCTTTTGACATATTCGCAGTGAAAAATGTTTGGCTAAAATCACGCAGTTTAATTTTATGAGGAGCATCTTTATACCCATACGTAAGTAATACTCCGACAAAAATGCATCGCGTATCTTCCCCTTTGAAAGTGATAAAATACTAAAAATCATCTTTTCATGTAGTGACTAAGCAGTGATTATATATTTTCCCTATGGTCATTTGTATACTCCTCATAGATACGCAGCGTATTCAATGGAGTGCAAATTAGGAATGTGCACCATCAAAGATTCTACGATTTCTACGTTCCTAAAGAATCTATTCCTTTTCAAATGTTTCGTAATATTATGGCTTCAATGGAAGTTAAAGTTGTGAGTGCCCCCACATGAAGATATTAACAGACTTTTTACAGGGTCATAAATTTCATCTCTTAGTGGTAATGTATTTTAACGGATGTTGAAAAGGGACACTATAATGCTTTATTTAGAGCGAGTGGAGAAGGTTAAAATGTATGCGTAATTCTCTTAATTTGAGCTACGTGTGGACATGATCACAGCAATTGATCATCGAGAAATATGCTGGTATTTACATAAAGAATGTGGATTTTTATTAGCCATATAATCAATCCATCCCCCTCCATTCTCGATTTCCTGACCAAGTCTCTGTGACATGGAGTTGTCCACATTTTGGTATCATCTTACTGGGTTCATTTCCCATTCTTCCTCCACGATTTTCCTCCTTGCATCATAATTTGGGGTTGTTTCATTGGAGGTGGTCGAAAAACGTTTGTTTCTCGCATTTTTCTCATAATGAACGCTGCGCTCCGTGCAGCCCGCTCCATCTATGTTACATGATTTGTTTTGAACCATCTCCTCGAATTTTGAAATTTGTGAACTCGTAAGTATTCCTAGTTGCGGGCGAAAAATGAATATTGATAAACATTTGATTAAACATAGTTCTTATTATAGCGGACATGAATTTAATGCATTTTGTTTGATAGTAGTAAGAAATAGTTTTTTTTTACTTTAAAACACCAAATAAAAGTTCAGTTGGTGAAAGTCGAAGGTGCAACACCTCTTCGGGTAATTTTTCGACAGATGTTTCTGCCTTTTACAAACCTACTATCCGATTCCTCCGCCTGAGAGAAAAATGAGGCATACTTAAAGGCTAATGAGATATTTTTTTCCTCAAAGAATTTTGGGAGAGGCCGCTAAAACTTTGAACAATATCTCGACTTGCGCTGTCCACTCTGCTTGTTCGTCTATCGACGCTCGTCTCAATGAAGTAGTCATCAGTAAACCTTGGCCAAGTTCCAGGTGGTGATGGCCGGGGTGGTTTGTTGTTGTGAATAACGCACAGGTTTCATATACTTGCTGCACCAGAAAGAAAAGGCTCGTCGCGCTTCGAAAAAATCGGAAGCCCCCGTCGAATACTTTTAAGGGCGTAAGAGAAGTCAAATACCACTTCTTCCCTGTGAGTGAAACGCCTGGCGTCCGAAACATTATCTATGGCAGAAAAGGTATCGCCCGCAACACAAGGGGAAAGTAAGCTCTTATTAAAGGCATACTATTTCTCAAATCAATATAATGCGTCCTTCATACATTCCGATTTTGAATGGATTAGTATTGGTGGAGCTCTGTATCGACCTCTAGGGATCCTCAAGAGTCCTCCAAGATTGCTCGTTGCTTTAACTAAGACTTAAGGTAGCTGGCCTCCAAACCCATGCATGATGGGAACTAATGGCGTTTGATTGGAATGGTCTGGGCTGATGAGGTGAAATCCGAGAACTACTTCTTGCTGTTTGTATTCCCGGGAGAGTAGTATGCTTTTTCCTATCCTTTAGTTATTTTAAATGTTCGTAGACAATACCACCACTCATTTTAAAAGTAACTTAGTTCACAGTAACGCATACGGACGCAAATAAATTCACCGAAAGGATACGAAGCATCATCATAAATTGGCCTTGACATAAGAAAGCTCAGTAGTTGTTACTGGGTTGCAAACCTGAATCGCAATCATGGTTCTTCATCATAACGTTGTTCGAATACACTCAAGATTTCGAAAACATGATCGTCATCAAGAAAGATCGAGTGCTATATAGCAGTGGAGTGCGCTCCCAGGACCTTGTGCATTGCCCTACCAATGCGGCTTGCCTTTTGGATGACAATAACGACCATAAGAAGAAAAGAACCGTATCCCACCCCTGGTCGAGACATTTTTGAGTTTTCCATTCAATTTCTGATTAAGTAAAATTATTTTTATTCGGCAAATTTTATTTCTTTTGTATTTAAAAAATTTCATATTATCAGCCAGTTATTGCAGCTACATATTACATTCATTTATATCGCCAATATGAGGAAATTTATATAAAAACTAATTTTCGTTCATTAAAAATCGAACATGGACCACTCTTTAGCTAGCCAAATACATCTGACCGCTACAACATTAACGTTACCTATTAATTTATTTCATTAATGATATTCTACTCCAAACTGAAGTCTTCTAAAAGGCTTTTTGTTAATTTCATACGTGCGGTGAACTTATAGCTAAGCATATAAAATATTATGCAATCATCCATATGTTATCCATAACTACACCTAATTTGGGTAAAATTTTCTGAATGTCTATTCGTATATCCTGCATTTACTAGATAAAGCTTAACAGTCGACAGCTCGTCACCAAGCTTCCTGTGATAAGATGAACGAAATATCGGGAAAATATGCCTAGATTATTCGGTATCGATGCGAGCACATTTATTTTTATTTCGTGAAATGACATACATTTACGTATGTTTTCATAGTTTAATCCCATTCTGACGAACTAAAGACGGATTTATATTGGGTATAGAACGATTCATTAATTAATATCCGTTTTGAATTTAATTAATATCCTTTAAAGTAACTTTGTCAATCTACAAATGGAAAATCGTGAAAAATTACATAACGTAGACTATACTTATTTTAATTAATTTTTTTCTATCGACATTTGGTGCGGATAAATCTCGATTTATATCATTTCGGTGAAACAGACGCAGTACGCGTCATTCAAAAAGATCTACGGAAAGTCGACCGCAATAAATATCCCTTGGTGGTAGAAGATGAAGATTTTAGCATATAGTATACTGAATTGCGTGGGATAGTGAATATTTTTTATAATCAGTCTTTCTGTTTAATTGATATCATTTGACGTAAGAACCATGCTGAAACAAACACAGCGATGCACCGAGACTGAATGTGCGAATCATATGAGACGAAAGCTCAAAAATGAGGTGATTGATGACTAAGTTCTAGGCTCCGAAAAATGTGAGCTCCATTGGGGATTTCAAATATTTGCGGTAGACGATGTTTTCCTCAGTGTTGCCAGTCTTTGGAGTGTGTACTGCTCCTAGAAGTTCCCGAAAATGCCGCATTCTGGCGCGCGAAAAATTTTGCGTTAATTTCTTCCGCCACTGTACATACAGGAAGCTTGGGTTTTTAAAATTAGCCTAATACTGACAATTATATTATGGCAGTGTGTAACGTTGCAACTATTGTAAGAGGATAAGTTTTTGATTTTTGTTCTACAATTCATGATACGCTTAAAGATATGCTAATTTTTTCATCCACAAAATATTGGATCACACTGGAGATGTAATAACGTTTAATGTAGGCAAAAAGGGCAGGAGAAGCGAGGGAAAATCGAGTCAAAAAATCCGCCCTAGGGAAAAATATTTGGACAGAATGAACTACATATTTCAGTGCCCTGCAAAATAATAGATAGTCAACGCTACATAAAATTTCCACCATCAAACATTAAAATAAAAAAAATTAAACAAATTTAAAAAAATTAAAAAAATCACACAAATACCAAAAGCATCGCAGGACATTTATAACAGCCAATCGGTTAACTTGGGGAAGATTTAGGACACAAATATTTGAATGGGATAGTTTTCTGCCATAATATTCAAGAAGCATTACACATAAAACTGACCATGACAAAAATGTTTTTAGAACGATGAAACCCACACAAAATATGTGCAATCCAATTGCTAAAATAATAGCATACCGAAAACGCAAACACGGGCATGGATTGTCCTACCACCATCAACGCAGCTAATCGACGCGAAAATTTATTAATTGCATCTGCTAAGTAAATACGCATTTATTATCCAAAAATATAAACCAGTAACATACAAGTTAGCTGTCAATGAAGTATTACTCATGACTTCTTCCCTCATCGATCGTGTCCTCATTATGAGCAACACGTCCGATATAGGTTCTCACCAATCATATAAGACGGGGAGATATTAGGAGGAGGAGGACGAAATCTTTTCTTGGCGCAGAAGAGGCACGGATGAGGTGAAAGGATGAACGAAAGAGGAAGAAAAGACAGTGACGGGGGGGAGAAGATATCATTAATCCCTTCGCAAATAAATTTATTTCCAGCCAGGGAAAAAATAAACCAGTTAAAGCGGAAAAGATACAGTGATGGAAAAAAAGATTAGCTCTTTGGAATGGCGTCTTAAATCATTTTTAATTTAATATGTTTACTACAAAACAACTTTTAAAAGCATTCCAAGAGCAAATAAGAGATTTCCATGAAAAAGTATGAAACACCAACATTTTTGTCCCGATCCTCTCCTAATTTGCTTCTCATACTTAAGCTACTGCCCTAATTTAAGGTAGTTGGTTCCCCAGTCATAAATGAGATTATATTCGACTTACACGTTTCAATTTCAGCAACTGTAGGAAGAATGAATGAAATATGTCTACTATTAAAGGTGCTATACATATATAAATATACTTTTATACGACTAAAATTGTTAGTATACACATACATACCAATCACACCGTTCCCTTCAGGGATATGCCCAGTTACAAAGATTCACTCATAAATACAATTGTAACTCTGACTGTTACTTTTTCCGGGATTCATTCCGCGATGTATGTTTTAAGAAAACAACAATATTTAGCTGGCCCTCCTGCCAACTTCATCAGGATCATGGCAGGAGGGCCAGCGAAATATTGTTGTTTTCTTAAAACGTACATCGCGGAATGAATCCCGAAAAAAGGAACAGTCAACACTGCATCCGCAGAAGCCTACGAACTAATTTGTAACTCTGCTTCAATAATTTTCTTCATACTGAAATACTGCAATACTGTTTCATACAAGCCCTCCTGTTTTTAAAACTCCTAATATTCCTCCTCCTAAGAATTTCCTCAACCACAACTTTCTCGGCCTACCTCTACCTCTCGCACCATTCATTTCACTCTAATATCTCTGTTTCGTCATTCGACTCTCAACCATTCTCTCAACACGGCCAAACTAACGAAGCACACTCCTTTCATATGCGTCCACTACTGGAGCATCTAACCCACGGTGTGTCAGTACACCGCATATACCTCCTCCTAGTAGTGTTGGGTCGCGGGCAATGGTATGCTGGCTCTCAAGGTAGTCCTTTCAGAAGGGATCCTAGCTTGAGTAGAAGAGTGAAAGCGGGCCTAGGGTATTACTATGCATTGGTTTCTCTTGTGGCATACTGGCGAAAAGGTGCCAAAACTGACCGGTAGAGCGCCATAACCGTTAGCAGGGAAAGCTGCACGTCGTGCGGGTACTGCAAAGGCTGGTAACCTTGCATACTCTATTACAACTTACTCATAAGAGTAACAAAGTAGCCTCGGACAGCCGAAACCACGATGGGTGGCGGAAGCTGAAAATGGTGAGTAATTAAATAAAAACATCCATATAAGTATCAAACGCGGTTAATTTTCTTCACGCGGTACGTTTAAAACTCCTAAACAATGGAATGTTTTATTACGATCCTGAAAAAATTATTGTCCTAACTATAAGATTCAATTTCAAAAATATTTGATAAAACATACAAAGTACTCAATGATAATTTTTGACGAGGTCTAAGAGCTGCATATGTGCTGAGAATAACTGTGTGATGAGGGCGAATGGTGAAGTAATTGAACAGGTGGATTATTTTGTGAACTTAGATAAGATGTATTCGAAAGATGGAAGAATAGATGAGGATATTAAGAGACGTGCGAATGCTGGAAGGAAACAGGTAGGTAGCATGTGGAGCATATCAAGGAATGAGTGCTAGTTTAAGGAAGGGAAAATCGCCGTGTACAAAAGTGTACTTCTTCCCACTTTGATATTTGGTAGTGAAACATGGGTATGGCAGGATGGACATAAAAGTAGACTAAACGCCGTGGGTATGAGTTATCTGAGGAGTATTTGCGGCAAAAGTAGGAGGTATAGGGTCAGGAATGAGCGGGTCATGAATAAATGTGTGTTAGATGCTCCAGTAATGGACGTGTATGAAAGGAGTGTGCTTCGTTGCTGCTTCGGCCATGCTGAGAGAATGCATAACGAAACAGATATATGAGAGTAGAATGAATGGTGTGAGAGGTAGAGGTAGGCCGAGAAAGTTGTGGTTGAGGAAATTCTTAGGAGGAAGAATATTAGGAGTCTTAAAAACAGGAGGGCGTGTATGAAACATTGTATGGGGGTAAATGAGGCAAAAGAGGTTTGCAAGGATAGGTCAGTATGGAGGAAATTATTGAAGCAGAGTTAGGTGTACTATTATGTATTAATGAGTGAAACATTTTGAATGTGCCTACCCCGGAAGGGAACGGCGTGATGGGTATGTATGTATGTATGTCGGTCTAAGAGCTAGAAATTCCTCATTTTTTAAATAAGGTCTCTCTGGAGTGCATATACGTACCATTTCCCAAATAGGTACGAGGCTGATACTTTTGAAGCTTTGGAAGGTGAGACCATTTTCTTTAAAAAAAACCGAATCCATTAATTTATAGGTTAAATGAAATTTCGCTTTAACTGCCTTAAAAACTGTGACGAGCGAACATTTTAAAGATTTTCGAAGGATTGGGTTGGGGGTCGCTGGCTGGTAAATTTTGTGCCGACACTGTGGGTTTTGAATCATTTTGTGCTGGATACTCAAAGAATTAAATTGAATCTGTATTTTTTAAAAATGCACTTTTGAAATGTTTTCAACATTTATTACTATCAAAGTAATATATCGGTTAGAAGCAGATTTTTATAGAAGGCCGGCGACATTCTTCCAGTTTTTCGTATGTAAAGGGGCTTATCTACCTCTATAATTTTTCCTACTCAATGACCGCGTACGTCCAGATTTAAACGCTTAACAAGTCTTTTTATACAAGCGCCATTATGGTCACCGTAACTTCGTGGTATCGAGATAAAAGGTAAAGATTAAGTCATTTCTTAACTCTCCCCACATTTAAAGACAACGTATTTCTTTTAAGAAGAGAAAAAATAATAATTCATTGACGAAAATAGTTAAATATTGTAATTTCCCTTTTGATAGTATACGACAAAATATTACAACATACAAAGTTATAAATATACTTCTTTTTCTGGTCATTATGAATGATTTCATCCAGTATGTTCCTGCTAAGCTGTTGCTTATCAGCAGGTTCTAGGTTTACAATGTTGTGGTGCAATAAAAAATAAAATCATTAAATTTACAATAGATTATAAAATTAAGTAATACCTTTTAAATTGTAATGCAATTGATAGCGTGTTTAACGGCCGCATTCATAGATTCCTTAAAGAGCTACTATCGGCTTAGTAGCGCACTAACTAGTCGCCAACTAACAAAATCGTATTCATAGACTGCTACTAAGCTCAGCAGCGCCAAGTGAGCCACTATTTTAGTAGCTCATTCTTAAACACTCTCTCGCCTTGTTTAGAGGCGCTACTAAATATGGCGGTCTGTCACAAGTGGCTCACCTCGGGTGATAACCTGAAGCTATAACGGAGATTTCAGGCGAAAATACCAAAGATACTGGTGGAATTGCTTTTCTCAAGGCTGGCGGATGCGACGTGTAGTACTAGTGCTGGATCAAACTGAGCATTTTTATTATTTGTTCTTAGTCTACGACACTGTGTTGTGGTACTCCGTAGTGCTTCATGAGTGTATTATTCAACGAAAAAGGAAGAGTTAGTGAGATTATTTCTGTGGTTTCGAGCGTTGTAAGGTGGTCATCATCTCCTCTTCATCTCGTTTCATCATTGCTACGCCTCACAGCTTTATTAAGTGCATAAATCATTGTGTGTGTATTGACTGGTTTTTAGGGTAACAATTGCAGTTTTAAATTCTTCTGGCTTTATGACTGTTCATTTGTGATCTTAGACGATTACTCTACGAGAATACAGCCCATTTTAAAGAATGTGTCCAGGAGGAAGCCTCGTCAACAATTTACAAGTGCATATTAGCTTTGTGACTACTGCATCAAGTGAGGTGCTTCAGAGTAATTAACTCGAGCATATTACGGTTGTGTTGTCGTAGAAATATGTCTTACATTGATATAAAGACGTACAATTGTTATCTTAATGAATTATAATGATTTCGCACAGATAATAATTGTAATTGTGAGTCTGTTTACATCATAGCGCTGGTCTGTTTACATTCTGCCGTAAATTTCTATTTCGTTTCGTTTTTGTTCTGGTAGCAGAACGTTGTTATGGTTCACAGAGTGATAGAAACTTCTTCGAGTGCTTCAGCAGCTATTTAATGTTATTATTTAATGCTCAGAAAGGATTCGTGAAGGGACAAATAGGTTTTCAGATTAAATATTGACAATGTCCGCTGTACCGTGTGCATGTTCGTTTTTCGTTTACAAAATGATGGTTAGTTTGTGCATGTGAGTACTGTTACATTTTCTATGTAAATACCAGTTATGATCCATTAACTAAAGGCAAACATTTTCTATTCTGTGTGTTTTTATACTGATGGAAAGGTGGATACCTCAAGAAAGTCCTGTGTTTGTCTGGATATAGCTGATACCTCAATTTGGTGCGATTGGATGGAGTTAGTTCAACTTTGATGTGGTGAAGCTCCAGTGTGTTCAAATGATTTTATGAACGATCTGTGCAAGTTTGTGGTGTATTACTACGTGTGGCAAAAAATAAAGTTTATGACAAACATGTATTCCCGATTTTTCTATACAATAACAATCCAATTTTATGGAAGATTTGTCGGAATTATGATGGTAAATCTAAAATATGGAGAAATTAGAGTATTTAACGATGGCCTCATTGTAGCAATATTGATGTAAGACATACGAATTCACGTACAATGAAGACAGTGGCAGTGTTGCCAAGCGTTGCTTCATTGTTTCTAGGGCAGTCGCTACCGGCAATTATGTACTCCGCTACGATAGTGGCGATAGTAGCAAACTAGGTTAGTAGCTCCTAGTAGCTCACTGGAAAGGATCTATGAATACCATTTTTTAGTATGCGGCTAAGTTCTCTTAGTAGCTGACTAAGTTAGTCGCCTACAAGCGCCTTATAGCTGAAATCTAATAATACGGCCGAAAGTGTTTAAGATAAATTTCTGTGCAAATTTTACTTATAAGTTATTATTAGCATAAATAGTTTGCTGTACCGCATTATAACAACTCAAAAGACACATACATGAAAAAAAATATACATGACATGACGGAGGATCACTCAAGTGATGACATAGAGATATAAAAATGCCACAGGGAGGCAGACAAAAAAATATAGATACAAAAAAACAACTAACAAGAAAGCTCCTAATATTTGGACGATTCGTGCGTCTTTTTCACAGGGGAATAGAGAACAAAGAGTGTTTTAATTGTTTTTTTAGACTGTGTTTTTCCGAATGAGTTTCTATATTTTTTGTCTGCCTCTCTGCGGCATTTATATATAGATGCGGCACAAGTTGTCATTTCTAATACAAATGCACTCAACGAAAACGTCGAACAACCTATACTATGCTTATGGAGAACTCAGAAAAATAAGCACATTACTGTCGGACTTATGTACGTAGCGAAGACCTATATCGAAGGAGGAACACAATCGATACTGAGAGATTTGGTATGATATATATCATTTTTTCCACCCATACATACATTATAGTCTCGATTTTTGTAAAACAACGGAATTCATGAGTATTTTACCAATTTTGTGGATTCCAATTTTTCGCACAGGTCTTCCAATTGCGATAACAGTGCACCCGACTCTTATGAATTAGTAATAGTAATTTTTTTTGAAGTTTCATAACGTTTAAAATGTTTCTTTCCGTTCAAGGTGCACATCTCTCGAGAGGGCGAACGTGAAGAGGTCGCTTTGGGAGAGACACGAGAGCTGGGAAGACGGAAAAAGAACCAGCGAAGCATTGGAGGTGGTCTGAGATGATGAGCGAAGGAAGACGGGAAGGAAAGCGACTTGGGAATTATCAAGGCTCCCGAGGAAGGCGCTCCCCTCATTACCCACGCCTGTTCCTTCACTCCCGGGTGGGGGGAGGGTTTAAAGGGTGGTCCGTGACCCCCTGGTGGGCTAGAGACAGCACGCATCTACCCGCCCCCCACCCGCCCACCTGGGGGTCCCCCGACACGAAGCGACACATCCCTCGCTCACCTTTGAACTGCCAAACGAACCTTCCTTTTTTTCTACCTTGCTCCAACCGGCAGCAGCAGCCCTCATCTTCCTAATTCCTCCCTTTCTTCCGAAGACGAGGGCTAAAGAGCGTGCGTCAGAGAGGAGCATGATGGGAAGGGAAAATTGGAAGGATCCCGGGTTTTTGCCGTCGAAGCGGCGTTCGGTGGAATGAGGGTAAAAAGGCAAGGAGGAAGAATTGCGTCAACGACGGGAGGCGCCTGTCCTCGCCCCTCATTCAAAACGCAAAAAAATTGAGTGTCAAGAACGCACGCAGAATAACGTGCGAAAAAGTAAACACCATTGTTAAAACTGAAGAAATTAGCCTACTCCGTCCGCTAAGAGCAGTAAAAAATAACAAAATAACTTCAAAATGAATCAGTAGTTTGAAGATGTAAATATTTATTCCAATCAAAAACTTAACGCCCAAAATCTCAAAAAATATTGAATTAAGTTTTAACGTAGTCAAAACTAGACGTATTGGTATACCTAGTCACACTCCTAGTTACTTTAGAGAGCTACTTTGCAGTAAATAATTTTTGCCACATCAGAACGGAAATGTCGTTTTTCTATCCTGAAAGTGGCCCTTTCTCTTTCTCAATCCATTTCGAATCGTTCTCATTTAACCTTTTTTAAAAATATTCTACCCGGTCAGGGTAGGTTTTGTAGAATGTTAGAGAATATCCTCCCGGATTTCCACACTTTCGGGGGCCTATCTCGCTGTAGTATTTCCCTTTTCGCCTCAGCATACGATCTACCCTCCTTCATCCAGACCATGAAACCTATTCTCCTTATTCCCCTTCCCCTATTGCCTGACATCCTGCCCTCTATCACACTCTTGAGCAACCCCTCGCCCCTTATTACATCCTTCAGCCATCGACACTGCCTATCCCGGATTTAATTCAGAATCTTCCTTTCCTCGCCCACCATCTCAAGAACTTCCTGGTTAGTCTTCCTCTCCAATCACCTAACCTCCTCCATTCTTCTCCACACAAACATCTGAAATACCTGCAGCCTATTCTCTTCCTCCTTCCTCAGGGTCCACGTTTCTTCCCACACAACTCTACCCTCCATATTAAGTTCTTCACCAACCTCTTGTTCACATCCTTACCCAATGTCTCCGTCATCAGCTTCCTTCGATTACTAAACGCTATACTCCTCCGTATGACATTGCTACTACGTCCGTTTTCTTCTAACTTACCACCCAAATAATTAAAACGCTCTACTTTACATAACCTTGCAACGACTGATTTACACTCTACAAAGTCATACCGAATTGCAAAAGAAAAATTGAAACGTCATATTGAAATAATTTACAAAGAGAAACTAGATATAACCATGAGTTCACCGTAAGATTCTAGAGATAGCGATGAAAAATGGAGACTTTCGATATTTTAGCTTGGAACCTCGAATTGTTTCAGAGTATTTCTTGCTTGATAAATCTGTTGGTCGATTAACTTGGCATAATAACACTCTTAAATTCATCAATGACCATTAATTAGTAAACACTTTAAAAATGCTCATTTCATTAAATATTTCGTAGTATATGTTACCTGAAATATCAGTAGGTCGATACAATTAGTACCTTGATAGTCATAAATGGTCATAATCAGGGAAACAAGCGTGAACGTTCTACGATAAAAGAAACCTCATACCTGTCAAAAGCACAAGCGTATTTTGATTTCTTAATATACACAGTATTGACAGTGTAAATAAAGATGCATAACTGTTATAAGCAAAAATATTTTAATGAACTTCCCACTCAAATGAGGCAAAAAAACGTATTAGTAATAGGAGAAGAAAGTCAGACTTTAGACACCCACGCCTTCTGCACGGGTGGTAATATTATGCGTGTATTAGAGCCCTTCTTCCTATCGTACGTTATAAACTACATTACTAATTCAGGGAAAGTAACATTAAATGTTGAAGCAGAGATATCAATTTTTTAATTATTTATTTCCTTGAATATATGCGCATGGGAGCTTGAGCTGGTTATACTGCTTCACGTAAAGTGGGCTTCGTTTCCGCACATTGGTAGCTACAATTTTTATGATAAGATATAGGGTATTAGATGATTTTTGGCGGCATATGGAGAGGTAGAGGGTGAGAGGAACTTCAGAAAGATTCACTGGCGAGCACGCAATATGGGATACAGGCTAAATAAGTCCTGTAAATGGGGAAGTTCGGGAAAGCACTATTGAAAAGTCTGGCAATCATCTAGTTAGATAAGTCCTAGATAATTGCGCAGTTGAAATGAATGTAGCCAAATTCGAAGCACATCCAATAACGTTCGGGGAAGGGAATATCGAGTACCATGTTTCCATTATGGACGGATTGGTTTAAATGTGTACGATCGTGAAAAAAAGTTTTTACTTTATATTTATTCCTAAGTCTAATCAGTACATTTCAGCTGGGCTACAGTCTCGGTATCGAAGAATATACCATGGTCTCCAAGAATACAACATGAAAATAAATAATACGAGGACTAAAATCCAATTATGCAGAAGAGAGAGACTGAATGTAGAAGCCACCCTGAGAGGAAAGAAATTAGAGCAAGTGGATTCCTTCTCCTATCACGGAAGTACCACCACGTAGGAAGGAAGAAGTACAACAAAAATCAAGCAGAGAATATCCAAAGCTAAGAAGGTGCTATTGGAAAAAGGCAACTGCTGTGGTCACAAAAGAAAGGGCTACAAACCAGGAAGCAGCATGTGAAAACATTCGAGTGGAGCGTGGCACTCTATGGATCGGAAGCATGGACCATTGGAAAAGCAGACCAGAAAAGACTAGAAGCCTTCGACACCTGGTGCTGAAGGAGGATGCTAAAGATGAAATGGACGGACAAAATAAGAAATGATGAAGAGCACAGAAGAGTAGAAGAGCAGAGGACCATACGGAACTCTATAGAGAAAAGAAGAACACGATGGATTGGACACTCCCTGAGACACAATGGGTTTGTGAAGAACGTATTTGAAGGTGAAATAGAGGGAAACGTTCCCAGAGTAGGGCCCAGGAATAAGTTAATAAATCAAATAAAGAGGAAAGTACATAAGAAGAGATACCGAGAGGTAAGGGAATTAGCTTTAGATAGGAAAGGGTGGAGGGCTGCAGTAAATGAATCTTAGGATTGAACAACCAATGATGATGATATAGTCTGGGACGGACAGTAGAATATTCAAAGACGTGTGCAAATATTCTTGCAGGAATCGGGCGAGATAATGACACAAATATATTTTATACATTTAACACACTACCTAAGAAATAAACTGCGCTACTTGCTCCAGTTTCTACCTCCCTACTTTTATGGCATTGTGAAAGATGGAATGACAGAATTTTCAACAAAGCCTTAAATTGAATACCCTTTGCACTCCATCGTATTTTAGAAAACTTATTTCTCTTCGATTAGAAGAAAGGACGTGGATGTCAGTCTTTTGATCTCTCAGTTCTGACTCAATCATATATAGTAGAGTAAATCTGCGATGTTTTTTTTCTCTTTTGCCTTGTCTTTTGATCCTGGAGGGAAACATAAATCAATAAGACACACCTAATGCTCAGGAAACTTTCAAAAAGGTTTGGGTCACGCCATAATGTCAAACAACGGGAAAAATGCCATGTCACTTGACCTGCGTCAAACTGTCGCCCAATATTGCTTATAAGGGGATTGCATTCCCGAGATGGAGGCGAATACCTGCCGTTGTCACAGTCTCGAAGTTCAATCATGTTCCCCAAAGAGCTCAGCTGACGTTGACCTTTGCCGTGGGAGAAAAAAAACGCTTCCGGGAACAATAAATCTTTCAACACTTTGGAAGGCCATTACGACCACCTCACCCACACGGAGACCCGAAAAATTTTGAACGGCATCCTGCTGGTCGCCTTAAGGGTTTGTGGCCGGGGCAGGAATCCACCACACTAAGGGTGCACAATTCGCCAAAAATAGAATCATATTTTTACAAAATACTTCATTTTATGTAACTTTACAAAGATACGGTCGTAGTAAAAGAAAAAATTTTCCACACTTTTCATAAAAATACCAAACCGGTTCCGATGTTACGACACCATCTTCAGAGGTCATGAGTTAAGTACTGGTGCGATGGCTTTATTAATGTACATGACTATAACTTTGTGTTGACAAAAACATCTGCTAGAGTCGAATCACTCCTCTAGTTTTACTCCCTCTATTTTATATTTCTGTGACAAAGGTGTTAAAATGGATTTTTAAAGAAAAATTTGAAATTATTTCAGCATTTAAAACATGTAGTCATAGGGTTTGTAGACGATTTTATTCCCGAAAAATTGTCCCCGCCGTTTTACTGTGCCTCTACCCCTGTCTTGAACATTTGATGCTGTTGTTTTTACGCTTTCCTGTGGTAGTGTCCTCGCTTTGTTATACAACCTAATCCTTTCCCCTCCTCCCAATGATCCTTCTCCCCTCCCCCCAACACCCTCTGTACATACATAAAGCTATCGCATCTGTACTTAACACACGGCTTCTGAAGATGATGTTGCAACGTCGAAATCGGTGAGGGATTTTAATAAAAACTGTAGAAAATACGAAGTCATTTTTATTTTACTATGTCTAAGTTCTACAAGAGAATAGCGAAGAGGATAGCACTAGCTAAGGAGGCTATTAGCAATAAAAGGGAGCTGATGACGGGGACATTGGGTAAGGATGTGAAGAAGAGGCTGGTGAAGAGCTTGATACGGAGCGTAGCGTTGTATGGGGCAGAAACATATGGACACTCAGAAAGGAGGACGAGGAAAGCCTGCAGACATTTGTAATGTGGGTGTGGAGAAGGATGCAGAAGGTGAGGTGAGGACGGAGAGGAAAACTAACGAGGAAGTGCTTGAGATGGTGGGCGAGGAAAGGAACCTTCTGAGTGAAATTAGGGATATGCAGAGTAGAGGGCTAAAGGATGTAATAAAGGGTGATGGGTTGCTGAAGAGTGTGACAGAGGGAAGGATGTTGGGCAAGCGAGGTAGGGGAAGAAAGAGAATAGGTTTCATGGACGGGATGAAGAAGGGTAGATCATATCCAGAGGCGAAGAAATATATGATAGAGGGGAAAAGTCCCCTGAGTATGTAGAAAATCGGGAGGAGATTCTCTCACATTCGACAAAATCTACCTTTACCAGTAGAATGCATGTAAAAAAAGGTTCCACACACTACAATCGTATAAAATCACAAATACACGGTTGTAGGCTGGTTTTGACTTCTTTCAACGGGTACGCAACTGTTACCTGGAGGATTGGTCTCGATTGCATAAATGAATTCAAATGTATCTTTCCGCCAACATTTCGCAGATTTATTTCTACATCCACAGGCCTATTGCAAAACAAAGAGAATAATATTTTTAGTAAACTTAAAGGTGATCAAACATTTTTATAAACTTTGAAGAATGAAGATAACTGTCTGTAACTCCACTTGTAAGACTTCATTGACACTCCCCGGTTTTCGAGACTTCGTGTCATCTTCAGCTGAAAATACAACATTGGTTTTAGAGTATACACCTAAATTCATGGCAATGGAGGGGAATGAATTGGAAGAAGGAGAGTGGGAGGTGGATGAATGTAGGGAGAACTCTTGGGGGTGGAGGGGTATGGCCAATAAACTTTTTTAAAGTATTCTACCGGTTAAGGTAGGTGTTGTTGAATGTCAGAGAATCCTCTCCCAGTTTTCTATATTTATAGGGGCCTATCTCTATCTAGTATATCCTTTTTCGCCTCAGCATACGATCTGCCTTTCTTTAACCTGTCCATGAAAATCTTACATGAGTTGTAAACTAGTTACTTTCATCCTTCCGAGTAATTTTACGTAAAATTAATCAATTTACCTGGAATGGACTTCGCAATACGGCTTCAAGTCATTATGCTACTCATCAAGACAGGAACTGTACTCATACATCACGCAGAATATTTCCTAGAATTTAGTCCTACATTGTAATACATCGAACTTGGTATCTTCGACAGTTTTATTATATAAAGTACAACAAGTTTCGACCGTTACGCCAATCTCAGGTACCAGAACACAGAGTTACTGCTGAAACAAGTAGTACTCTTTAAAATAAAACTGTAGAAGATACAAAGTTTGATTTATTACAATATCAACCTGCTACCATGTTAAAATTTAACTTTTGAATTTAGTTCTACACACAAGTAAACGTTATTTCAATATCTCTCTCTCTTCTTTTGGTTACAATCCTAGGATTGGTTTGCAGCAGCAATTATCCTTCATTCTTCTCTGTCCTGGGCCAACTCCTTCATTAGGTAGTATGAGGTACATCCCAGCTTTTCCGAAATATGCCCAGTGTATTCCAGTCTAGGCCCGCCCCTATAGTTCCTCCCTTCCACTGGAACTTTCTTTCATTTTAATACAACAAACACATAAAACTGACTCGCCTGCCTCGTAAAAATTAAATTAAAAAGGAAAAAGTTAAAACAAGGACTATTTCTCAAATTTGAGTATCTTGCACGATATGAATTGTTCCTGTATACTCAAGCACATACCATGGAACATAAATCGAACGCAAAACATTAATGATAGCCTTTAAAAAGAGAAAAAAAATTTAAAAGTCACAAATCAAAACGGAATCTCGATAGTTTGACATCACTACTTGATAATGCATCAATGTTTTACGTTCTTTTCGACAGTAAAGGTCAAATCATACGAGCAAACTATTCGCTATAAAGAAATTTAAAAGAATTATTATCACTCCCCATAAATAAACTTCACATAAAAACGCGTCGTGTTAGCAACAAAAATACCGTTCAGTGACGACATCGGCCGTATTCCCCATGATTTAGTGTTTTGTCGTCGCAAGGTGCGAGCAATTTTTAAAAAGATAAACATTTTTATCAAAGAACTTTGTTTTCCGACTAGATACTGGTCCTGTACTTCATAACTGTATTTAGCAGTTTCGTTGTCCTTTTGTCTTTCTGTTTGCAAATTTCCAAACGAAAATGCACGTATAAACTTCATTTTCTTCGCTTGTAGTCTTTCTTTTATTTCGTATAGTTGAATTAGATAAACCAGGCGCACATAGTCGAGACAAATATTAAATGAAAGGAAACATAAAAAATATAAAACAGGAATCCCATTATTTTACGTGACTTTCGCCTCCTGACCGAAATTGTGAAAACTTTAATAAAAGATTGATTGAATTGCTCAAAATGTTGCGTCTTTGCTAAACCAACTTCTGATAACCGATATACATGTTGAAGCCGGAAGTCATAAGCAAACATCGGGAATGATGTTCCACAACGGATCGAATGGGCATTAAGATTACTTTTACCATAAGGAAAGCATATCCCGTACAATAGTAATGTTTTCTGCGACCCTCTTATGCCGCTTTGCACGATACATTTTATTGCAAAACCGAATGTATCATACATTGCACAAGAAAATGAATAGAATTAGAGCAGGTTCTATTTATAGTTCAGTCATTCTGTCAATCATACAATTTGCCGCTTTACACGGCACAATTTCCTCATTGAAGAATTCATACATTAATTTGTACAGTATAAAGTACTGTGTAAAGCGGCCTTCAGGAAAGACAGAGACGCAGAAAATGGTTGAATGAATAACAACCATAAAGGCAATAGGGCAGAAGTATTATGCTGGTCTAAATAATTCAATTTTTTATTCAAGACGACTCAAATTGTAATTTTTACAACGGGAATAAAGAAAAATTTAATATTCAGCTGAGGAAGACAATTTGGGCTTTGAAAGTTGCCAAAAAATGAAAATTTCGACACATTATGCATCCTTATAAAAACACAGCATAATTTATAAATGCATTCAATTATTATCGACCCCGAGGTGATTTTAAATAAAATTTATGTAACATTACGGTGGTTTTGCTAGTAGGTACTTAAGATTAAAATAATTTTAACAAGAATATCTATTTAAATTATAACGGCTATACAGGTTACTTAAGAAGGCATGTGCATCAGTGATTTAAGCTAGAAAAGAACGACGTGGAATATGGTAAAATGAAAGGTAAAAATAAAAACAGTTGGGAAGTGAAATTACGCCGGCCAACAGTATCCAATATTTCATTTAAGTCGGAATTGTAATTCAATTGCAATTATAATTCTCGGAATTGCAATTTTTACGCCTGGAATGAAGAATGAATCGAATGACAACTGAGGCGAGCAATTAGGGTTTTGAACGTTTTTACATAATGGTGCATTAGTGATTAATACTAAATCGCTATGTTGTGTTCCCCAGGGTACGTAAAAAGCCTTCAAAGAGTTCAACAGGACCGTTGAGGGGTTTAAAATGAGATGCCGATCTTATTATATATTAATCTCTATACCCTTGAAAAAAGACAATCATTATTAATATAAATCATTTAGCAACATGCTTCTGAAAACTGATATTCTCAACTTCAATTATCTTCATCGAAGGTATAAGAAAAGGTGGATATGAATGAGAATCAGACTCTTGATCAGCATGTCAACTTCTTTAATAAAAGAAGTGTTTTCTTCCATTTGGTAATCCTCATAAAAATAGTGCACTTGATGAGACATCGCTACACTCAACATATCACGATGGTTGTGCTTGTATTAACAATTTACCCAGGAAACGAATGACGAATCACCGAAACGCAACGAGAAAATAGCGTAAACAGGTCACGAAGCACTATCACTCGAGATAACATGCAAATTAAAGTCGATTCCGCAACGCCGATGCATTGTCACGATGAATTCCACCGCGAGGCCGACAGCAGTGACCAAAGAGAGACCATAGATAACATTTCTGATTGAAATTTCCGAGGGGTGAGCTAAGTGGAAATCCGTACCGAGCTCCAATTCGGGCGATGCATTTTCCCCGAATATTCTCCCTCCAATTTCTGGTCAAATTTGGATGTGACTACGTAATCCGTTGGGTATACTGTTGATTTTTATACCCTCACCACTACGTGGTGAAGGTATATTGATTTTGCCACGGAAGAAATGTAACGCATTGAAGGAGGTGTGGCAGGTATGGAAAAGTGTGTATAGAAATGATCAGCATCACCTTACGAGTCCATCTCGCTATGTCCGTCTGTGTCTCTTCACACAATAGCTGCTGTAAAATTTAAGATATCGAGCTGAAATTTGGGTCATAAGCTTCTAGTAATCCACAGACGGCACAGTTTAAAAATGGGTTGGATTGGATCAAAATCACGCGTTTTTTTCAAACAAATTGAAAGTGATGTATTGTGTCTAAGCTTCGGCAAGGCCGAAGATAATTTCTTTGCTAGTTTTAAATTTCCTTTTGGTTATTCCTAAGGTATTACAAGAAAAATACCCAGTAGATACTGAAATAGGCGGTAAAAAATGAGCCAAAGGGAGTCGGAATAGACCAATGCACTTGAAAACTACATAATTAGCTCATCTGAACGCGAGAAAATCAATTTAAGGAAGTATGAACGAGATAGTTCCGTAGTCATAATAGCAACCATATGCGAATTGTACGTTTTAGTTCCAGCAGCTGTACGAAGCACGAAGTAAAAACTGTAATATTAATTGTGTAATGATACACTTTTATTTATGCCTATTTGTAATAAGCTCAGTCATTTTCAAAAAAAATTAAATAAGACTGTAAGTCTAAATAAGTCCTTAATTTGACTCGTTTTCTTCTCACGGCACGTTTAAAACTCCTTCACAACGATGGTTTTTTACGATCCTGAAAAATTACTGCGGTACCTCCATGATTTATCTTCGAAAAGAGTAGAGAAAACAAGCGAACTAAAGGCTTAATTTTTTGACGAGATTTAGGCGTTAGAAATTCCATGTTTCCTTGAAAACGTCTCTCTAAAGTGCATTCATGTACCGTTTCCGATGTCAAACGACTGGTAATTTTTGTCAAAAATGTTAAAAACACAGTTCGGTACAGGGCTTAGTTTTTTGTATCTTAGAACAAAAAAGATTTTTTTATGGGAACAAATTCATTGATTTCCAAGTGAAATGATATTCCGCTCAAACTATCTCAAGTATAATATTATAAGCGAACATTCACTTCTTTGCGATTACAACTATGACTCCCATATTCCAGAGTGAAAAAATTATTCGCCTTGCCCATTTCCTTCATTGAACGGTTTGCGATACAGCAAGTTAGCCCACCAAAGTGTAATTCTCCCCAATTACTTTTAAAGGGATGAATAAATTAAGTTATTCAGAACTGCATGACATAAGATGTCGCAAAAAAAGTCCAAAACGTGCGCTTAGCCCCACCATCAAAGATGTTCAAGCCGAAAACGTGAGCGTGGTGTTGGTTTTATTGACGAATATTTTTGATGAGTTTTTGGGGACATCGGAACAAGAATCGGTAATACATTTACAAAAGATATCTCGCATCTGTGCACAACCTCTACGCCGTGAAAGTGTTTGCGAGTTCATATCACGTGTATAGCAGGGCACGTGGGAACAATATTAATTGATTCTGAAAGAGATACCCAACCGGATAGGACGAAGGATAGAAGTCAGACGAAAGTTAGTTCACTTGATAGTGTCAAGGTAAAAATACAGCTGAGAAGGGCAAATAGAAACATCTTCGTACATCAATGCCCTTGAACAAAGTCGTGAAGGTAGTTTGAGGAAGATATTTCCCCAGTGAAAATGGATACCACATTCGAATTATGCGTTTTTATTTCAGCAGCCTAAGATGCCATGAATTAAAAACTACTTAAATGCAATCCAAGAATTATTTTTAGACTTATTTAAAAAGTTTTTAAAATATGCACTCGAATACTTACGATTACCGCCACCTTATTATATTATTTTGTAAGATCACGTGAAACCAATTTACTAAGAAAGTATCCTTTTGCCTAGCACTCTACTTGTGATATAATTGATACAAATGCATTGAAGCTGATCTCCTCCAGGACTTCAATTCGTCTTCGGGCATACTACTGAAGGGATCACTTGAAACGAGCATATTAGTTTTATAAATACTGCTGAAAAGTTGTCGCATGCCCATCATTAGAATCTCCGCCAGGGATTCTTCAACTACAAAATAATCCATCCTTACCCATAAATAGATAACCAATAGACTGAGTAACCATGGGGATAATCTCGAGAAGGCCGATAAAAACACACAAATAGTGGGTCTGATCTTAAGGTGGTTCTTCCGAGAAAAGATATAAATGTCATTTCATTCAGGTAAAATTCATTATACCAATGGCGCTACGGTCGGAGTTTCAATATAGCTAAAAAAAGGCTTATTGAAAGAGTACTCGAGGAGTTATTGGCATACTTAGTGCCTCAGTTATGGTTTCCGATATATAACACATTCGAAACAGGATTTTTTAAACCATTTTTAAAAAAGTTTGAATTTAGTAGGTACATATTAGTTTGAATCGTACGGTCATGGCGGAATCTCCTTAATTTTCTGCGGTCTTGGACCAGTAATTCCATATCGAACCTTACCAAAATAAAGTTAATATCCATGTATTATCCAATTTAGCTCACATGTCATTGTTTTAATGTGTTTTACTATGATTTCAAGTCACGAATTGAGCGACATTACGTGATGGTCAACATTAATTCTCAAGTTTTACGTGAAATGGCTGGGAAATCTTTTTCAGTCTCAGATTCGGTCCCATCACAAATCTTCACGATGTTCAGCCCGAGACCAATAAATTTCCCATCTCTATAACCTTTAAAATAAGGTTAAAAAGGAAAATATTTCAATTATTTATGCTATTTGTTCGATACTCAGTGATGCAGAAGCGTATTTATTATTTCATTTTCGATTTATTGGTTTTGCGATGACCTACGTGATATATTTGATAAATAAGGCGATATTTGATGAGATTAATTTCGTATTCCGCGTAATTTTACATGCCTTGTACTTTTGATCGTGATTTTTTCCTCGTCGGCTGCTTAAACCCATATAATAATGCGGAGATATGTTTTGCATTTCTTGAAAATAGGCAATTCCCGCTACGAATACCTGTTACTGTTATTTATCATTTACTAATCAGGCTCTCTTAAACTTTTGTGGCCCTGGTGTCGCCCAAAGTCACTTTTGAAAACACCAATTCACATCTATGTCATACCACCAAGGCGTGAGGCGAGGGAAAAAAATCAGTAGAGTAGAAGAGAAGGTACTGAGTTTTCCAAAAGTTTTAGGACAAAGCAAAGGGAGTCACTTTCGCTCCTCAAGGAAATCGAGTTTCACTTACTGAGTTGTTGTTCTGGTTACGCCCCGCAACCTATTCAGTTGTTCATAAATACGTGTTCGAAATGTACGAGTCCAGAAATTGTTTGTTAAACGCTTATGTTACATTGTATTTTAGTTTCCCGTAGGATATACTATTTGCGAGAGAGTAATTGTCATTTGCTAATGTCGATTGTCAGTGTAATTTAGTATTTCACGCGATATTTGCCGTGTACAGCAGAGTAAAAACGATTGGTGTTTAATAATAAAACTCGGTTTTGCTATAAATCATTATGCCGAAATATGCCATTGATATTTGCTTTAATCAAGATTTTTGTTTGGAAACGACTAACGCACTGCCCGTGTCATAAAACTGAAATTAGTACGCCATTACATTTAACTGTCTATAATTGTGTTTGGGTAGATTTAAATATGCGTTTAGTAATGCGAAGGAATTTTTCTCCATGATATTAAAGCTTGAGAAAACTTATTTTGAGATGATAGTCATCGTTTGCCATTGAAAGTTTACCGAGAATAGCACCCACGTGCAAGTAATATATATGGGGCACCAAAAGTTGAGATCGTCACTATAAAATGACTTTTCTCGACCGGAATCCGAACCTGGATATCCCAATTGCGGGTCAGGTGTGCTAGACAGTTTACACCACCAAGACATCTTCCTTCAAGGCGAATTTCGACGGGGGTTTATGCAAAACTTGAGCTACTAATGTGAGTTCCGGGTTCGAATCCCAGTCAAGTGATTTTTTCATAGCGATTTTCAACACTTGGTGTTAATGCACCCGTGCGAGTGATTTCGTACCGTTTCATTTGTACATGCAATTATTGTTAATATATTTTGGTGGTGGTATTCGTGTATTCCACAGATGGGTGTATGCATTAGCTACATTCTATTGCGCTGAAGGACTGGCTATGTACATAGAGTAGAGCGATAGAAAAATCTAAGGATTGATTAAAATAACGGAAACAAAAGTGAGGCTTTAAACAAAAGATTCTGAGTTCCCTGCACATACTCTCGCGACAAACCAACAAGAGACATCGCGGGATTGAAAAAGTTTACAAGACATGACACAGGGGCCTTGGCGCGGATCGATTTGGAATGGCTTTGTTTCCCAGCGCGGCGGCGACAAGGACAAGAAGGGGAATACGAGAGGCGGAGAATGGAAAGGAAGAGGAAAAGAATGGGAGGGGAGAGAAAGAGGGTGGAGAGGCAAGCACAAAACGAGTGGAATTCTGGAGAAGAATACTGCAAGGGAAACCGCTTGAATCCTGCTTGCAAAAAGTGGATGAGATAAGAGAACGAATCTTTAGTCAGATGAAAATATGCGGTATACGTACGTATATTCATCAGGCCGTTCTCTTTTGGGGTAGAAACTATCAAAAGAGATAAATTTCTTAAAAAATCCCAGACCCAGAGAAATGGCTTAGATTTCAATTATTTCCTCTACACTAGTGATGGGTCGTTCATGATCGATTCGTTCAAAATGATTGAATCACCAAGTGAGTCAAATGACTCATGATTCATTTCGGGAAAATGATTCGATCATTCAATCATTTTGTGTTTCCGTCTGCCGTGTGATTGAATGTGATATTAAGTGGAAAAACATATTCACATGTACGTTATCCGTTATGTCTAGTCATGAAATTTCAGAGAGATGCCTTCATGGGAATAAATCCATTAATATTTGGGCAGTGAGTTTTTGTTTGTATAGCATAGTTAGAGACAAGGCGCACATTTTAAAAACGATGAAATTTAACCCTTGTTACAATATCAGCGCATCGTTACAGTTGGTAAACTTGATAAGAATTTTAATTACCTGCTCAGTTGAAAGCTCCTAATTGAATGTAAATCAATACTGCAGATCAAAAAACATTCATGCACATTAATTTGTTTAGTCTGAGCTAGTGATTTGATTTTCATGTGCATAGTTTGACGTTATTTTTCTTGAATTCAGAGTCTGTGACAGTTTTGCCTCTCTAAATATTCTCATGACTATAGTACTTGGAAATCTCCAATTTAATGCGGATCCAAATTTTGTGTAGTATGGAAATCAATCAGCCTTCTTAAATTTCTAAGCATGATAGTAATTATTCGAAATCAATTATTGAAATAGATTGATGTCATCAATTAGCATCATTCGAGTGTTTGAGTCTCTTCAATCTTGATTCATTCGAGTCTTTCGATTCATGTGAGTCTCGTGATTCATCTATTCAATCTGACTTACGAGTCATATTGAATCAAATGATTGAATCAGTTGATTGAATCTTTTAAGTGACTCGAATCAAAATGATTGAATCACTAAAATGATCGACTTAGCCCATCTCTACTCTACACTGCCAATTAATAATAATAATTAATTCTTCACGAAACAAGGTAAATATGCAAACATATAATTAATAAATTTAAAAGTTAGGTGTCCTAAAAGGTAACTGATTTGTTTTAGGTCACCATCAGTTAAATTTACATGCATTGCAAGTATGAAAGCGAAAAAAACAATAGATATCTGTCATTTATTAACGTTAATAATTGATTCTTCCCGAAACAAGGAAAATATACATACATAAAATTAACAAATTTGGAAGTTAGGTATACTAGAGGGCAATTGATGTTTTTTAGGTACCATCAGTTAAATTTACATGCACTGCAAGTATAAAAGTGAAAAAAAAACAATTGATATAAATAAATATTTTGTATTATGACACAAAAACATTTACGTAGAGGGGAAAAATAACGTGATTTTTATAACATTCAGATAACATACACTATGATAACCAAAAATTCAAAACAGATCCTAGCACAGCAATATTCCGATATTTTTACGAGTCAATAACCACTGTTTAGCAAATCAAAGAAAACTATTAAAATTTATTACATATTTTATATGAATTAACAGTTCATTTTATAATTTAGGTCTCATATATAAAAAGGATCATTTTGAACCAAGTTAAATTTGCTTTAGGCATAAGAACACAATAGCCCCTGAGAAGATTAAACAACCTATGACTGTCCATTAATTTTGGAGTATTTCTAATTCTTAGATAAAATGGGCCCTTACAAACCACCTTTGATACGGCCACGTCCATGCATTACTTCATACATGCTCTCATACTTTAACGACTTCTAATTTTCCTCCTCTTCAGTGTCAATTTCAGTACATTAACCCAAGACTTTTTTCGGCCTAATTTTTCCTCGCATGGGATGGAGAAAATTGCGAGAAGTATCATCTACGAAAAAAATCAGAATCTCAGTCCATATAAATGATACTCAAAAGCACAAGTAGGGTTTAAACGTAAAATTACAGGATCGCTCGTCACTAAGGTGGTTCCGCAGAGGACGGAAAAAAATGTTGATTTATTCATATTCGTGATACTTACTGAAAATATTTCGTTTATTGCACAAGAACAAAAAATGTTACCTTTCCGGGCTATTTTCCTCGAAAATTAAACTTTAAATTAGTGTGTTTAATGAGAGAATGGGAGAAACACGAGAAAAATATTATTTTTCTATCTAACATAAATGCTACATTCATGGAAAACTATTTAAAATGAGCAAAACATTCCAGCTAAATAGAAAAAAATATGTTCACTGAGTCTATTGTTATTAACTGCGAATATTGAAGTCAAAATGAGGTAGTTCCATAAATATGGCGCTGCTGTCGATGTCGTTGCCTGTAAAAATGATCATTAAAACGAGGAGTAATTCTCGTGCCTTGATTTTCGTTTGCAAGAGATAACGTATTCCACCAGTGAAAGCATGATTTTTAAAAAACACTTCGAAAAAAGTCGGAATTTACTATTTGAATTGACTCACTCATTCCGGATGGACTCAGTCCTCCTTAAGGGTAGTGGATACTTTTTCGAAAACCTGGGCGAGATGGCCCAGGATTGCTAGTTCCGATGAACGCCGTGGCGTGGCCGGGGGGTTTTCCTCTTACACAATGCCGTAGATGCTTGTACCTATGGCCTTACACTTGTAGAGACAACAGCGGCATCTTACTACCTTCGCACTACTTGATAGCCTGCCCAGGAAAGCGTGTTGGAAGGAGCTCTTTAAGTTAAAAGTTCCATGTGTAATAACGAGCGGATGGATACCTAACCTATTGTTTACTGAAGTGTTCGTCCGCCCTGGACGTCTAATTGTGAATAACTATTTGATGCCCGTTCATGTATTCTATGTATGTACCTCTACTTGCGATATCGTCACAGCAGACGTTGGCTCGCACTGACACGGGGAACGTGTGATCAGGCGCTTTCGCTAAATATACTAGTATTACTATTAAATATACTATTTTCCCAAAATGCCTACGTTCTATTTCATTATACTCGATGTTTCGAGAATTTACCCTGTATTTTAACAAGCGCTGGACACCCTAAACGCATTACGCGATTGCAGAAATCGTGTGAAACTTAAGTACTAGAGAACATGGGATTCAATGATAAAATGAAAAATGGTTAATTTCCGCATCGCTTTCAATTGCTGGATACCATTCCAGCAAAAAAGACGATTTTCGGGAAAGTTCTTTAGTTTTTTCCTCCTATATGGTCAGAATTGAGTAAACGCAATGGCAAAACAATCGTAGATATTCGTTGATAACACAACTTTTTCAAACATAAGCATGGAACTGCAAAGTAATATTACAGGCGCAAACTGAAAAATAGTTTTTTTTAATGCGCGGCTTCCACGCCGATACACATTTTCCTTCGCAATACTAACGTTACCTTCGTTTAGTTCCGGTAACGCTCGTATAATGGATGGAGGGTTTAAAAAAGAAACACTTGAAATATTCCCGACGAAGGAGCGGTGCATAAAAAGAGAATAAGTGAGACCGAGGGAAATGGGAGACCGACTCGAGGAAGACAATATTGAAACCACGAAGGCGCCACACCACTCTCAAAAGCAGGCTCGAGTCTCCAGCATCGGAACCCTGAGTCAATACGAGAAGATTATTCGTGTTGATACGGCGGAGTGGGAAGGGGAATGGATACATAGAGAAGAAAAGGACACGGAAGAACCTAGGGCGAGATGAAAACTGGGGATTGGGAGCGGAGGAAGAGAATATTGGTGGGGCCGGAGGAACGTGAAATCTTCCGAGGGTCGATGGTTCTTCGGAAGGAGAGATAGAAAAAGGTGCGAAGCCTTTGAGAAGGGCGTGGAGTCAAGGACGGAACGAGGTGAGGAGATGAAGGGGAACGAGCAAAGGAATCCTCGAGGGAAATGATAATCAGGCTATCGATTGAGGATTGGAAGATGAAGTCTGCGAAGGAAAAGGGTTTGACTAGGGATGCGAGAGCACGGGCCAGAAGGTTAGACTAACGCGGTAACCCAGCAAAAGACACCTCAAGGATGTGTGGCACGGGGCGATTCCACACCTGTCATATGCACTTAACATTTTATCACACTATTATCTTGTCCTTATCCTTCCTAATTGATGTACCGCTGCCAGTAGTTTGGCTAGGGAGAGGGGATAAGGGTTTGGCTAGGGATAAGAGAGCACGGGCTTGAAGGTAAGACTACGCGGTAACCCAGCAAAATACACCTGAAGGACGTGTGGCACGGGAGTGATTCCAGACCTATCGCATGGACTAAAATTCAATATTCTGATGAGCCGTGCCTCACACTGAGGGAATCCTAAACGGTGGATCACTCGGCTCGTGGATCGATGAAGGACGCAGCAAACTGCGCGTCGAATTGTGAACTGCAGGACACATGATCATCGACGCTTCGAACGCACATTGCAGCCCACGGATTCTGTTCCCGAGCTACGCCTGGCTGAGGGCCGGGACCCGGTCAATAGGGGCCGATCATACCTGGTGGCAAATGGGCCCCAGGTATAAATAGGATCGTTGTCCCGCGAGCTGCGGGCATTGCTTTGCTGAGGCTCGAGTCGAGCGTTCGACGCCAATTAGAGCTGCTCCCGAGAGACGGACGCACGGCACCTTTCTGAGACCACCGCTACCTCCCGCAGCCAAGGTATACAACTTACCTAAAAATTCCTAGCTCCACTTATATCCCGAGTCTGCCCCTTTTTTTTACCAGCCAGGTCACAATTCTGGGGGGAATTATTTTTAACGACCGTTCTTGTCTTTCTTTTTCTGGTAAATAAATTACTTTTGTTTTTCCAACCTGGGTTTCCTGTCTGCGTTTAAAACGTTTCACTATCATACTGTTACCATTCTCTTGTCCTTCCTGAGTGATGCACCTCTCCCAGTAGTATCCATCCGCAGATCTGATTGGGGGACTATTTCCTCAGAAATGTTTCACCGAGAGGAATAACATCATGTAATACAGAGTTAGGATGCAGGGCTGCATCTTCTAAGGAGATTGAGGTGGTTTCCCCTTTATATTCTTAATATTCTATCACACTGGGAGTGATTCCACACCTGTCATATATGCTAACAGTAACAACTCAATATTCGATCATAATGTTATCTTTTTCTTGCCATTCCTGACTGGGGATCGGGTTGGTGAGGTGTTTAGAGTACTGGCTAACCATACGGGCGGCCAGGGTTCAAATCCCTGCAGAGGAGGATGTTTTTCTGAAGAAACCTGATCCCTACTTGAGTGCCTTATGGAGGACATTTCAAGTAAATTACTCCGTCTGTCGGATGAGACGTTAAACCGTGGTCCCCTTGGCGCCTTTCGTTAAGAGCAGGATAATGCCGACGCTGGGTTTCTATCCACCCTTTCCTCCTCTATGGCGCAAATGATCTTAGTTGTCGGCCGCCTCCCCAAAATCCAATCCAATCCCTTCCTGACTGCTGTACCCCTCCCAGTAGTCCCCACCCGAAGATCCGATTGGGGGACTATTTTACCTCCGGAATATTTTATCGGGAGGAAAGCCATCATGTTATAATGATGCTGCATCTTCTAGGGAGTAAGGTGGTGGTTTCCCCGATGCCCTCCACATTGCAGTAATCCGGCCGATTCCGTGAGCTTCACTCTAGACCGAAGCTGTGGCTGTTCATGCCGGTCCGATCTTCTTGATCTGCGTCATCAATGCCTTCTGCTGAGACTGCTGCCTCTCAGCAGTGGGGTCCGTACGGGTAGCGTGTAAAAGTTGGTTACCGTCAGCGGCGAAAAATCTTTACCGTCCCTTGGAATCGAGCCGGCGACCCTCGGAATGGGAGTCGGACACACTACCACTGGTCCAAACCGGACCCCTTATTCGGTCCTCCCGCATCCGATCGCGAAATCCGATCCTTATCCTTTCCTATAAAACTGAACATCCGTTTATTTGATCGCTGTATACTTCAACACGTCTTGCCGAATTCGGAAATATTTTTGGCTCATATGCTCCTACGGAAGAGAATAGCACTAGCTGATGAGGCGTTCAGTAATAGAAGGGACCTGATGAAGGGGACATTGGGTAACGATGTGAAGAAGAGGCTGGTGAAGAGCTTGGTATGGAGCGTAGCGTTGTATGGGGCAGAAACGTGGACCCTGAGAACGGAGGACGAGAATAGGCTGCAGGCATTTGAGATGTGGGTTTGGAGAAGGATGGAGAAGGTTGGGTGGACGGAAAGGAAGACTAACTAGGAAGTGCTTAAGATATTGGGCGAGGATAGGAAACTTCTGAATGAAATTCGGGATGGAGAGGGTAGATGGCTGAAGGATGTTATAAAGAGCTATGGGTTGCTCAAGAGGGAGATAGAGGGAAGGATGCTGGGCTAGCGGGGAAGGGGAAGAAAGAGAATACGTTTCATGGACGGGATGAAGATGGGTAGATCAGATGCAGAGGCAAAAAAGGATATAATAGAGGGAGATAGGCCCCTGAAAGTGTAGAAAACCCGGAAGAGATTCTCTGACATTCAACGAAACCTACCTTTACCGGTAGAATACTTTAATAATTATAATAATGCTCCTATGGACATAGAAGGATTCCAGGACATACAGTGAAACATGCCTACGCGGCCACTTCCATAAAGTGGTCACCTCTACAAGCGGCCGATTTTTCCGGGAATGGAAAGAATTCTCTAGACATTTAAGCAATTTAAATGTTCCCTCCCTTCAGCGGTCACTTCCCTAAGCTGCCACTATCTCATGAGTCTGGTGGTATCCGGTTAATACAGGTTTCACCGTATATGAAAGACTGGGCCTCTACAAAGGCTCCTTATTGTTCCACAGTTTTTATTTCTCCAAGTAAAGCACTGGATTTTGTGCTGAAATTTCTCCGTCTGTTATTTAAAAATAACTCGAATTCATCATATATATTTAGGTTTATTTTCCAACGAGAGAAGAAATTTACCATGAGAAAATCGTTTGACATGACTGGGATTAGAGCCCGATCTCTCAATTGCCGGTCCGGAGTGTTAGCCAAACACACGAAAAAACCACGTTCCTACAAAGTAAAGTTCGACGGGGATTAATGCAAACTAGGTAATTAGGCGATTGCGTCTCAAGTCCACACTGTCCACATGGGAAAACGATCGTGGTGATTAAGACTTGAGTGGAAGATTATGATTTTTTGTTTACGAATCACTGGGAGGAAAAAGTTATTGATTCTTTCATTCGATTTTCGTATACACTCCGTTTTTTCCTATAATTTGAATTTTGGCTCCAAAATCGTCAATTTTTACCAAACCAAGAATGGGATATTTTTATCCACTGTAAAATAGGCTTAGAATTAGGACTTGTACCCGAGGCTTTCACTATTCGTTTGGGGGTCGTTCCATCTCGTCTGGGCATCCCCGCTTGATCATATTGAATTTTAGTGAAATTTTCCATGTTGATATCCACATTTCTCAAACGAAATTATTTAAATTTTTAACTTCATTGCCTGAGTATTTTTGGAGAACAACTGTTTTTTTTGATCCCATGTCTCGACCGTGTGTAACATAGCAATGAAATTTCATCAAATTTTACAGATAGTATCTCCAAAGATTTTATTTCAAAGCAAAGGATACTTATCTATCTTGTTTCAATCTTAGATGTATATTTAATGAAAATGATAATTACATTACATTGCTGCAATAAGAGGAGATTCGTAGCATCAAAATTGGCCAAAACAATGTCTCAAAAAATATTTCAATTTTGGTAAGCTAAGGCTGCATCAATATAATACCAGGAACATACAAGAAAAATGCTAATATATAAGATATACCCAACGAAAACAATATCTCAGAGTGACATAAAGATTGCGCAATTTCAAACTTTCAGCTTTGCTCATTAGTGGGAAATTCATAACTGAAGTTGACGACTCGAGAAAAAAGGTCGAAATAGGGTATTTCAAAACCCGTTTTAGAGAAAAACTATCCTCTTGAAAAGCCTTCAAACCTTTCAAAATATATGACATATGATAAACATGAAGAAAGTACGCTCATGGATGCCGAAATATTAGCTTCCTGAGAAAAGTATTCATTCCTTGCTATACCTACGTATACTACCTACCTACTCTACGTACTACGTACCTACTCGACGTATTTCCTTTGACTTTCCTTCCAACATTTGCACGCACAATTCTTGTACATATCCTCAATTCCCACGCATTTTTTATTTATGAATTTAATATAAAGATCATCACAAATGCGATAGGACGCATTTCCTCGGCCGTGATGATCCCTTACGCCGATAGCGACTTCAAGCAAATATAGCATAGAAGATTCATAGCACAGAAAAGTCAAGGAGGATACGTTTAACAAACAGCGATCAAATTCGCACAGTAAAAGCCATACACTTACGAAACATCGATATGGCTGCCACCAGAATAGGACATTAAAGGCAAAAAGATAGGCGAATCGAAAATAAGCTTCGTAAGAGCGAAATTGAGACGGCAGTTGTCCTTTCCCGTTCTCCTCCGGCTGAAACACAAGAGGTTAGGGGGTAAGAGTTCAATGCATTTTTCTTCCTCCGCGGACCGAAAAAATAGGAGCCATCTCGCTGTAACTTACTTAACGAGGCATCCCCGCCAGGAGAGAGCTGGAAAAAGTAGGATAAGGGCCTCTCTAGAACAAACCCCGCGTCGCAAATTAGCGGTGAATCACTAGGCACTGTGGCTGAAAGGTAAACGATATCGTTAACTACGTCCTTCTGATGAAATGAAAAGCATGAAACGTGATCTCCACTAGAACTACTTTGACGTGCTTGATCAGTACCGCACTTAGAGCCGGGCGAGTGGGGCAACTGGCCCGCGTCACCGAGAGCCCCGCATTTCGATAGGATAGGATTACGAAAATATATCGCGTAACGCCATATTACCGCATCTGATATTGGTCACTTTCGCCGCCGCCGCTGCGCCGCCGCTCGCCGCTCTTAGTATCTAGATACGGATACTTACGGAAACTTGTGCGCGCTATTATGGACTTTCGGAGATTTAAATTTTTCAGTCTTTAATAAAAGTGAAGTATAAAATTCGATTTTGCGCCTCGTCGAGACGTATCGAAATATCCCATTTTCAACGGTCTAGCTGCTATATTAAGCGAGATAATCGCGTTCAAAGTTTGGAACATTTTTTTCTGGATAAGTTTCAAGTAAAACAATTAGACCTGGTGCGCCTCGTCGGACGATTCCAAAAAAGCCACTTTTCACGCTCTACCTGCCTAATTGAGATTTAGCGATTTATCGTTTAGGATTTAAAAGAGTTTCGATTTTTAAGAAAAATCGACTCTACGCCTCATCGAAAGCTATCCAAAAATCTCATTTTCAACGCTCTAGCTGCTATATTTAGCGCGAAAATCGCGTTCAAAGTTTGGAATATTTTACATAAACAATTGATAGGTAATTTAAAAATAATTATAGATCATACTAAGAACAGGCTCTATAATACCGGGCTCAAATAACCACATTTTTAGGGCCCGTACACAATAATTGCACTTGGCCGCACAAATCAGTTACCTGGGGCCCCACTCGGCAGGGTCTCGCAAGCTCTGGGGACAGACGTGTCTTTGATGTTTAACCGACATTCACGTGTAGATTTCGCTCTGATAGGCCCCGCGGTATACCAAGGGATTGGAATTGAAACGGGTACACCAGATGTCTCCAACGGGATTTTCACAGCATGTGCTTCATCTTTTTGTACATCTAATTACCTCGCCATCATATGCATACTTTTACTTATACGAGTAAAGAGTATGCACACTAGTTACTCGCAGCCTAAATAAAGACGACGCAACTTTCCGATGCAATTAATTTCGTTCTCGTTACTTCTTACAAACATTCATTCGATTAGACTGACGTTATTTCGTTTTTCTATCGCCACAATCAGTGGGCACTTACCTTTTGGCACTTTAAAGCTCAAATCCATAATTAACGGCGTCATGGACACATCCCGCCATGACTTAACAAAATTAGCAAAAAATGTCAACATGTACATTTCGTTAGATTCTGAGAGGTTGAGTCGTACATTAAAAGTTAATTAAATAAATTTTCCACAAGGAATATACCGATGATTATCAAGTTTAAAAATAAATTTCGAACCTGGTCTATTTTGACGAGCAAAAAATCTCGCTCAAAACAATGGAAACTGGTTATTTGAGCAAAATATCAAATTACCAAGATACCAATGGACTTAGTTAAATTTTGAAAAAACACATCTTACTCTTCTAAAGATATCAAAATATCAGCCCCTTACCGAAATACTTTCCGAGATTTTTGACGAAAAATACCGGCCCTTTTACAAAGAAAATGGTACGTGTACGCACTCCATAAATACCTCACATCAAAAATAGGAATTCTAAGTCATAGCTTTCGTCAAAAAATTTACTGCATGTACTTGTATGTTTTCTCACTTAGTTTTTAAAATAAATCATATTATCACCGCAGTAATTTTTTTTTCGAATCACAAAAAGCCTGTGGTTGTGAATGAGTTTTAAACGTTCTGCGTGAAAAAAAACTAGTCCAGTTGAGGAGCTTAAAAGATATTTTTAACTTAGCTTATCATTCATATGAAAGTATAGTATTTACTCCATTAATTGTGCAATTTTTAATGGATGCTTCCTAAAACTGCTGAAATAAATACGTATGACGTATGATCGAATCTGGTCTCCATCATGACTAGGGAACTATCTCACTCAAACTATTTTTCAGAGGAAAATTTTGGGTGAACTAGGTTAAAAACAAAAGGGGTACAAGAGGAATGAGATGAAGTAAATGATGAAAACAAACTTTATAAACAGGATGCAGAGCAAATTGAAAGGCGGGTAATCTGAGCTCTGGGACAGTCCATGGCCCCGGGCATATGACGGATGGTATTCCGTGAGGGTAGCATACGCTTGATGTCTCGGGGATTTTCATGAAACACACCGAATCACGAAGTGGTTGACAACGCAGGAAGAGGGATTGAATAAAACTGAATGATAACCGGGCACAAACGACGAGTGAAATATCAAATGGGTAATCATCAATGTATTTATTATCTTAGGGCAGGATCTTACTACAAAATGAAAATATCAGAATCCAAAACATTACTTGAAACTTGAAAAAGTAAAATAAATAAGAACAAAAAACGCTTAAAGTAAACAAACAACTGAATATTATTTCGAACCCCACGGAACACTTATCTCGCAGCACTAAATACGTGACTTCCAAGACCAAATCTCACGTTGTTTAAGAGATCCTTTGTATATTTGGGCCCCTTAAGTATTTAACACTTTATCTGAATCCATTTAAGGTTAAAAAATTAAGATATTTTGAATTTTTCAAAGGAATGAATATTGGCACATAAAAATATTGATTTTTTTATACTACATCTGTAATGTATGTACATATACCCTACGTAATAAATTTTCATACTTTGTTTTTTATACGAATGTAAGCTAGATGAATCATTAATATTGAATTTGCTTTTCTGGTGCACAATTGGGTTAAAATAAAATTGTCTTTGTTATTATTATATATACTTTTCAAAGTGTTTTTGTTTTATGCCAGCAATGAATTTAATTTATGGAAGACAGTCTTCACACAGGTCTGTGACCTTTGAGGCTGCCTAAAGCTCATTGATATTTGTACAAAACACGGTACGAAAACAGTTGTGCAATAATTTTTTCTTATAATTCTTATTACTAGGGAGAGCGAGCACACTTGGTTTTGAAAACATTATCTAGTCAAGTAAAGTAGTCACTCTTTTGTAATTGAAGTGATTCAATACACAATCGTCCCTAAAAGTGAATTTCTCAGGTTTTTCCGCACAGATGGCACTTGTTCAAAAATACAGAAGAATACAAGTGATTGGTCTAGCAATTGGTTCTTAGCCTACTATGCAAATCATAATACACTGCGAATATCATAAACCCAAAAATTACTTCAATTTTCCCGGTAATGTATCAATTTATTTCTTTTTGGACTTTATTACATTCTAAATTTTAATGAAAAGGAACGATTTAATATAAATTAGAAAATTAATACTTCGACCGATTCATTCAGTATAGCCGTGTTTTCACTTGGCTACGAATTTTCTCGCTTACGTTTAATTTATATTCACTCGTTCAAATTAAATACGATGTTAATCACCCAGATATTGCAAGGTTTGCTTTAAACAAGTCGGATCTCGTTTCATGTAGATTTCGGAGGTATCTTGAATATACCTACTTAGTTATAAGAGGTTTAAGACTTGTACTTTGTTGTTTTTCAATTAACGTAGTGTACCAAAGGTCGATTTTAGTGAGCAATACCTCTCTAACAATTCGGTAAATCAGTCGGGAATTTGACTCAGAGACGTTTAGTTACATAAAAGTGTTACACGGAGTTTCATTTATTTCTTGAATAAGTTGATAAGACTAAAAAGTACCTTAACTTTTGGCCACGAGTTATTAAATTTATGCCTTTACGTTTATCTCCAAAAATATTTTTAAAGGGTGAAATCCCAATTAATCTTCGTAAAAAAATGAAATACGGAGAAGGTACGATCACAAAACGAATAATGGGCCCCATAACAGTGTTTCAAGTAAACTCGAACCAAATATTCAGATTTCAGAAATAGGAATCATACTTTTACAATGGCTAAATAAGAAATAAAATACCAACAATAAAGCCAAATTTCTTACACAATTACACAGCACGACTATACTGCAGTGAATATGATGAGCCAATTTTTCTGCCTCCACGAGCAACATCTATCCATCGTGTGAAATAGTGTATTTGGGTGCGGCCCTAAGTGTACTAGAGAAAGAAATGTAGCTGAATATTGGCACAGATTTACATCTGTATTCTTGATTAAATTAATTCTTTAAGTCAAAACGTATCCTTTACAGAATCCGTCGAAGTCATAATACACTGCGAATATCATTCTCTTTTACTTTTCTCCGCTACCCTTCCGCCCGGCTGAAGTATTACAAATTTGGATAATTCCCTCAAATTATCTCGAGTTAATATGCACCATCTGTGAGACGCTGAATTCTATCGGAAGCATTTGTTTTATCTGATACCACAGGGAAAATTTTTCCGCATTAGAGGCAGATTGTAGAAGCCCCAAAAACAACACCACGAGAAATACAACCCATGTATGAACGGATTCCTCACTTCCATATACTCCACGCAGGACTTTAGCCTTAGCTGAACTTACAGAAATTAAATTTAAATTTAAATCACTTGAGACATAACCCTCAATGTTCATTATGAAACCCGTACTGCACGGGGCACGAACTTGCACAATTTTAAACTGCATTTTTTTTCCTCAATCTGGCGATAATTTCCACAATCTGATGCAATAAAAATTGGAGATAGAGTAGGGTCAATGTTTCCATCTCGCATTCATGCATTTGCGCTCGCATTCTTGCAATTCACCGATTAACAAAATGCCATTTGAAATGCACGCTCGTATGTAAATCAACTTGTTCAATTACGTGCTCCGTATAAAACGGACATTAGGACAATCATTCGGCCACGACTTGATAGAAAAAAAGAGCAAAAATCATATTGATATTTACAGGCGCAGGACCCAATCTCATTACAGAAATCAATCTTCATCTCGGAATACATCCATCCAAACTTTCCTCACGCCGTCCTAAAAGCAAATTCTCTTTCTTCTCATTTTGTGGTGTTGAAGCATACTATAGTCTAACAGTCCAGTTAGAGGAGCCAAATTATTACGGTCGTCATGACCATCAGTACAAGGTGAGAGCAACCTTCTCTGCCTCCAGCAGAGCGAGAAACTTCTTTATAGTTTGATTTGTGACTGGAACAATTTTCCTAGTGAAGTATTCAATGAATTTCCTTTAAACATTAATGTTTTTCAAGAGAGGTTTTGCGCCATATGAAGACAAACTAGTTATATGTAATATTCTTTTCAATTACTGATTGCGTGATTTATTTTTCCTGTTGTCTTATTTACGATATCTATGTACCTTGATCAACTCTCTTTGCACCCGGAAATGAAAAATGCCTATTGCAAATGTAAAATAAATTCAATTCTATTCTAACCTTCTCAACTTATCCAACATTCTCCCACTACCACGGTCCCAAACCCCGAAAAGCTAACCAAAATATAAATTAATTTTCCAATGATCGTAAAAATTTGTAGTCATAGGTTTAGAAGGTTGCTAATTACATTTATATAAAAACCTTACCAAAAACTTTAAGGCGGATACCAAAATTGAGGAAATATGCCATGAAAATCAATTGCTTTTTATGAAAATTACAATTTATTCATAATATTATTATCAATGAAAAAATATAGATCTCACAATCACGTACAAAAGATAAAATCATCAAGTCAAGCAATAAAAAAAGAAAAACAATACCATAAACACATTAATTTTGGATTTTAAAAAACTAGGCCAATACACATCTGGTAGAAGGAATTACGATTCCCTGCGGGTGCTTTAAAGTTTTACTCGAAGTTATCACTATTTAATGGATAATCTCCATCTGACTCACAGAGACTTGTATCAATTTTCGGAACGATTATATTTTTATCATTGACAACTGCATGATTCAACAATCGTACAGCGTTAGGAGACTAAGTTTTTTCATTTTTTTAGACGGAATGTTTTGCAGACTTGCAGGAGCAGTTAGCCCCTAATTACCTCTTGCGAACCACCGACTTTGCCTTCTCCTAATCTCCTCCAGAATCTTCCTTTCCTCACCCACCATACCAAGAAGGAGTAAGTTCTGATCTCCAACCATTTGTCAATGGCTTATAGGAATACTACAGTATAGTAATATGCACTTGCTACACCCATTGTTAATTTCCATATGTTAAATTGCAGCTGGGGCTACTAGCGCCTCTGTCCGCAAATTATTTCACCCACAAGGGCATGCTAAGAAAACTCATTGGATTTAATAATATATATACATCTACATACCACCCTGCGAGCCATCCCATGGGCATAGGTGTTAGGACACCAGCTGTTTAAAGATGAGGGGTTTTGGGAGGTGAAATGGTGACGTGTATTATGGGAGTGTACTTAGTGGAGCTCAGTTTTTACTATGGTCACTTATTGTGCGCGGAAAGAACGAGTTTTTGTACCCATCTGTTCGTCAATGTATCTCTCTTATTTTATCGCTTCTGTCAGACCGAGAGATGTAGTGAGGAGTCATTATAATATTCTGTGTGTCGCTGTGAAACACACCAGTTCTGAATTTCTCAAGGAAACGAAGCCAAGCGTGCAGCCTCCGAGTCTCTAGGGGCTCCCACCTTAATTCCTCTAACAGTTTGTGAAACACTACATGTTCCCTCATTTTTTAACGAAGCGCGCAGCTTTTCTTTGTATTTTAATAAATATTTTTGGTTAAATCTTTATGATCAGGGTCCAAAACGCTCTAGGCGTATTCGAAGTGTGGCCTAACCAAAGTGAAGTAGCAGAAATTATTCATTTTAGCTGAGCGAACACTGCACTGCTTCAAAAATAGCTATATTATGGAGCCTATATTTAGAGTCATTCTGCTGAAAATGGTTTTATTTCTCGACGATATTAGTCATTTCTTTCGAACGTACGTAGCACAGAATACGATAATGCTTAGAAATGCATTAGCCACCTCAAAAACCTTTTTCTCTAGAGTAATTAAGGTAAACTGATACCTCTTAACCTTATTGGAAAGACTATCGAGTAGTAGTTTTTTCATAATTATTTGAAATAAGATTCTATTAGCTCGCCACCGTAAGGCGCCATTGAGCTTCAAGCTGCAAGCTTACTGATATTGTTGTCACGGCTGACTGCCATGCCAAGCTAAAAGACAGTAACTGCATCATCGTTGTTTCTGAGATATTGCAGATTTTTTTTTTCATTCATCTCCAAATATTCAGTAAACCTATATTTATTCTTTTTTATCAGAGCCATTATATATTTTGGGAAGGAATTTAACAAAGGCATCATTTTTATTTTAAACCTATTATTTTATTTTAACCCCTTGAGTGTCAACCGATTTTCTAGGTTCTTTGCTAAAATTGCCGAGGCATTTTTGCTGATTTTGCAGTAGTTTAGGAAAAAAATTATGTCTCAAATACAAGTGAAGGTAAATATTCAAAAACTCAAGGAAAACTTTATTATATGTGGTTTCACCTTTTTAATATATTATTTACGATTTTTTTTACAAAATCTGCATCTGCATCTGTAATCTGCATTTAGGTGCCATCTGTGAACAATCAGTGAAATACCAGCATCTAAGAGTGAAATTGCAGGAGGAGCGCTATCGCACTTTTCGCGAGAGACAGGAGGAGCGCGATAGCGCTCCCCGGCACTCTAAGGGTTAATATTTGTAGTTACTCTCATTTGGCTTGAATCCCGCAGTTACTATTTTCTGGCCGAGAAAATGGACAATTATGCGGAAGATATGGTAAAACCAGAACATTATACCCTGAAACCGATTTAGAGGGATTGAGGTGGGAGCCCCTAGAGACTCGGAGAATGCACGCTGGGCTCGGGTTGCCTGAGAAATTCTGAACTGACATTTTCCAGAGCGACACAGAGAATGTTGTCACGGCTCCTCACTGCATCTCTGGGTCTGACAGATGCGATAGAATGGGACATGTGCACTGCCGAAGAGATGGGTACGGAGGCTCGTTCTTTCCGCTCACAATGGGCGACCATAATGACAACTGAGCTCCACTAGATGCACTCCGATAATACATGTCACCGTGTCATCTCCCAAAAACTTACATCTCTTCACGCGACTGGTGGCCTCGCACCCCCTGTCACACGCCCGTGCGGCGGCTCGCAGGGTGTGATGCGGATGAACGTGGATGAAAACCGCTGAAGTTATGGCTTTTTGTTTGGTCCCATTTTTTAAATCCCCGAGGCTGAAAATATTGAAATTAGCTCTAAACTCAACATGTTAATTTTTTGTCAGTTGCAGTCTTTTAGTATAGGAGGGCAGATAACTAGATAGCAGAAATACGTTAGCAGCGAGTGAGGTTGAAATGAATTGTAAAATACTCCACCCGTTTAGACGTTTACTTCTTCTAGCGACTAAAATTACATTTTACCACATTTCTGGTATGTGCGATATCTTACCGCGACAAATAAACAAGCGAGCACACTCCACTCCACAAATTTGTGGCGTGAGGAATGAGTGCTGAACATTCCAATTTCTCGTTCCTTGGCAAAGCACCTTGAGGGATTTTGCGGTGTCTCAGTAACCTACGATTGTTGCTTCCGGCGATTCATTAAGTTCAAACTTAAAGGGTAGCGAAGATCGATGGCGGCTTTAATCATCAAGGTTTTCCTTGTGCTGCGAATCCTGTGCCGTTTCGGCAATCATTCTAATTTGCCTGAGGCCTTAAAGACCTCCACGTTCCATCATCGAGTGCGCAATTTTTTTCCCTGAACACCTTGAAAGCTCAACCACACCCCTCAGGCGGGAATTTTGTGGATCACAGGACGCCATTTTCAACCTCGTTTACGCTAGACTAGATTGCACCGCTACAATTCAGGGATTTAGCGGGAAATGACCCTCAAATGAATGAAACAAGTCCAAAAGTATTTATTAACGTGACGAGACTTCTACGAATAACATATAATAAGAAACACACTAAGCCACGACCTGGATTTGGATTTCAATTGTATGAAAAAGTCTCAGGCGCTACTTTGTGAAATATTTTATATCCATGGCGATAAGAGTAAAGAAACCCCTGGCGATAAGAATAGAGAAAAATAAAGAAAAAAAGAAAACTGATAAATTTTAGATTTCATTCTATAACCCTGTAACGCTTGGTTAACTTTTACGTAACTTGAAAGCTATTAAAATGTGCCCTCAATGACTCACGATTCGCGCTCCAATGACCTTAAAACACGAAAATGCGTCGTGCTACTGTCTCCAATTCCGTTTTGTGACGCCATCGGCTGGATTATCGATAATGTAGCGTTTTGGAAGCTCGCGTTTTATTTTAACAAGAAATGCGTTCATATAAGAACAGTGTTAGCAGACTAAATTTATGTCGTGTACTTCTAATACGGAGAACATCGCTTCGTACAAATACTTTTGCTTAGTGATGAAATTTACCCTGCATCTCCAACGGCATCAATGAAAACGGTGAAAGTGCTATCTACCAGGTGTAGATAAAAGCGAGCAAGAATGAGTGATGCCCACGCCGAGGGTGGCAGTTCAGTAAACTCGAAGCACTCGAGGGACGAAATGAAAAAGTGGTAAGGGTTCCAGGGTCCGCAGGAAATTAACTCATAAACAAAACCCGCGCGGTAAAAAGGAACGATGGTAAAAAACGCAAATCACATAAATCACACAAATCACGAACGAGTCACATAAATCTCAGCCCAAGACCTGTGACCTGGTCATCCTTTAAGAGCTACCGGATATGAGGCCAACACGTAATACTCAAAAATATTTCGAGTAAACGAACTGGACTTGTAGAACAAAGAGATCATGGATCTGATAATATCCCAGTGACAGAAAATTAAAAATATTTTGATTTTAGTTTGATATTAGCAAATGAAATCAAACTGTTTACAAAGATAAAAATTTTATAACGTTCCATAGCGCTTAATGCGAAAAATAATAAGAAAAAAATTCTCCCAATTAACGTTTAGAAATAAGATTCCACTCCTATTAAGAACGGTTATTATTTAATTATGTTAACACGGCTTAAATTTAAATTGACATAGGTGTGTGCTTCGTTGGTTTTGCCATGTTGAGAGAATTGATGAGAGACGCATAACGAAATGGATATATGAGAGTAGAATGAATGGTGTGAGAGGTAGAGGTAGGCCGAGAAAGTTGTGGTTGAATATGGTTGAGAAAATTCTTATGAGGAGGAATATTAGGAGTCATAAAAGCAGGAGGGCGTGTATGTAGCAGTATATGGGGATAAATGAGGCAAAGGAGGTTTGCAAGGATAGATCAGTATAGAAGAAATTATTGAAGCAGAGTTAGTGTTGATTTTCTTAGGTTTATTAAGACGACAGGATATTCAAGTTGATCAATTTTAATAATACTTAATCAGAAACAAGATGGAGAACGTCCTTCTTAAAGGAAGACATCAATCAACAACTTCAACAATACGTTAAGAAAAAAATAAACAACGGAATAACAAAAATAAATAAACAAAATGCAAACGATTACATTGCACTTAAAGTAAGAGAAACTGCTCTGTACAACAGTTAGGAGCACAAATATGTATTTATGAGTGAAACTTTGTGACTGAGCCAACCCTGGAAGGGAACGGCGTGATTGGTATGTATATGTGAATACGCCGAAAAAACCTCGGATATTTATCCGGGCCTTCATGGTTTCTTTTATTCCTTACATTTCAAGGTTCGACGCAGTTCTCATCATCTGATTTAGATGCCTTAATTTTGACCGAAATTTGCAGTTTTCGTAAATGGGCGGTATCTTAGAAGAGAATGGGTTAAGTGGTAGACATATGAGGAGTAGAATTACCACGGCTACAGAAGTTTTTTCAAAGAGGAGGAAATTGATGATCGCGGCTCTGTGTGGACACTTAAAGAAAAAGCTGGTGAAGACTGAGGTTTGGTCCAGAGCCGGATATTATTAGTACCACGGCTACAGAAGCTTTTTCAAAGAGGAGGGAATTGATGATCGCGGCTCTGTGTGGACACAAAGAAAAAGCTGGTGAAGACTGAGGTTTGGTCCAGAGTCGTATATTATTAGATCAGTATAATGGAGTGCGTCGGAATTTTATGCGCCGAAGTGGAGACATTAAGTAAAGTCTGGTATAAACTCTAATATGGAGCGTGGCGCTATATGGGGAGGACATCTGACCAATTCGAAGGGAGGATTTAGGTAGACTTGACGATTTTGAGATGTGGGTGTGGAGAAGGATGGAGAGGGTGAGCTGGATGGCGAGAAGAACGAACGAGGAGGTATTGGATATGGTTGGAGAGGAAGCTGGTGGCGTAGGTTCGGAGGAGGCAGAAGCAGGGTTGTTAGTATTTTGCCCAGCCTAAAAAAACCCATGTGGGTTTTTTAAAAAACCCACTTTAAAAAACCCAATAAAACCCCTAAAGCGCAATTTATTTTTTGAATGAAACAAGGAATTAATTAAATTGGGTTAAGTTTAAATTATTTAGATTACATTGACCTTCAGAAATTTCTTTAAATTACACAATTAAAGAGAATTTACTTTCTTGAATAACTTTTCATCATGGGTCAACAATCCTAAGAATGGTTTGATGCAGCTCTCCACTCAATTCTCCTATCGGCTAGTGTATTCATGTGTACGGAACGATAGATCGGGGTTCCACTGTATTAGCCCGAATGCATATCTATCTGCAGCAATGTGTGCCTAGTTGCGAAAGGTAACTGGAAAGCACCCTTAGAATAGTGTCAAAGCGTCAATTGAAGCAATTTTGAATTTCAATGTGAAGTAAGAAATGTTTTCTCCAATTCGAACCCAGTAAAGAAGTATATCATCCAAGAATAATTTATTGCTTGACCCGCTTGCGATTGCCAGCGGACAAATAAATAATCTCCTTGCTTACAACAAGTGCCGGGAGGACATCGCTTCGAAGGATAACTCCTTCTATTTTGTCCCGCAATGGGTGCGCCACATAGTCTTGCTATCCACGCGGCTTGCAAGGTATATTAGTGTATATATCACTACCCAATACTATCAACTACTAAGCGAGTCTCCTTTTGAAAGCACTTCCTCTAACTCCATCCAGTTCTAAATCATCTTCGAACATTGCGAGAGAAAAAAATAATCTTTGCGAACAAAATCCCACGTCTGAAAACAAGATCCCAATCTTCGGGTGGCATTCCCGGACCCGAAAGGAGTGTTGCGCTAGTTAACTCGAGAACTTCACGGCAGCGATGAGGTGCGCAAGATAACTTCGTATGGCGGAATAAATTGACGTGGCGCGACTCCTCTGGGATTCATGCCCCGAGGATAGGCGGTTGCGCGGGGCGCAATCCAAAATCGTTCCATCTGCAATTAAGCGCCTCTTCACAGTTAAGTTTGCCAAAATTACGCAAACTTGCCACATATCTTGCGGGGGGGAGGGGGGGATCTAATAAAATTTGTCGCGGCAAGGCGGAAGCACTTTTGCAGGAACGATTGCCTCGAATTAGCGATCAACTCCATCCCACGAATGTTAAAGGAGCCGTGAAATAAATTAGCTCCGCCCTAACCTCATACTGGATTGCCACTTATTTAGAAGAGGTCTAAATATGCTACGATAACACCGGATACGTTTTCGTAATCTTCCTGGGCAAATTCCTAACTATTCCCACCTCGGAGTGTCAAAGTAATCGTTGAAATCCGTTCAACGTTGCAAGTTTCAAAGTTACCAAAGGTTTACAATTTCTTCCAGAGCTGATTATTCCTCCAGAAAATACGTGAATCTAAATTAAAAAAGAGAATCGGCTTTAAAAAATCAGGGCCTGCGAAACGCAAAAAACGGTGGCCTCTTCAAAATGGACAGTTTAAAAGAACAACTATGCCGGGGAAAAGTAGTAAAAATTAATTAATGTCAAAATAAAGCTTCTATTAATCGTATCATTTTATTTAAATCGGTAGAATCACTTGAAGGTGTAACATATTAATGTCGATGGATTAGATTTTTAGCGCACAGTTAGCATAAACGGTAATTGCAACACTAGAGACCCGTAAGATACAATATGATCATACAATATTGTTCTATTGACCTCTTAATTTAGAAACACTTATAAAATATCAAGGGTAGGTCAGGAACAATGAAAGTATAATATCTTGCTGACGTTTCGGAGTATAATGCACCCCATCATCAGGGCTGTACAGAAAAGAAGACATGAAGGTACAACTACCGTCAGTTAATAAAAGGATCACTTATAGATCACTTACAATACAAAGTTTCAGCATAAACACTGCCATGGAGTTGATAATCATTGGGATTCATCTTCAGTAGATAGACTTTTAGGACAGGTTTTGTTTTGGTAATTGCACATTCCAGAACCAGTAAAAAAACACTCCATCATCAGAGCTATAGAAAAAAATACATGAATGTATAACAACCGTCAATTAATACAAGGATCACTTATAGATCAATCACAATATAAAAGTACCTAGGAATTGATAATCATAGGGATTCACCTTCAGTAGATAGACTTTTAGGACAGATTATGTTAAGGTAATTGCGCATTCCAGAACCATTACACGAAACATTGCGAAACGTTGGCAAGGTATAAAGTGTAGTTTCATTGTTCCTGACCTACCCTCGATATAATAATTGTATGAAACTAAGGGAGAGTTACAATTACGGACAAGGTCACACGGGTTTAAGATACTTCTACTTATTAGAATTATTAATGATGATTCAAGCTGGGTGCGAAATACTTATTCCTGCAGAAAACAATATAACGTGAAACTTTTCAAGCACAACGAGAAGTTAGTTATTATGATCAGTAAATAAACACAAACACAGGGTCTGTTCAACATACACAAGTGGAAATTGCATAGAAATGATCCAACGGGACTTTTCCGGGTAAGAAATAACATTTTAGATGCAGAAATGCCATGGTTAAAGATGCATTCAAAGAGGAGGGAATATGCGAAGGGAGATCACAGTACATGCCTCAGAAAAAGTGAAAACTCTAATATAGAACGTGGCGCTGAATGGGTCGGAGTCTTGGTCATTGCGAAGGGAGGATGCACGTACACTAGAGGCGTTTGAGATGTGGGTGTGGAGAAGAATGGAGGGGGAGAGCTGGGTGGCGAGAGGGACGAACGAGGAGATATTGGATATGGCTGGAGAGGAGAGAAAGCTAATAGCGGAGGTTCGGAGGAGGCTGAAGAGATGGATGGAGGACGTATTGAAAATTGAGGGAAGGCTGAAGATGGTAATAGATGGAAGAGCAATTGGGAATAGTGGATTAGGAATGAAGAGGACAGAAGTTCTGGACGAAATGAGAAGAGGGAGAAGATATGAGGAGTTTAAGAGGGATATAATGGCTGATCACCTATAGGAGTGAAAACGGAAAGATATGCCAGAAATTAGGGCTTTAGGATAAGTACTGTCCAAAAATTTACCAATCAGCTGGTAGGTTACTCAACTGAGCTAGAAGTCTTTAGAGAAAATTTGTCGGCCCCGGTGTCGGCGGGGTAAAGTCCTCGCCTTCTAACCCGAGGGTCGCGGATTCGAGTCCCGCCTGGGTAAAATTATTCACTGCCCAGGACATGGGTGTTTGTGTTCGTCTCATGATATATTAAAACACTTGTAATTGGGGAAACCTGTAAGTGTTAAAGATATTATTATTATTACTCTTGCCTTTAAGGAAGCCTCCCAGCCCGCCTTTTGATTGGTTCGTATCCTCCCTCGCGTCAATGAACACTCGATTTCGCCCTGTATTTTTTCACGAAGATAAATTAAACAGATGATGGGGTAGGCGTTCCCGCACAATGTTACTGCTACTGGCGGGTCATGCATAGGACTGAAAACGGAAATATATGCCAGGAATAGGGAGGTTAGGCAAAGTCCCATCAAAAAACCTACCATGAACAGGTAGAAAACTCGTTTGAATGAATAAAATATATCGGTTATGCACAGAATTTCATTTATCAAACTCCAGTGATGGTATGAAGTTTTTAAGGCGAACTAGACCTTAAACAATTACAGGACACAAACCGCCTTCCTTCTCAGTTCTGCTGGAACGTCAAAGTTCCGTAGCCCTTGTCCCAAAATCATCCACCACGTAGCGCCGGGAACTTTTGTGCGCGCTATACTCAAGTTTTCCTCTCGACAAATACAGGTGAAATGTGGGTGGAAACTTCGGCATCCGAACAATGGTTACATCCGAACAGTTATTTCATTTGCTCCTAATATTTCGAAGTTCGAAGCGTCTCTCGCTATTTGATTCAGATTCCTTGATTTTGGTCGAAATGTGTAGTTTTCGTATCTGGGTGGTATCTTGGAGGAATATGGGTTTAGTGGCAGGGAGAGGTGATGAATTACCACGGCTACAGGAGCTTTTTCAAAGAGGAGGAAATTGATGATGGAGGTGGGGGGTCTGAGTAGAGACTTAAAGAAAAGGCTTGATATTGGTATGAAAATCTTCAATGCGAACAAGATCTTAAACAACAACAGGACACAAACCACATTCCTTCTCAGTTTTGCTGGATTGTCAAAGTTCCGTAGCCCTGGTACCAAAATCACCCACAATGCAGGGCCAGGAACTTTTGCGCAAGCTACACCCAGTCTCGCCGAATACAGTTGAAATGTGGGTGAAAACTCCGACCAAGTCAATGGCAACGTCAATGCGTCCTACAATATGAAGACGCAATCGATGCTCCCTCAAGCAGGCATTGACAATGAGACCAACACCCTTGCAGAAGAGGCAAGAGGAGAGAAAGGGATAAAGGACGTATGGGAAGGAGGGCGAAGGGAAATAAAAGACAAGAGTGGCACACAACGGTGGAGGAGATAAGAGAGGGAAGAAGGAGAAAAGTCAAGAGGAATTCCGAGCCCTTTTGTCACCTCCCCATTCACGTTCGCCTCAAAGCATTCAATCCTCTCCTCCCTGCAAGACTGTGGAAGCGATATAAAAAAAGAAGGGGCAAGAAGAAGCAGAGACGGGGGTGGGATCCTACGAGCTCTTTTCACTCCGGGCAGAGAAGGATGAACTCGAGGACGTATCGAACGAAAAGGGGGAACTAAGGGAAGGAAAAAAAGGGCGGGAGACGATGGAAAAGGTATGAGAAAGTGAGATGTAGAAAGAGTGATTGCCGCGAACGAATCCCCACTGTCGTCCAGACCAAAAAATGAAACCGGCTCCGGCTTTATCGCTCACCGCGAGACACACCGCAAAGTTTTCCGATAATAAAGAAAAACACGGCGACATACCTTGGTGAAAACAAATAAAAAACAGGAAAAATTCCCCATGGTCCTACACTGTATTGAGGCCTGGCTACACGATACATTAAGCCGTAAGTGTCCATGTACAAGTTCATGAACGAATGCATAAACCAAGTACCTAGAGCAGATTCTATTTTCCTGTTCATGCGTTCATGCATTCGTACAAGTTGGTTAGGTTACACGTAGAATTTTAGCGTTCATGCATTGACACATTAACTCGTACGGGAAAATGTATAGTAAAACCAGGGCTTTAGACTTTACACTATTTGACTCCTATCCTAAACAAAGATTTACGACGCGCTCACTTTAAGACATTAACGTGATTATCTCACTCATTAATTTCAAAAGAGATACTTATATTCTGTTATAGGTATGAAGAGAGATTATACCTAAAAGCTTTTTTCAAACGTAATTTTCTAAGAAACATCTTATTTATGGTGGTTTGAATAAATATGTTTGGGTGAATTTCCGTCCAGAGAACATTTATAAAAATAAAGAGAATAGTAATATAAACAATTTTTATAAAGGAAATCAAAACATTCAAGTAATGACCCACTAATATTTTTATCATTTACGACCCGGGTTTCGTCACGTAATGACGTCTTCAGGTACAAATATTATTCCACATGGGTATATATACAAAAACTTTAATATAGGAAATCAAAACATTCAAGTAATGGTCCACTAATATTTTTATTATTTACGACCCGGGTTTCGTCGCGTAATGACATCTTCAGGCACAAGTATTATTCCACATGGGTAAAGATGTAAATTACGTGACGAAATCCGGGTCGTAAATAATAAAAATATTAGTGGACTATTACTTAAATGTTTTGATTTCCGATATGGAGAGGTCCCACAAAGTGAAGCTTGAATTTATTAGTTATAACTTTTATACAGCTTTTAAATTGTAAAATGAATATGAAATGTGTTATCTCTATCTCGGGGTGATTTCTCAATCACGTAGACAGTGTAAAAACATCGCAAATCTTGCAACACCGGACGCAAATGCATAGAAAAGATGCAAGAGCCCATGTTATGTACAGACGGCGAACGCACCTTGGGTAGATATAGCTCACCATCGATCGCATTATCGGCAATGAACACAAACAACCCTATTCTTCGGCTTTTGAAACAAAAATTTAGAGATTCGATACCCAAAGGATTGACGAAAAGCGGTTTATGTTTTGCAACAAAACTACATAGGCCGAAACTTTCTACATTCGAAAGAAAATACGACAAACTATTTACGCAAAAGCTGGAAAAAGAGATGGATGATAAAGGTCTTGACTGGTAGGTAGTAACCAAAATAGTAGGCGTTCTCGGTGGTCTCGTGACCAGAAGGAGTGCAGCTAGTTTCAAATTTACATTCTCCGCAAGTCAAGTTGGCTGTACGCCGCTTTTGCAACCCACACATCAATGGTTCGGACTAAGTTTTCAGCAAAGATATCATGCTTGTTTATGAAATGAATCATTAGTTTATAAGACGCAACATGATTACAATGGAAGCCTATTTACTCACTTCTGATAAGCTTACACCGGGCAAAATCTCTTACATAAATATTCTAATTGTATTCGGGTAGTGTATCTTGATGACTCAAACGTGAACCGCCAGACGGTAAATCAATCAATACGCATGTGGTTTCACAGAACAATAAATGTAAATTACTGTTCTTTCGAGTTTCGTTCTTTCTTCTTTCTTTTCTTTCGTTCTTTCGAAAACTTTCGAGCAAGACAAGTTCTGGTAGTTGGCTAGCAGTCAACTCCGATGTTTGATGGTCATTTAATATCTAGAAATAAGAGTTTTAAAGTCCGTTGTAAAGGGTGTCACATTTTAACATTTTTTACCGTATTTCACCAGGTTATTTAGTAAATTAACAGTTTCTTTGCTCATCTCGGCAGAAAACGAGAATATTTCATCAAACTACACATTTACTAATTGCAATCCATCTAAACTTTTCATTTAGTGCCTAAGAATGCAATTATCTACTCGACTCCATTCTGTCGTAGCTAAAATCTAAATAATAGAAGCTTTCATCTTTTATTTCTGAGGTATTTCTTGAATCGTCAGCTGAGCGTGTCACACGGTTGATGCTGCGCGCACTACGGACTGATTTTGATCAGGGCAACTGACTACCAATTTTATAGCACCAATACCCCAAAAAAAGAATGAAGATGATAGTTTAGGACCTAATTTGGTGGAATTCCATGATACCAGGGATAGAAGAATTAACACTGCAATTCCTCATGGTATTAGATTCATTTACACTACCGGTTTCGCCGCAGAGCATCATCATCATCAGGTGCGCTCACATTATTTTCCGCTCTATACATACTTGAATTTGTATGGTTGGGGAAGAAGGAAGTACAAGTGGCTCATTCATTCATTTACAGTGGCCGATTTTTACTGTCTTATTATTTGTTTATTTTTATTCTCTTATTACTTATTTAGATATTTTTAAATTTGCAGTTATGCATAAATTACCCTTTTTATTGTTATTATTATTCATGTGTATTTCAGGCATAGTTTTTTTGTTTGTGTTACATTATCTTCATCTGTCTGTGGGTTTTCGCAGATATTTCACACTCCCCTTCATGTGTGGGTGTTTTCCTGCAGTGGGTTTCTTCGTCAAGGATATCACCTCCTTACTTCCTTACGTTTTTCCCACAAATGTATATACCTTTCTTCACACTTATTTCATGTATTTATCTGACGAAGGGTTAGATGGAAGAAGGAACTGCCTTAATCTCCATCTCGCCCCAATAAAGACGCCTTATTATACGTTCCATAGTTTGAGGCTCAACTATGTGAAAGTTGAATTTCATAAATGAAAAAGTAAATTGGTTTTCTTCCACAGATTTATTTTCTTGGTACAACATGTTTCGACACAGCGGTGTCATCCTCAGGTACACTCCCAACCTCAACCTCAGGTACCTCAGGTTTCCACCTGAGGATGACACCGCTGTGTCGAAACATGTTATACCAAGAAAATAAATCTGTGGAAGAAAACCAAGTTACTTTTTCATTTGTGACGCCTTATTATTATAATTATTCACAGGTAAGGCAGGAAATGAGTTGGATTTGGATGGGTTGGGAGCTGTAAAACTTTGTAATAATTTTGCTGGATGGGGGAAGAATGGAGCGTAAATCATGTTACTTTCCAAACTATTTCTCTCTACAGACACTTCGCATATCACTCAGAATATCTCTCCACAAAACCTATGGATACACTCTTAAAAACGCTCAGCTGGAGTAAGACCGATTTTACAAATTCAAATGACCTGGATTTGAATACAAGTGGTATCGACTCAGTACACTCCGCAGAATAGTAATCACCCTACTGAACGATTATGCAGCACACCGAGCTTCATTTATGAAATTACAATATAAACATATTCCACAAAGTTACGCCTGATACTATCAATTATTTCATTTATGAAATAAAATATCCATAAGTTTCCCATTGATAAGTTTCCCCGTTTCTTTTTCAGCACACAGAACCGCGAGCACCAATTCCATTACAATACCAACAGCACTATAACAAAGACCAAGTGTTTTCAACGAGGAAAAAAGCACGCTTCTGAGAGCACTAAAGCAAGCATTGAACTGAACGAGACTCTGCAAAAAGACAATGGTTACAACATGCAAACTAGGATTTGTAGCTTCAAAAGACGAAATATTTTCCTTAACAATTCTAACAACGGATAGGGAGATTGTGCTACTCCGTTTGTTTCCTACAGTATGATGAATAAAACAGAAATTAAATACGAGAATACCAAAAAAATGAATTCCAATCGACCCATTGCAAGTTAAAAGACTCCTACTGTGAAGGTAGGACTAAAAGCTAGGAAACGGTATGTGAAAACATTCGCGTGGAGCGTGGCAATATGTGAATCGGAGGCATGGACCATTGAACCAAAGCAGAACAAAGCAGACTAGAAGCCTTTGATACCTAGTGCTAGAGGAAGATGCTGAAGATAAAATGAACGGATAAATTAAGAAATGGGAAATTTAATAGATGAGTAGAAGAAAAAAGGACAGATAAGAAGAACCAGAAGCATTGGACACACCCTTAGGCACAATGTTTTGTGAAGAGCATAATATAAGAAAAAACAGCGGAAAAAGTCCACAGAGGAAGAATCAGGAATAAGATTATGGACCAAATGAAGAGGATAGTACATAGGAAGAGTCACCAGGAAGTAACGGAATAAGGATAAGGTAGGGAAGATAAGGGTGGAGGGCTGTAGTCGACTGTACTTCGGATTGATCGACCAATGATTAGGATGAACGACCAATGTATATAATAAAAATAAAGTTTAGGAAAAGGAAAAGAGTTTAAAAAAGTGAAAACTAAAATTATGATCCGTAGTATGAGGTAGACTCTCGACGCAAAAGAGTAAGGCTTTACGTCGGAAAATGGACCCCAAAGCATGTTCACTAATATATCAATTAGTTTTTACGGAAAACACAGAGAATTTTGGGAAAATACTCCCAAGGTATATCTTTAAATATAAACCAAAGAGGCAACGCGATAATTCAGCTAGTATTACCTCTTTCCGGAGGAAATATTGTACTTATTACCCGTCCTGTATGGGAAATTTCACGGTAAAATAAGCTCAATTTTCTCCGTGATATCGTATCGCATGATGCCTTATATTCCCTTCCATAACCATAATAATAACCATCGCAAGAAATTGAACAAAATATACAGGCACACATTCACAGAACTACCATCATGATGAGCTCGGCATTTATTCGTTAAAACCAGAACTAACAACAGTTCACTTGCGTCTACGGTGCCAAGTGATAAACGTAAAAATGACTGATGAGTGAGCTTCAATTTTCCGTGCACAAAATGGGTTGCGGTGCATTCATCGTCAGCGTCATTTACGTTTGCAGCTCCCAAAAAAAAACGTATCAACAACGGATTGCGTGACGAACATCAATTACGAAGGGCAACATTTCCAGTTTGGATGGCGGGGAGAGTACTCGCAAATAAGCACGTGTTGAATCGGTAACCTCACAGTATGACCCGATAACTTGACAAGATTGCTCGCTCCTGAATCGAAATCGCGTTTTTGGCGTGACCTGTGAAAATGCGGCCAAGCGGTTGACGTACCCTTGATTCAATAATAATTTCCTCATACTTCTGCACATACGGCAATCCTGCCACGACCGAGGGGGAAATTAATTCTAATCCTAGGCTAACCTTAACGGTATTGTTACCCAGTCATGTTTATATAGGCCCAAAAATGTTTAATAAGTTACCAGAAAATGTCCAGAACACAAAAAACATAAGGTTATTCTCAAAGAATCTAAAACTTGGTCATTAATATACGAAAGTGTGGAAAACCATTTATAGATTCCTGACGTTGAATTGTTACACAATTTACGAACCTGAATATCAAAGGGTATACAGCAAGTTGATATGCTCATATTATATACACAAAATGATCTTGTATGTAATTATGATTAAGGCTTTCTGATCCTCTGAAAATTCTGCTGTTTATTATTGGTGTTCTGTATTTCTGATACTTTTATTTCGTGTACATGTTATTCATGTATTGAAATTATATTGACAGTTAGACGACCCGAATCATGAAGATGCCCCAAAAACAGGCTAGCCTTATGGGGCGCATATTAAATATTGTTATTTTTGTATGTATTTTGCTTTAACTTACTTGTTTAAAACAAATTGATTGATTCATTCAAAAAATATTCCAGAATAGTACCGCGGAAAGCTATGGTCCCATGTTTAAGAGGGGAAAGCAAAATACAGGCTGTCCATGGCAAGTATATTGCCCTCGTGCATGTAGAAATAGGCCATGCGGTATTCTGAATTACAAGCTTAACCGAAACTTATTAAATATATACGTACCAATCAGACAGAATATGCTTTTTCCCCACCAAAATATACGGCGCAAGAAACGGCACTCACCTGAAATGGATAAAATAATGCATTAAAATTAAGGAGATATTACATAAATTACAAACGACCTACATAATACATTTTGATCAACGTTGTATCATGCTTTTTAATAGAAAAATGGGAGTCCACATTGTAATAGATACGAATAGTTAGCGATTGTGTTTACGATAATATAACGATAAATATATTTAACGAAAGGGCAATGGGAATCCACTCATTAAATATTGTTTCCCAACAAATGGAAGTTTATCACTAATAATTACATCCTGGCAACTAAAGGACAGCGCCTAAGCGCATCGCCCACTGGGGCGGGTGTCGTGCCCGCCAGCAAAGGAGGCGAGGTCTCCGCGGGCAAAATCTCAGGAAATCCTTGCGCAACAACGTCACTACCGGATACGACAAGACGACGGTAAGGAATAAAAATAAAAAAAGGAGTGAGAGGTGGAGATATGTACCATTATAAAAGGAACTTGGAACTAATGGAAAATGATGAGGGGTGGGAAGCAAGACAATATTATCGGTTATCATGGATAGGGAGATAAGTTGCTTTGGTGCCGCGTGGAAAGAGTTGGAGAGATTGTGGGTAACATTTCAGTGATAATCAAACGGTGATTAATACCGTGGAAGATGAGAGAGAGTGGGGTAACAATAGTAATAAATTCAAATTTTGAGAGGAGGGTCGTAAATATTGAATAGGTATAGAGCTACAGTACAGTCGCCAATTTTTGCATTGGTATAGGTGTACGTGTTACAGGTGCAGGGTGCTCGGTGAATTTCAATTAATTTCATCCCCGAGTTAACCAGCTTTTCCGAGTAAATTATTGGATTTTTCCGGGGTCTAGTTGCACTACGTCCTAAAACATTTAATCGAATTTAATATAGATTGTACAAATTTTGTCAACATGAATAAATATCAAAAGAAATAATTATTTGGAAATCAACGAGCGAAAAGTTACATCGACGCAAAATATTAATCTCTAGGTCTGCGAAAAGAGATTTGCATAGTGTACCAAAGTAGAGTCGTAGAATTAAAGTCTACGGAAGCGTTTTCGGCCATGATGTACAGCTACCTAAACTCTCCAGCCACATGGCTTCACGACGGCTGGCAGGGTAGAATGTAAATGTGTGTTGTAGCTTAAGAGACCGCAAGGCCAAAACTTAGCCGGTGACGGAGGGGGGAATAGCCGGGAAGACTAGGGACAGTTGACGAAAGGATTACTCTCCTCGGAGGGGAGGGACTTTCCCCAAGAGGGTGAAAGAGCCGCACAGCGATTCCTTCACCCTGTTTTCACGAACAAAAGTTGTTTTCTCGAATATTTTTAATAAGAAAAATATACGAACAATTTAGGCTGTCTACCCTGGTTTTTTTTCATAACGCAAATTCAAACACTATATTTAATCTTACTTAGGAAATGATTGAAAATTACGAATCCATTGTAATTGTAGTGGAGAGAGAACTTCGGAAGGACTAAGTGGAATAGATAAATTCAATAGGTCTAATTGTCTAGCTGATAGTAAATATTAAGTGTCCAAGATATCATCATATTATAGGTACCACAATAAAGGGCGTTTCAAAAAGAATATCGGGGTTTTCAGGCTTTGTAGTATTTATACCATCTGACTTACAATTATTGAATTTCACACAAGTGTATGATCACTAACGGGTGACTCCGTTGAAGTAACTGCGCTTCTTTGAAAAAGTCCAAATTAAAGTTGGGCTTTGCCCCGTGGACTGTGGCGCTTAGCGCTCGCATACGGGTACCTCTGGCATCATATGCAAGGTACCTGTGGGGACAACTTACTCCTTAAAGCTCTGTTTAGATTCACAGTGGAAGAACACGCCTGGGTAGCAAAATTGGTTAGAGCACTCAGCGCGAAAGAGAGGGATCTGGGTTCGATCCCCAGTCCAGACGCATGATTTATCCCAGTGAATTTCACACATTTGTATTTCAAATAGTGGTTTTCTAGAATATTTTAAATTAGAGGAATAGAATAATAATTTAGACTTAGTCTTCCCTGGTTTTTTCATAACCCATTAAAAAAAAACATTTTATCGTACTTAGGAAATTATTAAAAATTACATATCTATTGCAACAATAGTGCAGAGAGAACTTCGAAACGACTAAGTGGAATAGATAAATTCAAGGTGTCTCATTGTCAAGCTGATAGTAAATATTAAGTTTTCAAGATATCATCATATTTTAGGTACCACAATACAGGGTGTTTCAAAACGAATATCGGGGTTTGAAGGCTTTGTAATATTTAAACCATTTGACTTAGAATTATAAATGGTACATCAAATGAAAGAACAACTTAAACAGTTTTTCTTTTATGAACAAGTGTTCAATGTGAGCACCATTCGTCACACGGCACACATGCAGTCGATAGGCGAGTTTTACCATACCTTGGGATGTTTTTATTTATTGTGTTTAATGTTCACCCAACATAATTACAGGGTGAACAAAATAGATACAATTACAAAAAAAACAAGTCAAGGTGGCTGAATTATACATAAACATTATCGATTAACTAATTACAAAAGATATGCATAAACATTATCTTAAATTAACGGACACATGGTGAGCTTTGGAAAAACTTTCCATAATTTCCTTACGAAAGCGCTCCTTAGCCTTGAACAAATTTAATTCTTTGCAATAGTTGTTTATAGCTAATACATATTCTATTAAGGGTGCATTTTTGCTATAGTTACTCTTCACATTTTTAACATAAAAAGTCCTCCTTTGCCTCCCCTTATTCATTGGGACTATTAATTTTAACTTACTTAATAATCCCCCACACTCGCCTTTGTTAAAGACATAATGCAAAAATGGCAAATCATTCAACACTCTCCTGTCACCCAGCGTTTGGATTTAAAAAATTCTAATAACTTGTTATAATTTACATAATTTTCAAACATAGAAAAAAAAAAAAAAAAAAAATATATATATATATATATATATATATATATATATATATATATATATATATATATATATATATATATATATATATATATATATATATATAATCGTTCATATATATATATATATATATATACACACACACACATGCTTTTACTTTTATATGCATATTTTAAATATTATAAAGCCTTAATACGCCGACATTCAGTTTGAAACACCCTTAATGTCAAAATTCATCCATTTATGCTTCCCTCACTTCAGTCCTCCCCGCATTTTTATTAACAGGTATTTAAAAATAAATCTGTCAGCTAACAGCACGAAGATGATGTGACAACACAGAGGTTTTAGGATGACTGGTTTAAAAAAATATTAAAAAAACAACTTTTTCTCATGAAAACAGGATCTATGGACCACTATGGATCGCTCCATTCTCCCGCTCCGACGTCCCCAAATATCCCTCACTCCGCAGGCATCCCCGAATAGATGGAGGGACGAGTGCTGAGCTCTGCAGCCAACAAGTGGCCGGGAAGGGTGAAAGGATGGAAATACATTCGAGAGTGGATATGAGAAATGGAGAATCGTGGAACCGAAACGCGAAACAACGCAGGGAGAAGGCTCAAGGACGAAAGGGATAGTGGGAGGGGCAATAGAGCACGTTTCGGCTCGTAGCTTACAAGAAACGAACGGAACGCGGATTGGTCCACCCAACAGCAGCGCTATCTCTCCTTGAGGGTACGAAAAGGATATTTCCAGGGTCTGAATAGGGTTGGCAAGGATCAGGATCGTTCGATTCGATATATTCGCAGCTCTAAAGCTGTAATAAATAGACAATTGGCACAACGTACAGTTTTCCCGAGCCAAAATAATGGAAATTGCTAACCAATTATCGGGAAAAAGACAACCACCCACCAGCACTATGGAATGTGAAGCCGGTATACATAAGCTAACTACGAAAACCCAAAGTATTCCTACCTCTCTATACTCCTTGGTCCACACCAACTTCTACGACTCTACGCTTCATCAGGTCCTAATTAGATATAGTCCTAACAAAGTCTTGTCCTAATTCTGATTAATATCTTTTCAATCATGGTACAGATGTTATCATTTTTGCGTTTGTTTACATCAAGCACCTTCAACCCTAATTTGTTTACATATTTTAGACTGATTTATTGATACCTTGTGTTTTAAAAAACACGACAGTAGTAAAATATTCCAGAAAAAAATCTTTTAATAATAGGTTTATTTTAAGTTAATTTCATTCGGGGATATCGTTGGGCATAAGCAGGAGTAGATTATAGTCTCATCGTATCTCCAGCCGTCAGCACTTCAAAATGGCTACCAATGTGCAGGGACGGCGACGAGCTCTTCCTCATACTTCTCATTACGTATATCGCTCAATCTACCCATCAATCTCATTCGTGTTGCATTACGGAAGCAAGAAATTTGGTGAGGCAAGGGGTCTTTAGCCGGTGTAGCCTTCAGGCAAGGGTGAGTGGAATAGGGGTAAATAAGGCCAGAAAGTAAAATGTACTTAGCTAGATCCTCGATTTCGTTTTATATAAGTTATGTACGTTTGTGTTCATAGGGCATAGGTGCTTGTGATCAAATAGGAACCTGCTGACAATCTAGATATAATAGCTTAGCAGAACCGATTCTGGACTGATATGTCGCGGAGAGGGAAAGAAATAGAGCAATGAGATTGTCATCGGCAAAAAGTATTTGGTAAAAGTAATTAAATTAATAAATAAGTTTTGTATAAAAAATAATTTGTCATAAAACTTTCATAAAAACTAACGAAACAACTTCGGCATTCTCTCGTTAGAATTTACCAACAACTGAACACAATATGTATAGTAATTCTTCTCACCAACTTCTAAATTCTCCCGACAAGTTTCAACACCCCAGAGTTATTACCATGGGAAATACTGACAAAAAGACAGAGCATCTAAACCATAAATGCCCAAAGCCCTCCTCCCGCTTATTTTATCCTTCTGGTGCACTATTTAAGGCTGTCCTTAGGCTGTGTCCTTACTATCAGAATTTCTCTCGATAATGACACTCAGGTGTTGAAACTGGTAGGGAGTAATTAAAAATTAGAGTCGAATATTACCAGTTTGTTAATTCGCAATTCCGAAAAAAATATGTAATTAATAAATTCTCATCAAGGTATTTAAATATCATTGAAAGACATCACTTATTTCAACATTAACAAGTAGCATTACATGAAACAGACGATTATATTCTTTTATTACAAAGTTATACATGTAAGAAATGGCCCTGTAAGTAGCCAGATGGACTGCTTCAGTGGCTGTAAGTATGAGGAAAACTCATACGTTTCAGGCGTTAAAAGTTTAATACCAGCAGAGAAATCAAATCGCGGAGAAAACATTTAGACAGAACAAAACGAACCTCACTCGGCGACGCAAGGACGCCTGGGGCCCCAGAAAAAGACCCCGTGAACCCCCAAACCCTGGAGGCGTCTCCGAAAATTTAATCAGCGGCGACGCGCAGGGTACACGCAGTGTGAGACTTGCTCCAAGGTTCAGGGGCTCGAAAGGGGTGCGAGCAATGCGTCTACCGCTCCTAGGGGCGCGCGCCTTGGAGGAGGAGGGGAACGGACTGAACTTCCGTATTAGTCGAGGAGTAAGTGGGAGGGAAAATGCTTTCGGCTTCTCGTAATCTGAAATTAAATCTTGCGCAAAATAGGGGAGAAAGCAGGTCGCAAAATATCATTTTGGAGACAGAAATCTTTAACAGGACGAGGAATGCGTTTTAAAAGGATTTGCGCGTAGCCAAAAGGACACGCGAGAAAGGATGAAACTACAGACAACATAACTACAGAATGAAGGAACAATCACGTGACAAAAATTAGCACTTTGACTTAATTAAAATAATTCAAGCAATTTAACGATAACCGGGAAACCTATGTGATTCCGTTATAAGAGTGCCCACGCGAGGAAAGCAATTACCTTTTAAACGGTAGAATAGTACAATCAATTATAACAGAGAGAAAATGAGTAATGACTAAAATTCCTAGCTTCTCAACCTACGAACTCTATCATGGTCATCAAATCAAGTATTATGATTAGTCTCGTATTTTAGGCAGCAGCAAATACCTTACTGAAGCCCTAAAACAAAAATATAATAAACAAAAGAATTCATTTGAAGGCAGACGTCTTCAGTTACTTTAAAATAATCGCAGATTGAGAGGTGCACTAGAAGGAATTTGATCTGCCAATTAATAATTTGGCATTAAATACACTCTGAAAACTAGGCAGATGGATCTTAATGCATCTATGCTTATAAAATAAAATAAAAAGGAAATCTTCCACTATTATCCAGCATAATTCATCGCAGGCTTTCTCTCAAATAAATTATTAGACGGAGATTATTCTTTCACGTAACTACAAATTTACATTCAATTTATTTACGTTCGTTATCTTTCATTATTCAAATTGAATGCTGCTACGAAGGCTTCTGCGTGTTAATTTTGTACCTGTAAATTTCGGGGTCTCCCGCGTAGAACCATTTTTATGGACGACCGTTTCTCCGGCATTCCAGTCGGCTTCATCAGGTCCTAATTAGATATAGACCTAATAAAGTCTAGTCCCAATTCTGATTAATATCTTTTCAATAATAGTACATATGTTATCATTTTTGCGTTTGTTTATATCAAGCACCTTCAACCCTAATTTTTTTAAATATTTTAGACTGATTCATTGATAACTTGTGAAGAAATTGCCATGAGAAAAATTCGGCCTGGACCGGGAATCGAACCACGGACCTTTGGTACCGGACCAATGCGCAGACCCTTGCCGGACCAATTCGCAGACCACTACGCTTTCCAGGCTTCCTACTTCTCATGGCAACTTTGGTGGATACAAGGCAACTAGATCTTAGGCCCTTGCGGTCCATCAAAGATGGCAACGCAAGGGAGAAGAGGACTTCAAAGAAGCCACAACCAAGAATCAGTATCCTTCACCACCTTTATGCCGTGCTTAGCCATTTGAAATTCAAACATGGCGGGTGAATTTTATTTTTTGAAGAAATAGCCATGAGAAAAATTCGGCCTGAAAAATCTTTTAATAATAGGTTAATTTTAAATTAATTTCATTCGGGGATATCGTTGGGCATAAGCAGGAGTAGATTATAGGAAAATCCTCCATTTAATTTCTCCGACCGCGTGAGATAAGCCCAAAGTTTCTTCAGCAATATATAATTTATTCCAGTCCTAAAACTAGCCCGTGAATATAATTTTAAAAATTCATATGAAAGCGGACGCCTTCAGTTACTTTAAAATAATAGCAGATTGAGAGAAAAACTAGAAGGAATTTTTATCTGCCAATAAATAATTGGGCATTAAACACACTATAAAAACTACGCGGATGTATCACAATGCAACCATTCTGATAAAATCAAATAGAAAGGAAAAACATCAAATAATAGTGTAGATAACCATTTACAGAGAAGGCTTTTTCAAACATCATTTCTAAAATATTACCCCTAACAAACACCCGGCATCTTTAAACTTCCCTCATGGAATTAAGTTTAGAGTATCCGGCGATATTTTATGGAAATGTGCACTACAGATATCATAACCTCAAAAATGAAAAGGTTCTTGTTCGCTCTCCACAGAAATAATTTTATTTTCCGACCCTGGTTTCGACATTAGCTATGTCATTTTCAAGGTGACGTAGCTAACCTTGAAAATGACATAGCTAATGTCGAAACCAGGGCGGAAAATAAAATTATTTCTGAGGAAAGTGAACAAGAACCTTTTCATTTTTGAGATTATGATTCCCTCATAGAGTTGACTATTATTGAAGTTCTCATCCTTTTACAAGAATTGATTGGAAATGGGTGGAAACGTCCAGCAAGTTTCAAAGATCATAATTGCCAGCAATGCAGGTTGGTACGCATTAGGTTCTGGTAATGGATCTTCACGTTACCCAGCAGATGAGCTTAGGAACGTATTTCCTAGGGGAGTGCCCATAAATTGAATGACTCCATTAGAGGAAAGGGTATCATGGCAGTGCAATTAGGGTCCAGTGGCTCAAGGTGGCCATCGGATTCTCATCCACTGAATAGATCACCATTCCCGCTTGTCCACGTGTAAACTTTCTCTTTTCCTGGAACCATTTCAGAGGCGGTTATTGGAGGCCTAAATTTTTTTCTAAATCATGTTTTTAAAACGGCTGCAAAAAATAGTCTGACCATGTAAAGTGACAATACAGGGCTGAACTGGTGGAACTGTAGCATGATGGAAGTATTCATTTCGAGTGGCAGTTTTCCACTAGTAATAAGCTATTATTTTCGAACAACTTAATTTATAAAGCGTTTTTTCACTTGATCATTAAGTACTGCGTAAAAATAATATTAAATAATTACACTATAACTATAGGCAGACCTATGATTGTTAGCAGGCCTTAATGTCAAATTTGAGGGGTATGAAACGTTAATAAGAAAGAAAAAGACTAAGAATACGATAATATAAGGTAGAGATGAAAGGATCATTATCATATTGGAAGGTGGAGCCATTGAACAATTCATCTTCATCTACATCTACGAAATACCGTGCAAGCCACCACTAGGGTGTGGGTAGAGTGCACGCCATCGTTCGTGAACGAATTATAAAAACCTTCCGACCAATCACCACTTGATCTAGCGCCTGGCCTCCCCTTGGTATATATATAGACGACACTTCACCAGACACGGCATTCACCTCTGTCCTGAGGATGATGCTCCAGTCGAGCATCGAAACGTCGGCCAATGTGGATCCACTCACCAGGACGGTAGCCCGAGAAAAATTTTTGAATAATTGCTTGAAATTTGCTACAAGTGAGGGACATCAGGAAATGGAAAATTAGGTCGTCCATAACGGATATCTGCTGTGAGCCTGCCACCAGTTCAACCACGCAATAGTTGCAATAATAACGATATAGAAAATTACATTCAAAATTTGAAAAAAATTAGAACGATATGTGCTGGCAAGATATAGTAAACCTTGTTCAAACCACAATACTTCAACTTCATAAACTCAGACGGGTAATAAAATAATGGAAAACTAGGTAACCCGTGCGAAAATTTCGCACTTTCACGCTATCAGGAAATAAGTATGTTAAGGAAACGGTGTAATTGGGTTTTAAATAGAGAAGGTGTATCATAAACTACTTTCTTTATACTTGTTTTCTTGCAAAAATATACAAAACATATGAATACAATACAGGCAAGAGAGTTTGGTACCAGTAGGAACAATCATGACGTCTGTTACTGAATAATGGCACGCAATTTACAAAACTTCTTTAAAGACAATATTAGAAGTAACGATGTTGTCGTCTGTAACTTTTTGGTTATGAGTTTCTTTAACACAAACATAAATATCACGGAAAAAGCGAACTCTAGAAAATGCTACATACAACTGTCCATGCGAAAAAACGGGTTCTGGCAAGTACAATCCGGCTCTCTGAAGAATCTGACCCTGTGCTTTATTAATTGTCATTGCAAAGGCCACTTTGATTGGGAATTGTTTTCTTGTCATTTGGAAAGGCATGGTCGGATCCGAAGGGGTGAGTTTAATTCTCGAAATTATGACTGTTCTACCCGAGTCAATTAATTTAGCAGTGATTGTGTATTCGCCTAAATTAGTAATTATTAACCTGGCACCGTTAATCAACCCTTGCTTGGCGTTGAGGTTGCGGATCAACATTACTATGGCATTTTTCTTTACCAACAACTTATGAGGTGGGAGACCTGAAGGATTTAATTCATTCAAGAATTCCACACGGTATAACTGTGCGGTATCTGTCTCTTGTCACTCTACAGAATCTGAACTGAGGTATACTTTTTGCTCTCTAGACAAAAGATTAGTTACAATGTACTCGTTGATGGTATTACAATCGTCATTTTTGGGGCAGAGAATGGCTTCCGAGTAAAACTGGGATACATCGTGTTCGTTGACGCCGTCTGCATTGAAAACATTGGTGATTATGTTGTTGTAATCGCAATAGCAATGTTTTGGAATGTTGATGGCATCAGCGGATACGTCGTCCTGTATTTGTAAGTCGCCATTGCCCAGTTTAAGTAGCCAATCGGTGAATATGATGTTCATAAATGTTTACAAACTATTTTTGTAAGCGAATATCATATAAATATGAAATCAAAAAGTTTTAATTGCATTGACTTACCAGATGACCATTCACCCATGTACAATCACTATGTACATTTCGTACTATTTTCATTTTAAACCTTTTTTGAAGTTTAGAATTAAAAAAACTGTGTGTAGTCGATATACCTCGAGCGAGTAATCGACATGGAAAAATCGAAACTTTTAAGTCAAATTAATCGGTAAATAGTGAAATTTGAGATTGTATTTTTCGTCAGAAGCCAGTGATTCAACGTTTAAAATGATACCTCATTTATCACTGTAGGTGCAGTATTAACGGAGCATATACGGAATGACAGAAAAAGACCTTCTTTAATAATATATATGATACAGAGTGAATTTACATAAGTACACAGGCAAACGAATATAAAACACGTTGGGAATATATGCATAAATATGCAATAAATTATCTAAAATAATTAACGTCATGCAGTGCAAATTAAAGAAAACTTCCAGAATTACCAAAAAGAGCAGCAATGTCGAGGAGTTTCTCAGTTTTCAAGGATAATCAATGAGAGCTAACCACATTCCATTGGAAGATCACCTTTGGAATTAGAAAAAAATATAACAATGGGACAAAAACAGGGTGGGCCAAAATTTTAGCATAATCGCCCCTCACCACACCCTTCGCGTTGAAGTCATGAACAGCCAGGATCTGATTCCATCATCGCTTGGCTCGCGAATAGTTTGGTCGCGGTTGTTCCAAGGGATCACTTTTATAGCCTGAACGCTAGTAAGGCCTCCTAAAACTTCGGTGTGAATCTTGAACTGGCAATACTGGGATATCTACGCCAATCGCACGGGCAAAAGTACTTCCCCTACCTTCCCCAGCCTTCGCGTTTAGACCTGCATGGCGAGGAAGGACCTCTTGCTCCTTGACAGGCGTCAACTTCACTTCAAGGGTGTCTCTATTTCCATGGCTGCCAAAAAGGACCTCACTGCTGCTCTCATCAAATGGACTTTACTCGAGAACGCACCAGACTTGTATCACGGCATTTCGCCCTAGGGCTTGTTGTAATTTCTTACTTGATGCAATATATTCTCCGTTTTGGGAGAAATAATCCATTTCAAAGGCTGTTTGTCTTTATTTAACTTTTGTCAACCCTGTTCCGCCTCAGTCTAGTCAGTTCAATTCAGTGACGACGAATTCAGTTTCGTGCCTTGCAAGTAAAATTATCCCAATATGTTTACATAATTCATCGACCCCAATCGAGAAAAAGCCACCAAATATCGCTTTAGAGGAGACTGGATCGAAAGTTTCCCAGGGAAAGTACGGCACGACGCAGTAAGAGGCTGATAAGAAATAGGCATCACCTGAAAGAAAGCACTCGATACACATTTCCTGCTTTTTCTCTTGATGGAGTAAAAAATGCAAAGCCTCGAACACATTTTCTGCCCTCCACTTAAACTACTTTACACGTTAGAGGCATAGACGCACCAAAGCACTTAGCTTTTCACCGTCGCTCATTACCTCATCTCCATGTTTTATACTACCTTGGCCTCTCCGGGTAGGCTTCGAAGCTTTCTCCGCTATTAAGGACGAACCTCCACTTCGAAGTACTGTTTTATTAAGGCGTACAAAACAAGATGTAATGAGTAAATTTAGGGTTAATGACTGCCTAAAATATTTGTAAAATTTCATGCAAATACTCCTTCAGTTAAAAACTTAAAGGACAAAGTGTTTATAACGAGTAATTATGCGGTCTCCAATAGCCTCAATTGCTATTTCGTATTAGATATCATGATTTATTAACGGAATGAGGGAAGAGTATAATAATTATCAGGCTAAAAACTTTAAACAATGTGTATTACATGCCTAATTATGATATACATAGAAAAATAAATTTGGTTTACAAGGTTAACAATAGGTTCAAGGTTTTTAAAGAATATAATTCGGGCGGAAATTGTGGTAAAAAAGTAACCTATGTGAAGTGATGCTGTGGTACCGCCAATGTGGCAATGTAATTCAATATTACAATTCATCATTTTAAAACCAATATATCTCCATTAAATAACCGTTGACCTAGTAATATTTTTAAAAACATTCGATAGGAAAGGTCTTACTTTAAAATACATGTTAAAAGTAAACTATTTTATTGGGCATGCCTGAAATAAAGGTTCCTCCTTGAGGTAGTTTGAGTGAGATAGTTCCCTAGTCACAATAGAGACCATATTCGAATCATACGTTTTAATTTCACCAACTGTAGGACACATGAATTCAATATTGCATTATTAATGGTGCAATAATATAGTTTTATACGACAGAAATTGTAAGTAATTATATGAAAATATCTAAATAAGTATTTGACTTGATTCATTTTTTTCGCGCGGTGCAATTGAAACTCCATGACAACGGAAGATTTTTTAAGATACCCAAGAACCTAATGCGGCGACAATATGATTAATTTTCAAATATATTCGAGAAAAGGGACAAACTACACCCTGCTAGTTTTTTTACGACAACTAAGTGTGGTATGGGGTTGAATTTTTAGCGTCAATGGAAGGGTGAGATATTTTTCTTTTAAATGAGACCAAATTCAGTCATTTCTAGGTAACATGATATTTCGCTCAAACTACCTTAATGCCTCCACTCTATGTTCGAAGAATCTCTTGTTTAGGTAAAATAAAATTTAAATTTTGTTGATAAGTACCTTGGGGCACTGTGATTTGCAAGTTGCGCTAAGGTATCATACCATAAAACGGAGTGATTCGCTAAACGGGATGAAAAAGGTACAAATACGAAAATTTCGAATACGGAAGGAATTGGCGGAGTAACGTCAGAGGTTTGTAGGCGACGGCGATTGCTTCATGAACTGGACACTGACTGGCAAAATCAGTCAGTACATAAACGGAGATTCCATGTTTTACCTCCAGTTGGTTACCTTACCATTGCCTTCATTGTTATCACGTTATCAATACAACATAACAAAACCTTAGTTTCTGAGTCGACCTGGTTGTAATACCGCCGATTCAGTATTTTTCCCCAGTTTAAGACACTATTTGAAGGCAATAATCCATTGAAAATACGTACACGTTTTACAACTTTATGACTCACTGAAAGGTCTAAAAAGTGCAGAAAGAAGGGTAAAAATGAAAATTCGAAATTACACGTTTATTTCATGTTTTCGTCTTTCTATTTACAGTAAGCCCCCGGTATGCGTCGTTTCGATTTACGTCTGATTCGATGTTACGTCCATGTTGACAAGTGTGGTCGGAAAATGTTTCCCTGTTTAATGTTAATAAAATAGACCGTATGTGCAAATGCTTGTGTCATTTGATAACTGAGGCGTAATCATCCTATCTGAGACATATTTTTTTTCCTGGATAAAGGCAAAAAACGAATTTTGAAATTTACGCCTTGATTTATCGCGGGATTAAAGTGGTCACGAATATCTACATCCGTTTTACGTTGTTTCGACTTACGTCGCTCATCTTCCTCCGATGTAAATCGGGGACTTACAGTACGGTGTTTCGGGATGTCTCGTGTTCACTAACAAGTATTGGTGGCCGGAGGAGAAAGGACTTCAGATCACATTAAGAAGGCGACGGAGGCAACAGCCAACTAAAGATGCAATGAGTAGCGAAGAGAATAGCGTGTAGAAAGGCGGACTAATCGAGAATACTGCGCCGATGTACACGTATATACTCGCATAGCTTGAAAACATGAGCAGCATATCAACCCCTTTATCACAGCCTCAATATCCCAGCATGTTCTATTCTCACATTCAATATGAAGAAGGAATTTGGTCGAAGGAGAAGATCTCGCTCGGGAGACTTTTAACGTAAGCGCTGGCTTTCCGAGCTCAACGGCGTCTCGATCAAAAAATGCGCGGAATAAAGGGAGGTCTTTCGGCGGGCGGGCGGGCGGGACGCGGGGAGGGAGGGAGGGTTAAGCGGGGAAGGATTGGAACGAGGGAGAAAGACGAGGAAGCTTTCAGCTTAAGCCGGTCGGGAAAAATCATTTCGGGCGGGTGGCAGACGGTCTCTTCCACCCAGTCCACCTTGTCAATGTAGAGTGGGCGAGGAAGATAGCGGAGTGTGAGAGGAACGCGGGAGAAGGAACGGCGGCATATAGGTTTCCGAAAGAGCTATAAGAATTCCCACTTCACCCCTCTCAAACACACCTCAAATGTATCCCCCTCATCCTTATCTCCCATAGAGCGATCCCTTGAGGTGTATGGAGAGGGCACTTGCTATGCTGGACAATGCTAGAAGCTAAAGCCAATCCGCTATCTACGTTGATCCTCATTTTTCTATAGCGCTTTTGGACTAACGCACTAATTTTGAAATTTCACGATGTTTTACATAAATATCTTACAATATAAAATACAAGCCAATCAAGCCAAGCCAAAAGCCAAGCAATGCCGGCCCAGGTGGCGGCGGGATAAAGTCCTCGCCTGCTAATCCGATGGTCGCGGGTTCGAGTCCCGCCTGGGTGGGTTTTTCACCACCCTGGGCATGGATGTGTGTCAAGTTCTGTTGGTCCGGTCCCTGGAAAACCTGATGATAGGCTCAGCAGCCTATCGGGATTCCGGGGACATACGGGCCAACAGAATCGTCCGGCAAGCAAAAAAAAAAAAAGTCAGCATGCACTTACTTTTTAAAATGTGAATTCACCCAAGATATTTTGTTATTTATTTAAATCAATAGTAATCCACATTCCACCGATAACTTACAAGAAATCAGCATGCACTTCTTTAACGTGGATTCCCCTTACATATTTTATTAATTAAAAGTATTAATCATCCGTATTCCCGAAGAAGACATGTAAAATAGACTAGAATCCACAGCATTAAGCAGCTAATATATGATTCGAGAGTTGAAGTCCTACGCGTAGTCTACTTGAGAAATTCAAAACAGGCGTTTTTCAGAGGGACACAGAGAATATCATTTTGACGCCACAATACATTTCTAGGTCCGACAGACGCGATAAAATTAGAAAGATGCATTGCCGAACAGACGGGTAAGAAAATTAGTTCTTTTCTCGCACAAAAAGTAACCATTATAAAAATTGAGGTCTATTTAAAACAGCCTCATAATGTTTTACCTTCAAAAGCACCATTTCCCCTTCAAAGATTTTATCCTTTACACTGCTCGAGTCCTAGCATCCCCAGCCATACGACCGTGTGGCGGCTCACATAGCAGTACGAAGATGTAGGTTTATAAGATACGAGGAATAAGAATCTTTATCAGAAAAACTGTAAAGGCTAGCAAAAACACAACACTCTATACCGAAGCAATCCCTTGAGGTGTATGGAGAGGGCACTTGCTATGCTGGACAATGCTAGAAGCTGAAGCCAATCCGTTATCTACGTTGATCCTCATTTTTCTAAAGCGCTTTTGGACTAACGCACTAATTTTGAAATTTTACCAAATTACAGGGACCAAATTAAGAGGAAAGTTCTTAGAAAGACTAACCAGGAAGTGAGGAACTTAACATTACATAGGGATGGGTGGAGGGCTGCAGTCAACCAATCTTAGGATTGAACAACCAAAAATGAATTTTCAAACAAATTAAATTTTAGGTTCATACATTAGGACATTAAAGACATTATAATGGTTTAATCGTTTGCCAGTGGCAGCAAGATTGGCTAGCATTACTAAATTCAAAACTGTTATCCACTCTTGGTTGACGTCCACTCAAAGAGAACTCTGGGAACATTTTTCTTAAATTGCTAGACACAATTGATAGACATGGTTATGTCGATAGCGTTGTTTACTTCCTAAAGACATAAAAAGAATGAGTTATCATAAGGGCAATCTATGCCCTTATGATAACTCATTCTTTCAGGGTATTAGCAGTTAAATTTTATACGCTGAATTTCCAAGTTTTTCGTTCAATGATAACTTGCTTACATAAAAATAGGCCGAAACCCACCTCGTGCAACATTCATAAAGAATGCTACATGCTGTGGTACATGGTTTATCTACAAATCTAGACTCCCATCTCTGGGACCCAATTACTCTACTTCTAGAAGTCTTCACACCCTCATGCATAGGAAGCACCTAGTCAACTTCGCACAGGTGGCATGTCGGCTTCCTTGGCAAACCTGTCTATATTAATGAAAATGGGACCAAGATGCGAATCTAGGGTGCATGCGTCCCAGGGATCTAGTGATGAGAAGAAGATCACAGTAACCCTGAATCTGCTGGCCCGTTTCGAGAGTTGTGAGTACCTCCGAGAAGTTTTGAAGTTTTATTCCTGAGAGAGCTTGAAAAGATTGAAACTAATGCAAATTGGACCCCCTCCCCCGAGTATCCCTCCTCCCTAACCGCCAGTGACACGCGCCAGTGAATTCGTAGAAATATTTATACAACAGAGTTCATATATACTACCAAAGCCTTATAAGAGCTGCTATAACATAAATTAAAACATTCTTGTGCTTTATTGTCAAATTAAATCCATAAATTATTACAGTGTGTTATTAATCTATTCCAACTCTTCAACTGTTTGCTGTATTTCATACTAATATTGTTAGTAATTTAAATGTTATAATATTGATTGTTTTGTTTAAATGATAGTACACATACTCCCATTTCTGCTCTATTTTTTGCATCCTTCCACATATTTGTTTGTGTTATTATATAAAGGTATAAATAATTAAATATTAAAAACCTTCTGAGAGTCCATATTTTCAAATTTGTATTCTATTTTTACAGTGAAGTTGCCTCAGAATAATTAACTTTGTTCAAACAACTCAATTTCATGTAAAGTAAAAAGTCCTCTTGCTTCAATATAGATTTTGTATTAGTTCATTTTCCTTATTTTCTTATTCATTATTAATCTTTGCTTTGCAAAGTTTGGTAGGCCAACAGTAGTTTTACGGGTTTTTCACCGTCCTTGGATGATTACCAGGCAAGTGCCGCTACCGTAAACAAATTAAAACAAACAACCAGAGACTTATAGATATCCTGAAGAGAAAGAGCATGAAAATGGGCCCGTACTCATTGTTATTGTTCTTTGTCATTTTGTACGTTGAACATGGCGGAAATAAACGTTTATTCACTTCACTCAATTCAAAAGTGCCCAAAATATGGTGATGGGCAAGTAAAAAATTGGTCATTTGCATCGTCGAGGAGGTACATTAATTAGGATCGAATACAATATTTTAAAAAATTGGAAATTTCCAATGAATGCTCTAGATTACGAGTCTATGGATGAAGATGAAAGGAGACAAAATATTAAGGTGGAGGATAAAATCTATGGATTAGAGTGAAAAAACTGATGGCACATCCAATTGATTTCGCGTTTCGGTGATTCAACGCTATTTCAAAAGAAACCATTATGACATGTAACGTACATATCGTAATAATTTGATTACATGTGGACACATTTTCGTCTAAAGGCGAAATTTTATTTTTCTGACCATTAAAACATATATCAAGGTGTCACGCCGGGACCACTTTTCGAAAATAACATATTTCAACATTAATTTATCTACACTTTTAATACCACGCTGACTGTAGTCATGATGAGCTTCAATCAAGGAAAAGAGAATGAAAACATGATTGTATCGTTGCCATTACAGTCTGCAAGGTAATCTCTAACGCATACATAGATATACTTCGGCAAAATGTGGTCCAAAAATTTTTTTTCGACTTCATTAATATACTACTTACAGTAGGACCTCGGATGAAAAATTAAAAGAGATATGCTACTTCGCTCTGTTTAGGCCACATCTCGACTGCACCGCTAGCATTTGGGACCCTGGACAGAAACTTCAATACAAAAATTAATAAAATACAAAAGACGGCTACGCGCTGCACTAAAAAGCACTACGAACGAGCATGTACTGTTTTTGTAGTGTTTTCCAGCTTTTAGAGGGATTGAGGCGGGAGCCAATAGAGACTCGGATGCTACACGCTCGGCCTTATTTGCTTGAGAAATTCAGAACTGGTGTGTTTCAGAGCGACACAGAGAATATTGTCATGACGCCTCACTACATCTCTAGGCCTGACAGAAGTGATAAAATAAGAAAATTACATTCCCGAGCAGAACAAAAATTTGTTCTTTCCACTCACAATAAATGGCTATGGTAAAAACTGAGCACCAATCAAAACACTCCCATAGTACACTATATCATATATAAGGTGAGAGCCCATAGAGACTCGGAGGCTACACGCTAGGCTTAGGTTGCTTGAGAAATTCTCAGAGCGACACAGAGAAAATTGTCATGACTCCTAACTACATCTCTAGGTCTGACAAAAGCGATAAAATAAGAGAGGTACACTGCCAAACAGATAGGAACAAAAACTCGTTCTTTCCGCGCACAATAAACGACCACAGTAAAAATTCAGCTCCACTAAATACACTCCTATAATACATGTCACCATTTCATCTCCAAGAAAGTTACACCTTTACAGGGCTGGTGACCTAACACCCCCTGTCACACGTCCATGCGCTGGCACGCAGGGTATTATGTAGATGTAATAATGAGTCCCTTAGCCAATCGTGAGTTTAATAAATTTGTACGAATGACAATAATTATGCTTTATTACGTCGAATCAAGTGTATCAATTGTGACAATAATTTTTTATATCTTATGTAGAGGTAGACTTCAGATCATTCCACCTCCTAAAACATCATCCTTCACACATTTACACGGCTGGTGTCCTAAAACCCACTGCCACTCGCCCATGCGGCGGCTCGCACTGTAGTATGTACATGTAGATTAGAAATTATTAAAATGTGTCCTCAATGACCCACGATCACCTCCATCCAACTTAATTATAACCGAAATGAACCCTTTTCTTTCGAAAGACAGCTCCTTTCTCCCACATTAGCCGCAACATTTCCACCTCTCCCCTTAACACACACTCATCTTTTTCCTTTGGATACGTTCGCCTCCAGTCGTACAGGCTGGTTTGCGGTTCTCGTCCGACTCTCCCAGTTCTTCATCCTCACTACTTCCTGCGTCACCGCTCACCGAGGTACGACGCAGAAACAGGCGTCGCCGAGCAAATTGGAAACTACGGAAACGGACAATGTAAACGGGCGGAGCTCCTTTGAAACGTGGACAGGCTTTGAAAAGGGATGTACTACGATGGAAAAGGTTGCGAATGCGGGTCGCATGTGCTTCGCTGCGTGGTCACTGTCACATCTTTCCGAGCACTTTCAGGAGATGAAAACATATCAGATGACCACAAAAGACATCAAAGGATGGGAAGGAAACCAATGCGTGGAAGCAGACAGGAGATCAGCTACGAGTAAAGCCTATACACTGCATCCAGGACTCATTACCTTTACATAGTTTACTCCAATGGCTCATACCACCGCGTTCGTAAAGCCGATTCTCCCTGAATCAAAAGGTAATTACACCACACAATAACTCTACTGAAATTAAATTCATATTCTGCCCGAATTTTAACGTATCCGGCAATATTTTGAGGAAATTGAGTACAGATAACATGATCTCGAAATAACAGATACTTAGCTAAATTTCCATACAATTTTATTTCAACACACCGAGCTAGGTTTTTACACAACTCAAGCGTTTCTATAGTTTTTTACCTATTATATTGAGATCATATCATCCATAGTTATCGTGATTATAGAAAAACGTATCATTTATTCGGTATAATTAACGAAATCCTTCCAATCTACGCTCTTGTTTTCGATAACTGAAAAAAGACAGTAAAAGTAACTTGGTCAAATTCCAAAAAAATGATAATCACGAAATACAACCGGTGGCTAGCATTAGGGCATCATCAGGTTAAATACGATTGCTTTGTACCTGATGATGTCAGCTAGGACAGACCGGTTGTAAATTGTGATCAACTTAATATTTCTATTCCACCAAGTAACAACCAAAAATATTAATTTTATAATTATAAGTTTATATCGAGGGTTTGGATCAATTTTGAAATGCTAGTTGTCCCTTGCCGACGTTTGCAATGCAAGCATAAATGTATGAAGCGCGCTGTCAAGTATAAGTGAAATGGAGGAATATTTATTAAGCGAGGCCATAAAATTATTTGCCCATTGGAGGCGAATGTCGTAAATGTTTGATTACAAGCCCTGATGATGGAATGAAGTCTGTTCCAAAATCTCAGCAAGGGAAAATTAGCATTTTGAATTTTACCTAAACCCTCGATATAAACTAATAATTGTTGAATAACTGAGGTCAGTAAACGGAAAATTGAATATTCATTTCATTCGATCGCTGAACTTGAAACTACATGGTGATGAAGGCGAGGATGAGTAAAACATGGGGGTGATAGAATTTTTTCATCTTACGTTATCGCGAAGAAAAGAATTTTATAGAAAATTTTTAAGAAAACCTAATAATTTTAGCCTATGTTGGTCATGTAGTCAAATACGCGTTGGTTCAAAGATGAGGTGCAGCAGTCTCATCATATAGCGTGAGAGTTGAGTTCATTTAAAAATATGAGCGACAAAATTTTACACATTCATAATCGCAACCTTGATTTCTATTGCAGCATGCTTGTCCTATTCGAAACTAATATTTTTTCTTAACACAAACAAAATGGTCAGATTCAGCAAATATTTTGACACAAGTAGTCACTGTGAAACCACCTCAACACAGTAAGTCCTCGATTTACGTCGGAGATGCTTGTTGAAGAAGAGCGACATAAGACGAAACAACGTAAAACGGATCCAGATATTCGTGACGACATTAATCCCAAGATAAATCAAGGCGTTAATTTCAAAAATCAGTTTTTGACTTTATTAAGGAAAAAAGCTATTTCAGATAGGACGATCATGTCTCAGTTATCAAAAAAACGCAAGCATATGCACATTGGATCTACTTTATTAGCATTAAATAGGGAAAAATTTTCCGACGACCCTTATCAGCATGGACGTAGCATCGAATCAGACGTAAATCGAAACGACGCGAACCGAGGAATTACTGTATCTAACTCATGTTCACTACTTGGGAGCGATAAACGAAAAAAACAAAGTACTTAATTGTAATATTGGCTAGCAAGGACTCCTCAGAGCAAATATTTCACAGCAATGACGACTCTGTATTAATATCGCATCCCCTAATATTGCAGGCTTAAAGAAGTCTAGTACAAAATAAAATGTTTTGAACTTGGGTTGTTCTTTTTCCTACCGCAACCTGATTAAAGACTGCCTATTTTATAAATATTCATTGGCCAAACCTATCTATTAATTAATAGATATCAGATTAAGCATATAAGACAAATTAATGTATATCAAGTCCATTTTTCTATGCATACAGTCGTAGTCGAGAAAATCGGTGGGTCATTACGTGGCATTACCGTAAAAAATATTTCTCACGCAGCCAGCATTCAGGGTTGCTGTAATGTACAAAATAATGGAATGACTGAATTACTATAAGAAAAAGTTGAAGCCTCAATTCCTCAAGCATTGAAGCTCCAAAGCTGAATCCTCAAAGCGACACTTATCAGTTACACGACTACTGCTATAAACGACAACGTTATATGAGGAAAATTCATGAAAGTTATCGGAATGAACGAATGAAGAGAGAGAGGACATTTAAGACGCATTAAGGAGTGGATTGAATGTGAATCAGGAGCGGAACCGATTCGGAAAGCAATACAATTTGGCGAACAAACAGATGAAAGTTCGATCATGCCTACCATTATCCATGAAATCAGACTCTCATAAACCGACGAAAATGAAGGCAAGACATGGGGAGAACAAGAAAGGAAAGGAGAACGAAGAGTACAAGAGAAATGTTCGGGGATGGAAAGAAAGGAGAAAGGAATCCCTTACATTGTTCCCCGTTCACTGCAAACGCTTTTAAACTCTTTCCATCTATCTATATAACATTTTTCTCAATCGTTTTCTTTAAAGCATTTGGGACTCTGGTCATATAGATTTTATAAAAAAGTTTGAAAAAAATATAAAAAAGCTGCACGCTTCGTTAACAGCTGCTACGAGTGAACATATAGGGTTTCAAAAATTTTAGTGGGAATGAGGTAGGAGCCCCTAGAGACTCGGAGGCTAGACGCTAGGCTTAGCTTGCTCGAGAAATTCAGAACTGGTGTGTTTCAGAGCGACACATAGAATCAGAACACCTACCTACCTCTCTAGGTCTGACAGAAGCGGTAAAATGAGAGAGATACATTGCCGAACAGATAGATACAAAAACTTATTCTTCCTGCGCACAACAGGCGACCACAATAAAAACTGAGCTCCATTAAATACACGTCACCATTTCACCTGCCAAAAAACCTTATCCCAAACATCCTTACACGGCTTTTCACCAAAAGTAATGTAATATTGAATTCATGAATCCTGCAGCTGCTGAAATTGAAACGTGTCATACGAATATGGTCTTCATTAATGCTCGGGAACTATCTCGCTCAAACTACCTTAAGAGTGGTTGCCGCTTAAGCAGATTTTACTGTACTTAGTTTAACAATAAAAATATTATTTTTTTATTTTAATAGGACTAACCGGTTTCAATGTTAGCACATACATCTTAAGGGTTCGAACAACCGATCTCTGGTGATGATCTACAGGCATTGATACCGGTCAGTCCTATTAAGAAATCAGTGGAAAATTACAAATTTGTTATTCTTCAATTAAGTACGTACATTATATCTACATAAAAGTAGTCATTCACTTAAGTCTTTTCTCTTTCACTGCAAACGCATTCAACTAACTCCGTCCCCGACGCGAATAATACGACGAAATGCGCCGAAAATCCTTTCTCAAATACTCCACTCCCGGCCCTGACTAAAAAGAAGAAGACGACAGCGGTCGCAAAACGACAAGCCTTTCTCAAACTCGCGGTGCGGTGCACCATGCGCGGTAAGAGGCGCGGCTGTGAAAGGACACGATAAAGTTCGACAACCGCAGTCCTGCGCCATTCCCCTCCGAGCGACGCTGTTCAAAAACACTCCTCTTACGTGGGCGTGTAAAAAAGGTTCAGTAAATACGTTGCTTTTGTCGCAGAAAAACGTTAAAAATGTGTCCTTTACATCTATAATCCTAACCTACATCGCGATTTACACTATAACTAGTGAAAAAGTATGGTGTATCAGGCTAACGCATTGGCGATGTAACCAAAAAGTAATGATTAGAGTAAAAAATAATATATACACCAATATTTGCTTTTATTAATTAAAACGACATATGCAACTAAGGTAAACAATGTACCGTATTTTAATGATAAATATTTCTTTGCATACAATTTTTTTGGTTAAGTAGACATAGCTCTAAAAAAGCAGTTTCCCGTATGATACGTCTCGTTTAAAAATTCATATCCCCGCGCCACGAGTCAGTAACTACACAACGTATACTGGAAATCGATTGCCAACTATTGACGAACTCCTGACTCACTTCGCCTAGCAACTCCATCGTACAAACGTACTCGTAGCTTTTAATATCGTAGATTATTCGGCGATCTACCAATTCAGGCAGGAGTAAACGGAAGAAAGCAAGCAAACATGCCATTGATTTTGGCAGGTGCAGGGCCTTGTCTACCAATATTCTCTGTAGAACCTCGCATTCTCTGCCCCATGTCGTGTATGAAACCTGACTCTTTCTTTCCCTTCCCCGCATCAACCAACATCATTTCCACAATTACAAGATTAATTAACCCTTCCCCACTCATCAACCCTCAAACCACCTACCTTGCATCTTCCTAGTCTCATCCCGAAGTTTCCGATCTCACCCACCGTTCCAAGCCCGCGATTCCTATTCATCATCATCATTATTGCAATCCTTAGACGGTTGACTGCAGTCAACCAATCTAGTAAGGGACTCCACCCATCCCTATCTGATGCTAGTTCCCTTACATCCTGGTGGCCCTTTCTATGTACTTCTCCCTTTATTTGGTCGATGAACTTATTCCTTGGTCTTCCTTCGGAGACTTTTCCTCATATTTTACCATCAACTATGTTATTCATACTTCGATTATGCGATTTTTTTATATTGACGCGCAAAAATACGCAATACATCGCATGAGTCAGCGTTGAAATTATGTGATACATAAAATTATGTTAAATGAATCATCATGATATTGAATTTGTTTCATCAATAAAACGGATTGATTGGCTTAATATTTCCTCATATTACACGTTAAACAAAAAAGAATGTCATATACAGCACGACATCAAACGACGTATGTGATTACATTTTGCATCACATCGAAGGCAGAATAATTCATTACACAGCGTGATATCGAATTAAGAAACGCCAGAATATTTAATCATATGAGATTAAAACGCAATATATTTCTGATTACATACATTTTGCATTTCCTTGCGACTCGATTTGGGGTTTCGCACGCAATACAGGCAGTGTAGCACTGTTCCTCACAACCTTTCTCCACTCTTCCAACAATCTCAGTGTCACTCAGCGAGAAACAACCGACAATAGCGCCGCCAAATCGACAGGTCTGTCGTTTGTCTCCTTCAATGTGCGCCGGAACGTGACAGACCATGAAAGAGTTCGACAACCGCATTTCAACACCCTCCTACCAGCTACGAAGAGGAAACTTATTTTTCCAATCGGATATTTTGAATAGAACACCAAAATTTGGGTCCTCAAATAAACATCGGAAAGAATCAAAATATTTGCAACAGAGGAGCACCAGAGAACATAAGAGTTGGGAAATGGATAAGAAATACAATACTGCCAAGAATACGACTGCCTGGATGTTATAATAACTCAGAATGAAACACGGGATGATACAATTAAAGGTAGAAATTTCCAAGGAAAAAAGGCAATATCTTATTGAATGGCATCTTGTGGGATAAAAATAGATATATCCAAAGCAAAAAAAAAGAATACATATTGCAATTATTAGACTTTTCCAAGAACTACGGAACTAGCCACGCAGTAACATTAATGGAGTCATCCGCTAGAGTTCACACAATTGTGTGGAGTTCAAAGTTGAAAAATCATTCGCCTGGACTGGGAATCGAACCCAGATCCCTCGATTTCGCGCCGAGTGCTCTAACCAGCCATGAGATTTATGAGTAAAAGAAGGCGCCTGGGTAGCTGAACTGGTTAGAACACTCAGCGCGAAATCGAGGGATCTGGGTTCGATTCCCAGACCAGGCGAATGATTTTTTCACTGTGAATTTCACAATTTCAATTATTGGAAAAAATATATCATACAGGAGTGACATATGGTAGATGAAGGAGAAAACAAAAAAATGCTACAGAGATGGATTACTGCAGACGATCTGCGGGGATATCAAGACGGGAAAGAGTTACCAATTTCAGAATAAGAAATGTAATGGGCGTCACTCACACAATAAAATAAAATAATAGAATTTATTTCAAAAACCTAGTCCTTCGGACTCTAGGCTCAACATAATTACATTTTTAGAAAGAAACACACTCTCCCAGTTTTTTTACACAAATTACAGAAAAACAATTACAAAAATTTAAGAAAATTAACACTGTGGATAATCTACCGAATGAAAAATGGTCGATGGCTTAAAAAAAAACTTGTGTGGTATGGTCGTATACAACGTATGAGAGATTACCTAAGCGCATTTTAACGTGGAATCCACAGGGTCGAAAAAAGAGAAAGACCCAGAATAGGTCAGGCAGAACTCAGAAGAAGACCACCCAGGGCATGGATGTCTGTCAAGCTCTGTTGGTCCGGTCCCTGGAAAACCTAATGACAGGCTTAGTAGCCTATTGGGATTCCAGGGACATACGGGCCAACAGAATCGTCCGGCAAACAAAAAAAAGGAGAGAAGGGATGGAAAAGCCAATCAGAAAAAAGCAGTTACCAGAAGGCCTGCGGATGATCAGAGGGCAATGGCAATCAGGCATTGGATAATGACTTCGAGAGTTAAAAAAAGACTCATACAGGTAAAAAAATCAATACAACCGTTAAATAACTTAGAAAATTACTGAAACCATTCAATTTTGAGAAATTCCTACAGAAATACATACATACACACTCACGAAGCCGCTCTATTACGGTGTATGCATAGCAATAAGAGTTAAATAATGAAGATATTTATCCACAGGTAAATTGTATACAGTACAACTAGTTTCGACACTTATGTGCCATCTATATCCTACTATAGTCTAATCATACCCTCCATTACAGTAGCAAATGAATCATTCGTGCATACGTGTAGCATCTAAAGTAGTAGATTATTCTAATGTACATAAATAATACTCAAAATGATGCCTACGTGTCGAAACTAGTTGTGCCATACAAAATAAACCTTTGGAAAAATACCAAGAGTTCTTTTTCATAATTAATCATGAATTTCTAGGACGTCACTCACAAATTCACCAATTTTATAAATTTTTCCAAATACCCAGAACTTGGGTCGTAACATAGAAAAACGTGCACTTATGAGGAAGTTAACGGACGGAAGTTAAGGTCTTGTCTACATAATAGCAAAACAAAGGAAACGTTACAGAGCCATATCTCTATAACATATTAAAAAGCGCAATTAGAGCATCAATCGCCTCTACCTTCAGACCGAAAGGCGTGTCTTTTATTTATTTAATTTATTTATTTATCTTCATTACCCCGAATACAGCACAATGGGCCAAGTTACGTCGGGTGGATAACAGTAACAACGGACGAGACACAAACACCCATGTCCTGGGCAGATAATATTCTACCCAGGCGGGACTCGAACCCGCGACCTAAGGGTAAGCTAGCGAGGACTTCACCCCTCCGCCACCGAACGTCTAATAAAATGGTTTGGTTATTAGGTAGTTTGGCCGAAATATCATTTCACCTAGAAATAAACGAATTTGGCCTCTTTTTAAAGAAACATATCCAACCCTTCCGAAGAAACCAAAATATTAGCCCCCTACCGAATTAATATATGATATTTTCGACGAAATATACCCACCCTCTTGCATGGGAAATGGTACGTGTATACACTCCTGTGAGACCTTAATGAAACATGTGGAACTTCTAACACCTAGATCTCGTCAAAAACTTAACAGTGAGTAGTTAGTATTTTTTCTTGATTACTTTTGAAAATAAAAGTCATAGTAGTAATTTTTCCAGAATCGCAAAAATCTTCCGTTGTGAAGGAGTTTTAAACGTACCGCATGAAAAAAATGAGTCATATCAAAGACTTATGAGGATTTTTTATTTGATTACTTATAATTTAAGTCATATACAAGTATATTATTGAACAATGAATAATGCAATATTTAATGCATTCTTCCGAGAGAGGCTGACATTGAAACGTACAATTCGAATATGGTCTCCATAATGCCTGGGAAACTATCTCGCTCAAGCTGCCTTAAATATTGGAAAATATCGGTTGAATCCTTTTTCTTAAGGGTAAGGCTCGGCCACCGACCTTTTCGTACCCTGATGTGCGCAGATATTTGAAAATGTGTGGTGATAACGTTTCTCTCTCGCACCTAACGGGGCATTTGGTTTCGACGACAAGGCGTCTCCAACCTCCACCTCGTGTCCCTCCGAAAGACAGTCACTTTATCACTGTTTGAAATTTAAGACAAGTAACTCGTCAAACATACATTGGTTACTTAGTGCAATGGATTCTACTTGGTTTTACTTTAATTTTAAGTGGGAATGCGGATTATTTTTTACTGAAATTAATAAACAATAAATTCTAGAAGAATGTACATTAAAGAAGTAAGCGATTTCCAGTAAGTTAACAATGGAAAACATGGTATTATTGCAAAAACTAGTAAGTTACCCCACAAGTGCTATGAGAAAATGAAGGTAAACGAATATGGCAGACTGTTTCCAGCTTCTAACATTTGCCAGCATACCAAGTGCCATGCCCATATACCTCAATAAAAATTGCAGACACTTGGTGTGTTGTGAAAAATGGCTACCAATAAAAGATTGACAATGTATGGTACCTAAACAAAAATCTGGAAAATATCGGTTGATTCCTTTTTCTTAAGGGGTAAGGCGCGGCCTCCGACCTTCTCGTACCCTGATGCGCGCAGAGATTTGAAGATGTGTGGCGAGGACGTTTCTCTCTATCTCGCACTTAACGGGGCATTTCGTTTCAACGATAAGGCTTCTCCGACCTCCACCACACGTCTCTCTGTGAGACCCTCACTTCATCACTAGGGAGCTCCGATGGAAACCTATTAGCCACCCGACGCCGAAATCCACGAGAATCTGGGAGTCGCGAGATATCGGCACCGTGGTCTTGTTCTCCATGCGATGGATGAGGTCTCACGAAAGCGATCATTTGAAGGTGGAAGTGATTCGGAAGTCGAGATAGATATTTCGCGAAAATGCCATTCCCCTGCCTCGCGGATTCCATTATACCCTTTTACCGAACTCATGGAGGGTGGACGTCACAGAGCGAGTAGCCAATGGTAGGAATTTCCCCATCCACCTCCTTTTCAGGCTCCCGGTGGCCTGACAGCGCTGTCAGCACTTTCAAGTACATCTACTACATCTATGGAATACCGTGCAAGCCACCGCCAGGGCGTGTGGCACGGGGTGATTACACACTAGGCTTGCAAAGCTCATCCCAGCTGAAATCCGAACCGCGCACGTTCCCCCGAATGCCAGACGCAGGCCAAATGCCGTCAGGATGACTTTACGCGGTCAGACCAGAAACTAAGAGAGTGCTCCGCAGACGAACATGCTACCAGTAAACTATTTAAATTACAACGACAGATTAGTATTATTGATACGACTCATGAATAGTAATAAAAAATACTAAATCATGCAGGAGCTATGTCTTGCTGGATATTTATCCGGGGTTAGAAGCTAATATCGATGTTCACACATTTAGCACAAGTGCAAAACCTACTTTACCCAGTGAGGGTCAGAGTTTACCAGAATCGATTTATCGCAACTATTATTGTCCCTTATAGCGCGTTAAAAATGGCATTTTTAAATATATCGGCTCATTTATGTATTCATCATATATTTGTATATAATAGTTTGGGTCTAGTTGAATATGTGAAACGTCCGGCAAAAAATAGTCCGTATCAAACTTTCGCAAAAGATTTAATCTATATTTATACCTTCGATTATATAGTTTCCTATCCTAATGCCCTCAACTATTCAGTAACACTACTATGATGTGATGCGTTTGGTACTATATTTTTATCCACTGCATTTTTATGATAACTGGTAGGTAAAACCGGTAAGATGTGTTTATTTACGATCCATCGACTGTATTTACATTTGAACAGCCGTCTTTCATCACTAGGCGGCGCCACAATCCACAAAGTTGTTATTTACGGAATTCTAGGCAACAGTTTTTGGTGATGAGTCAAGAATCCATATGCATATAACAATTTTTCACATACCTTGCTGCTCTCCGCTGTGCTTGATCAATATGTGAAACTAGACCTACTACATAATATATAAGTACACACAGGCAAAAACGCAAGGCAATTCTCACGCAGCATATTTGGCAAGACAGACGAGACCGAAGTGAACCCCAAGGGGATCGGAGAAAAACAAGAGTTTTTCCCCCAATGCATGGCATGTTGCTCTACTGTGGTTGGGTGGAAAAAAGAGAGGCACACCGGCGCACGCAAGGGCAGCCTCCGTCAGATGGAAAAAAAAGGCTATAGCCCTTTTTGATTAATCGTATCGCCGAGGTTTCTAATAGATGAGTGAAATAAGTTTAACTGGACCTCAAATGAGATTTCATCATTGTAAAGAATGAAAAATTGCCACTAAGATATAGGGAGAGGGCACTAGGTCATCAAACTGAAGCCTGGCAACAGAAATAACAACCATATTGTTTAACCCTGCTCTTTCCTTATTTATATATACATGAACGAGCAAATGGGTGCTTGCAATTTGCAAGCAGAGGGGGGGAAGTGTTATATGATGAGACTCTTTAAATAAGGAAAAAACAATGAAAGCTCTCAAGTCTGCGTGCTACATGCAAGCAAAGAAAAGTATAATTCTCAAAAATGAAATTCGGGCCCCATGAGGTATGGATACCAGACAGTTCCAGTGCAAACTTATATTGTATGTCATCCAGTTATTAACGACTTTTTGAAATACTACAATCAGTATACCGAAACGAACGTGGAACCACTGGAAGATCATCATAACCTCATTTGACGGCATATATGACGCTCTTCTACGTTAGATATTTCATTTCAGTGCAGCATACTTAATAAGAGCACACATGAAGAATTTTACTATATAAATTCGATCGGAATCGAGATTTTTAATATACTAATTTTCATATTCAATTTTTCTCAGCCAATCTTCTATATGGACTGCATGTTATTTTAATGATAACTACAATATCATGAAGCATGGTTGTTTGAAATTGGCCATCAAAGCTACGGTAGAGGTTAGGAAAAAGTTGAAGACATTATACGCAGTAGTTAGCAGCTCAAAAAATAGTATAAAGAAGACTAAATAACATGCACTTAGTGTACCTAACTCATATATGTAAAGATATCGATTGCAATAACTCGAAGCCTAACCGATTTTTTTTTAACTTTTACACAAAATCGACAAATAAATCTAACCCTCCCCTGAAACTGGCCCGCCTCGCTGAGTTCCAAACCTCGAATCGACACTCGGCCCGGCGACAATGGAGAAATATATCCATAGCAACGAAAGTGAAAAAATTTCTAAAATCCCAGATAAAAGTTTAAAAATATCAGTTTTACGGTAGGTAGGAAAGAATTGATTGCAAGAATAAGATTTTTCAAACATTCAGCCTCAGTCAGTTTTGCAGCTTTATATATGTAAAATAAATATACATAATGGATTAAAATGTTTGGAATCGTTGCCTAGGCAAGGTATTGCCTAAATTTCCACAATTAGTTTACCCCATCCTTGGCGCTACTTAGAAAAAAGTCTGGATGAAAAAAAGGATGTTAATGTGTAACCTACAATTCATGAGTGGCCACGGAGTAAGTATAACAATCTCTCCTTCATTTGCTGTTGCTTTTTGATTCTTCCACTCTTAAGAGTAGGAAGTGACTTATGACAAAGGCTACAATGATAGTTATTGGCGCAATCCCTTATCCATAGATGATATTGTCGGATCTTGGTTTTGAATCTTGTATCCGTCTTCTAATTAATTCCACTTTTTTCACCTCGCATTATTATTAAATTTCCGCACAGCGATATTCACGAAGCGCTAAGAAGTTAATTGTGCACTTGTGTAATTCAATTTGGAGAGGAATTAAATATATCTGTAGACCGGACGATATTCAATTAGTGTGTAATTACATCCCGCGTTTGGTACTACATTTTTATCCGCTGCGTTTTTATGATAACTGGTAGCTAAAACCGGTAAGATGTGTTTATTTACGATCCATCGACTGTATTTACTTTTGAACTGCCGTCTTTCATCACTAGGCGGCGCCACAATCCACAAAGTTGTTTTTTACGGAATTCTAGGCAACAGTTTTTGGTGATGAGTCAAGAATCCATATGCATATTCATGTCTATATGGATAGCAAGACGGAATGGACGAATTAGCGGATGTAAAGCAAGAATACCAACCATATGTTTGAAATTTAAGACTAGTTACTCTTGAAACACATAATGGCTGCTTAGAGCTGTGGATACCACTCGATTTTACTATAATTTTCAGCGAGAATGCAGATAATTCTTAATTAAATAAATGAATAATATACGAGTAGAGTACATTAAAGAAGTAAATTCTTGATGATTTCTAGCGAGTTATCGATGGAAAAAATAGTAAAACTGCAAAAATTAGTGCGTTAGCCTACAAGCACGATGGGAAATTGAGGGTATATGAAGACGGCGGACTGGCTTCACCTTCTGGCATTGGTCAGCATGCCCTTCCATATACCTAAATGAAAACTACAGATACTTACAGTGTTGTCAAGAATGGCTACCAATAAAATGATGACAATGCATATAGTGTACCAAAACAAGAATTTCTTTATGCACGTTCATGAAAAAAGATAGCACCCAGAGAAGTCCCTATCATCGTTCATAATTTAGTCTCAGCGGGATAACGTCGAAAAATAAAAAAAATACCCATTAAATTTCACCAAATAATAAGAAATCATTCGACAGAAAAGTTATTAATAGGAATTAAAAAAGTAAGGCACGAAGCGATCGTCATTTCCAAAATATTTTATTGCGGTGAAACGAAAGGAAATGACGTAGTATTGTCAATTTATATTTTTATAGTAGGAATCGATGAAAGGAGATGAAATGTTGCAGAAAGCATGGAAAAACACATAGCCTACTTATTCCAAAAGCCAAGCATCAATACCAAAATATGCCTGGCAAGTAAATTGGTTTGTTTCCTAGTTTTTCAAATGTATTTTGCATTCAAACGCATGATTTACAATTGCTTTTCACAAATTAAAAAAATACTCCCCAAATTTAAACTTCAAGCTTTTTCTTACAAGAAGGGCTTATGCCGAGACCATATTTTTTGGCCAAAAGAAGCAAGGTAGATTGAGCGAAGTTAAATGAGAGTAGCAGAGAAAAAAATTCACGTTTTCAAACGAATAAGTTGAGCACCAATTATTTTAAGTTTACCTACACTGATCAGAACACATAAAATGGAGTTATTTAGAAAATACACATCAATTAAATGAAAGGAGTAGTTAGGAACAAATAATAATCGAAGTATAAATAATTTTTAGATTGATAACCCTCTTATAAATAATTTCCGTAAATTCGATAAACGAATCCTTGGACTGATAACCTGAGATGATGACGAGGATGTTCAATCGGAAAAGATTTAAGTTCCAATTGAGAATCATATTTCACGAAAAACCGATTACAGAAAGATCCAAGAAAAACTGCACTGATTGAATTGAATGGGCGAGGGGTTGGGACCAGGAAAAAATAACTCACGAGCGTATCCTAACGAAATCTGGAGGGTTGGCGGCGGCGCAATTAGATCTGCCATGTCCCCACTAAATCCCTTAGAGTTTTGCCTCGTGAATCTTCAAGGGTGCGCCCGACCTGTCAGCTTTATTGCCACAGTATTTTAAAGGGAGTCATTTGCTCCCAGAATGGCCGGCTGGAAGGAAAATTTACCCTAAACTTAGGGAAAATTTTCGGCTCCTCAGAAGTTACCGTACATTTTCACATCTGCGTTGTACCACGGAACGTACTTCCAGGGTTGAAGGAAGGGGATCAACATAATACCGAGGCCATCGCAAGGGTACGTGGGAAAGGGTGACCGTTCACCAAAATACACTCCACAATATATCTAAAAAACTATGATGAGTAAGGATTTATTTACAAAAATCCTGCAAATAAATGTTGGGAAGTGAATTTTCAGAATAATTCACTACACAGTGAGTCAGTAATATTAAAGTAACTACGAGTACTAATCCACTTCGTAACTGAATTAAAGTATAGTTATTATTATGCAGAAAGTATGCGAGGCGTACAGTTACTAATTAAGAAAAAAGCGGCTATGGGAGAGGAAATCAAATAATTTGCGCACTTTTTCGACAAACCTCAATCGTGAGGACTAACTGGTAACAACTATGATCTCTTATTGTTAGTAGATGAATAATATTTTACCTTTCTGTTCTGTAATGCATTTACATAATTAACGGGAAAGATCTAATTAACTTTGTAATTTCGAGTTTTGCAAAACCGTTTTGAAGAGATCTAAAAATATCAGCGAGGAACTTACTTATAACAACCAATGTACTTAAATTTAAACTGACGGACTGATTACGATTTGCATCCTAGTTACAGCAGCAGGCTAGTAATATTAATGAATTAACGATGGAGACCTCTTGAGATAACTTGCCAATTTTTGCAGCACGCGTTCAAACTCGGTATTCATTATCAGTCAGTATATAAGTCTATCTCATAAGGATCCCATATACTTTCAGCGTATTCAAATAGGGGTCTTACAATGGAAAAGCGAACACTTAACGACTAGTGTGCAATCACCTAGCGCCACACTCCCTGATGGTGACTTTCCCGGAGTTCCGTAGTTGTAAATAGACGAGTTGGCTAAGTTACCCAAATATAGTTGTCGGCCCCGGTGGCGGCGGGGTAAAGTCCTCGCCTGCTAATCCGATGGTGGCGGGTTCGAGTCCCGCCTGGGTGGGTTTTTCACCACCCAGGGCATGGATGTATGTCAAGTTCTGTTGGTCCGGTCCCTGGAAAATCTGATGAGGAAAACCTGGAAATCAGCAGCCTATCGGGATTCCGGGGACATACGGGCCAACAGAATCGTCCGACAAGCAAAAAAAATATATAATCACACTTTACCTAATGGTCTTTTGGCAAAATTAAATTTGCGGTTTGTCTGACCAGTTATTTCCTATTCATTCCTACCCCCCCCCCCAAATAATTAGCCTGCACCGTTCGAAAGCTGGACCACATCAATCAAAACCGCATATATTTGTGCAGACTGTCTTTACTGTAGTAGACTGATTTTTTAAGGAGCATAAAATGATGACATTTCCTTTTAAATATATTTTATAAGCCATAAAGTAAGAAAAGGTACAGCAACTGGCTCTAGGTTTTTCCTTGAACAAAGACGTTCATACATATAACACGTGGAGAAATTCTGAATTTAGGGTGGTATCGCACGAATTAGTAGCATTTACCACCGAGCCGACTTAAGGAGACGGCATGTTTTATAAAAACTTCCAAATGCCATTAAAGAACTTCATAGCGTTCGTGCTTTTACGAATAAATAGAAGCAACTTGTATATTCAAATTCTTACTACTCTCTTGACGAGTTTCTGTGTAAAATTGTGCGTTGTGATGTGATTTTCTGCTGACTCGTCCTGTGCTTTGCTAGATTGGATTGGATATTTGGGGAGGCGACTGAAAACTAAGGTCATTCGCGCCACAGGGGAAGGTAAGAGAGGAAAAGTGGAGAGAAACCCGGCGTCGGCACTCACCTGCTCTTAACGAAAGGCGCCAATGGCAGTAGGCTAACGTCTCATCCGACTGACGGAGTACTGCAATTGAAGTGCCCTCCACAAGACACTCAAGCAGGGATCGAGTTTCCAATGGAAAACATTCTCTATAGGGATTTGAACCCTGGCCGTCCGTATGATTAGCCTGTACTCTAGCCACCACATCGACCCGATTCCCGGTGCACTGCATCAATGACTTTCCATGATCAATAAATACTTACCCTCCGGGCCACCACCGACGAAAAAGACTTGATTCTACACCTGTCATGTAACTTCCTCCCTAATAGGATAGCAATACATTCGATCGTCAGCAGCCATCAATTCTGAAATTGGTTTTCTAAAGCACTACGCTCCACTCTCTTTTCAGCTAGTCACATCAATCCCAAGTGAACATCAACTCCCAAGTATGTTATTAAAACTCAATTTAAGTAAGCTACGGCATAATTGATCGTAATTCCTCAGTCATATTCCCCATCCTTAGTAGCTAATAATACTATTTTCAAGAGGCATGACTCAAAAGTAATGCAATAGATCACGTCTCTCAAACTTTACAGGGTATTCTCCCCTAACATAATTTCTCCCATAATCTACGAGCGACTTCATTAAAAATTTCTTCCATCCATTATCTTCATCAATTTTTCATCATGAAATGTTTCCTTTGTTTATAATTTATCCGTTCCACCGATCCTTAGCCAATCGTTCGTTTACTGTCTTTAAAGAAAATTCTCCATTATTACGTCATTAAAACACACGGATGGATATATACAAACCCATAACGCAGACTTTATTTCAGAAATACTTAAAATCTTAGGTACTCCTTTTATTTTGTCCACCCCGAAATAGGAATAGAAATACATTAGATTAGGTATTCCTGTTAGCCCTATATAGCTCGCTCTCTCTTCATAATTGCCTCCATAAGGCCCTATCGTTGACTTTGCTACCTTCATGCATCGCTTCGTACAGGCCCTCCTATTTTGACGACTCCTAATATTCACCCTATTAAGATGGTTCCTCCGAGAAAGGACATAAATGCCACCAAACTCATATTATGGAAAATAATTGAAATATATATCCTCAATTAGATATGAGCAATAAAGTATTACCTTTCTGCACTATTTTTCTCGTAAATTGAACTTGAAAAATACGAAAGATACTCAGGGGGATAATGGAAAAAACACGTGGGTGTATAGCAGTTCTCTACCTAATATAAATGTCATTTTCACATAAAACTATTTTAAGAAACAATAAGTTCCGAAAAATTGAACAAAAGTAAAATAAAAGACTCCTACCATCTTATTTTTAGAGTAATTAGCTAACTTCTGCGAAAATTAAAGTCAAAATGTGGTAATTCCGTAGAAATAGCGCTGCAGTCGGCGTCAGTGGCTTTAAAAAAAGCGTCTGTTCACAATACATCCGTGAAAAAACTGTGACATAATTTTGGTTTTCAGAAGCTCACGCATTCCATCAGCGAAAGCGGGATTTCTAAAATCACTTAACAAAAAGCTGGATTTTTATGTCTCTTTTGAGTCACACAGTCACGGTGGAACGTCTTGATAGAGTCTTCCGTGTTATTGACTGATGACTTCCTCAGTCTATCCCTTCCTATCACACCTTTCACACTACTATCACATATCCGTTCCATTATTCGACTCTTCCGTTCTCTAGAAATGGCATAACCAACGAAGAACACATCTTTCATATACGTCCTCTACTAGAATATTTGACCCTGATTCTTTTATCACTCAATCATTTCCAACCTTATTCTTCTTACTTTTGCCGTAACCCTTCATGGGTACCTCCGTTCCCATTACATTTAGCCTACTTTTCCTCTTATCCTGACATACCCAGATTTTCCTGGCGTATAGTAAAGAGAACACTCCATTACACTGTGATCTTCGCTTCCTATAATGCCTACATATTCTATTTTTTAATTGATTGTGGCCACTTTTTATCGACACAAATCTATTATGGCCACTTTTTATCGACACAAATCTATTATGGCCACTTTTTATCGACACAACTATTTATCGGCACAAATCTTCTGGAGGATTGGTCTTGGGAAATGATTATAAATTTACATTATGCTCAGTCTGCTCTGACCATAACCTGCTCTCCCGTTCATAAACTTGTATTGAATAAGATTAGATTAACTTTTGGCGGAGTTATTGCGGAGAGTTCCCAAGGCACTTGGACTGAATTGGTCCATTGTGCTATACGGCTTTAGATCTACTGTGCAATGGATCATAACTCTTCTCATAACATATATCTCATAACATAACGATTTTAGATCCGACATGCTGTGGATCATAACTCAAAATAAAAAGAAAGGGAGACCTATTGTGGTAGAAATAAGCAAGCTCTAAGATGCAATTGACCCTGACTACTAACAACTCCCTCCAGTGAAATCCTTGACAATATTACTCAGTCGTCAGCTTCCCATGTCATCTTCTATGTATCCTCATTATTCCCACCCTATCGGTGGTTACCCGTGGAGTCCGAGTTCCTTGCTAAAGGCGAGCAGTTCCCCTACTTTATTGGGCTCCAGAAATGGTGAGCCCAGATATGGATCTGTATTGAGTCCAAGGTACGGCTGGACATTCGCAGAGAATATGGAAAGTGGTTTCATCCACTTCTTCACAACACCTGCATAGGGGAGTGTCCGTAATCTTCAGAAGATGTAGATGACTCATCACTTGATAATGTCCCTTGAGGAATCCCACTACCGTTCGTATTTGGGTCCGATTTAGTAGAAGGAGCCTCCTTGCGAGGCTAGACCTTGGTCCCGATGAACTCGTATCAGTAATTATTCTAATGCCAAGGCGATGCAGTAAAAAAGCTGAGATACGTGAGTATGATACGATAAAAATCATTTCCCAAGACCAGTACTGCAAAATAATTGCGTAAATATTCTCCAAATACAACGAACGAATTTTCTGCCAGCGAGCTAGTGCCTCATAATCTCCCATCCATCTTTCGTCTTTAGCATACATTCGGCCTCGACAGATGGAGGAATAGATATGACGGGTATAGGTTATCTTTTTTTCAGCCAACAATTCACGACGACAACAGAATGGGTTCAATAGGTTTCTGTCGCAGCTTTTCGTAAAAAAATCAAGTTTTTTTGTGAATAAGTGAAAGAGTGCCTTTGGAACTGGTCCCTTACAAAAATGTTATGCGGTGAAATTTTCAGTGCCCTCACCTCAACTTCCCCTCAAAACTACCCACGCCCTCAACGCTCGAAAAAGATCGCCGCAGTAAGTACAACGACCCGCGACACACGACCCCTGTCCTTCCCCGGGGACATCGGCCGGGGTATCACAGCCCGAGGCGGCTGAGTGAACCGCGAAGCCAGCACAGGCCCTACTCTCCCACGGCCCGGTCCACCGCTGCCGAGCCGAGCGGATAAAGCGCCGCGAAAAAAATATATCCGCGCGAGTCACTCCAAAACCGGTCCCCAGGCGCTTGTGGATTAGCAACCGTGAAAGAGCCTGGGTCCACACGGGCCAGAGATCTCGTATACCACAGGAAAAAGAGAAAGCAAACGAAAGGACCCGTTTTAAACTATGTGCTGTAGGCGGATAGATAAAAGATTAAGTGAACGGATTACCCATTAATGCAGATGGACTGGGATCTTATCGCACCTAGAATACAACGAATGGTCTCATTTTAAAGAGAGAAATCTTACCCTCCCAAAAGTACCAAGGTATCAGCCAGTTACTGCACTATTTTTCGAGACATCTGCCAAAAAATAGTAGCCGGATTCCACGGAATATGATACGGGTATACACTTCAAAGTGACTTTAATTAAAATAAATGAGGAATCGCTAACACCTAGATATTGTAAAACAATATCAGTTAGTAGCTTATATACTTTCCAAGCTATTTATAAAAATACATTAATTACCAAACGCATTTAACTAACACGAATTTTTACAGAAGAGCAAAAAACTTTAGTTGAGAAGGACTTTTCAAGATATGGCGAGAAAAAAAAATGGTTCAATTAAAGACTTATTAATATATACGTACATATAATTGAATGTTGATACCTTGCAACATCGACCTATAAAACACGATAGGTAATATGATTTCACTGTCCGTCAGGTAATGATATGATTGAGTCAACGACAAGAGACGTAGCAGTTCCGCCATGGTATAAAAGGGTGCGCTGCATTAGGCAGGCCTAAAAGCACAGCAATTAGCGAGACTCACGATACAAATTGAAGTGAATTCATCCAAGAAGATGGAAACGCACGATGCGAAAGTGCAAAAATAGTTAACTTACACTACTCTCATAGCTAGATCGCTTGCGCTTTAACATCAAGAACATGTGCATCCAAAGTCACACGACGCACCACCTATCGTTTGATAACTCGGCATTTTTATTTTGTTATTTAAACGTTCTGAATGCATAAATGATAAAATTCTCACCGCTGCCAGATTTTATGCCATCAAAGGCATTTAACAGCAATGAATTTTCCTCGAGGTTATGAATTTCCTCCGAGGGACCGCTGCCCGTTCCGGACCACGGTGGATCCAGCCGTGCTCGAGGATGCGCTTTTGGCCTTTTGGATTTTCTTTGCCTGAACCTCATTCTATATCTCAAAAATTTATATTAAAAGCATTAAGTTGTGATAATATTTAATCGAAAACATGTTATTTAAGTTTTTTCATGATATTTACCAGAAATTTCTCTGGATTGTCACGAAACCTTGAATTTCCAAGCTTATTTTAAATTTTTTGCGAGTATTATCCGGTTTTATTTATTATTGTTATACAAATTAGATGTAATTTCATTTTATTATGCCTTAAAAACTCTCTCCATACATTTATATCTAGCCATATGCCATTGTAATATATATTATGAGGTGCATAAATCCTCGAGAGTCTGAACGATTTTTACTCATGAAATTTTGCTGAAAATATTTTTGCCTGAGAGACAATTGAAAAATTTATTTTTTTCTTTATATACATATTTTTTTAGAATTCTAGCACGGTTGAGTTGATTTAAAAAAATATTTTTACGGTCTCCTCTGGCTGAATTTTGGCCCTTCTCCCGTAGCCTAGAAAAGGCCTTGGCCCCTTGCACATGTCATCGCGTAAATTTCTTCTCTAAGTACTTTTCTGTTTGCCTATGAAAAGCATACACATTTCAGCCACCAAGTAGTGAAAATATTACTTAGCGTAACGAATGAGATGGCTCTAGATTCTTAGGTGGGACTCAGATAATGATGACAGACCTGCAAGAAGTCATTCTACAAATACCGTGCCACTGACGCAATCTCATGATGATCCAAAGTGAAGATAACACGCTGTGTGATAAGAGACACAAGTCATAAGTATCGTGCACTAATTTATAGCTCGTGTGACTTAAATTCGCCGTCCTCTGCGGTAAAACAATGCCATGAGTATAAGTATTATAAATTAAAGTTTAAAATTAGCTATACATAGTTACCGTTATTTACTCTTCTTTTTCAGATTTTTTGAGAGCTTTATGAGAAATATTCTATGAAGAATTTGAGTTATCTATTGCAGTACAATCGTCCAAAAAGTCCTGGCATTGTTTAAAATCAACAAGTTAAAATAGCAAATGTTGTTAAACATGAGTGAGAAGGTAAAAATAAGCCAGCGTCAACTTCATCTATATTCGAAGAGAATGGTTTTTCGGGCCTCCTTCCTCGTTTATCCACTGTTTATTGAACAATATTTCGCCAGCGTTCCAGCTGGCTTCTTTAGGTCCGCTGAAGTGTGAATGCAGGGTTTAGTCCATCCTTTTATGTTATTCCGTTATCGTGCCTTCGGGTAGAGGTGTGATATGATTGGTCCGTACTGTTGAGGAGCCGTTTCCCAGCGGTGGCGAGGGTGTAGCCGTCCTCTCGAAATATTGCAGGCGAAATATTCTTCCAACGTACTACGAAAGCAGTTTAGTACTCTATTTGCAACAGCTAGTCTTCCTTAATTATATGGCCAGCCTCGCTCTCTTAGCACGAAAAAATCCCAGGCACTGTAATGTCTTCTGGGGCCACTTGTCTCTTATCACCGTATTACGTTTTGTTCCTTTTCGGGTTAATTCGGGTTATTTCTGGAGTGGAAATCCACAGATTGGTTTCCCAAGCGAAGAAGACATTTCCCTAGTCTTCTCCAAATGGCTCCACCTCGAATCACACCCAAGAAAAGATACAAAGAGTTCAAAACGGCGGCACAGCGACTGTTAGCTTATATCGGCTTTTTTCCCTCTCCCTCTCTTTCCAATTCTTCCTGTCTCTCACAACTTATTCTTTCCATAAGGAACGCTTCGAGCCCACCCGAACGAAAAAATGCGCAAAAATACTCCTTCTTTCCTCTTCCCCGCGGCATCTCGACGAATTTCCTTTATTCCTTCAACAGAAAGGGAAACTTTCGGCGCAACACCACAAAAGCGGAAAAAAATACCCCGAGGTTGGATATTCCTGCGGCCGTCACACAATCTGGAATTTTTCATCCGAAAAAACCTGCCAAAAAGTCTGAAAGCAATCCGTTAACCACGACATTTGTATAGTGGGGCAACTGTACATTCGCGATTTACAATACCATTGCGTTTAATACGAAATATGTAGGATCCAATAAGACGTAATTGTATGGGAAAACCTGTACTGAATTTCCGACAATTTTTAATTTATTAGTCACAAATCACAGTTGCTGCTATGCTCAAAGAAGATAGGATTACAAACCAGGAAAAATTGTGTGAAAACATTCGTGTAGAGCGTGGCGCTCTAAGATTAGACAATTGGAAAAGCTGACAAGAAAAGAATAGAAGCCTTCGAAGCCTGGTGCTGGAGGAGGATGCTGACGATAAAATGGACAGACAAAATAAGAAATGATGAAGTGTACAGAAGCGAAGAAGAGGAAATGACCATACGGAACACCATACAAAAAAGAAGAACAAGAATGATTGGACACACACTGAGACACAATGGGTTTTTGAGGTAAATAATTGAAGGAAAATTAGAGGGGTAAAGCCCCCAGAGGAAGACCCAGGAATTAGTTTATGGACAAAATAAAGAAGACAGTACATTGGGAAAGATAACAGAAGGTAATGGAATCAGCATTAGATAGAGAAGGGTGAAGGGCTGCAGTCAACCAATCCTATGATTGAACTACCATTGATTAATGATATATTTCTTCCCTTCGTTATTGGTCTCACGTCAACAAATTACGGAAAAAAATCCGTTTTAGAGGCACTTCACTCACGGCAAAAGGCAAATGTTCTTTGTTAGAAAACGACTGCTTCCAGTGCTTTAAGCTATAAGATATGACTATCCACAGAAGGATATGCTTGAGTTTGGCCCAATTTAAAAGAAAAACTACTTTTCGAGATATTTACAAATAAAAGTAGTCCTTTCTACACGGCGTACGTTACGGTTGCGCGCTCCAGAAAGATACTGCCGTACACTGGGCGAATTCGGTTAGCGGGGTAAAGGCATTGCAAACACGAAAAATTGAAATCTGGAGGGAATTGGCGCACCAACGGAAGACGGTAGTAGATGACGGCGGTTGGCTCATGTGCAGGACACTAGTTGGCAAAACCTGACAAAGCTTAAAGAACGATTCGGAGTTTCACAACCAGTTGATTACATCATCGTCAGTGGTCTTCGGGGTCACGACGTAATTACTACAACATAGCCAAACCTCAGTTGTTGTCCCGCCTGGTTAATCATATAGCCGAATCGCTATCTTTCTTATTCAAGAAACGTTTTAAGGGCATTAATCGATTAAGAACACTAAAATATATACGTTACAACTATATAATCACTATATGGTCCAAAAAGTGAAGTTAGAAGGGTGAAAATGAAACAACATCCATTATTATATTTAGCAAAGTTTTAGGTTTATTTGATGTTTTTGTCGTTCTAGCTTCTGTTTTTCTGAAACTGCGGACTCACCAAATAAATAATGATGGCAGGAGGACAAAGGATAATCCTCCAGAATATATTGAGACGGCGATAAGGATGATTGCCAACAAAAGATGCAATGAAGATTGCAATCGTTTTGAGAAGTGATAAACGCTTTGCTATGGAAGACCTAATAAACACAGAGGGCTGATAAGGCGTTCCCAAAGTGAATAGAGTCTGAGAAAGGAATCCTAGCACGAAACAAAAGGGATGAAGTTGAAATTGAAGCCAATATCTACGTCTCTTCAACGAAAAACGGTGGCTCATCCAAACATCGGTCTGCCTACCACGTTCCACGAAGTTAAATCTTTTTCTCCTGAGCTTATACTGATTTGATTTTCTATTATTATCTTTGATATTATATTGCTATTATTATAAGTCATATGATTCGTAAAAGATTAAGATTCCTCAGTAAAGCTTTAATTGACAAAAAAGAAGGTGAAAGCAGATACTTAATTACCTTAACAGTTGTAAGGACTTCATCACAGTTTACGGTATGTTTGAAAAAACAGAAAATAATGACGCTTAGATAGCGTAAGAAATACAACGGAATATACTGCCTTGCTATGCCAAAAGACAGTAACTGACAATAGTTCCCAATTCATAGCAAAAACCACTTGGATGCATAGAGTGCCCAAGATCAGCGCAAGATGGATGTTACAATATATCTGACACGTCAAGCGCGGAAACACTGACCCAACGCAGGAGAAATTGCCAGGAAACCCAGAAATCTCGTTCATGGGCTCACGAAAACAACGTGCAGGAACCCTACCCTGTTATATGTTAAATTTATTTTCGTGAGAAGAGGCCGGGGGAAATGGAGTGTTCCGCGACGCGAGGGAGGAGACGAACCAATCAAAAGGCGGGATGGGAGGCTTCCTGGACAGCGAGAGTCACTTTTCTCTAGAGACTCTCTGCTCAGTTGAGAAACCAACCAGCCAATTGGTAGGTATTTCGACAGTACTATTCTATCGTCCTCATTTCTGGTATATCTTTCCGTTTAAACTCCTACAGGAGACCCACCATTACATACCACTTGAATTCCGTATATCGTGCGCCTCTTCTGATTTCGTCCAGAAATCCTCTCCTCTCCCACGCTTCCCCAGTGTTCTCCCCTCTATTATTAATATTCTCTTCAGCAGTAGCTCTTCTTTCAGTACGTCCTCCGTCCATCGCTTCTGCCTCTTCCGAATCTTTGCCACTAGCTTCCTCTCCTCTCCAACCATATCCAACACCTCCTCGTTCGTCCTTCTCGCCACCAAGCCCACCCCCTCCATCCTTCTCCACACCCTCATCTCAAACGCCTTGGTTACCTTTTGCATTATAAAGAACATTATGGATATCCACCGACTTACGCTGGTTACAAAATTGAATCAGACAAAGTTGCCTTTTTCATCATACAGTGCTAATTTGATTCGATCAATGAAAATGAGATTTATTACTCGATTTGACTCACACAGTCATGATGGAAGCTCCTTATAATGTGCCTCGCAACATCAGCGAAGTAGCTAGATAAAGAGAAAGAAAGACAGCTGCTTCGCCTCGTCTTCGCGCTACATTTCTCGAGAAACAAATTTTGCGCGAAAAGTTTCCTCCTTAGCCCATTCCACTCGAGGGAGCATCACTCGCAACTTTACGGGCCTCCCGTGCCGTTTCTCTTTTGTTTTTATCCTTCGAGTAGCCTGATTACGCGGAGGAAGGGCACCCAATTATCTCGGTTCCACCCCGGCGCGCTCGATCGCTCGACTGTCTTTCCAAGATCCTCACTCCCAAGCGGTCCTTCTCAGCCCACTTCACACACTACATAATAAAGAACTGAAAGTATGAAAATATATTTAAATATGTTTTCTTCGCACAGTGTAAGAAATTCCGTCACGATTAAGATTTTTCCAAATGTTACGTCAAATAGAGCGTTCCGTTCGAAAACGCCGTAAAACCGGCACTTATTTGTTCTCATCGCGAAAAAAAGATAGAACGTTTATTGTAAAAATTACCGGCAACAATGGTACAACGCAAATAAAATGAGCTACAGTTTGATGTAACTTGCATTCATGTAGGCACTATGCTTAATTTTTAATCAGTGTCCAAATTCGAGTCCACATCATCTTTGCATGACAGTAGGCTCCCTGTCATGCTATTTTCCTCTCCTGCTCATCATCACGGTTTTGGGTGGAATATATGGCGAGAATCGTGTGGAGCGTGGCACACCCTGGGTTGAGAGCATGGACCATTGGAAAAGTGGACCAGAAGAGACTGGAAGCCTTCGAAACCTGGTGCTCGAGTAGGCTGTTAAAGATAAAATGGACGGACAAAAGGGTTTGTGAAGAACATAACTGAAGGAGCAGAGAGAAAAGTTCTCCGAGGAAGACCCAGAAATCAGTTCAGACCAAATCTAGAGGAAAGAGCAGAGGAAGAACTGACAGGAAGTAAAGGAACTAGCATTAGATATAGAGACCGGAGGGCTGCAGCCCACCAATCCTAGGATTTAACGACCAATGATATTGACACACCTTAAATTAATGTGACAAAATTAGCCACTAGAAAAGGAAAGCAGTGAAGCCAAATACAGGAGGGTCGAGGAGGTAAACTACAATCGAGCAACCGATATGAAAGAATTTGACTTAATCCGTACCGCTAAAGCGTCCGTACCCAACATTTCCTCATTCATACTCTCCACTTACATTTGATTTCTATGAAGAAGTCCGTGCATTAAGTCACCTGAAATTTTCCTCAAGCACCTTCATAGATGACACAGTTTGCCACAGGTTTTTTTACCATCATCATTTACTTTGCAAATATAAAAGTTTAAAATGTTAATAAGGAGAATAAGTGCATTCGTACAATGAAGAACATTCGTATTTGGCTCTTCACGGGACGAGGTGTTTCAAAATGTCTTTTGGCACAATATTTACAGAGCTCGATATTTTGAATGACCTGCAACATTGAATTTGGTAGATTATTATCTAGGAAATGTACGCAATAATGTTGGAGTGATTCACTCAGTACCCAATAAGATATTCAGGGTTCCCTCAAATAAATAGACAGGCAGAATAATATAAATTCAAGATGAAGCTATGAATGACTTCATTTGACATGATATGAGAGAGTAGTCAGCAATTCAAGAGGGAATCTGTGCGACGACAGAACCGGAGACGAGAAGAATGGTATACCATTAACGAAGAGTGCTCCAAGCAAGAAGTCACATTTATTATCCTTCTAGCCTCATAAACAGTTCACGGAGATGGAAAGGAAAATCTCCTTTCATTCTTAAAGATCACATTCATACAATTCAGCGCGGGAAAGGTCAACGAATAAAGCAGCGAAGTCTGAACTTAACTGAAGCCGTTTTGATATCAAAATAACACGTCGAAAGAGGCTGGGAGTCGATTCAGGCGGAAATATGCGCACATATCTGAATAATAATAAGATTTATCTCACAGAATTAACACTGTTGAATGATACGTTGCTTACCTTCATTTTCATATTGTACAAATACAAGTTATACATCACGTTAAGTTAAAAGTACTTTCAAATTTTTGGGGTTATATTTTGACCCTCATCTTAATTGGGACGAAAAAAATCGCCTAGGTATGTAAAAATTAATATAGTTACTTACATACATACATACCCATCACGCCGTTCCCTTTCGGGGTAGGCACAGTCAAAATGTTTCACTCATTAATACATAATTGAACACCTAATTCTGCTTCAATAATTTCCTCCATACTGGCCTATCCTTGCAAACCTCTTTTGCCTCATTTACCCCCATACACTGTTTCATACACGCCCTCCTGTTTTTAATATTCCTAATATTCCTCCTCCTAAGAATTTCCTCAACCACATTCAACCACAACTTTCTCGGCCTACCTCTATCTCTTGCACCATTCATTCTATTCTCATATATCTGTTTCGTTATTCGACTCTCATCCATTCTGTCAACATGGCCAAACCAATGAAGCACACTCCTTTAAAACACGTCCACTACTGGAGCATTTAACCCACATTCATTCATGACCCACTCATTCCTGACCCTATCCATCCTACTTTTGCCACAAATACTCCTCAGATAACTCATACCCACGGCGTTTAGTCTACTCGTATGTATATCCTGACATACCCATGTTTCACTACCATATAGCAAAGTGGGAAGAAGTACACTTTTGTACACGGCGATTTTCGCTTCCTCAGACAAGCACTCATTCCTAGATATGCTCCACATGCTACCTACCACTTTCCTTCCAGCATTCGCACGTCTCTTTATCTCCTCATCAATTCTTCCATCTTTCGCATACATCTTACCTAAGTACACAAAATCATTCACATGTTCAATTACTTCATCATTCGCCCTAATCATACAGTTATTCTTCCCATTCTCCTTATCAAAAACTACTACTTTAGTCTTGCACGCATTTACCTTCAATTCCATTCTCTCCGTTGATTCACAAAACTTATCTAGGAGCTTCTGTAATCCCTGTTGACTGTCTGAAATCAAAACAGCATCATCCGCATATAGAAGAACTCGCAAGTTTACCTACCTAATACAGTTTACTATCAGATATCAGTTTTAAAATATACAATAAGTATAGATGTCCTGAAAGTTATATATTATGGCCTATTTTACTCTGTAATTCCATATGGAATTATAATATGGGGAAAATCATCCTCATCAAACCAGGTATTTTTAATTTAAAAAATTATAAGAAAAATGTTTACACAACATTATCGAGCACATCGTCGACCTCATTTTAAATAGTTGGAAAGATTAACTATACCTTGCTGTATCCATTCACCAGGCATTCATGTATGTAATGTGAAACAAGAATGACTTTACAAAGAATAATAGTTATCACTACTGTAATACCAGAAGATGTAAAGATATACATGAGAAAACAACAAACCTGTCTATGGTAGCCAAGGAGCCAGCATAAATATTAACAAAATTGTTCAATAACCAACCCAATCATTTATAAAGTGAATAAAGAATTCCTCCATTCAAGAAAAGGTTATTTGCATATCTGGTCAATGAGTGCTACTATAGTGTAAATGAATATTTATCCAAAACTTAAGCGTATACAACTCTGATGTATCTGTATTCTTTATTATTTGTTAATATTATTTTCACAAGGTCCAAAAGGAGGTGTAAATATTTGGCTGCTGCCGACGTTTCGACAGAATACTCTGCCGTCATAATCAGGACAACGATAACAATTCTCTAGGGTTTTCTACCGGATTAAATATTTGGCTGCTGCCGAGGTTTTCACTGAATACTTCTCCGTCGTTATTAGGTCAATGATTAAAATTCTCTCGAGCTCCTAAGCGGGTTAAATATTTGGCCACTGCCAACGTTTCGACCAAATACTCTCCAGTCGTCATCAGGGCAATCATTGATATTCTCTCGGGATTCTTACAGGATTAAATATTAGGCTGCAGCTAAAATTCTGACAGGACACTCTCCCGTCATCATCATTGAATGATGAATCCGGGTTGATGAATCATTGCCCTGGTGATGACGGAAGAGTATTCAGTCAAAACGTTGACAGCAGACAATTATTTAATCCGGCGTGAAACCCGAGAGGATTTCACACATCTATAATATTAGTTTACCTCCTTTCATTTACATCTATTATGAACGGTCGAGAACCCTAATAATCACATTCACAAGGACGTAATGTCCAAGACGTGACTGGCTGCCCAGGGCACAAAAGTGCGCTTTCCTCGCCTCAAGCGCCCGCACGTAAAACCCGGCTTTGGGTCTCGCGCCACTTTTTTTAACCCCAAGCTCATTAACCGAGACGTCGGAGTTATGTCCCGGCAGTGGATTTATAAACCCACTCAGCTCAGTCAACTCCTTTCCATTTCTCAGCACCCGCCATACTCCATTTCCTCCGTCTTCCACTCCATTTTTCTCTCCACCTTTACTTATTCATACTCACCCCGATATTCATTTTTTATTCCAAAAAATATAATAAGAAAACGTTCCCCACACAGTCCCACCAAAGTCAACCTTCAACCTTGTTCCTTCTTTTTTCCCTTTCGCCCTTCTCCCATTCATCTCTGTGGGGCGTTTTATTTCGGACTTTTCCAGCTTTATCACCGCTCTTTCGCCTCTTTTTCCTTCCGCTTCGCAGTCACACACGAATCGCCTTCCTCCTGCACTAAACCCGGAATCGCCCTCCATTTTTCCACTCGTCCAATTCTTTCCTTCAGAGAATGCGAAAGAAGAGTGGTATGCCATGGGGGAATATAGGTAAACTGATCAAGAGAAGTTGGCAGAGGAACAAAAATCATTCACTTTAAGGTGGTTGGAACGATTTTCGCCAACGTACACGTTTGCGTAAAACTTTGCATGCATTCACTTATTAGAAATAGAATACATACAATTACAAGAAATTGCATGCTATTGATTTCGGTCTCATGGCAATTGAATGCTATTTTAACACGAGAGCCTTATGGAACTTCACATATATTTCAAAATAATTCGATGTCATAAGTACAAATTTTCCATTCCATAGTTTGAGGCTCAACTATGTAGAAGTAAAATTTCACAAATGAAAAAGTAACTTTGTTTACAAACTTTGTAAAAAGTAACTTTGTAACACCTCCCCTTCCAACCTTCCCCCAAACTCCTTATGATATATATACATCTGGTAAAATTTTCTGAGTTTGTACCTGATGTTGACACCGCTGTGTCGAAACATGTTTTACCAGGAAAATAAATCTGTTGAATGAAACAAAGTTACTTTTTCATTTGTACACATTTTCCTCTAAACGCGAAAACATACGTTTTGTACTATTTCTAATGTCCCTAATAAAAATCAAGGTATCATGCCGAATAAAAGCACATATTTACATTAGATCTTTGCTGATATTTCGAATTCCGCGTCGTAAACCTAAGTCATAACAGTGCTTTCATTGAGATGTAAATTTCTAAAATATAATTCTAGCGTCAACTGTATTACAAAATGAATGGTTATTTCCAACGTGTAAATAGCTGTACTTTCGTGAATTGTGGCCCAAAAAATGTTTTCTGACATACTTTAAAAGCTATTAAAATATGACGTCGTGGAAGGTTACTCCAGCTTTCCACCGGGTCAGGTTCTCCATTTCCGCCGACGTTTCGATGAACGAACTCGTCCATTGTCCTCAGGGCATCTGGACGGCAAGTTGGACGGAAGACAAGACTGAAAACTGTTCTTCGTGAGTTTTAAGTTTTGGTATTACATTTGCAACATTATTTTTATAACTGTATATTATATGCTTCGTGTGTCAAATCACATATGAGGATGCCCCGAGGACGATAGACGACTCGTTCATAGAAACGTCGGCGGAAATGGAGAGCCTGATCCGGTGGAAAACCCGAGTAACCTTCCCGGACACCATACGCCGGGAAAGCCTTAGATCATTCTATTAAAATATGCACGCAATGAATCACGATTCGCGCTCCAACCACCTTAAATGAGATTCAAACCCAGACCCATAGATATCGCAAGGGTGCCGCACGCACAGTGGCTCTTAGCATGATCATATTCTCCAGCTCGCCACACGCCCTGACAGTCTTTCTCTCAGTGTGCAAGGTCGATTATAGCAGATTTATAACAGTGAAAGAATTAATTCTTTCCAGCTCTCCACTTCTTAAAAATCAGTCATTAAAGCGTGACTGGATTAAATACATTTACATCATTGTCAAGCAAAATTTCGACATTACGAAGATTTAAAAATATTGGAACTGGTCGTACATCAAAAAGTTACATTAGAAAAGTGAAAACTGAAAATAATTCATTCTCACGCAATGGATAAGTCCCACCACGTCTGTCCAGAGACAGCATCAATCTAGAGTATTTCTTCGATAGATATTCCTAGGTCGTTAGTAAATTTCGACCAGCCGCGTTGAACTGTCACCAAAGAACATTACATTAAATATTTACGGAAATAAAGTTAGATCCTGATTCTCCCATTACGGAATCACCTTGAAATATTCACTTTTGAGGAGAATATATCCGATGGAGATCACCACGTTTTAAGACTTATGACTATAAAGGTAATACACCGGTTAAGGTAGGTTTAAATGGAGGTAAAAATCTTGCAAGTTTATAGAAGTGGATGTACCTGTCTACCAATAATACCCCTTTCTTCATCTCAGCATACTATCTACTCCTCTTCAAACCCTTAATCTTACGTATCTTTTCCTTCCTTCCATGGTTACCCAAAACCCTCCCCTTTTTCAAAGCTTTAATCATGCCTTTCCCCCTCATAACCTCTTCCAACCACCTATTCTGCCTCCTAGGTCTATAAAGGTTAAGATAGGCTTCACTGGACGAGATTAACACTCCCATAGACTTTACAGGTGCAGACCTTTCTACACAATTTTTTTTATTATCTCAGCATATGTACTTTTTCTCTTAATCCTATTCATAAAGTTTATTCTATTTCTTCCCCTTCCCAACTTCCCCAATAACTGCCCATATATCCCGGCCTTCTCAATCCTTTCGCCTATCCCTCAACCCTTCCAACTACCCACTCTACCTCCTACTAATCTTATGAAGAAGTTTCCTTTCCTCTGCCACCATAACTAGCACTCCCTCCTTTGTCTTCATTTCCGCCCACCGCACTTTTTCCATCCTTCTCTATACCCACATCTCAAACGGCAGTAGTCTATCCTCGCATTCCATTTTCAGATTCCATGTTTCCACGCCATAAACGTCACATTTTACATTAAACTTTTTATCTGAGTTACCATCACATGCTAATATAACATTCCTGTCAACAGCTCCCTTCTATAGCTGCACGCATCGACCGCTTCGTTACTCGACTTCTAATACCCTTAATACAGTACCTATTTCACTGCAATATACTCCCAGAGCGTTGAAATTTGGCCTATCCATTACAGTTTGGGCCTCTTAACTTTTATACTCATGTCTTCTAAAAATATGTGGAGCCCCATTCATGAAATGCCATGAGAATCAGAAAACCTGTTGAGTGAGCGGGACTTCGCTTTTGCTAAAGCCATGCGTCGTTTATAATTACGTAAGAAATTTATTTCAATCGCTTATTTCTCGAACACTTCTCGAAGTAGCCTTTTTTTTATCTCTCTACGGCACTACTCATTTTATTATTTTCACTGTGGCTCCACATCCATTTGACGCCATGATCCATTCATATCAATAAATCTTTAATGAAATTGTCCTTCGAGAGTACCTGTCCGATAGCTCTAGAAATATTTATAGAGTTTCTTTCTAAATACTACAATCACGCGTCAGCAGGATTGTACAGTTGACTGTTCCTTTTTTTGGGATTCATTCCGCGATGTATGTTTTAAGAAAAAAACAATATTTCGCTGATCCTCCTGCCAGCTTCATCAGGTTAACTGAACTAACTTCTTAGTCTCGCTCGTCTTTATACATATATATACATATATATATATATATATATATATATATATATATATATATATATATATATATATATATATATATATATATATATATATATATATATATATATATATGTGTAATATAAAGCTTCGTCACAGGGTGACACTAAACATAAAACATGTAAAATTTTACATGTTTTATGTTTAGTGTCACCCTGTGACGAAGCTTTATATTGTTTGCCACGTTCGTGGAATCTTCGCAAGAACTATATATATATGTATATATATATATATATATATATATATATATATATATATATATATATATATATATATATATATATATATATATATATATATATATATATATATAACTGCACTTAGGATCACTTAAGTGACGAATATATAAAAGTTTGCCAGAGGAAGGCAGACGACAAACACAGAAAACAAAAAAATGATGAACACACTTACAAAGTTTCTTGATATTTCGGTGCCACTAGCACCTTGGTCTCTTGCGACCAAGGTGCTAGTGGCACCGAAATATCAAGAAACTTTGTGTGTTCATCATTTTTTTGTTTTCTGTGTTTGTCGTCTGCCTTCCTCTGGCAAACTTTATATATATATATATATATATATATATATATATATATATATATATATATATATATATATATATATATATATGTATGAGTCTGGACTCCCATAAAAATTCCGAAATGAATCCCGAAAAAAGGAACAGTCAACACTGCACCCGCGGAAGCCAAGGAGCTAGGATTGTACAGTTTAACTTCATTACAAATCACTGGAGTTTTACCTCAAGATGTATATCACTCACAAAATCGGACGGTAGTATTACTAGACGACTCGTGTGCGGAATTTTACACTCACCTACAAATAAAGAGAAAAATATATTAGAACCTAGAGGTAGTAACCAGATATTTTGTAAAAATTAAGTATTCAGTGTAATAAGCTTTTACGAGGACCAGGAACATAGAACGCTCTCTTAAGTTTTAACCAAAAAACGCTACTTCATATTTGTTTTCATCAAATCATTCGGTCCTCTCGCCTCAAGCTGTATCTTGCATTATCGAACCCCTAATGAATACAATCATGCACATACAATTAAGGTATAAAACTCAATTAGGAATTAGACATAGGGGTAAATGATGCAACTGTTTTCACGTCCTATGTACCAAAATGTCTAAATTTACATCTACGAAATACCATGCAAGCCACCACTACAGTGCTCATTTTGGGGGAAAAGTAGCACCGATAGGATTTTCTTATTCACATTAAAGTGAGGGCATGCTGAAAAAATAATAACAATACCAACTCTGTTTAAATCCACAGAGTTCTTTATTGGTACAGCTTGTTTTAACGCTACTGCCTCATCTTCAGGTACCAATAATGAACTCTGTGGATTTAAACATAGTAGGTATTGTGATTATTTTTTCAGCATGCCCTCACTTTGGTGAGAAAAAAAAATCATGTCGGCGCTGCTTTTTCCCCAAAACGAGTACTGTAGTGGTGGCTTGCACGGTATTTCGATAATATAAATTTAGACAATAAAGAATTCTGTGGATTTAAACAAAGTTGGTATGGTCATTACTTTATCAATAATGGACTTCCACAAGCCTGAAAGGATTGAATTCAAGAGGGATTGCTTTTATATTAGTAGTCAGGAGATGAATTATGAAGTCACTGTCATGATTGTCATGTCATTGAAGTCATTCCACAACTAAGCCACCACGAGAACAAACTCCAAATATGTTTCTACAAAGAGTTCATATTACTCTCATACTCCCAAGCTTGTGCACCACGCTGCGAGAAGATTCTTCTTAAAGGCCGCTTTACACGGTGCATTTTACTGTACAACCGAATGTACTTTAAAGGTACGATAGAAATAAATGGAATTAGTCCAGGATCTATTTCCCGTTCATCCATCCAGACAATCATACAATTTTCCGCTTTAAGGCCTCCATACACCGGGTGGCGGGCGCGATACGCGGCCAAACAACAATGGACCGTTCCGTGCGTTCACACACACACTAGAGCGGCCCGGCGGCCACGGCCGCGACCGGAGTAGCAGTTGTCCGCCGCGGTGGCGACCGGTCGAGTTTGCCCGCAGGCCTCGGCGGCTTACGCCAAGCAATTTTCAACTTCCTCAAGGGCCGACGAAACTGGGTATTGTGAATGCGAAAGTGTCGAAATATTTTTCATTGTGATTTTTTATCAGAAACACTATCTATTTCCATTGCACATATGCCTTCGTAAATTCAGATATACCGCATGAATAGTCAATCTTGGTCGGTTTGTCGCTCACACCAACAATACAGCATTTCCGTGGCCGCGACCGCTTAGGTATGTGCACAGCAGCGGCCGCGCGGCCTACCCATCGCGGCCGCTCAGGTGTGTGGAGGCCTTTACGCGGTACAATTTTCCTCTTGAAGGATTTCATACATTTGTTTGCACAATAAACAGTACCGCGTAAAACGGCCAGGTTAAAGTTGTTCAGCGAGAACAAATTCGACGAAATTGGTTAAGAAGTGAGAAAAATGTGATAAATTTTAGCAATTACTGTGGCAATCGAGAGTGTGAATTTTGTACGCGGAAACATCAAGAACAACAAGGTGACTGTTGAGATTAAAGTACTTCGGATAAACGAATACTCTAAGTACATAAAACGCACGGGGAGTATGCACGGGCATGAAAGGGATAGCTGGGTTATCACGTGTCAATTCATCGATGGGCAAACAAAGAGTAAGAAAACCACAAAAAATATGATGTTCAGGCGAAAGGAAAAATAAAGAAAAGACAATCTATTTAATATATAGATCAGGGGTGGGCAACCCCCGGCACGCCGAAGACTTTTATCTGGTTCGCGTAACGAGCCCTTGCCAACTTCATCTTCAATTGTTACGGAACAATTTTGCGCGGCAAGGAAAGTCTCGGCGAGTGTAAGCCAACCAAATTCTGAATAAACAAATCAAATTTCCAAAGTTTTTCTTTTCAATTTCAATTCATTATACGGAGGCCACTTTAAGTAAAAGAATCCCGAAAAAATTTTAATTGAATATAGCTCGCACATATCAATTCAGGACAAATAAATGGAAAACAAACCGTATATTGAGGGGAACATTCACTTGGATTGGCCCAAGTGCGAATTTTCGACACGCATTCCTCACAAATCCGTAAACAGATGGACGATTTTGAAACTCCCCCAGGCCTCTACCCCCGGGCTACGCGCTCCCGAAAACCCCTACATCGATCCCTTTTCCAGCAGTCGCGTGTTGCGTAGTCAGGACATTTCGCCCATCCCCACCCTTATTCCCCTTTTGTGGACGATACATTCCTCCTCTTTCCCTTCTGCCCCGCGGAGACCAACGAAAATCGTCCAGCCATTAGTCTAGGGAAATGTTTCAAGTCCCCGTTCCCAGACTGCGGGGAGGGTCGCTACACTCCTTGACCTTCCTTCCTCCTTCCCAATCCATTAAAATAGTCCTTAGCGTGCTACGCAAATCAGAATAAACAGCAAACTTCAGAGGCCAAAAATTATTTCTTTGAAGACTACAATTCTACCTTGCTTCAATCTATTTTGCTCATCTGCTGTTATTTTGCAAGGTACATTACTGAATTTCAGGGAAATAAACTTCCGTATAGTTTGTATATTGTCCTTTCACTATTTTTGCAGTACGAAGTGGTCTTAATTAAGTGATTGCTTTGTTAAAGTAGTTTCTAGCATAGTACGAAAATTAAGCATTTTTTAAGATACTCTACCGGTAAAGGTAAGTTGTAATAAAAGATTCAAATCTCCTTCCGATTTTCTACACTTTCATGGGCCTATTTTCTTCTAGTATTTCCTTTTTCGCCTCGGCATACTATCTACCCTTCTTCATCCCGTCCATGAAACCCATTCTCTTTCTACCCCTTCCCCGCTTGCCCACTATACTTCCCTCAATAACTCTCTTGAGCAACTTATCGCTACTTATCACATCCTTCAGCCACCTACACTGTCAACCCCGGATTTCACTCAGAAGTGTCCTGTCCTCGCTCACCATCAATTATGCTTAGTGCCTTCACAGAAAATCATCAAAAAATGGCAAATGCCGAAGAGCTTGTTGAATTGCCTTAGTTGTTTAGCGCACATCAACTCTGTTAAGAGGTGGTGTTATTAGCACGTAGGGTGTATAACAGTTAGTATGCTAGTGCGGTGCTGTGTTGCGGAGCGGTTAACGCACTAGAACGAATGGAAACCTAATCAAGTCTTTCAACGGCGAATACCTGCGTCTTTTTGGATAATTTGTGTGGTATCCCCCGGGGATAGGCTAGGTATGGAACGACTGACTCTTCTGTCCAATGGCACAATACAATGGAGGCAATGAATCACTCATCGCTAGAGTTTTAATGTGAACCTTATATTGAAGTCTCTTCTAGAGATAAGTCGAAACGGGACGGAAGTTGCTGGTGAGTCATTACGCTGTTGCGTTGCGATGAAAATTGCACACTGAAACAAATGGAAAGCTCATATGGCCTATCAATGGTAAATATACGCGTATTTTCTGAGTAACTTGTGTGGTACTCCTGGGGATAGACTAGGTATGGAACGACTGAATATTGTGACCGATGGCACAATAAAATGGAGGCAATGAATCAATCATCCCTATGACTTTGCTGGGAACCTTATGTCGAGGTCCCATCGTTAGACGAGTCGAAATGGGACTGCAGGTACTGGTGTGTTATTTTGAAGCCAATTCTCGGACCACAAGTAGGCAGCAATTAAAATGTTTTTTTTTCACTCACCCTACATACATCAATACTATTTTTTCTCCGAGTCGCATTATTCTGGAAGTTCCATAGCCCATGTCCCAAAAAGCTTCCCTTGCGCTACAATATTCCTCAAGTTTGCAATCCACGGAGCCGTCGCTCAGCTGCTCGGTCCTGTCCGCTGTTGGTTACTTCAGAACTGACCTAAGATCCGTGTAAAACAGTCTTTAGGGTAAAACGGAAAATCATTATGAGGAATCTTTATTAATGGCGCAATAGGCCGTCGGTGAGGCCACTATCTGCTCTCCACTTGACGGCGCTACCCCATTTCGTAGCCGTCCTCGCCAAAAATATCGTGGAAGTTCCCCCCGTCAAAAAAACCGTCTTGTTTTATATCACACACCACTCTCCCTCGCTCGCTGGAGAGAGAATTAAGAGCATTTTTTTATGCACCGCAATTTTTCCCGCTTCCATTCTCTCTCTTTGTCCCCTCAATTTCCCTTGTACAAAGAGGAAAATAAAAGAACTCTCCTTTCCCCCGAACGAAATTCAACGAGGAGAGCTTGTACTATTGTCATTGGGGGGGCAGAAGAATAATTGTCCAGGACTCCTTCGGGAGAAATTTCTTTCACTTATACTTTCCATGAATATTTTCCAACCATACTTTTCCTGGCATGCGACCCAGTTTCCAGCAAATTTGGAAAACAATGCGAAACGTTACAAAAGAGATACAAATAAGTGATAGTTTTGCCATAACGAAAAATTTTGAACGCACAAAAGATATTACGGCACTCAAAAGAGGAACAATCACTCTTTTGAATAAATATGAACTTAAGTGGTACGAACACCGATAAGAAACGCCCGGCACTCAAAGTGGTTACACTGTATAGGGACTTTAACGTAATTTAGTTCATATTCTGGATATTGATAGGAGTTCAATGTGAGAATAGGAGAAACACGAGAAAATACTATTTCTCTACCTAATTTAAATGCCATGAATCAATTATAACTTTCTAGGCCAAAAAAATAGATAACAACAAGATTCATGAACATATGGAATTCGCGCAGTAACTCATAGCCAATGTTTCGCCAAATTTATTGGCATCCTCAAGGCATTGAACTCATGAATATTGATCGCCAGGAAAGTAGAGTATTTTTATTGCAATATAAAATGTAAAAAAGCGAATGAAATGCAAAAATGTAAAAAAGTTCACTTTATTTGTGATCAATGTCCTGAGGAAGGCAATGAATTTGGCGAAAGGTTTCCCATGAGTAAATGCATGAACGACCAGATATTCAAGAATCTTGTTCAAATCGATAAATGTCATTTCCACGGAAAAATTTTTCAGGGACGAAAACTCACGGGAAATTAAATTAAAAAGATGAATATTGCCGTCTTATTTTTCGAGCGACTTGCTAATAACCGCGGAGATTGAAGTCAAAATGTGATGATTCCATTGACACGGCGCAGCAGTTGGCGTCTGTGACTATGAAAAAAGTGTTAACTAAAAATGTATTCGTGGAATAATTAGCATCTTTTTACCTTGATTTCGGTATTCAATTGCTGAAGCATGCCATCGGGGATAACGTATTAAATAAATGTTCGTAATTTAGTATTTGTTTTGAGGTATACGGAGAGATAGCTCCGTCGTCAAAGTGATTCCTGACACCCGAAATAACAAACCATATTGCTTGACCCTGCTCTTTCCCCTGCTTTATATTTTTAAAAACTACTTGAATGTCAAATTTGTTACATGGGCCTCGTAAGTATCCAAGGTGGCAACGTATCAAACGATAAACGTAAACAATAAGAAAGTGTATCAGCCATTGAAGTATAAGGAGAGGGCACTACGTCATCAAACTGTAGACGGAAAACCGAAATAACAACATGGTTAGCCATACTATTTCCTTACTTTCCTACGGATAGCTCGACAGAATGGACGAATTAGCGGATGTAAAGCAAGAATATCTGCCATCTGTTTGAAATTAAAGGCAAGTAACTCTTCAAATATACATTGGTTTCTTCGTACTTAGGATTCTACTCGAGTGATGTCTTATCTTCTAATTATTACATACGTTGAGGTAGATGGAGAGGGCATTACGTCATCAAACTGTATCCTGACAACCGTAATAACAACCATATTGTTTAAATCCTGCTATTTCCTTACTTTCCTATGGATAGTACCACGGAATAGATGAATTAGCGGATGTATAGCGAGAATATCGACTATTTATTAGAAATTTAAGTCTAGTAAATGTGTGTATTACCCCGCAAGCGCTTTAGGAAAATGAGGGTTAACGAAGAAAGCGGACTGGCTTCAGCTTCTAGCATAGACCAGCACAAGCAAGTGCCCTCTCCGTAGACTTCAACGGATTTGACTCATACTGCCGCTGTGGAATCTTCTTAATGTTGCACACACGTGAGGATAGAGCAGAATGGAATGAGAAACGCAATAACAGCTTGAAATTCGAATTGCCTTCCTATATTGGACCTTCGGACCGTGGAGCGTGGAACATATTCCAGTAATGGAGGGAAAATCGATTCGTCTTGGCAATTTGTAACCTGTCGCAGCAGGGAAAAAAATAAATCATCGCCCAAACGATTTCCGGCGCCAGCGCTCTCGTGAAAAATGCAACACGCAGTTCCTGCGAGTACTTGGGGATTGCCTGTAGTTCGCAAATAAAAACTACCCGAGGGCCGATCAGGGAATGACGGAAGTGCTAAATCAGCAGTGAATCCGTAAACATGGCGAGAGTTTCATGTTGACGAATAAAAATTGCGCATGCTCCCCAGGAAACACGCTGATACATCCCTCAAGTCAGCGATAATTCTCTATTTTGGGGCAGAATTGAAAGAGGAAAATAAAAAAAACAACTCTAAAGGATACTCAACCAAAGAGCAAAAGAAAAGGGGAGGCACTAGAGAATTATAAAAAATACTGCAGCACATGGTATATTTGTTACAAAACTTCTTCAAATTCTATATAAAGAGTTCTTTCCCGTCGAACGTTTTACTGCATCATGATCGGGCAGAGTAGCAAAGACCTAAGGAAAAGAATTGGAGTTAAGCTAAGGAGAGCTAAGGAGGTGTTTAGTAATAAAAGGGAGCTGATGACGGGGATCTTTGGTAAGGATCTGAAGATTAGGCTGGTGATGATCTTGATATGGAGCGTAGCGCTGTATGGGGCAGAAACGTGGACACTCATAAAGGAGGACGAGAATAGGCTGCAGGAATTTGGGACGTGGGTGTGCAGAAGGATGGAGAAGGTGAGGTGGACGGAGATGAAGACGAACGAGGAAGTGCTTGAGATGGTAGGCGAGAAAAGGAAAATTCTTAATGAAATCCGAGATCGGTAGAGTGGGTGGCTGGAGGGTGTAATAAGGGGCGATGGGTTGCTGAAGAGTGTGATAGAGGGAAGGGTGTTGGGCAAGCGGGGAAGGGGAAAAAAGAGAATAGGTTTCATGGACGGGATGCAGAAGGGTAAATCTTATGCAGAAGCGAAAAAGGATATACTAGAGGGAGATAGGCCCTGAAAAGTGTCGAGAACCGGGAGAAGATTCTCTGACATTCAACAAAACCTACCTTTACCCGTAGAATACTTATAAAAAATGATGTCGACAGTGACGAAACGAAACGAGTGCAAATTATTGACTAATACTACCAATGAAATGTAAAGAGATAACTACCGCACATTAAAAGTAATTGAAATTTATTTGATTGAATGCAACCATCCATCAAATTCATGAATTCATCAAGACATCGTCATGAGGAACGGAATGTCATTCATTCAACCCTTTCGCCGCGGCTCGGTCTCCCGATCATGAGGCTGAATAAAAGAGAATAGAGTTTTATTTAATTCCATCTGCAGAATATTATATTAAAAAATAATTAAACTAATCAACGGAAGCTTTAGGTGGGCTCCAAGGTCAAGATCGATTGAGCCACCATCAATGTTTAACATGTTCCCTTCACATTCGGTAGGCAGTGAAATAATGTGCTTCTTATTTCAGTAACACAAAATTAGGAAATAACATTTAACATTTTCATAAAACAGAACCTTTAAACATTTTCAAATTTTCATTTTATAATCTGTTGTGGTGAAATAGTGAACTTTTTAATTGAATTAAATTTTAAATTTTAAAATAAATTTAAAAAATCTTAAACAAAAAAAATATTTGACATTCCTATGAGACAGAAGCCATTCTTTGACTATTTTCAAAAATATTTTACCAGATTTGCATCTTTTTATTATTTTTGGCAAGGATTTGAATATTTTAGGTCCCATGTACAGAAACGATTTTTTGAACAAGGTTATTCTTGGTTTGGGCACTATAAAAGCTAAATTCTTTCTTTGGTTATGCGGACATTCGCCTTCAACACCTGGCATATTTCCACTTCGGGCATAAAATATCAGTGAAAGATCATTAAAATATAATTCATGGCAAAAGATATCTCGCGTAACTTTTCCCTGAGTGAGAAATTCTATACTTAAGAAAAAGTCAAGACAGCCATATTTATAACATCAGTTTTTACTTACTTCAAGATAATCATACATTTAAAGAGTTTTAAGAGCATGGTATATATTAAAGTATTCATGGGCTGGTCCGTAATCACGACGCGCTTCCTACAGCGCAGGCGTAAGTACGTTCACCGCAGTCTGCCGCGCGAACGTATAAATACGTTCGCAGCCGTGAAAGGGTGAAAGAAAACATTGTGATTCACGGCTCAACTTCAATATTTTTTAAGGTATATCTATCCCAGACCCTAGAGGCGTCGGGATAAAGTCTTCGCCTGTCCATTCTACCGTCGAAATTTCAAGGTGGAAAGGGTGGATTTTCACCAATCAGAAGACGCTTTTTTTTGTTCGCCTATTGTGGATGTTATTACACCCCAAGTGAAAGGCCTATTATGTGCTGTTTTCGGGATTGTGAAATACATGGTTATATAAACCAAAGAGGATTATATGAATTTATAACACCAATTGAGGGATGGCGAAAGACGGCAGCACATCAAAAGCTGTCAAAATTTGTCTTTAAAATTCAGTGTAAGATTGTCTCCATTATGACATACACGATTTTTTCTACAATGCCGAGTGAAGCAACAAAAAATATTCATTAATTGTGCACACATAATACAACGCTCAAATTCTGAATTAAATAAGAGATATTTATTATTGAATAGAGAAGGAAAGAAATTAAGGCGAACAGGCACAGCCATAAAATTTTTCTAGTAAAATGTCTAAGTACATTTCCAATATTAAAAATAAAACCTTAAAAGTCCTAGTAACATATTTTCGCCACCATGGTGTTCGTAAAAAGAGAGCATCGTTTTTCTGTACAATGACGACGTACTATGTGAAGCACACAGGTATGAAAAACAAACATATATATGCTTGAGATACATATATATTACAACCATAACAAGCACACAACATTTATATAATCTGTATACACCGTAAAGGAAGGCGTAACTAACACAACAGATGCGTAATCAATGAGTATATGAGAATGGTAGTAAAAGAAATGAGATTGAACGGAATTAAGATTAACGGTGAAGAAATAAACAAGCTCCGCTTTGCAGACCATATCGCAGATATAGCATGAAATAGATGATCCTCAAAGGTCACTAAACGCAATGGACCAAGTTCTCCAAGAAAACGCCATGAAGATAAATAAGACGACGGCCAAAATTGCCCTTGTACGTGGAAGAGAGAAGCTGATTGCAGAAGTCACTCCGAGAGGAGAGAAACTAGAGCATGTGGATTCCTTCACCTATCTCGGAAGTACTATCACGCGGGACGGAAGAACAACTGACATCAAGCGGAGAATAGCCCAAACTGAGAAGGCGTTCATGGCAAAAGGACGACTGCTGTGTTCAAAGAAGATTGGAATACAAACCAGGAGACAGCATGGAAAAACATTCGTGTTACTCTTCATTGATCGATAGCATGGATCATTGGAAAAATAGACGAGAAAATACAAGAATCTTTCGTTTCCTGGCGTTAGAGGAGGATGCTGAAGATAAGAATTGGATTGGATTTTTGGGGAGGCGACCGAAGGCTAAGGTCATTTGCGCCATAGGGGATAGGTAAGGGAGGATCGGTGGATAGACACCAGGCGACGGCATTAGCCTGCCCTTAACGAAAGGCGCCAAGGGGACCACGGTTTAACGTACATGAAGTGTCCCCCACAAGACACTCAAGTAGGGGTCGGGTGTCCGCTGAAAAATATCCTCCAGGGATTTGAACCCTGGCCGCCCGCATGGTTAGCCAGTACTCTAGCTACCACACCAACCCGATCCCCTGCTAAAGATAAAATGTACGGGCAAAATAAGAAATAAATAAGTATACAAAAGCGTAGAACAAGAAAGGCCTCTATAGATCACGATTCATAAAATAAGATTTCGATGGACTAGGAACACCCAGAGGTACAATAGTTTTGTGAAAAATGTAATGGAATGAAGAATTGACGGAAAAGTCTCGTGTGAAAGGCCAAGAGACAAAATAGATAGGACAAATAAAGTAAAGTGCAAAAGAAGAGCAATCCTGGAAGTAAACAAACTAGTAGCAGACATGGAGTAAAGGAGGTCTGCAGTCAATCTAGATTTAGGATAGGACAGCCAATGAAGAGAACAGGGAGGATTAAAGTAGGATAAGAGTCGCTTCAACTTTAATGTACCCCAAAAATACACTAAAAAATCCCAGGAGGGCGAGGCAATGATTATTTTATCAAATGGAATAAGAAGGGTAATATAATTGAAAATTTATAGACACAAATAAATACATTACGTACACCCCCTCACATTTTCGGCAAGGTGGAGAGAAGACATTTCTGGAAAACATAAATTGCGAATCGTGGTATATGAATTAAAAGATTTTCGGCTTTTGGTACATTTTTTATATCGGCTTAAGCATTTAAGCTTGAAGTAATTTCAGTAATATTCATTTTATTCGTGGGGAACCACTCGCACGAAATAGCAATCAGGAACAGAATGGGTATTCCAAATAACGGCGAGACCTCAATTAGACTTAAATAAGTCTTTTATCGCTAACCAAAAATGACCGAGTGTTTCATTTCGCAATTTAATTACAACGAGTGGATCGGATCTGAGTGCTGTTTTTGTTTTCCATCACAAGAACCCGGCGTCGAATCCCGGCAAAGGCACAAGTTTTTTTATCTTCCAAATCCCGTCCCCCACTAGTCCACTATGATTTTTGCTTTACGATAACAGTAAACAACCAAAATAACTATTATCATAACCACATTTGTAAACGTTCAATTCTTGCTTCGTAGTTTATTTTGAGTTACATAAACTCCAAAATTTATGTTATTTCAATCACATTATCATGCAGAGGACGTTCCAAATGTAATACTCGTATCGCACCCTGCGAAATACACAGGTCTGAACGACTGATTTTCGATCGTCATCTGCTTTTCAATAGTAAGCCTTCAAAGTATCTATCAATGATATAAACTCTTTATATCATTTTTGAACCGATACCTTGTAGTTAAAATAAATTACAGAAGCACAAACGCTGATGATGATTTGACGCATTTGGATTTGAGATACATAGAAAACAAGTGTCAAATTTAGGTACTTGAGAAGTAGAGAATTTCACTAATTATAAAAAAGTCTATAAATCCAACAACTAAAAAACACAGCAATAACAAGATCATTAATGTGATCGTATGAAAGCGAAAATAAAACTGTTCCACAAAAAATGAGCAGTAGTGACAAACACCTATGCACAAAAGAACGCATGATTCAATATACATCCTATGAATTCGTGACTTAACATCGCAAAACCATCCAATTCCCGCGTTTATTCGACGAGACTTGAAACGATCGTAAATTAACGCGAATTAACGCTCACCTTGAACTTCTCGAGACTCATAATTCAGCATCAACAGTTATGAAAAAAATTGTACTAGAGGTGAATTAGATAGTTTTTTAGCGTGATGGGGCAACACAGACTTAAAGGGAACCTAGAACATGAAGTGCAATCACGCTCTTCACTGATTTATCGCTTGAACGATGTGACCTAGAGCCCTCTGGACAAGCGACGCTTAATATGCAAACAGCGGACTCGTAAAGCCTGCCACCAGACACTTAAAGGCAGCTTAGGTCCGACAGCACGGGAATATAAAGATTAGTTCAGTCAGGGAAATGATGAAATATTACGCAAGGGCAATGCATTCTGAATAGAGTGACGGAGTTTTAGAGAATATTTAAGAGAACATTATTTTCAGTGGTACTGAACACAAACTTATGTTTTACAAATATTATAAAAAATAGTTCAATAATGAAAATGAATAAATATTCAGGAAGGGCAAATCATTCTGTATACAGAATGTCCATGTTTAAAAGAGAGGCCAAGAGAAAATTATTTTAATTGGAACGGAAAATGTCTAAATATTTTTGAGATGCTTAATTTCGTTCGAGGACATATTCAAAGATAATAACCACCGTTTCCTAAATGATTATGTTGACAAAAATAAAAAAATAATGAATATTAGACCAATTTACCAGAAATAATCAAACTATAAGCTCGTAGGCTACCGCGGATGCAGTGTTGACTGTTCCTTTTTTCGGGATTCATTCCGCGATGTATGTTTTAAGAAAACAACAATATTTCGCTGGTCCTCCTGCCAGCTTCATCTAACAATTAAATTTTCAGTTCAGTTAACCTGATGAAGCCGGCAGGAGGACCAGCGAAATATTGCTGTTTTCTTAAAACATACATCGCGGAATGAATCCTGAAAAAAGGAACAGTCAAATTATTGTTCCCGTGGTCTTCATGTAATGCCCATGATTCCTTGAAATAATTGATAATGATAGGGAGATATGCGATAACATGCAGAGGCGATCCATTACCATCAGCACCAAACCTTAACAATTCAAGCAAGCAGTGATTTCTCGAGTGGCATCGGGATATTACTGTGCCCCAGATTAGTCATAAAGAAATAAAGTGACTCAAATATCCTCAAGCTTTGCACATAATTATTACGTTAAGGCCGGTTAAGGCAGGATTTGATGGACGTTAGTAATAATCCTCTAGGTTTTTACAAGGGCCTGGCTATTCCTTTGCATATTCCTTTATCATATTAGTATACAGTGAAACCTGAATTTAGTGGCCACCTATGGACCCATGAGACTATATATCCTAACTGAGGTGACCACTGAATAGATGGAGAATTTAAATTGCTACTACATATGGGAAATTCATCCCGTTCCCGATAAAATACTGCCGAACAGATCTCGTTCTTTCCGCGCACTATATGGATTTTTTTTCTTATATGGATATTTCCAATCCTATAGTTATCCTACTATCTTCAATGAGGCAGCCAAAAAAGCAGACCCCTTGTCTTTCCAAGATGTAAGTGGGGTAGAATAATTCTCAATCACGGCTACATAAGCCTTAAGGTAGTTTGAGCAAAATATCATTTTACCTAGAAATCGGTGAATTTCGCCCCATACGGGTATTATAGAAAAATATATCACCCTTCCATGGACAAAAAAAATTCAGCCCCTTACCGCATTACTTTCCGAGATATTTGCCCGAAAATACCGACCCTTTTATATGGGAAATGGTACATGTATGCACTCCAGAGAGGCCTTGTGTTAAAAATGAGGCATTTTCTACACTTATATCTCGTAAAAAAATCAACAGTGCGTAGATAATGTGTATCTTCAACTATTTTTGAAAATTAATCATATTGTCACCGCAGTAAATTCTTCGAGATCACAACAAACCTTCCGTTTTGATGGAGTTTCAAACGTACCGCGTGAAAAAAATGAGTCAAGTTATTTATTTAGATATTTCAATTTGATGACTTCCAATTTATGTCATGTAAAACTATATTATTACACCATTAATAATGCAATATTTTATTCGTGTGTCTCACAGCAGGTGAAATTACAACGTATAATTCGAATATGGTCTCCATTATGATTAGAGAACACTCTCGCTCGCAATACCTTAAGAACGGTATATGAATTTATTTAGCGCCGTGGAATATAGCTCCCCTGAAATAAGCAGCACTTTGGTCACTCCATTAGCCATAAATAAAAGCCCATTTAGACTACCCTATGATTGTTAAGTGCAAATGGAGTCGGTAACGGGATTTACTATTTTGATTGAATTTATTTTAATAAAATGCCCACAAACAGCCATAAGGTAGTTTGAGCGGAATATCATTTAACCTAGAAATCGATAAACCTTACAGTAAAATTGTGGAGCATACAATTTGAAAAACTAACAAAAATAAATAAAACATGGATATAAAATAACAACAGAAGAAATAAAAGAAAAAATACCAGAATTAATGAAATAGAGGTAACATTTAGGGAAACGGAGGGGTGTATTAGAAGGAAAATTATTTTTTGAGGTGGATGCAGCACGTTCGAATGGGGGTGTAGAGATTAAGAAAGGGTTCGAATATACATTAAATACGATAAATATTATGGCTCTCGATTGCAAAATCACCTCATTGCACACAAAAACAAAATCAAAGATTTGATCTCAGAGAGTATAGCGGTAGAGAAACATGGTGGCTGTCACCTACATCCAGGTTGTCGTCAAGGAAGGAAAGGCTCGTTAGAAGGCGTCGACTACTGACTAGAGCGGAAAGGTAAGCATCCGTCGAGCAACAATGCTAACGTATGTGATAAACTTGAGAAGAAAGGAGAAAAGTCATTAGACGGCTTCACGCCAATGTATACGATCCAAAACATAGATACACCAACATAGATGTTGCACGCATCCCATCGGAACAGCCCTAAAAACAATTTGATTATGAGCCACAGTGAGCTAGAAGGCTGTTCTGACAAGTTTAAGAAAATAGTTACTCCTTATCTATTACTTTGTCTTAAGGTCCTCACCCGGCGAAGAGGACAACTTTTGGGACATGGGCTACGGAACCTACAGAATTCTGCAATTCTGGGAAAACAATTATTTAGAAGTATGGAGGGTAAACCAGAAAGCTTTCTAATTGTTGGTTGTGCATGGGTCAAGAATTGGCTTCCAAATAAACACCAGTACCAGCCGTCCCATTTCGACTCATCGCACGACGAGACTTTAAGATAAATCCCGCAGTCAAGACATAGCGATAAGTGATTTTAGCCTCTTACCATACGTTTGAGCGCATCCTCCGTTTTTTGCAAGTAACTTGGGTACCCTAACTTAAGTCTCTCTCTCATTACCTCCGAAATTCCCTTCCATCCCTTCTCTTACACCCCTTCTCTTTCAACTATCCTCCTTGCTGCGCAGATTTGCACCAGGAACTTTAACAGAAGACGTAATAATAATCCGCATGTCTAATTCCTTTTTTTAATCAAGCTACGCCACGAGCCACCTTCGAGGCATGCACCTCATTGCCTTCGTCACCACAGCAAATCGGTATAGACCGTTGGTAGGAATTGGTGACACAAACGCTCCCTCAGCTCAAGGGAAACAAAGACCTCTTCCAATCGGTTCAGTGCGGCGCCGAGCGAAGCGTTCAAAAATTTCCGTGCCCTCGAGGGAAGCCAGAGGAGTGCGTCCGAATCAATATTCGCGGTCCGGCGGAGCGAGCGTGCTCCACTCCCGGGAGCGGTCCTTTTTGCATAACCGCCGGCGGCGATTAATCACGGGAGCAAATGCAGATGAGAGCACACAATTCGAACGCCCGCGAATCGATCACCCGGTGAAACAAAAATTACAACCAATGATGATCAGCCAACTGGTGGAATTTTGGCCAGGGAAGCAGTCATGCGTATGCTCACATTTCCATCAACTTCAGAAAATTTTCACCGGAAAGGTTATCTGACAAGAAAAGCGAGTCTTCTTAATTTAAAGAAAGCACCCACACGCAGTAGTACTGACCGCCTAAAAAGGCAATCAAAATGCTAAAATATAAAGTTTCTACCTCGGGTTCGTTTCATGATAGGTTGGATGGAGTGATGTCCTACAGCTGTTTTTCTAGAGAAATTAATAGAAAAGCGAACTTAGTACAAACGTATACACATAATTTAGTGCTTATAATGAAGGAATTAAACTCACTATACCACGAGACTATATGATGAATCCATATTTAAAACCGATTTGTAAGAAGTTAAGTGGAAAAGATTTACTGCCAAACAGAAACAAAAATAAAGAAATCACAAACAAATTTAGCAAAAAAATATTCAAAAAAACATATGAAAACACTTTTTAACTCAAATATGATAAATGATAAAAAATTACCCGGTGCGAAGCCCGAGAAAGATATTTACATCTACATCTACATCTACGTAATACCCTGCGAGCCACCACGAGGGTGTGTGGCAGGGGGTGAAGATCACCAAACATGCACTATTGCCAAGTAAGTAGGATATATAATGTAGACATGCTAGAAAATAGGGTCATAGTTTATTAGTTACTACAGTAGATTATTAGTTATTGCAAGTAATTGCAGTAGTTATTACAATAGAATATTAGTTACTACGGTATAGTACAGGTTAAAATATACATAATAAGGAAGGGATTATTGGTAGTTATTACATGCATCATGCACTACAGACTATTCTAACTATGTTTCACCCACCTATCCCTTTGCTACGCTGCCTATTGTTCTCTCTTATGGTACGCGGGAAAAATGACATTTTAAATCTATCGGTACGACAATCTATCTCTCTAATCTTGTTCATATGGTCAAACCTAGCATAATACGCAGGGGTTCTTAATATATATCTAACGTCATCTGTGAACAAATCGGTTTCGAATTTACTTAAAAGGTTTAAATTTAATACACCGGGAAAATCTTAAATCATTTATTAATAATAAAAAACATTATAGTATTAGTATTGATTATATCTGATTTTTTAAAATTAAATATTGCAAAAAACCGATTTGCTGGAAGTTCAATGAATAAACTTTGCTGTTGTAGGCTTCACTTCATGGAAGTTCAGAACGTTCGTATTAATCGCTATGTAAAATTCTTTGCCAAAAATAAGCCGAAACCATTACCGGCATATTAAAAAAAATTCCGAGGTTCAAAATTTTCCTTCACATAATAGAGAAAACGTACATCCTTTATTGCCTAAAATTTGGCCACAATCGTGTTTAGAAGACAGGTCTGGAGCGGAATCTTTCTAAACATGATTCCGAATATCTAATGTGTTCTTGAGAATGCGAAATTCAACGAAACGAGCAAACCATTTTGGCGAGGAAAAAGTAAAATTACAGACATTACGTCATAAATTTTTCATGGAAACACCACTTACACGTAATCAAGCGAATCGAGGCGAGAAATAAATGCGCGACGATTCAAACGCGGAGTCTGGAGAAATCCCCCCGGGAGGTGTTGCAGCGTTCTCCGACGCCAATTTCTTTCCGCTTCACTGGAGCGCGTGGGAAAAAAAAGAATTTAAACAATAATCGTCGAATGCGCTGAAGTCCCACCAAGGGAGCACCTCGGCGGCATCAGACACTTGGGAATAAATATTTCACCAATGCGTGCATAGAACGATAACTACAGCGCTGGCGAAGATGATCGGGAGCTGGTGATCCCACTAGAATTGGACGAAATATTTCTTTACGATAAAAAATTTCTTTTCTGAATATGTTTTTTCGCCTTTGATAAAAAAAAATCTAGTTCATGAACATCAAAAGACACGGAAAATTTTATATTAATCAGAATACGGTAAATCATTAATAAAAACATTTTTGTTCCGGCAAATAGAGTTTTTTTTAAAATATGTTTTCGCTGGGCTTTTAAAAAAATTAGTAAATAATTAATGCATCATTAAGTACTTTAGCCTGTAATTTGAAGACTGGATGAACTGATTAATTTGAAAATTGGAAATTGGAAAATTGGAATAAAATTTTAAAATCAGAATTTGATAGGGAATTAAGAAAAAAGTTATTGCTCCAGCAAATAGATATTTTCGCACGACTTTTCAAAAGTCGGCACATAATTACCGTGTCATTAAGCACTTGAGGCTGTAACTTGCAGACTGAAAGATCCGATTAATTAAAAATAACTATCAGGTTGGAGGGAATGCATAAACCCAGAAGACGAGAGAAAACCGTAATGGTTATAGATGCGAATAAAAAAACAAATAGAAGATCCAAATGGTTGGACTACAAGCAAAATAAAATGACCTCGTAAAGATGTGTAAATTCTGCTAATGTTTCAAACAAGGTGAGGAGTTCAAATTCCAATGTACCGGCCCTCACATGGACACCCCTGAAGACAATGGCGGAATTAGTCATCCAAACGTCAGTAAATGAAATCCTGACCCCATTACATACTCGATATGAATGTACGCATAGAGTTCACCGGGAAGAAACCAGTTCCTTCGCAACTTACGAGGAGAATGAAAGATGGAAAAATTCCCAAGAGGAGCAAAGCGAGATGAGCTAGGCAGTTGTAACTGAAAGCAGAAAAATATCAAGGTTTATAGGGAAGAAAAAAGAATAGGATAAGAGAGAATTTACGGTAGTAGCCAACCAAGTTAAAGAGTGCATGGAAACTGATGATTATAGGTCTTATTATTTGCAATAATGTTATCGAAGTAGGAAGATTCCCGAAAAAATACTCCAAAGTTATTTTTGGCTGCATTTATATCCCAGTAATGTCTACCAAAAATCATACCATAGATCTGCTAGAAAACTCTTTAAGTTACTGACCTTTAATAATGGATTTTTATTTTTAGAAGATTTTAAAATTAACAATAGAGTTGCCTTTCCATTCAACTATTCATTTCTTCAACATAAAATACCGTAACGAACCATAAATTTGGGATTGTTAAATGAATGGACCACAACGCTATAAATAAAACCGTTGCCAGGATAAGCTAGAATATATACCGTAAATGTTAGCTTAGCATAAGAACGGGGCTGGAAGTTGTTGAAAGAAGTTTCTGTTTGGAATTTTATATGAGCTACTTTAGGAAAGAGTTTCAGGCGTAACTTGGTGGAGATAGTCAATATCCATACTGGTAATAATGAAAAGACGATAGTAAAACTTATTAAACAGTGTTGAAATTTACTTTTTCATAATTACCAGTATGAGCTGTTTTAGTTTGATTACACACGTTTGGTAGCAAAATTAAATGAGTCTCCAATGGCCGTAAAAAATGGCACCACTCGTCAAACATGCAACCACACAACACTTACTGTGTCGGTTTGCGGGAATGGCACAGCAGGGACCAACCACCAACCACAGCACTCACACACTCAATTGTCAGTTTGACTCCCCCCCCCCTATTACAACGGCCAGTTGCGGTCACTCGCCACCCCCCTTTCTCTCTTACCTCCCCCCCCAACCTACACTTCTCTTCACCACCCTCCCCCCTTCTCCGCTATCCACCAATACTTTTTGCTCTCTTCAACACCCTTTGGTCATTGGTTTCCCTCTCCCTCCCCCCTTTTGTCCCTTCAGTATTTATTCCAGGCTGTCCTCCCCTTTTGTTCACTTACAACCTCGTGTTGCAAGAGCTTTTCCCTTCAGCTCGCTGATGAGGGCCACCTTGTGGCCGAAATATACGTATCCGACGCTCACCCTCGTTTGTCTTTGTGTTTATATTTTGACCACGCTCTTTTTGAGCCATTTCTCCCAGAAGTTGGGCCCGTCTGTGTGTGTGTGTGAGTGAGTGATTTGAGTGCTCGTGAGTGTGATTGTGGTAATGACCAGGCATCCTTAGTAGGGTCCCATTAGCCCTATGAAGGATCTCAGGTTATAACCCATGCATCCTTATCAGGGTCCCATTAGCCCTCGAAAAGGATCCCAACTGGGTTGAGTGTGTGTGTGTGTGTGTGTCTGTGGTGGTCACTGGCGAGGAAGTAACATTACCCTAAACCATCACAGGAGGGTATTCTTGGTTGAGAGGCTGTGGTTGGTCTCTGCTGTGGAATCCCCTTTCCCGCAAACCAACACAGTAAGTGTTGTGAAGGTTGCATGTTTGACGAGTGGTGTCATTTTTTACGGCCATCGGAGACTCATTTAATTTTGCTATCTTGTGAGGCCGTAGAGCTCAATTTCCCTTGATTTAACACACATGTTTACCGAATCATTCAATAAATAATTAATTCATTAATTATTCATCTGTGCGGATTATTATTACATTTTCGTAGAAAAATAAACTACAAGGAAGTTTTAGACGCATTTCAGATTGACCTAACTACCAAAAATAATTCAGCACATGCACGCATGTACATTAAATCAATGTTACCACAGCAATTTCAATGAAAATTTATAAAACAAATAATATTTTATTCTAAGAAAAGTAATATTCAATGTATAACGTTCAGAATTTATTTTTCATTTTCTCAAGCTATTGATGCAAGACATATTTTGGTCCTCGAGGTTTTTAGCCTGTTAAAAAGACTGGAATAAAAATTACTCTAAAACTTCTACTGTAACTTAAGAAGTTCATTTTCTTTTTATTTCATCGGGATTCGGAAAAAAATTAAGAAGATATTTTCACTCATGACATATTTCAGAAACAAGAATAAAAGATTACTTCTTATTCAAGCCATACGAACACCTCAGCGGTGCTTTCTCTATCTCCGGAATCCTCGCCTGCCATTCATCTGCACCTCTGAATGGTGAGAGAGTCCTCTGGGTCTCCTATAGCATCTACCCACCAATCTCTCGCCTTCCTCTCTACATCAAAGTTCCTTCAGTTCGGTAGCACATCATTCTCCGTAGAGACCTTTTAAATCACCCACCACCTTTCCCCAACATCACTTTCTATCCAAGTTCAACTTTCATCCCTATCGCACGCCTCACTCATTGCCGTCTCGACTCAAAGAGAGACGCGGAAATACAAAACCAGTGCCGAAAAGTGATGAAAGGAGATGAGTAGGACGTGTGCGAGGTTTTGTTTATTTTATACTAGCTGTTCCAGGCATGCGTTGCGATGTCTCTTATTCTTCCTAAGTAGCCACACATACACAAATCAGACACACATTCCTCGTACCAACACAGGAATTCGTAACGCACAAATGATGGCATGAGTTGCCATTCCATGCCTATGCTGCGGTTTCCAAGTAAATAAAATATTCCATTGTTGAAGTAGTGCAAAAATTAAAGATTTTCGAGCTTAAAAATCCAAATTTAGGAAAAAGCGAAGCGTATACGAAAATCAAATGTAAGAAATCAAAAGAAAACCAAACAAAGAGACCACTGCACTAAATCTCATTCTACGTACAAATAAATTACGTACATTTTAACACAAATTATGTCGCACTGACACGATTCTGATGCACGTTGAACTCGTAAGCGATCTGCTTCGTTGCTTGCTAGTCGTTCCTCACTTGTTCGAGAAGCTATCGCGGGCCAACACTCGTTTGTTGAAACTACCCGCACACCACCAATCGTACAATGTATTTAATAATTCAGAAACCTTCTCGGGCGCGCGCAGAACAACTCACCAAAATTTCATCGTAGTCTGATGAATGGTATTGGAACGCATAGAAGACGATCAAACAATCATTCATTTTTATACACTAGATTACGAAAACATATTTAATATTAAATATATCTTTGAGTCCCGGTCACTGAAACGGTTACCGGTTGAAAGGGCATTACGTCATCAAACTGTAGCCTGACATAATATTTAACTCGAAGAGAATGGAGAAAAATGAACAATAATGAGTACTTGTACAAAAACGCGAGGGCAGTATAAAAAGTAGGAGGGCACGAACTGAATAACGTACAGCAATTACATTAGTTTGGTATAGCACTAGAAAGAAAATGGGCATCGCAGCCAAGATATAGGGAGCTTTCCAATCGCCTAGCGCAGATGACTGTGCATTGTAGCTGATGGGAAACACACGAAAGCACATAAGAGACGACGATTGGAGCGCTCTACGCTAAAGTATGTGCAACCTAGCGGCACTATACTTAACTTCTGTAAGGAAATACATAGTAATATAACATAAAGACTAGATTCCTCCAAACCTTGGTGTTGGAGGAGGATGGTGACATTAAAATGGAAGGTTATAATGATAAATTATGTTTGATGATGAAGTTTTCAATAGAGTGGAAGAGGAAAGGACCATATGGAACATCATACAGAAAAAAAGAAACAGATGGATAGGACACAGCCCAAGTTGAGTGCGTATTTTTTTACTCGGCATTGTCTCATATTTTTAGCAGCCATTGCAATAATCAGAAACGTATTATATAGCGTTGATGGGAAATTATTTAAATGCATTATCTATTTATTTCGAAATAAACGTCAAGTTCCATAAAATACGTGTTAAAATAACATAAAATTGGCTGGAAACTGAATCCGTAACATTTATCGAACCTTACCACTAATAAGAATACGTACACAAAGTTTCACGAAAAACCACCGCATGGACACGTGGAATGGGGTGTTAGGACACCAGCCGTGTAAGGATGTAAGGGATAAGGTTTTTTTGAGGTGTAATGGTGACGTATACTATGGTAGCGTTTGTTGTGCCGGAGTGCAGCTCAGTTTTTATTGCGGTCGCTTATTGTGCGCGGACAATAATGAGTTTATGTACCTATCTGATCGGAAATGTATCTCCCTTATTATATCGCTTCTGTCAGACCTAAAGATGAAGTGAGGCGTCTTGACAATATTTTCTGTGCCGCTCTGAAACATTGCGAAAGCGAAATAAGCGTTCCGAAATCGGAGTTAGCTGATGAATGTGACCTTTCGTAAAAAAAAAGTAGGCAAGTGAAGCGCTTGATACGTATTGTAGCGCTTCATGATTTCGAAATGTTCGTTACAGGGAATGGTGAAAGGTACTGTGGGTGGAATGGAAGACAAATGAGGACGTGTTTGGCATGGTGGGTGTGAGGAGGTGAAACTATTGGAGTGGATAGGGAGGAGGAGAGAGTAGGGAAGCCTATGGTAAGGACGTCAACCATGGAAAATAAAATTTTCAAACACCCAGGGGAAAAATTTGACGCACTGGCTCGCTTTCGAAGCGAGACTCAGACACGTTCGGGTGTTGTGAACGAGCCTTTAGCTTTTCCTGTTAAAGTTAAAAAGTATAGACCTTATTTTTATCATGGTATCTAGCATAAAGGATCAAAAGGTTCAGAGTGAAATAGAGGCTCGGAATTTATAAAAGCAACTCCTCATTTTTAAGAAGGCCTACAATATCTGTGAACATTTTTTTAAGCCAGGAGATTCCTACCGGAATACTGTATTTATGCAAAAAACCGTGAAAATATGTCGCGGGACAGGGATATATTCCTGCACCTCGCTTCTTTTCCCTTTGACATACCTGTCCCCCTTTCACTTCGACGTGAGCCCTACGAACGTATACTTCGAGATGGGAAAAGACATTTTAAGACTGCTTTTAGTCAAAAATAACAACAACGATCGTTGCAATACAACATTCTGGAATCACTATCTCCCAGCTTACCATCCTCATTGCATCATCTTTGGCGATGCTCCAGCTGATTCCAGTCTCTTCAGGAACAAGCCAAACGCGGGGAATGTTAAAATATCCAACTCATCACTATGTACCTGCTAGAAATTTTTTTCTCGCAAAAAAGGATATAAGTAATTTGGAGAGAGACAGAGAGTATCTCTCAAAATTCTCACAAATAAAATTTCATTTATCACAAGAACATGTGATTCACCATCTTAAAAAATCAACGAAAATTCCATAGCTACGCGAAAATGGTCGAAATAATGAACATATTCTCTCGGAATTATAACGCTTTTATTTTAAGGTTTTCTTGATATCGCAACGAAATTTCACAATATTTTGGCTTCAACCATCACCCACGTTGGGATACGAATAAACAAAATTTCTTGGAGCGGACGAAATTATAAACAAATATTCTCTCATCTGCTAGATTTAACCCACTCGGTTTCAACCCCGAGAAATTCTTGGGCCGTCATTTTTCCCAGAACGACCAAATCCGAGAAATTCTCGGACTTTCCTTTTTCGTGTTTCCAATAAATTATTTCGCCAATAGAGCCCAATTTGAATCACACCCTGCTCATATATTCTTTTGTAAACCTTTTAGTTTTATTATCACGCAAGGATGCAACATTGTAATTTTATTTTGGCGGGAAAAAGAGATACGCCGGTAGTGTGTTCCACGAGTTTCCTTCGCGCAGGGCATCGGATTTTTGCTCTTACAATGTTGAAGACTCTTGCAAAGCAATGGATAGGCGAATATTTACCGACGGTGATATAATTGAGCAGCTAGATGCACCTGTGAGTGATTACAGTGAATCTGAAGATTATTTGATGCTTACTTCAATTCCCGTTTCTATGAAAACGACCAACACAAATAATATTGCAACGCATATCACAAGCTTATCCTGGTTTATGTCAGTAAATCGTGACATTTCAAGGGCTCATAAATGTAATACGGAATGCCCATTCAAAGCGGGAAAATGCCGTGGAATCGTTTCTAGACCACTAAAGATTTCTTGTATTTTCGTTATTGGCTTATACAAGCATCTTCGGCATAAAAGGCGATAAAAGCTTTCATCATAAAATTTCCACCCAAACGACAATAAGGACGGTAGCATCGAGGACACTCGTGATAAGCCCCTATGATGCACAAAAGATAATAAAACTATACGAACGACGGACATTCTACGAAGATCGCTGCGCGAATTTCTCGTTGGAAATGTTTCCTGGACCTAAATGCCACGCTGCATTCGAAGCACGCATCAAATAGAAAATAGTTTCAGCCGGTTCCCTAACTTTTCTGTGAGGGAAGTTTTTCTCTCCTTAAAAGTTCAGACAGTTTACGGTGGTTGTAACTTCCATCGCACGGAACAAAACAATAAACATAGCGACTGCCTGTCAATTACTTAAATCACAATCTCGCGAATACAGTCAAACATTTGTATCAACCCGCTTCATAGAATACAAAGCAATGAATAGTGAGCGTAAAGTGTAATTCTGGCATAATAATGAAAAATAGATTGATCTTTCAAAAGAAATAACGTTAGACTTTCCAAATAAAAAATTATGAACACAACAAACTTTAGAAGAGCTAAGAAATTCTCGTTCAAGAAATTGATATGCCCATAAACTGCAACGTAGTACCTCTCAGCGGATCGATAAAATTGACATGAAATGAAATATTTCGATTCGGAGTTCATTTCTGATCGTCAAGCAGGACTATGATCTGCTATGAAATAACAATAAACACACCCACGACAAAAAATTAAGATAGTTTGAGGTAGATATTTCCCTAGTCAGAATGGAGATCATATTAGATAATACGTTTTAATTTCAGCAGCATAAGGTTGCATGAATTGAGTATTGTATTAAAAATTGTATTAAACCTGTCTTTCATTAATATCTGAAAAAGAGACTATTGCCGTCAAATACCGCATTTTAGTGAGTTTTCAAACTGAAAACAAAGACAAAATTTTGTCACGACGTCTTTTTCCCCAAAAATCTATCTTTTTCTTGGAGAATCACCATTTTACGTAGAAAGAGCTCCATTCTTAGCAATGCCTCGTTGCGACATCTTGAAGAGTGTTACTGCTGGACCAAAGTTGTAACAGAAACGTGCTGAATACCAACGAGGCTGGGCCTACTTCCGTTAAATCGAACTAAATAAGTTTTGTTCAACAACGAAAAAGGAAAACATATTCGTCGAGCAACAAGTATTTGATCAAGATAACCAGGCAAGAGGCTGACCCACATCGAGATATCGACGTGTACACGAGAAAGACGCAGAAAAATAAAGAACAACAGACGGTGATCTAATATCCCTACGGTGCGGTGGGTGCGTGAAACGAATTGGCTTCCAACGCAAGCGCATTCGTTCTATAGGATAAACTTAACGCTCCTCCGATGCGCAATATCACGCACGAAATTTGATGAGTCGCATACCTTATTCTAGCTCGAAGTGCGTCTTGAGATACCGCGCCAGGCGTTCTATATTGCTTTCCTCGCGCGCTACGTAGCGAGGAATGATATGCGCGCGTGGAATTCATCGTTCGTCTCAGAGGTACACGCAAAGAATGGCGATAAAACATAAACCTTATTCCTAAGAGTCGAGCATGTACATGACAGGAAACATGCTACCGATAATCATAATATTTAAAAATCACTCACGGAATAGTACACATTTATTAAAATAAATATTCATAACGATGATATTAGACACCCCTGAAGAAACTTATTTATATAGGTATTAGACCTCGAATGGTTCGCTAGCCCCGGAGGACGGCGTGGCACCTGGCATAAGACATCGGACCAGCTAGGGGTCCGATGTTTCATGCCAGGTGGTTCTGGTTTCTGGTTCAGGGGTTGCTATTTATTATGATGTACTTGTCAGTAATTTTTTAGCAGCATAATTCGCCTGGACCTATGAGTATTATATTAGAGGTTTTATGAATAGAATAAAATTGTGAGAAACTCACAATGGAAAAATCATTCGCCTGGAATGGGAATCGAACCCAAATCCCTCAGTTGCGCGCCGAATGCTTTATCCATGCGTCCTCTACAACTGTGAATCTCGTTAGAGCACTCGGCGCGAAATTGAGGGATCTGGGTTCGATTCCCAGTCCAGGCGAATTATTTTTCCACTGTGAATTTCACACAATTGTATAAACAATAGCGGGTGACTCAGTTTAAGTTACTGCGCAGCGAGTTTCGTAGTTCCCTGAAAATTTTTAAAAGGGGTTCAGTGTAGAATAATTACAAATACATTGATTTGGTGTTTTTAACGATAGAATAATAAATCTTTGGCTATGATTTGTGAAATAAAATGCAAAAACATGTAGGTTCACACGAAGAGTTAGCTAAGGCATGAGTAGGAGGAATTCAATTCATCATCAGAGAATAGTGAATAAATCTGGTTTCAAAAATGACCTCTTTTCAAGCAACTAAGGAATATAGCCTCACGTTGCATGGAAGATATTTCTTAAGGCAAGCGAATAAATATGTTTTTCGATACATACACATGCATTTTATGGGATTCAACGTTAGGCCTTGAAGCTCAAGCTTTGGATTTATTTCTAAACATTGTTCTCTACAGGTATAGTTAATTACTTTGACCTTATCTATACTGAAAGACTCGGAGCACCTAACGTACCATTAACTTTCTGAGAGGTTAAATACTTTGATTGATAAAACAAGAAAATCTATATTATTTTTCGTTTGCCTATGTTTATATATTTCACACAATATCCACCTCCAGATACTCTCATGTCTTGCGAAATGGAGGTAAAATGTATCTCTTAAGATTCGCGGAAATGCCTCTGGGAGGTAGTTTATTTTAGTAACTATTTTAAGTAAGCTTTTATTTTCTCGCCACCGCACGGCGCCACTGAGCTCCGAGCTGCAGGTTTATAGTAATTGCTGTCGCAACTTTGGAAAAACCCTTGACTGTGGTGAGACCTAGTAATAGGGACAAGAATGGTAGGAGGGTTGTACATCGGATTGTTGTTAGGCAGACAGTGCCTGTTAGGCACATACTTGTTCTCCACTTACTCTAATAGGGTCAGAATCAGTTGGTGGTCCACCATTGGAGTAAATCATTTTTACAGTCAAACGAAAGCCCGAGGGAAACGGCAGGAAATAAAAGAAATATTCGAGACAGCATTCTCCATTATATATTACACTATTGCTTGTTTTCAATGACGGGAATCAATTTCAATTCAATAAGTGTACGATACAATAGGAAACAAATCAAGGTGTGCATGTGCATAAAATGTATCAAGTGAGATCAAATTACTTTTTCATCAGAAAAATATACCTTTTTTACGAAGACTTCGCTATGACGCCCCCGAGGGCATCCTAACGTAAAGCAACCTCAACCGGCAAATTACCTCATAGAGACAACTTCCAACAAGCCAAAGGAATCCACGCATATGCTTACGTCAATCCGTTGACCTGTCCATTTATGACGAAGTAATCTATAGGATCGGTAAGATGTAACACAACACTGAAAAATAAGTTCTCTTACATAAAATTCTCTTCGCGGAAGTCCAACTCGGTAATACTAGAGAGGAAAAAAGTACGCCTGGGGCATCACCTTTGAACTCGGCTGTAAGAAAATTTTTTTATACCCCAGACTGTACGAGGGGAGGGTGACAAAGGGATGACGCATAGCGTATCCCCAAACCAGGTCGCATAAATGGGACATGGGTCCGGAAGGATGGGGGAAATGGGGTACGGGACGGGATGTTGGGAACCCAGCCAGCCCGGGGAAATTAACCCTGACCCTGGAGAGGGGTAATCTTGAGCCCCATCTAGGGCAAAATGCTTCCAGCCGGAATTTCAAATGCGCTTCCCAAACCGAGGAGCCAGATCCCTAGGGACAAGGGAACGCATAGAAATATTTAAACATTATGAGGTTTATCATGTTCGCAGTGTAGGATGTACAGAATCCTCTATTTTCTTAAGGACAGGAAAAAATGGGCCGAATCCCTGAAATCTCGGCCTATGATAATTTATTATTATGTGATCTTAAGTTTCCACGTTAGTTTTTAAATGAAAGGATGGAAGTTAAACCCCTCTAGGTTATTACATGCGCAAGGCCTTGCCGACCAACATTCCAGGATGTGTGGTCATTATGTTTCGTTGTATAACTTGCAAAGCGCCATGTTTAGTTAGTTTTACATCTCAGCACATCCACATCCGAGTGTGTTTACACACTTTCTGGATGTGTTGACATGAAATAACAAATGATGGTAAAGAAATAAATGTGGATAAGACAATGCAGATGTAATTTTAGGAACTATTTATAGACTCTGCACATTGAATATCGAGGATCTATTTTCACTGAACACCCTTTAAGGGATTTTACGGATTTTACTCACACAACAACGTTCTAAGCACCCGAAACCAGATCGAAGAAACTCAAGATGCAATTGTATTAAACAATGATATACTCTAGCAATAACTTGAATGGGAATCATTACAGACCGTCGATTGAAAATTAGACTCAATGTTTTGTGTCAAACGAAACCAATTTATTTTCCGACGAAGTCATCAATGTCTTACGGACTCCAACATACTACGGTAGATCAGATCGTGAGAATAAAATATGGGAAATAGATTGTAGAACTGAAAGATTTTAAATGTCGTTTTTCCCACGATCGATAAGAGACCATAACGGCTACGTTGAGACATTGGAGTAGGTTAGTTGATAGGTAGTGTAGCTGATTAATTCATATGGACCCTAATGCATGTTTCTAAACAACCGAGTGCTGCTAAAACAATATTTAGCATGTTCCCTGCATGACTCCAGTGTCAGGTTTATATAGTTGCATTATAGATTACTGTAGTAGTTCCTGTAGCATTTGTAGCATACCCACAATGTTGGTGTTGCAATGCATGTTGGTGAAAGTAAATTCCTTCACTCTACTTCATGTTGGTGATAAGTCACGCCTACGATACGTAGTAAATTCCTTTACTCTACTTCATGTTGGTGATAAGTCACGCCTACGCCACGATATCTACTACCTTCTTTCACTGAACGTTACAGAGATTCTCCCATTAGGCCTCTTCTACTACCGTACTGCCCAATTAACTGAGGTATATCGGCGCATATCCATAGAAAATCGAGAATTTTGGCTAAATAAGTGATATTATCCTTTATACAAAAAAACTAATGAAATATAAGAACACAGCATCAGTATCAATCACTTTTGAAAATTTCTTTAACGCCACCGCTTCCCCAGTAAATTTTATACAAACCCTCCTGAACAATACAAAAACAAAGGTGTTTACCCACAGGTCATATTCATTAATTAACCACACAAATAAACCAACGAAGACTTTATTTATTTATGCGCAAAGGGTTTCATCAAGGACAAAAACACCTTTTTCAAAATTGTAACAACCCTTTTTCACTTAAAAATATGCTGCATAAAAAACAGGTTTACAGTGTTAAACGAATAAATTAATATCTTCTGAAAATAATTAAAAACTGTGATGCTATTATAACTATTCATGAGTGTAATTTTTTTAAGGAAAGGAAATAATTTATGTAATAGGAAAACGCCATTATAGTTCCCGCAGTCATTTGTAAAAACTTGACAGAAGAATATCTCACTCAAGGGAAATAAAAGAAAACGGGAGATTTTATTGTCCTCGCCTTTTGAATAAATACTAATTTTACGGCGTACCCATTAGTAATTAAGAGAGATAGGGCTTGGAGTGGTGTTCATAGATAAATTATTAAATACTTTTCCATTTTTTTACATTTATCTAGCAGTATAATTTCCAACATGAGCGCAACAGTGACCCACAAACTGCGATGCTCATTTAAAATGCATTCACGAGCGTCGTCCAGGTTATATGCAACGCTTCTAGGAACCGCAACCGAAAAAATGTTTTGTTCGTTAATTCGATTGCTTGGCTTGATATCGTCAACTAACTCCACTTCCGGGAAATTCCAATCTGTTACTTTTAAAAGGAAGATCCACTACGTGAACCAAAAAAAATACATTAATACAGTAAAGCACAATACAACAATAGAGTTTAAATTCTAGCATCAAAGATTAAAAATGTGCTACTTTTACTGATAAAATGTTGTATTGAAAATCAAAATCAGAACTTAAAAATTGATCTATAATAAACGTTGAGGCACAAAAGATGTAGAATATGCCATAAATACATTTTCAATTAGCACTTTTTTAATGAACACTTTTCTTTAATGAATAGCTGTAGACCGCGACTAAAGCGCCATTTCTCAGGATTTGCCGTTTTTTAACTTCAATCATCGCAGTAATCAACCGGAAGACTAATAATAGAAAGTAATTAAGAAAAAATATGTATACATGCCCGAATTTAATTTTTAATCAATTCCCTGCGAGTTTTTTCTACTTATAAATGCTATCCGTGATAATGGAATTTATCTATAATAGAAAAACAAACTCTCTCCCTGTGTGACTTTCATGGTCGCTTTTAGCATATACAAATTTTGAGTTCAGTCAGCGAAAAATATGGCAAGGGAAATATACACTTTGTTGTATATAACTGGGCTGGAAGAAGGAAGAGGTATTGGATATGGTTGGAGAGGAGATGAAATTAATGGCGGAGGTTCGGAGGAGGCAGAAGATACGGATGGAGGACGTATTGAAAAGAGAGGGAATGCTGAAGAGGGCAATAGAGGGGAGAGCAGAGGGGAAGCGAGGAGGAGTTTTCTCTTGTTGGATCTCGTGAATGCTTGTTCTTAATCTGCCGAGTAGCGATAACACCATATTTTGCACGTTCCCTGCATGACTCTCGTATCACTTTACACATTGGATTAATTTAGTAGTTTCTGTAGCATTTGTTACATACCCAAAGTGCGGTGCACGATGGTGAAAGTTAATTTCTTCACAGAAGTGCATGTTGGTGATGAGTCATCATTTACCAAACATCCCTGAGGTAGATGTAGAAGAGGAAGGACGAGGAACAGAATTCAGGACGTAATAGGAAGAACGAAACGATATGAGGAATACAAGAGAGGTCCATGGGGGATCATCCATAGGAGTAGAAAGGGATGATTATGCCAGAGATAAGGATGCTAGGATTGGATAAGTAATGTCCAAAAACCTACCACTCAGCTGGCAGAATACTGAAATGAGTGGTACATAACAGATAGTTGGTAGGTTTTCGATACGCATCCAAAATATAAAAAATATGCCATTTGTTTCTTATTACGGGGAGCCACCTAATATCGAGGAAATTTTAATCATTCCAAAGATTAATACTTTCCTCATCGTTAGATCTCTCTTAAAGGTTTGCCTAGGTGTACAGAATTTGGTTCATTCTCTGATCTCCACGGGCATTTTTGTACCCAAGGTGATATTCGTGAATACGCACGAAACAATTACGGGAATACAAGCACTAGAAACGCACAGTGGGTCCAAATAGGAAAAAGTTGGCCAAAAAGCAAATTTTCAACTTTTTTGAGATTTTTTCGACAGTTGTTTCATTGTTTCCCTTTAAGTCTTCCATAAGTTGCATCCCTAGTAGGCTTCATTCTGCTCTCTGTTAAGGGATAGCTATCAGTCAAAAGTCAGGGAAAAAGAACAGTCAACGGCGATGGCATTAGGAATATAAAATATGTATCATTGGGCTAAAGCTTCGGGTAATGGGTTATAGTTTTAAAGTATATTTCGCGGATCAAAATATCTTCATTAAATAATTAGTTTATTTTTATACCGATGCGACGTTATTATCTTAAGAAATAATTCGCCTAGAAGCAGAATCGACCCCGGATAACTCAATTACCGGCAGGGCACTTTAACCTAAAACACTCGTCAGCCAATCCAGGGATCCCGGATCGAGTCTCCGTCAAGACGAATGATTTTTCATCCGTAGAATTTCGCACTTACGCAAGACGCGTTTACGATCGAAAAATGAGATCATTATATCATTGTTATTTAAATCATCAACGCTGGAAAAGTTCCAGATTCAAAAAATTAAATTAATCGCATAAAAAATTACAGGAGATAATATTTCACGGACATATTTCAGAGTAAATGCTGATACTTCAACAAAACCAGGCGTTATAATCGTTTCAACTCACTCACCGCAAGAAAAATACAACTCACAAGTGAGATTTTTTGTTGTTGTTTGTAAAAGTTATTTCAATAAATCCATTTTAGAAATGAATTACCACAAAGTTACCCGAGAGAGTGTTTCATTATGTTATAATCGTTTCCTTTTTTAATTACGAAGTTTATCTTTATTTTTAGTAGTTTTACACAAAAAATAATGCTGAATATGTTATTTCGGAAACGACCAAGTATGTGGCGAGTTTATTAAGGTCTCTGCAGAGTCCACTGTACCACTCATCTTCTCAACAAAGCCGACAAAGAAACTATTAAATGGATTTGAGATATGACGAGGGTATGATAGGCAAACAACTGGCCTAACTAGTAATTTACAGCATTATTCTTCTCGGCCTCTTGATGTTAATAACACATCCAATATGTCGAGTTTAGGTCATCAACTCGATATATTGGATGTGTTACTAACTAGTAATTTAATATTGACAGCTGTCGCCTTACAACTATTTGTACAAAGTACACGGTTAAACACTGACCATTTTCTACGTATCACCTCCGTTTTTGTTTAACAAATTTAGGTCATCATTCATTCGTTGTTTAATCCTAAGATTGATTGACCGCAACCCTCCACCCTTACCTATTTCATTCCAGTTCTCATACCTCCTGGTATCTCTTCCTATGTGCTTTCCTCTTAATTTGGTCCATGAACTTACTCATTCCTCTGGTGACTTTTCCATCTATTTTGCCTTCAATTATGTTCTTCACAAACCCATTGTGCCTCAGGGTGTGTCCAATCCATCTCGTTCTTCTTTTCTGTATGGTGTTCCATACGATCTTCCCCTCTAGTACTCTTCTATACACTTCATCATTCCTTATTTTGTCCGTCCATTTTATCTTCACCATCCTCCTCCAGCACCTGGTTTCAAGGGCTTATAGAGTTTTCTGGTCAGCTTTCCCAATATTCCATGCTTCTGATCCATAGAGTGCCAAGCTTCGCACGAACGTTTTGACATACTGACTGTTCCTTTTTTCGGTATTCATTCCGCGATGTATTAAAACATACATCGCGGAATGAAAACAATATTTCGCGGGCCCTCCTGTCAGCTTCATCAGGTTAACTGAACTGACTTCTTATTCTCGCTCGTCTTTATATATATGAGTCTGGACTCCCATTGTTGCCGGAATTTAAATTTGAAAAAATTCGTTTTAGACTGCTGCTCAACTTGTAACCGTCTTCTCGGTTGAAATATTGTTTTCTTAAAACATACATGGCGGAACGAATCCCGAAAAAAGGAACAGTCAACACTGCATCCGCGGAAGCCTACGAGCTAGTTTTCACATACTGTTTCCTGGTTTGTGGTCTTCTTTGAGCACAGCGTACACATTTAGTTAGTAGCTTTTTTTCTAAAATTCAAATCCTTCTTATGTTTGGCGGGGAGGGAGTTGAAATAACTTTGAAGTATTATTGTGGCCTGGCATATATTTTAATATCATATATAACATGCTACACGAGATAACATTATTTCAAATTCGCATCCAAAATGAAGGTTAAAGCAACCTACGCATCGCAAATACCTGCAGAATAAAATCCGCCCTTAGGGATGGAGACGAATTCCGAGTTGATGGGTGTGACGGGTGACTATTTTCTCATGAAGGCGAACCCTTTCAGCGACAAATAACATCGTTCCGGCGCGCCTTTGAGGGAAGCTTACGAGGGGAGAACGCGGTGAAATTGTCAATACCTCCGAGTATCCCATTTTCTTAAAAAAAACGACATTTTCTCTCATGGCTCGCCATCTACGCTGGGTAACTCGGCCTAGTTTAATCAAAACAAATATTACATTAACATTATTAATTTTTCTCTTTCAATAATCTTATTTTCACTGATAAAATGATTTAGCTGTTTAAAACCAATAGGTACAGAATATTCCGCCATTCCAAGAATATATTTTTAACGATCACATTTGTCCAGCCATAGGAGCCGATTGCTGCGCCAATTGCATGTAACTACAGTATTGTACTACCGTCAAATTGGGCCACACCTCGAATACGCCGCTAGCATTTGGGACCCTGGTCATCAATATTTAACCAAAAAATTAATAAAATATCTACAAAAGCTGCAGGCTTCTTTAAAAATGGCTACGAGCGAACATAAAGTGTTTCACATCTTTTGGAGGGATTACGGTGGGAGCCCCTAGAGAGTCGGATGCTATACGCTAGGCTTATCTTGTTTTAAAAATTCAGAACTGGTGTGTTTTTCTTAGCGTCACAGAGAATATTATCATGACTACTTCTCATTACATCTCTAGGTCTGAGAGAAGCGATAAAATAAGAGGGATACATTTCCGATTAGATAGGCACAAAAACTCGTTCTCTCCGCGCACAATAAGTGACCACAAAAAAAACTGAGCCCTACTAAATACACTCCCATTAAATATGTCACCATTTCACACCCCAAAACCTTATACCTTGCATCTTTACACAGCTGGGGTCCAAACAACCCCTGCCGCACGCCCATGCGGCGGCTAGCAGGGTAGTATGTAGATGTAGATTGTAACTTTAATTTCGGCCGCATTTCACTAATCACCCCAAGAAATAGGAGGTGATTCCCATATTAATTTTCTCCTAGGATTAAAATTGCTCGAAATGTTTTTGCTTCTTATAGTACAGTTTCCATATTAGTTAGAATATGCTTTTCCGTTAAAATCAACGTATTTCAGCTGTAATCTGAGCTATCTCTCTAATGTACGTGTTTGAATCTCTACTTTTAAGGCAGAATTACAGTAATACTAGCTGGGAAACCCTCTTTTTTCCTCTCGCTTCATAAGATGCATTCCAAATACGCTACATTTTTCCAGAATTTCTGTAATAAGTGACCCTGAGGCTAGATTAGCATAAAAAATCGACTAGTAGAGATAGAACAGGACAATAACATTATGAATGGGGCAAAAAGTAATTGACAATGGCTTGGACAACGCTATAAATCCGCCGTTTCTGAGCACAGGATTGGTCTTGACCGCAAGATTAATTGGGATACCACCAAAATAATTTTCCGTTCCGACAGATATTGAGATAAGCTTACAAAGGAAGCCATAATCCGGCTGGAATGGGACGATTTTGCTTGTGTCGCTGGTTTTAAGCTCATTAATTCATAGAATCCTATTTTGAAGACAATTAGGTATGAAAGAACAAATTACCAGACTTTCCGTCGCTTTAACTTTCGAATTTCACCTTCCGACCAATCAGAGGTCATCCATATTCGAAAAACACCAATGGTACAGTTTCCACACTTTTATTCTCCACCACAGACATTGTTTTTGGCCAGCAACTCTATGAAGCGAGCAGTGATTCTGCGTATAATGCGTCCTTTAATGTTAGAAGGCGGAGAGCTGAAGCGACCAAAATATCTTACAGGGAGTCGGGCATCACCGAAGCTTATAATCTTCCGTTTTCCATGTGGGAGCTGACATCTGCTCTAGACGAATGTCGTGACTGCGCCCCTGGTATGGATGGTATTCACAATGCCTTCCTGAGGAACCTGCCTGAGAGTGCTATGGCGGAAGTTCTAAAAACCCTAAACCAGGTGTGGCTGGAGAGGAGTTTCCCCCAACCTTGGCGGGAGTCCCTGGTATTACCCATCCCAAAGCAAGGAAAGGACAGAAGCGACCCGAAGAACTACAGACCCATCTCTCTGACCAGCTGCATATGTAAACTAATGGAGAAGATTATCAATCGCCGACTTGTATGGTGGCTGGAGACGCATAATCTGCTCTCTAACTTCCAATGCGGATTTCGTCGCGGAAGATCGACGACTGATCACCTAGTTCTGGTAGATAATCATACAGGAAGCCTTTCTCATGCGTCAACATGTCGTTGCAGTTTTTTTGACATAGAGAAGGCGTATGACACGGTCTGGAGGCCCAAGATCTTAATGACCCTGCAGAACTGGGGTCTAAAGGGAAACCTTGCAGCATTCATCCAAAACTTTTTAAGCGATCGAGTGTTTAAAGTTAGGGTAGGCGGACATAAATCACGCCTTTTTACCCAACAAAACGGAGTTCCTCAGGGCTCTATACTGAGTGTTACACTTTTCGCTATAGCGATTAATGACGTGCTGGACTGCATAAGGCCCCCTGTTTTGGGTTCTCTTTATGTTGACGATCTGGCGATATTCTGCCGATCATCGACCATCACTAGTGCTGGAAGACTTATCCAATTGTCGCTCAACAAACTCTTCCGATGGTCTTGCCAGAATGGCTTTCGATTCTCAGCCGACAAAACCAAATGCATACACTTCCATCGGCGGCGGGGGGAGTATGTCTCACCGGTTCTAAAACTTGGAGGGCGGATCCTTCCCTATGTTGATTCCATCCGATTCCTCGGTATGACTTTTGACAAACGACTTAATTGGCGCGAGCACATCCTATCAGTAAGGAATAATTGTTTTAAAATATTAAATGTTCTTCGATTCATAAGTCACTCGACTTGGGGCGCTGACCGCACTATCATGCTTTTACTATACCGGTCATTAGTTCGATCAAGACTTGAATACGGGTCTTTCGTTTACGGCTCCGGACAAAAAAGCCTATTTAAGACCATTGACAACGGTACACAATACTGGCTTGAGACTTGCCACCGGCGCATTCAGGACCTCTCCAATCCCGAGCATCTATGCTGACTCTGGGGAGGCACCCCTCTCTACCCGCCACGAGGTACTCATGTGCAACTATGTCGCAAAAGTCTTGTCAATGAAGAACCACCCATGTTTTAACGCAATTTTTAACCCACGGTTTTTAGATGTTTTTAACCGCAGGACAAAGGCAACCAAGCCATTAAGCGTGCGTTTTAAGGAATATATTGACAGCAGTGGCATTGTTTTACCTAATGTGTACCCCTCAGGGTACTCCAAACATCCATTTTGGCCACTATCACAACCGGTGTGTAATTCCGAGCTCCGCTGCAGTAAATCTTTGACCACACCTACGGAGTATCAGCAACTATTTAGAGAAATCCTGGAAAAGTACTCAGACTTCACTGCCATTTACACGGATGGGTCGAAGTCAAACACCTCCTGCGCATGTGCAGTTGTGTCTCCTCATCATGGCGTCACGAAGGTGAAACTTAACTCACTCTGTTCAGTCTTCACTGCGGAATTGTATGCCATTAAGACGGCGCTGCACGGAATCAAGAATGGAAATGCCGCCTACCTCATATGCACGGACTCTGCTAGTAGCCTCCGAGCCATTTCCTCCTTTTCCCCACGAAACCCTCTGGTCCAGGAAATACAACTTGCTCTCTCATCCCTTGGTGAGAAGGGAATCAAAGTCTCTTTTATCTGGATCCCTGGTCATGTGGGGATAAAGGGTAACGAAGAAGCCGATCTAGCCGCCAAAAGTGCCCTGAATGTACCTGATTCCGAAGAAACTCTGATACCCGCCGAGGATCTTAGAGCCGTACTACGAAGCGTAGCTCTAAAGAAGTGGAAAGACAAGTGGTCCGAGCTACAAGGTAATAAACTTCGAACCATAAAGCCTATAACATCACCATGGGCAACCTCTGTGAGGAGTAACCGCAGGGAGGAGGTCGCAATAACCCGACTCAGAATAGGACACTGTGCCTTAACACACGCTTACCTCTTCACAGAAGATAAGTCGCTGCCAATGTGTGAGGATTGCGATATTCCCTTAAGTGTGAAACATATCCTGACCGAATGCAGAAAGTATAGCGGTACATGTCAGAACTTACAAATACGTGGAGAGATAGGAAAAGTTCTTGGAGATGACATTGATTCCATTAATAAAGTCGTAAAATTTTTAAACGTGAGCGGATTAAATAATAAGTTATAGAATCCAACATCCTAAAACTCCGTATAAAAATGAATAGAACATCCACTGATTGTTAATACCGATACTCCGTGGTGCTAAATGACCATAGCTGTCGTCGCACCCTATAAATCCAAACCTACCTACCTACCATTGTTTTCAACACATTATGCCATCATCAGGGTACCACAGTTGGTGTCGGAGAAATAAAGTGTGGAAATTTTACCAGTGTTTCTTATCAAATATGGAAATCCATTGTTTCACAAAATTAGAGCCAATACGCTCTCTTACGTAAGTCTTACGTATGCTGGGCCAGGAGTATAGGCTTGCGGTACTTTAACTTATCGACTTTTACCCTGAAGAAGTGGGACGAGTCTTATGACGAAACGTCGGAATACTTGGCCAGTTCAACCCGTGGGAATTCACTATAAAAATATACACATTGCCGGTAAAGCATTAATCTTTGTTCCATAACAACTGGATATTATAAAGATCAAGTTGATACGTGAAAACTGTAAAAAGATAAAAACTTGATTGACGTTTAAGTCTGAATGAAAACACTGGCTTAAATTTTCGAATCTAGCACATCAACAGAAAAACTTTTTCATAAATCATTGAAACAATGGGAAAATATGTTACAAATACTATTGTAACTAAACATTTAAAATATTTATTAAAACAATTAATCAGGGGATAAAAAGAGAGGGAGGGAACACAATGAAGCCAAAAAAATGTTTGTTCACTTACATCGCCAAAATTTTACAAAATTGTACTGCCACAATAGCCCTTTTGCATAACCAGGACTAAATAATCGTAAATATGGGGAGTCGAAATGACACGTCTACTGCAGTACTGTTCATTGTTCACCTTTCATATTCATCCAGAATGTAGATTTTATCGGAGCATTCTCATTTCAATGGACTTCCTCTGAGTATTATTATAGGGAGGATTTCGATTTCCCTTGCAGTGTAGTGCTGCCATCTTCATGTTTAATCCTCCATTTTTTTACCTCGTATTTCAACCAATATGTCAACTTAATTTAAGGCCCAAAATCAGTAAAAACAGCGACGTAAAGTTTATTATGTAAGCGCTAAATTACGTTCACACATTAATGGCTTTTAAAACTTTTTGGCTGGATAAAAGAAAATTTTAGCTGTAAAAATTAGTCTCAGACTCTGCTACGCTACTCTTTTCACATATTATTTTATTCAATTTGAATCGCACGTTAAGCATCTAAGTATTACAAGTATCTTTTGGATTCTGGATACATGACTACCACACCACAAAACTAAACAAAGCCATAATCCGTAATGAGCCTCTTGATAATACTTCTACAAATACTTCTTTTTAAATGCCAGTGGCCACAGACAATAGCCAGCAGCCTTATTACTAGTTTAGCGGCTAGTTACGTGAAGGGGGCATGAATGGTAATAAAATTACAAATATATCACTTATGCTACAGCAAGAATTTTTATATTTAGTAGCATCCACTATTAATATTAAGTCTTTATTGTCACACCTGAATACACAAAGTATAAATTATTTCCTTTCCTTTAAAAAAATTATACGCATGAACACTCATGAAGAGTTATAGTAGCATCACAGCATGAACACTCATGAACAGTTATAGTAGCATTACAGCATGAACACTCATGAACAGTTATAGTAGCATCACAGTTTTTCATTATTTTCAGAAGATATTCATTTATTCGTTTAACACTGTAAACCTGTTTTTTATGAAGCATATATTCAAGTGAAAAAGGGTTGTTACAATTTTGATAAAGGTGTTTTTGTCCTTGATGAAACCCTATGCACAGAAATAAATAAAGTCTTCGTTGGTTTATTTGTGTGGGTAAGTAATGAATATGACCTGTGGGTAAACACCTTTGTTTTGGTATTGTTCAGGAGGGCTTGTATAAAACTGACTGGGGAAGCGTTGGCCTTAAAGAAATTTTCAAAAGTGATTGATACTGTTGCTGTGTTCTTATATTTTATTAGTTTTTTTATTAGTTTAATTAGATTAGCTCTTATATTTTATTAGTTTAAAGAATAATATCACTCATTTAGCCAAAATTCTCGATTTTCTATCGATATGCGCCGATATACCTCAGTTAATTGGGCAGTACGGTAGAGGAAGAGGCCTAATGGGAGAATCTCTGTAGCGTTCAGTGAAAGAAGGTAGTAGATAACGGGGACTTTCCTGAAGGATAGAAGGAAAGGAAAGAAGTGACCTCAAAGGTTTGCCTGTACCAGAGCCATCACACTTAAGATAACGAAGAATACACCAACGAAAGTAATGAATGATTTCAAATACCGCTGGCCACGAGAGAACAAAAAATTCAGCCTCTCACAACACATTTTTTCGCCAGATTGCCTCTACCATCAATACGAGAGAAGGACACTCAACACTGAATTCGTATAAGAGACTTCACCGAAGGTCAGGGTTTAAGTCGCTTCCCGTTGGTAGAATATAACGACGAATCGAAGTTTTTCAATTAAAATGGTACTTTTCCCTATTCGGCACATTGAGAAATCTCAAATTTACTTCACGTAAACGGTTCAAGTGCATTATTTCACCAAGTATCTACTTACCACATGGTACCACGTAATCTTTCTTATATATATAAAGAGAAAAGTTAACTTGGTTCGAGCACGATTTTTACTAGCCATGAAAAGATATTCCAATTCCATAATAAAATTAAATCATTATTAAAAGAAGCTAAGCGTTCTAAGCTAGTATCTAGAATGCCAGTGGTCACAGACAGTAGCCAGCAGCCATATTACTAGTTTAGAGAGCTGGTTATGTGAAGGGGGCATGAATGGTAATATAATTACATATATCACTTATGCTACTGCAAGAATTTTGATTTTTAGTAATATCCATCACTTCTATTAAGTCTTTATTGTCACACCAGAACGAAAAATTCGTTTTTCCACCCCGTTGTATTCACGTTACATAGAGTTTATTTAACCTTAAGCACGAGTTTATTGGTAAGTTCTACGGATAGCGATGAAAAAATGAAGGAAATAATATTGAAAGTTAGAAGTATTTGTAGAGTATTTGCTTCCTGAAAAACCAGTACGTCAATTACACAGGTATAATGATATTTTATTAAGTTATGAAATGTACATCATTTAGGAAACAACTAAAAACATCCATTGAAAAAAGAATCCCGCAACTATCAAAAACAATACCGTACTTTTCTTCCATTGTACGTGAAGTATTGACAGAGTTTTAAGTGATAGATAACAGTTATAAACGAAGAAATTTTCCATGATCTAACAAGTTTACGTGGACAAAGCAGTACTTCCCCCCCTAGTTATGAAATAGACCATTCTTTAAAAGTCATAAATTTGATGAAATGATTTATTTGAATTGATTTTTTATTAACAGACCATTAGGAACTATTTACGTAATACTGTATTGCAAAAACTAATAACAGCCTTCATCACTTTTCAGCGAGCATGTACTTCTGCCTCCTATGTACTATTTGATGAATATGTGCTACTAAGCCACGCATTTCGGCTACCACGCACGCAGCGCGGTTTTCAGAGTGTAGCAGACTCCTCTCCCGAGACCAACTCGCGAGCCGACAGCCGATCAACCGCAGGAATCTGCAGTCCGTGCGGTTGAAAGCCGCATATCAGTGTCGGCGCCCCAATTACCGGTGCGCTCCCGAACACTCCATTACATGGGATATGGCAGAAACTAACTCTTCGATTGAGATACTCCGATCGCTAACGAATAAAAGCGGGCATCAACTACGGTAGCATTTCCCATAAAGGTAGTATGAGCGAAATATCATTTTACCCAGAAATCAATGAATTTGGTCTCATTTTAAAGAAAAATATATCACCCTTCCATTGACACCATAAATTCACCTCTTACCACATTACTTAACGAGATATTTGCCAAAATAACCAGCCCTTTTACATAGGAAATGGTACGTGTATCCACTCCAGAGAGACCTTATATTAAACATGAGGCATTCCCTACACTTAGATCTCGTCAAAAAATTAACAGCGTGTAGTTTGTGTATTTCCTCAGATATTTTTCAAAATTAATCATATTGTCACCGCAGTAAATTTTTCGAGATCACAATAAACATTCCGTTTTGATGGTGTTTCAAACGTACCGCGTGAAAAAATGAGTCACGTTAAAGACTTATTTAGATATTTTTATTTGATTACTTACAATATCTGCCATGTAAAACTATTTCATTGCACCATTAATAATGCAATATTTAATTCCTGTGGCTAACAGTTGGTGAAATCAAAACGTTTATATCGAATATGGTCTCTATTATGACCAGGGAACTATCTCGCTCGCACTACCTTAACGAGATTGAGATGAAGGGGAAAAATTCAAATGCGTGAGCATTTTCGAGATATTTTTCCGCGAATATCCATCACTCATTTTGATCGGATCGATCGTACTAATTCCCTAAAAACGTCACAGACAAATCTTTTTGCCTAAGATGTGATATAGTGTTCCACATTCGGTCGTCAGCGCGGGCCTCCGGTCCCATTGTCCGGTTTTCCCATTTCCTGACAAAGCCGTCGTCAACTGTCCGACAGATAAGAATGTCTCGACGAAAAATCCACTGGAGTGTTAATTGAACTGCCATTATCGGTCTGACAATTATCCAGCCGATTAGCATTCAACCTAAACAATTCCTTTCATAATTACGAGTGAAACAAGAACAACGTAATTTTATTGGCTAAAGTTTCCATTCCTTCCATTATCTTTTAACAGCGTAAATAATAATGAGAGTTGCAGGAGATATTTTTATCCTACTCATAGATGATTACGTGTATAAAATTTGACGATATATACAAATCAACACGCACCTTTGACAAAATAAGACACTTCACGCGAGTAAAACGCTGAGGAACTTATAACATACATTTTCAAACACTGAACTCCGAATAATAAATACTGTGCAAAACGTTAGCTATGAAGAATTCGTTGGGAAAATTTTGAATAAATGGACAAATTGCAATATTTACCCTCGTGCACAATATTCGTTCAACTCTAAAAGGCATGTTAGTAATATTAATATGCAATAGCATTATTTACTCGGCATGATACCTTGATATTGTCAGCAGAACTTATAATTACATGAAACGTATCATTTCACGTTCTTTTGGGAAAAATCAGTAAACATGGAATTGACTTATTTTTAAATGTACGCCAAGTGCCCTGAGGCTACGAGTTGAAATAGCACTAAAACGCCAAGGAATCAAATCGGAAACAAGCTATTTTTCAACTGTGGATAAAAGTATCTTTTGGATTTACTGCGTTATAATTACTATTCAAGCAACAGTTTCGCCTGGCTATTCTGCTGGCTTCGTCAGGCTCTCTGAGACAACGATCGTAAATAAATAAATAAACAAACTTCGAGGTTTATTATGTAACAGAATTCCTTGTACTTGAATTTCGTAAAACTCATTTCGCGTAAGGGAGTTTGTAGCCATCCTCTCTGTTTAAATTGTTTGGTCCTTTTTCTATTTCAATGACTTCCCTGATGACTTTTTTTCTAATTTTCAATTTTATCCATAAAAATTACTAAACAGTATACGCATACTAAGTTTTGCGTAAATCCGCACATAAGTGAAAACAGCATGACCCCCTTGACCGTATTACTTGCATTCCTCAAGAAAATTCAAGCGAGGTTAGTCAAATTCTGTCGGCGCTGAACTTCTTCGGAAGAAAGCAGTGGTAAATGTACTATATCTATGAATGTCTTGCAAGCCACCACTAGGGTGTGTGGTACAGAATGATTTCACATCAGGAACGCAATGCTCTTCCCAGCTGAAATCAGAACCGGCACGCTCGCCCAGATGCTAGGCGCAGGTCAATAGCAGTCAGGATGACAATACGCGGTCAGACCAGAAAATAGGAGGGTGCTACTTGAACGAACAGGTTACCATGCAGTATACTATGAAAGATACGACTGCTGGTTTGACTAATGAACTGTACTACAAGGTATTAAATCATCCAGGACCTATATCCTTCCGGAAACTTCAAGCGAGGGCAGTAGCCAAATTATGCTGTGTTATTTAGCACAGGAGCAAAACCTACTTTACCCAGTGTGGAGTCAATGTTTACCAGAACTGATCTATCGCAACTATTATGGTCCCTTATAGTACGTGAAAATGGCATTTTAAATCTATTAGTTCTACAGTCAATATCCTTGATTGCATGCCTGTGATCATTTCTACCATAATACTTTGGCACAAGCAGAAAGTCTTGAACTTAAGGCAAACAATATTTTACATCAAACTTTCGTAAAAGATTGAATCTATATTTTTCCCTTCGATCAGATAGAGGTTCTCATTCTAAATATCACAACAATTCAGTAACACTACTGCGTTTACCGTAATATTGTTTTCACAAATCTTGCTGCTCTCTGCTGTGTTCCATCTAAATCTGAAGTAACGGCTACACGAAGATGAAATGACGTCCAAGAAAGGTAATCCTTTCCTTATCAGATTATTTCTCTGGTTACTAAAAGAAAATAGTAAGGTGACCGAGTTGAGGAGCTGAAAATGATAACTGAACAGGGAATTGGATGGGAGAGAACCAGGTGGCTCTGAAGGACTTGACTTTATGCATGTGATCATTTCTACGAAAATACTATGGCTCTAGCAGAATATGTTGAACGTCCGGCTAAAAAATGGACCAAGTCAAACTTTCGTAAAAAAATCAATATATATTTTTCCCTTCGGTCAGATAGAGATTCCTATCCTATGTTTCCCAACAATTCAGTAACACAACAATGTTTACCATACTAATTCTTCACTAATCTTACACTCTGCTGCAATCGATCTAAATGTAAAAGTACTACTACACGGCGAAGAAATGAGAAGGTCTACGAAAGCTAATCCTTTCCTTAGCTCAGGTTAGCTCGGATCTTCATAAGATAAAAAAGGAACGGGACCATTGGTATATGAGGAGCTGAAAATGATAAATGAACAGAGAGTTAGTTGGATGGGAGAGAGCTAGATGTCTCTGAAGGACGTCCCGAGCCACATTGGCCGAATAGGGCATCTCTTTCGCACTTTAAAAACCTCCCCATTCTTCTCGATCGTCGATCCATTATGGGAAAGAGATGGGAGGGGGAGTGGCTCCAGGCAGTTCCATTATCGCCTTATTCATCTTCTCCAACGATTCCTCCGACTCGGATAGATCGGGCCAGCTCTGAGCCAGATCGACCCCTTTTACCCACTTCTACTTCAGAGGTCGTCAACACCCCCTCACCCCCTCCACCTTCCCGGCATCCTCTCGCCATATATAAATGTCCGATATCCACGACCTTGCCTATTCCCGCTCATTCCGACTCGGACTGCAATTCCAACTGTGAACAGAGATGGATATTTATGTACCCCGTAAAGTCCCAATAACATCCCATTTAACTCTTGACAATGAGCCAGTTACATGACAGCAGAAGACCGAATGGGCTTGAATTTAAGGCCATCCAAATGAAACAAGAGATGAAATTCGCCATGAAACAATCATTTGACTTGACCAGGATACGAACTCGGATCTCAGGTGTGTTAGCCACATATATATACCACCAAGCCATCTTCCTTCGAGACGATTTTCGAGGGGGGTTCATGCGAACTAAGTGTTCACGCCTCAAGTCTACATTGTGGCACAAGAGACGATAGTCGCGCATACTAAGTCACTATCGCAGTGGATCAACCCAACGTTGTCGTATATGACGACATAATTGACGAAATTCCAATCACTGTACTGTGGAATGATGTGGTACGAAGTCACTCGCACTCGCAAGGGTTGAATTTCGCCAAATGCTTTAAGTCGGAACCATGGAATATACATATGGATGGTGGACTCGTCGCCAAACACTGTTGCCTAGAATTCCGTAAACAAACAACTTCGTCGATTGTGGCACCGTCTAGTGATGAAAGACGGCAGTTCAAATGTAAATAGAGAGCACAGATCGCAAATAATCACATCTTACCGGTTTTACTTCCAGTAATCATAATGCAGTGGATAAAATATGTAGTACTGCACGCGGGACGTAATTTCACTCTTTTTTACTACTGTCCAGACTACAGACATATTTAATCCCTCGCCAAATTTAATTACACAAATGCACAATTTACTACTTAGCACTTCGGGAATATTGTTCTAGGGCAATTTAATAATAATAGGTACGAGGTGAAAAAATGGAATGAATAAGAAGACGGATACAATTACGATAAGGATTTCAAAACCAAGATCCGACAATATCATCTAGGGATAAGAAATTGAGCCAATAACTATCATTTTAACCTTTGCTGTAAGTCACTTCCTACTCTTAGGAGTTGAAGAATCAAAAAGCAATTGCAAATAAAGAAGAGATTGTTGAACCTATTCCGAGGCCACACATGAATAGTGCTCATTACTTAATAGGGTTACACATTAACATCCACATAAATCTATCTGGATCATACCTTCTGATTCCTAAGGCTCTCAACAGGTAGTAAACAAAAAGAATGTAGCAGTAAATTAACAGTAAAAGATCCATACAATAGAGAAAAGGCTCACGATGGAAGTTTCATATACCTCTTAAACACTTCCTGTAGTAGATCTTTCTTCTCTAGCAATTATAAAGTAACTGTTAGGTCTCAAATATAGCCAGCTATCATTCACAGCATCAAGTAGTTCATATCCCTTCAATCGTTATTGAATATTCACCACAGTCTCACGTCAACAACAATTAACAACGGCCATTTACGAGTCGAATGAGAAGACTTTTTTCTAAGTAGCACCGAGGACTGGGCGACCTAAATGTGGAAATTTAAGCAACACGTTGCCTAGGCAACCATTCCAAACATTTGAATCTATTATGTACATATATTAATGGGAGGAATCTGCGTTTAGAAGAACTGTTTTCTCAAGATATACAAAATTAGCTGTAAGGAGAAGATTTAGGATTTAAGTTGTCTTGTATATTTTTTTTATTTTATGTAGATACTCCTTTGGGTAAAATCTTAGAGAACAATGCGTTAAACCGAAGTTTTTCTTGCAAATATAACTTGAAGTTGCATAGCACTAATTGGAAGAAGCAAAGGGAAAAATATTACTTTCTAAATAAGGAATTTAATTTTCACGGAAAACAGGTAACTGCCGTGGAATCGATTAAAATAAATAAATCAGACGTGACTTACCACCTTATTTATCCACTTATCAAATAATTACTGCGACAGTTGAAGTTAAAATGTGGCAATTCGAAAGTAACGGCGCTTCAGTCGACGTCTGAGGCTAGAAAAAAAGAGAACAATAAAATTCTGTGGCGGTAAGAGATGTACCGCCACCTGATGGCTGCAGGACAAATGTCAAAAACAAGTGCAACCCGGAAGGTGACGGGCGGAGAGTATATAAACGCCGCTTGAGAGAGTACGAGAGGAGATTTTTGACCGACGAGCACCCGAGCACACGACGTGAGCTGGCGAATACAGTGCCAAACGTTAAAAAAGACGTTAAAATACTTGTTTTGAGAGAATATTGTGTTTTTCTGATTCCCTCCCCACCAGCCAGTGGACGACCTCCATCCCGGCATTCTTCAACCCAACAATCAAGAAAATTTAGAATACATTCCTGAAGTAATCAGCATGTTTTGCGACTATTTTGGTTTTCATTAGGCACTGCATGCCATCACCGAAAACAGGATTATTTATTAAACCTATCAAAAAAATTGGTATTTAGTATTCGTTTTGACTAAAAAAATCCGCACCGGAACATTCCGATTGCAGTGTGAACCGTATATTTTGATAGTCATAATAGAGACCATACTTAATTATTAAATAAAGTTTTTCAAATCGAATTAAAATGCAAGATTACCGATATATAATTAAATTTGCCCAGAGAAACAGCGCTTCCGTAACAGGTCTTACTGAGTAAAAACCACTCACGATTTTCTTTATCACAATGTGTTTTACCTCACTGTGGCATTAAATATCATACCATAATTTCGTGAATCGCGTTGGGCAAGCTACTTAAGTGCGTGAAAAGGTAGCAAGGGCTAAATTCATCATGAATATCGACCACTTTCACGTGATAAAACATGAAATAGTTATACTCGCCTTTTCAATAATGTCTGGACGAAATAAGAAGAGGGAGACGATATGAGGAATTCAAGATCTAATGGCGGGTCATCCATGGGAGTGAAAACGGAAAGGTTTATCAAAAAATTAGGACGTTATAACAAGTGCTGCCCACAAACCATTCTATTAGCTGGTGGAATACTCAATTGAATTAAGGAGTTCACTAATATGTCAAACAATATTTTGAGGCTTACTTACAGAATTTCCGACAACTCCGCAATTCAGCCATGCTGCCTTTATAGTAAAGGAACACGTATCCATTCCACTCACCTAAAATTGAAATAGAAAAAAACATACAGTTAGGGCTTCATAAAGCAGTCTTTTCAACGTTTATCATCATCTCATGTTCATAAAACACCACAAGTACCAACATTCATGAAAAAGGAAACCATATCTGATGCAGGATTTACATGTCCAATACCAACTGTTAATCCGTCTTAGAGGTCGTACGTTCAATTCACGGCTTTTCGAGAGAAAAAACAGCACGCGAATGACCCTTTTCTGTAAGAGCCAAACACCTACTTTTTGTTAAACCATTCAAAATATTACAATGAAATTAATTTATATAACCAAAAAAATAACGAAATGTTGTAATTTGAAGGTTCAAAATCTCAACAAAGGAATTTTATCAAGTTTATGTGCATTCCCAATTCATTTTACAATGCTGAGCATGATAATGTAACAAGTAAAATATTTTTCTCATTAAACAGGTTTGATTGGACCTTAAAGGATTGGATTGGTTCTTAATGTGTATCCGATACCAACGTAAGTCAAAGTTAGTATTTTAATTACAGTGTATACATATTATAGAAGATTAACCGGTGTGCGATCGAAAATAACGAGGCAGTATGGAGGTTGAGAGGAGGAAACTTGAGGAGCCCGAGTAGGAAGTTGGAAGAGGTGAACTGGGGCGATGGGTTGCCGGAGGCAGTCAAGGAGGAGAGGATGACGGATAAGAAAGAGAATAGGATTCATAAACGGTTAGAATGGGGGTCGGCTGTGTGCCTAGCTGAAGGATGGATAGAAATCGGATGAAGAAGTGGAGGCCTGCGCATGTAAAAATCTTGACGATTTGTCCTCTTATCAATTTTAACCTATATCGACTCATAGATTACCCTAATTATAATAAATGAGACACTTACAACAATTTTAAAATGTAATTCAGCTAAATTGATTTTTAAAATGTCCAATTTTGGAGAAAATTTCCACTTTTATTAAGAAAACGTTTCCGAAAGTTCCAGATTTGAGTGTATGGTCACGGGAGGCCCGTGAGAAAATAATTATAGAGACATTTTCTCATTCGATCAGTTGAGAGGTAGGTTTTTGAACAGTACTTGTACTAACGTCCTAATTTATACCACACGGTTCAGTTCTCTTTCCCCTATAGGTGATCCGCCATTAAATCTCCCTTGACTTCCTCATATCTTCTCCCTCTTTTTATTTCGTCCTGAATTCCTATTCTCCTCCTTCCTCTTCCCATCTTCCCCTGTGTTCACTCCTCTATTGCCTTCTCCAGCATTCTCTCTTTTCAAAACATTCTCCATCCATCTTTTTTGTATCCTCCGAACCTCCGCTACTAGCATCCTCTCCCAGTTAGCTGTATCCAATACATCCTTGTTTGTCCTTCTCGCCAACCTCACCTTCTCCATACCCATATTTCAAACGCCTCACGTCTACGTACATCCTCCCTTCGCAATGACCAAGACTCCGACCCATATATAGCCACGTTCCATATTAGAGTTTTCACCAGCCTTTTCTTAGGCATGTACTCTTATCTCCCTTCGCATATTCCCTCGTCTTTGAAAATGCTTCTTTAACCATGGCAATTCTACATCTAAAATGTTATTTTTTTACCCGGAAAAGTCTCGGTGGATCATTTCTATGCAATTTCGACTCTGTGTATGTTGAACAGACCTTGTGTTAGTGTTTATTTACTGATTATAATAACTAACTTCTCGCTCTGCTTGATAAGTCTCGGGTCATATTGTCTTCTGCAGGAATGACTATTTAGCACCCAGCATGAATCAATATTAATAATTCTAATTAGTGGCATCTTAACCCCGTGTGACCTTGTTCGTAATTGTAACTCTCCCTTAGTGTCATACAATTATTATATCAATGTCAGGAACATTACAGAGACAATTGCAGGGGATAACTTGCCCCGAGACAATGAAATCAAAAGAAAAGTTTTGCCAACAACATTACGCGGAGCACATAGTTTCCTAATCGCTTCATTCTTCTCTCAACGCCATTCTTTATATTTTCATTAATTTCTCACTCCACTCCCATTCCAAAGAAAAACACACACCACCCGGCTGGTTTTGAACTGTTACGGAATCCCTTGGTTTTCTTCTTATTATACATAATAAAAAAAAGTTATAAAAATCTTCCTGCATTTTACATACGATATATTACGTAGCGTCCCGTAATGCATCACAACAGAGGGCGTGGCAGAGGGAGTTGTGACATCGGTAAATTTTGATTTTTTTTAATTGGAGAAAGTGTACATGCAAATAAGCTTCATTAAAAGCTACGAGAGCTTTGGGTGAGTTATGGTCACGAGTTGTGCGAGGCAGAAAGCTCAATTAATTTAAATCTATCAGTCTTTGCGTCCATCCCCCTTAATTTATCTGGGAGTTCAAGTCCGCCGTAGCAAGGCAGCCTCATCACCACGACTTCAGAGGAGGGTTCGGGTCCCCAGGATCTTCCAGAAGGTTACTGGCAGTCATTCCTCTCTAATCGGATAAAAGGGCCATTTCCAGGGACCACGCGATAGTAGAGACCTCGCAACAGGCTAGTAAGTCGTCTACGTTAACACCATGAGTACAATACTTACTTCGTACTTACCACGCACAATCAGCGACCAAAAAGCAAATTGAACTCCACTAAATACACTCCCATAATACACATCACCATTTCACCTCCCAAAAGCTTACCCCTTGCCTTTTTGAACGGCTGGTGTCCTTGCACCCCCTGCTACACGCCCAAGTGGCGGCTCGCCAGGTAATGTGTAGATCTACATGAATGAATACTAACGACGTAATATCTCGTTCCGTAAATCTTTCAAAAACTGCTGGTGAAGTAACATTACGTTTCACTTAATTTTCAAGAATATTTGGCATATATTATATAGGCGTCAAACACAATAATACCTAACTTCTATTCGATGAATCATATGAAAATGAGTTAAAAACTTGAAGTTATACACCGAAAGACAGAATGGGTTGTATTTCCGTAAGTTTACAGCCAAATTTACAAAAAATCTACAAATTAATAATATAAGAAAGCACTACTCCAGCATAAAACATAAAAATGAAGGAACGAGTTACAATTAATGTATCATCTATTAAGGAATTTTCATCGCGACTGTATGAGTCAAAACAGATTATAATTTCCACCTTCTTCCTTGAACTTTTAAATAAAAATTGCTTCCACTGATGATATCCCTAAGGTATTATTGCGAGAAAAGATAAAATTTAAAAAATATGCTGATTATTTCACGTTTACATTTCTTATGAACTCCTTAATTTGGCTAGATCTGGGTTCGAACCCCAGCCAAATCAAGAGATTTTCAACAGCAAATTCCACCCTCTTCGGATTGTATCTTTGCGCTCACGCGAGTAAATGCGAAGCAAACAATTTTCGCAACCACAATGATTAGCAAATTTTTCAAAAGTCAGTCGTTCTAAGCGACGATATTTGGTTAAATTTTCTCTTACGTGGCATACTATACACGACCACGTCTCCTGTGCGCCTATGTAGACCGGGAGCAAGAAAAACTTGCTTATATAAACCACAGCTAAAATTCGCCTTGAACTCGGTTTTGTTAATGGCCAACACACCTGCAAAGCATTTTAGAAATCGGGATCCAAATCTCGGTCAAGTCAAAAGACTTTTATCCATGGAAAACTTTACTCTCTTTGGGGTTCATCTTATGTTTGCCATATAATTCAAAAGCAGCCTCATTTATCTTAAACTAACGCACTTTGACTCCATAAGTTGACGCAGTACAGAAAACACTCGCCAAATTCTCTGCTTCCCACAATACATAAGCACTGGTGGCGTAAATTTCACGCATTATTTTCTGTAAATGAATTTAAAAGACCGAAAAAATATCAATATCATTAAAAAAATTACCAATGATTGAAACCTATATAAAAATTCTATCGATTCGGGTAACAAAACAATGAAATTTGCGGCGAGAGAAATTTACGTTGCTCAACGCCCAAAAACGAAGACATTAACGCGCACTACTCTACGATATTTCAAGAAAAAAAATCCTCGGTGAATTACAAGATGAAAACTCCACGTCATTCTGGTCTTAAGCGATAGAGTGCCAAGGCGAATCTTCGACAGTAGAGTCTTTACAGGATACAAACGGCAAAGTAGTCACCGATAGCATCGATAAAGCCAACTTATTAAACCACGACTACGAAAGTGTATTCACGAAGGATGACACAATACACAATTTAGACATTCCTGACTTTAACGAGCCGATGGCTGACATAACAAATCAACGTTATGGAATAATTAAACAACTGTGTTCGATTAGAAGTAACAAGTCCCCATGCCCAGAAGGAATACACCCCCTACCACACGCCTATGCGGGGGCTCGCAGGGTAGTATGTAGATGTAGATATACAGATATATATTAACATGAACTCAGCTTTACACAAAGATTACCATTATGAGTATTTTAGTAAAAATATACTTATTAATAACACATTTGGAAGTTGTGGAGTCGGAATGCTTGTAGAAGCACGTTAAAATCACAGTTCAACTCGCTTATCACTGGAGCTATTTTATTCATTGCTATTTTTGCTGGTCACTTACCCACCTGCGTTGCTACGAAGAGTACACTTTTCGGAAAAAAATTAAGAGGATGATGAAAAGTTTTAGCATTCCCAGAACGATTTATCGCCAGCAAACATTTAGACCTGCATTGTTAGATACTCCATGCAGAGCGTGTTACACAAAGAGGATTTGAAATTCGTGGACATGTCAACCTGGTTTGGCCGCGGCGCAAACAAGTGCCCAGCTGGATCCACATTTGAACGAACGAACGGCGGGGAAATAATGGAAACTAGCACAGAGGTCAATGAAAATCCCCATAAAAAGGCACAAGTAACGATTGCGCTGTCCAAATCGTGCAGCCGGTCAATACCGAAGGGATTCGTGTGTCCGCCCGGGGAATCCTTGGCTAATAGGCATTTCCCATCGGTCATATGGATCAACTTTCCCATGCAACACAGAGATATTTGATACGGGGGTTGCATAAATACAAATGAAAGCCACGCACTAGTTAAATATTGGCAGTATCTGGCAGAACGTCGTAACATGGCCATAGTAAACTTTATACAGAGCCGCTACAGCTCGAAGGTTGTATGCAATGTTTAGTTAGGCTACTAAAAAAATCTAACGTTAGTTTTAGATGACATATAAGATATAGTTTTATCCCCATAACAAATACTCAGAACAGACGAAAAGCGCGAGGTAATACAATTTCACCATAAGTCACATAGAAAGCATCTACATCTGCATACTACCCTGCGAGCCGCCGCATAGGCGTGTAGTGTAAGGGATAAGGTTTTTGGAGATGAAATGGTGATATGTATTATGGGAGTGTATTTAGTGGAGCTCAGATTCTACTGTGATCGCTCATTGTGCTGGGAAAGAACGAGTTCTTGAATCTGCCTCTTCGGCAATGTATCGCTCCCATTTTATCGCTTCTGTCAGATGCAGAAATGTAATGAGGCATCATAATAATATTCTCTGCGTCGCTCTGAAACACATCAGTTCTGAATTCCTCTAACGAGCTAAGACAAGCGTGTAACATCCGAGTCTCCAGGGGCTCCCACCTTAATCCATCTAAAAGTTGTGAGACTATTTGTTCGCTCGTGGCAGCTTTTAACGCATCTATTAAAGTGAGGAAATAGAGAGAAGCATGGATGATAGGTACATTTATATGTGATAGAATGATAGAATGAGAATCGCAGAAATCATTATAACCCGAAGGTTAGCCCGAATCTACAAAACAAAACGAAATGAAAATCTATAAATCCCGAGGGTAACGAAGTTTGCGCCGAACAAACAATGCAATTCCACCGTTATTAATTGGTTGCAGTAAGAAGTATAAAAAACTGGGGATTGGGCGAAAACTACGATTCTCTGGTAAGAATGTGTGTTCCTCGCTATGGATGAGGAGTGATGCATCAATTTTAGGATACCAGGACCGAGGTGAAATGTCCCGGTATCCTCAAAATATTTTTAGGAAGTTATTGGTCATATTCCTCAAATGTTTATAGGTCGAAATGTACCCACCTCATTGCGTTCCTTATTAGGCTTAACCTCACGGACAGAGGTGCTAATTGCACACTATGGATTTAACTAGGAGTGTTAAATACCTATTTTGTTCCTTTAAAAGACCTCATAAATCCACACAAGAGAACGACACTTAGAAGTCATACGGTGGACCGAGTCTTTTTTGTTTACGTACGAATTTGCGCGAAACATTTCATGCGCGTATTCATCAGAAATATGAGTATACAAAACGAAAAGTTGCATATCACTGATTGGGTTTCTTGGAAACTTAATGTTACTTTAACACGAGGCCTTATGGCACTTCTCATGGGGGCTTTAAGGATAAAGTTTTCCTCACAAGTACCGTGCATGTAATGCCAGAGTTACCAGTATGCGAGCGCTAAGCGCTACAGTCCACGGGGTACAGCCAAAATTTAAACACAAGGGTGTTTATTTTGGACTCTTTCAAATAACTGCGGAACTATCCACGCCAGTGGAAGAGGATGCCTATGTAGCTTATGACACTAGATATATATTTCGAAAAAAAGCCTATGGCATATGTACAGATTTTCTCATCAATGCGAAAACATACCTTTCATACTGTCAAAATGGTTTCTACTAAGTATCATGTTGTAATGGAGAATGAAAAACATATTTTTATAAACGGTGTTCGCTAAAATTTTAAATTCCGCTTCGTAAATCCAAGTCGTAACAATGCTTTAATTGGGACGTAAATATTAATAGTATAATTTTTACATTACTAAAATTACAACATGGATGGTTTTTTCAAAATGTTATTTCAAGTATAGATATTTGTAATTAATTATATGTTGATTTTTCTAACTTGTTTTTAAGAATCAAACGAATACTGCATTATTGTACTGTACTGTGCTGTACAATTTGCTGTGAATAGTGTACTGTAAATATTATCACTTCTACAATTATTACAATATCGATCAGTCGAAATCCTCATATCGCGAGCCAACGTTTTGCACCGTATTATCCTGAATTCAATTTTTGAAAATTTAAGCTGAATAAAAATCTGATTTTTACTCGCGCGTAATGTCTTATTTTTTATAACGTGGGTTTTGGTTTGTAAATATCGCAGAAATTAACGTCGAGAATCAACAAAAAAGAATAAAAATAGCTCCTGCAACTGTCATTCACTATTTACGCCGGTTGAAGATAATGAAAGGTTCAGAAAAACAGCCAATCTTATTTTGTTGTTCCTGTTTCAGTCGTTATTATAAAAGGCAAAAATTTTTGTTAAAGTATAAATTGATGTAATACGTAAGTGAAGTGTGGTGTGAAGTGAATGTTTTTCAATTTACTCGAAAATCTATTAAAATGTGCACTCAATGACTCACGATTCGTGCTCCAACCACCTCATTCGGCTACAGAACTCTTCGCGATATCGATTGTCGAGTCCCGGTCAAGGCGAAGGCGAACTTCCCTTTGGAATTGCGCACTTGAGGCTCGTAACATTCGCAGTTACTTCAGTTTATATCGAAATTGATCGAATCAATGGATAAATGCGAAATAACAGAAGGCTATGTCACCGCCGAAGAGAGAAGCTGCATGTAGAAGTCACCTTTAGAGGAGAGAAATTAGAGAAAAAGGATTCCTTCACCCATCTCGGAAATACCATCGCGTGGGACGGAAAAAGTAGCTCAAGCTAAGAAGGCGTTCTTGGGAAAAATACAACTGCTGTGCTCAAAGAAGATAGGAATAAAAACCAGGAAACAGTATGTGAAAACATTTGTGTGGAGCGTAGCACTCTATGGATCATAAGAATGGACCATTAGAAAATCAGATCAGAGAAGACTAGAAGCCTTCAAAATCTAGTGCTGGGGGAGGATGCTGACGATAAAATAAGAACCTATGAAGTGTACAGACGAGTAGAAGAGGAGACGACCATATGGAACAACATACAGGGTTTGTGAAGAACATCATTGAAGGTAATATAGAGGAAAAAGTCCCCAGAGGAAGACCCAGGATTAAGTTCATGGACCAAATAAAGAGGAAAGAATAGAGGAAGAGATACAAGGAGGTAAGGGAACTAGCATTAGATAGGGAAGGGTGGAGGGCTGCAGTCAACCAATCTTAGGATTGAACGACCAATCACATACCACCGCCGTCTATGACAAACTATCATTTTTTCTCCCTTGGTCACCTTCTTCCATCCCTCAAACCACGACGGGTCCTAAAGCACTGGCGCGGAAGATCTTTCTGGAACATTCCGCGGAGAGATGACGCATCCTATGGACCCCATTTCCCCGGATCCAATTCCTTCTCCTACACGACCGACCGAATTCTTCACCTCCCGCCACAGCCACACACAAAAGGCCGCGATCGGATGCGACGCAGGTGTCCGATGGAATTCCCATTACCGCCAATGTCGTTCCGATCGGATACACACGACCTCCATACGGCAGGTTGAGTGCCAAAATTACCAACACGCAGAAGCACGCCATTGCGACGAAAGATCAATACTTATCTCGTCTTCATAAATTTGCGACGATCAACAGACGATCACGATACAGTGCGTTTCACGTTTTACGTCGTTTCACACGATACTTGAGGCTGTAAAAGACTTGGTATGGTAGCCGGTGCTGGATTTTGAGGAAGGAATTCAGTACAATTTACCGTTTCAGAGGGTTTTACATAATTGAGGTAGATGGAGATGGCGCTTACAATGGTAGCCAGTGCTAGAAACTGGAACGTGGTCGTGACCTTTACGTCTTCTTTGTTAACCCCGATTTTCTTTTACCGTTTACGGGCTGAAGCGCAAATTTTGCAATTTTACGAAGATTTCCATCAATAACTTATTTAAAATCAGCATAGATCAGCTTTTTTAATACGCATCACCCTAATAAATATTCCATTCATTATTTAAATTAATAATAATACGCATTCTCAGCGAAAACGACGGTAAAATCGAATACAGTCCATAAAACTACGCAGCCAGAATATATTTCAACAGTTACTCACCTTAAATTTCGAAACAGATGGTGGCTATTGTTCCTGTACATCCGCTTTTCCGTAGTGCTATCCAAAGAAAAGTAAGGAAAGAGCAGGGATTATCAATATGGTTGTTATTTCGGCTGTCAGGTACGTTTTCATGATGTAAGGACCTCTCCTTCTACTTCAATGATTTCACACGTAACTGAATTTGTAACAGCGAGGAATGAGTATTTTTAAAAATCTTACTCGAGCGAATGTCTTCTATAATTTTAAGTAGACCAATCTAATTCAGCGAGAGACTTTCGAAAGAGAAAAATATCACTAATATTCTACGCGATTCTCCTCCTAGTCCGCCCAAGATCATAGCGCATCGGCAGCTTAACTGGCTAAAGCACTCGGCCGGAAATCGAGGGATCCGGGTTCGAATGCCGGTCAAAGCGGATGATTTTTTTCTGTGGAATTTTAGACAATTGTACATTTCGGGCGACTCCTTAAAAGTGGAAATCCGTGGCTAGTCCCCGATAGGTTAAAAATCTGTCAAATAGAGTGAACGCCTCTCTGTGTTAATAGTACTATCTTTCCTCGTGGGCAGTGGCGCTTAGCGCACGATGCTACTGGTTGTTACATTGTATGTCCGGCAGTCGAGAACACCTGGTCCCGTATAGGTCACGCCTCGGTAGCTTAACTGGCTAAAGCACTCGGCCGGAAATCGAGAGATCCGGATTCGAATCCCGGTCAAAGCGGATGATTTTTTTCTGTGGAATTTTGCACAATCATAGCGCAGTTGAAATACACTGATTTCGCTAAGAATTCAATGATAATACAGCAATTACGTAATACCTTTACATTACGATCGTATGATTCCAACAAACGCCACCATCATGGATTCTCCAGTCACGCAATTCCTCTCCCGTAACGCCATTGAACGTGATTATTAATATGCTGTATTTTTGACAGCCAAGGGCACTTTTATCTTGGGCACACTATAATGTAGTTTTCCAACAGTTAATGAACAAATTATGTCTGAAGTCACTCGCACTGGTGCATATACACCAAGGGAAGAAAACTGCTAGAGAAAATTATTTCACTAGACCGGGATTCGTGCCGGGAGATCCCAATCTCTGGTCAGGTGTGTTAGCTACACCACCATGCCATCTTTATTCAAGGCAAATTATGGAAAATAAATTTCGCACTGCGAATATCATACCTTGGTGTAAATAGACCCGTGCGAATTACTTAGTACAATCACTTATGCATGCAATGATGGTAACTGTCAAGTTCGTCGGTAAAAAACGAAGATGTTGGGTTCATTACATCAACATTGGCATAGTAGGCACGATTTCCGTCTCCCGTGTCAGAATTTGGAATTGAGACGCAAACCCCGTCGAAATTCGCCTTGAAGAAAGATGGCTTGTTATTCTGTCTAACATACTTGTAATTGGGAGATCCAGATTCGAATAACAAATGAGTTAAATGATTTTTTTCATTGAAAATTGTATCCCTTGGTCTATAATTTCGTGTTCCATTTTGTTTACACTTACGGTCCCTGCCACCAGCTGCCTCTAACTGCTGAACATTTCTCACACTAGTCAATTCTCTTCCTAACATGTCCCTGTTGCAGGCATTATCCTTTAACATGTTACCCAAGCTACTAAATTTTCTCCACTTACTCCAGATTGAGCCCTTCCTCGAAAAAAGGCAGACAACGTCGCGCTCCAAAACATATCCCAGCGAGATGGTACACAACATAGCGTGCAAGATGGATTACGAAAAGCACTAAGCTGGAATTAATCCGAATTATTGATGAGTAGAAAAAAATAATTTCATGGAAACAGCACGCGTTGCGTGGCCATTTGATGGATTCGGTTAAAATTAAAGGACGTTTTCCGCCCATTACGGCTTGCTCACTACAGAACATAGGAAAAATCATTTCAGAAAAAATCCTCATACCTATTTGTACTCTGGATGGTGCACAACAAAAGTACACCACAACCAGATATACTTGTCAAGTGGGACAAATTCAGATGCATGGATTTAGCCGTTGGAGAAAAAAAAAACCTTTCCTGTGTTCTGCCATTTCGCTCTCCCATATGTGACAATCCTTCTCACGATTGAATAATATATTATTTTTTATTAGCTTAGTATACACCTTGGTCCAATAAAATTTTGTTTTGACTATCACAGTCGCGGCGGATTTCCATTGAAATGGCGCTCTATTCAGAGTTAACGGCCATAAAAAAGGTGTCCAATAAAATATATTTGTAGAATAATTGGCATTTTTTGTGCCTTAATTTTGGTATTAAGTAGATCACGCATTCCATCGGTGAAAGTAGAATTATTAAAACCATGCTAAAAAAGTTGGAACCTATAGTATCTGTTTCGACTGGCACTGTCGCATTGAAACCTCCTTAAACAATGCATCCTAATCACGCGAGAAGGTCTACTCACTAAAAGTGAATTCAAAATTAATACTGCTTTCTAGAGGTTTCGGGAGAGGTTTTTTTCAGGCGCATTTTCGCAGGCGCATTTTTTTCAGCCGCAGTTTTCTTCGGCTAGATGGCTCCGTCTCCGCACGTTACATAATCCTTCATGAAGAAGGGAGGGAATGGATGGGAAGGTGGGACAGGAACGGGAGGGGGAGCGTAAAGAGGGGTGGTAGGTAAGATTCTAAAGGTTTATACTCTAAAACATTATTGGAAGTACTTGATAGAGGCATGAGCTCAACATTTTCATTCCATTTTCTTCAAAATTAGTTCTTACCACTGACACAGGTTGTACTTCAAACTCTTGCCTTATGCATTCGTTTTTATGTCGCACACCTTCAAAAGATCTAAAGACAAGTTTTTTTACAAATAAACATTAACAATTATGTGTTATTTTTATATAAAAATATGGAAGATGGACAGGAAATAAAATACTGCCGAGAGCCAAATGCTTGGGTGTTAAAATAACTGAAAATGGAACCCTGGATTCGTCAATTAAAGATCGAAACTTGCAAGGAAAGAAAGCAATACCTATGTTGAATAGCATTTCATGGGACCAAAGTATATACACAGCTAATAAAAAAGAATACATAATTCAATTGTAAGAAGCATTATCACATATGGGAGAGATATATTGCAGATGAAAGAGAAAACGAAGCAAATGCTAAATGTTACGGATATGGATTATTCGAGACGATCTGCAGGTATATACAGACAGGAAAGAATCACGAATGAGAGGATAAGAAATATAACGGGAGTCATCCACACAATACTCGATGGCTCGAACGCATGACGAACGAGAGATTACCTAAGCAAAATTTTATGTGGAATCCACTAGGTAGAATAAAATGAGGAAGGCCCAGAATTAGTCGGAGAGAAGGCGTAAAAAAGGCAATCAGAGAAAAGCAGTTGCCAGAAGGCCTTAGGATGAATGGAGAGCAGTGGCGGTTGGGCATCGGATCGCGTCGAAGAAAGTTAAAACCGAATACACGTACATTATTAAAAAACGCAAGAGTCTGATCAATGCAGAGATATTACGGCGCAGATCAACCAATCACAGAACTGAATGACGTATGGTTGCGATATTAACAGTAATTCATTTCATTCAGCATTATTTGACTAAAAAATATCAAGCAAATCTCCTAAATTGAATGGAACATATCGAATAATGCATCCTTTAAATCGGAAGTGATGCGCAGACTGCCGGTGTCCGATTCAATACAGGCTTATCATTACCATTACACAAGAGTGTGCTTTCATAACAAATATCGTTTAGCAGGAATAATCCCCGATAATCGCTTGAGTGAATGCACTGAGCCCGTCGTCGAAATAATTGACGTGTGTCACTCGGAAAGAGACAGCACTCAAAACACGGCGAAATAAAAATGACGGGAGGCAGAATAAAAAGCGATTATTCCAGATCAGTACTTTTGCATGCAATCTGTTTTAATTTCTTTAAAACGGATTTTTCATAACCACATTAAAAATATGGTAGTCCAGAGCTGATTCATTCTCATACACATTGACTATTTCCTTAGAGGATTATCAAGTCATCAACTCCATCACCCAAAGTATTCAAATATAAGCTAATAAGAGTGAGTTTTACCCGATAGCTAAAAAAATACCGATAGTTATTTCGGGTGTCTACCGAAACTGTTAACAGTCGGCTGAAGGTAGTTTGAGCGAGATAGTTACCTAGTCATAATGGAGACCATATTCGAATAACACGTTTAAATTTCACCAGCTGTAGAAAGCGTGAATAAAACATTGAATTATTTATCGGAGACTTTTCGGGTTCTCTTCCGCGTGTTTCCATTGTCGAAGACGACAGTTTCGACAGCGTTGCAGCTGTCTTCTCTCCTACGCCTGGAAAAGAATTTTCGCAAAGAAAAAGGAAGCGGCCAATGACAGCGCACCAGACTGAAATGGCGGGAAAACAGCCGGCTATATAGATCGGTCACATTCACACGCATCGTCACTTCTGACCTGAAGAAGACAGCTGCAACGCTGTCGAAACTGTCGTCTTCGACAATGGAAACACGCGGAAGAGAACCCGAAAAGTCTTCGATATCTTCTGAACGACTCCGCGGAAGCCTTAGAGTTCACATTGAATTATTCATGGTGCAATAACATGCTTTAGTACTACTGAAATTATAAGTTATTAAATAAAAATATGTACATAAGTTGTTAATTTGACCCTCTCTTTTCACGCGGTATGTTTTAAACTCCTTCATAACGGAAGGTTTTATTGTGATTCTGGAAAAAAATACTGCGGACACAACATGATTTTGTTTTATAAATAATAGAGAAAATATAAAAACTACACCCTGTTCATTTTTTTGACGAGGTCTAGGTGATAAAACGTCCTCATTTTTTAAAAAAGGTGTCTCTTGAGTGCATTCACGTACCTTTTCCCAAGTTACAGTGCTAGTATTATATTACAAAAAAATATCGGAAAATATTAATTCAAGGGACTGATATTTTGAAATCTTTGGAAGGGTGAGATATTTTTCTTTAAAATGAGACCAAATTCATTGATTTCTCGGTGAGATGATATTTCGCTCTAATTACCTTAAAAGTGACAGCGTGTAAATTTTTGAGGGGGTGATTACCTATGGTTTTAAGTTTTCACTTCAAAGAAAAGCGTTATTAGACGCCGATAACTAACAAGTTGATATGACCGATGATCTAATAGATAAACAAACGTAATAATCAAGAATAGTTTACATCTGCGGCCAATTGAGGCACGATGAGGTGTACGACATCAATGCAAGAAGTTTATGAATAAGCGACACTGACTATGCACCAACACCAATAAGAAACAATCCACTCATAATGAAAAACTTTAATAAAGAGCAATAATCCATCGACATACACTTCATCATACGATCCTTCACCCGAAGATGATGTAAGCCATCAAAATTTGAGTCGTATGATATAGTCGATCAATCAGGAAAAAATTGCACTCAATTCAAATTATTCATCACAAAAAGTTCTACGTACTATCAGCTGTGGTTACAAATATCTTCGGTTAATGACGTTAAAATCATCAGGTACGAGTCGATTTTTAGCTTCGGACCCCAATATTGCCAACGCTTCGATTTCATCGGCAATAAAAATATATCGAATCGAATAAATGGAACAAGCCTCGCAGTACCAACAATGAATAAACGACTTTAATGAAGCTGAGAGATTGTTTATTTTTAAATTACACATCAAAATGTTAGAGCCCATACAATGTTTCAACAGGCATATTTGTCAGGTTAAAATGAAGATTAATTTTTTTTCACCGCAGTCCCCCTATTCGCAAATATTGCAATATTTTCCTGGATTCAATAACGACATATTATCTTTTTTTGACCAAAATGTTTGAAGGCAGTATTCCCAAACTTAAGAGAATTACGTAATACAATTAATTCACAAAATTTCAATCGTAAAATTCACAAAAATGAGGATCAATATACGATGATTAGAGACTCTTGATTGATGAGCTTAATGATAACAGAATCACTTATGGTAATGAACCTCGGTTGATTGTCTCGGAAATGACGCTACACTCTGAATGAAACGTGGAAAAACGCGAAATTCAGTCTGCTTTCATTCAGAATATGTGCTATGAGCTTATCAAATGCAGTTTTTCTTCAGTAATCAACCTGCCACTAAGTAACGATGACGAATTTCCTCAAGAAGTAAGAATTTGGCTATTTCATCGTCATTCCCAAATGGCTTCGATGCCAGAGTTAAGTGTCAAACATTAGCTCTCCAACACCAGCATTCATTAATCCAAAAATTGCCCCGTCACGGCTCTCCACTGCAATCTCTTACCTTAGCTAAAAGCCTCATTCCACCAAAGTCTACATTTTGATATCCTAATAACTTGCCTTGGTCTTCTACGGCAATTCTTTATAATGATAAACTCCACTTTCTTCGGCGAGATGTTGTAGAACAGCATATTGAACAATGATACTCAAACGATACCGTACTGTCTACCAAATTTATTTCAAACTCTTACAACACGTGTTTCAACTGTCTAGCAGTCATCATCAGGTAAGACTAAGATTAGTTTTACCTGATGATGACTGCTTGTTCTTTATAATGATTTTGCCTTCCATTGCTTTTACTAAGGGGTTGTTGTGCCTCAGAATGCGTTCATTAAGGTGGATGAAATGATTTTCGTTTATGCATAGATTCGCGTGAAACTCTGCATACATGTTTCTATTATTAATATTCATAATTGAAAAAAATTGCATGTTACCGATTTGGTTTCATGACACAATATTGATATTTTAAACCTTAGCACAATGGCACTTGGAACATATTACAAAATATTTTGATTCTGTACGCACAAATTTTATCCTTAACGTTATATGATCTATTCCTCGTGATAGTTATGGCGGCTAGTAAATATCAATGTATGATGCTGAGTTAAAAAAAAGTGTTTAAGAATGATTTTCGCTTTAATTTTTTTATTCCGCGCCGTAAATTCATGTCACAACAATGCTTTCATTCAGATGAAAATTATAAAATATATTTCTTGCAACATTCATATTACGACCCATTTTTATTTATCCGAATAAACAGATGAACTTATGAGGGGAAAGTTTTTAGAATTTTTCGACGTTCTTGAAAATTTATTAAAATAAGCACTCACCGACTCGCGATTACCGCTCCAACCACCTTAAGCTTGCTTCTTCTGGTAAGAACTTAATCTTTCCCAGTGACTAGACTTAGTCAACTTTTCTCTTCTGATACACTGTTTCAACGTTTCCATTTTGCCAACATTTCAGCAAGTGAGAACCTTACCGAAATGTTGGAACAGTGGGAACGTTATCCCAGTGCATTCCCCGAGAGGAGTGATTACTTATATTGAACGTTTACTATCATTATGGCTATGATAATGGTAAGCAAAACGAACGAAGCCTAACGAAACTTTGGCGATAGGGAAATGTTAACCCATCATATTTCCCGAGAGGAGTTTACAAGTATTGCAACTTTCGCATAGCGGTTTTCATCAAACTTCATTTATTTCCATTATTATATTCAGAGGTTAAACGATGCAACCATGTTCACCACCTTCGTATGTAGTGAGCAATAATTTGAAGTTCGTAGTTACTCATCTATCCTTGAGTCAAGTCAATGTATTCACGGAAGTAATTCACTCACCATGATGGTGAGAATAAAAACTCTGGAGTATGATGATTGCTTGTAACTAATTTATTCCACATATATTTGTTAGAAACAACCCGGGTTTCGACGTTCAACGTCATCTTCATGCAAAACTTCAACACAAAAACACTCACCCCCGCCCCAACGTTCCTTTATCGTCCAAGAGAATGCACTGTAAGGGTCTTCCTCGACCCTTTCCTCTTTCTTGCATATCCTCTCTGACCCTCTTCCAACTTATTTTTGGTTAAAAAGACTTTAAAATGCTCTTTGGTCCAGATATAAAAGTATCGAGCCGTTTGTCCCACGTAGACCCCTTTACAGTCCCCGCACTTGATGATATATATCTCATTTAAAGACAACAGATCTTAAGGGTCTTTGCAGTTCATAGATATGTTACTGAGGGTCACTTTTGGTTTGAACGTCACACGCTGTCAAATGCTGTTTTGATAGTTTTTTAGAAAATTTTCGCGAACACTGTCCTACATATGTGATACATGCGCAATGTTTTCAAATATTAGAAACACGTTCCGGTGGGTGTATTAAACAGACTACCACCCTCTGTTTTTTGGCTATGCATTTATTAATTAAATGATTAGGATAGCTGTTTTCACTGTATAACTGTGATATTGTAAAAGTTTGGAAAATAAATTTGTTAACCATGAAATACCACCAAGTAACTCAAGACAGAGTTTTATTTATGGTAAACTCAACTTCTGTATATGGTCATGCCCGATATCTAGAGTCGAATTTAAGTTTTCCTAGTGTTACATGATTAACTTTTACCTACACATACTTCCTAAATGCTGATGCCTTGTCGATGCAACCACTCTTCTTTATCACTTGCTGTCCGTTTCAATGCCACGTAGTTGCTGCATCCTATCCTCTTCTGAATCTCGTCCAAATACTTCTTCCTTGGCCGTCCTCTTCCTTTCTTTCCTAGCACTTGGCTTTCAAGAATGTTGGTTAAGACTGCATTGTGTCTGATGACATGTCCTATAAATTATATTTTCTCTTCTCCATTTTCGCTGATAACCTTCTCTATGATTGTACTTCCCTTAAAACTTTCCGATTTATTTTTCTTTCCATCTTCCGCCATATCCACATTTCAGCAGCTTCAAGTCTACTGCTTTCTAATTTGCCCATAGTCCAACTGTCACTTCCATACAGCAGTGTACTCTATATAAATGTTTTTCCAAAATATTTTCTGATGTTCATATCCATGTGTTTGCTGGTTAAAATATTTTTATTAGTCATAAATGCCTGTTTTGTCACAGTAACCTGTCTTTACTTTCACTTATCGCTTTCATTTATGCACAAAATGTCTACTCCAACAAAGAAAAACAATATTACGCGGAAAATTAAACGAAGTAAAACGTATGAGAATGAGGAAATCTCATGAACATGCCAATCTAGCACCCCTTGAAACTGGGGTTACGGAGCCCCATAGCAGCGTAATTCGCGAGGCCAAAAGCCTCCCCACTCAAGCAAATGAAGGAGGCAGCTTGAAGAACCCTCATATTGAGAGTAGTAGGGGGTGTGTAATTGTGAGGGAATGCCGCTGAAATAAGGTGCCCTCAGATCTTGAGAAAATCAAGAGCCTAAAACACTAACCCTTGATGAAGACATTGTAAGATGGGTTAAGTAAGCGTGATATTAAGCGAGACCGCAAATTGGTTCAATCCAGAGACAAGCAAGTAATTTGAATACTCTGGAGTGCGTCTCGTACTTTATAAAGAGGATATTCCCCCGAGATAAAACACCATTAGCTAGTGATATGATACTGAGCGATAATTAACCAAGCATAAAATTCGGCAATGGTAAAACTACGTCCTCCAAAACACCGAGGTAGAATTTTAAGAATAATTGAGATAATTGATTCATAAACATTTTATGCGTGTATTATGCTACTTACAAAAAATATTATTTTTAGGTTAAGGTGACAAATTGTCCTAGGGTATTAAACCATCAATACCTTGTGCCTCATCAAAAAATTGGAGCAGTTTCAAAAGTTAAGTCAACATAAACGCACCATGGCAGGCACACTTGATTGCTCATAAAGCTAATGATAGAAAAGTAATTCTCTCGTGGACACCTATGAGGTTTCAATTTATTCAAGAAATTAATGAAACTGAGGGTATCAGTAGTCTTTCTCAACCGTCAGACAGTTTTAATGAGTCTGATGTCGTTCTCCTGGACCGACTTCACACGATCTATGCTCGTGATTGAGTTTACGGCCCCGGATGAAAAAAGCAACATACTGCATGAATCAATCGACATATTACTTTCTAAGTTAAAATAAATGGATATATTTAATAACATTCTTTACTGCTTTAAATTCTAAAAATGAAAAAATAAATGAAAATTGACAAATACTAATGATTTTTGGCTTCTGATATTTGTAATTTATCTCGTAATATCTCAGGAACTATCTTAACAGAGTAATCATTGATTAAAGCAACTTCGGGCAGCAAACATAGTCCCTATTACCAATATGCAAACGACAAGAAAGTTTTTCCCCATAATTAAGATAGTAATGATCCTGAAAAGGAACAGCAATAGTACACAAACGATTGCAGCAAGTAGAAGTAGCAAATGTAATATTTTCAGAAAAATCTTATGAATCAATTGGAGAATGGATGGAGGGATCACTAATGAAGAGGTCCAACAAAGAAGGGGAGAAATGAGGGATAATGGCAATGCTGAGAACTAATAAAATCCTAAGGGCAATTTCAGAAAGGTGTTAAAGAGGAGCGATTAAGAAATTAAGCGATAGACTAAGAAGAAAAAGTGATAAATAACGACAAAGCCACCCTTGGATCGACGCAAATATGTATAAATATAAATAATAGTTCATCCTTATTCGACCTACCAAAATATGTACACAAGAAATAGAACATGGAAATAGATATAAACACAAAGCTTTGTAAACAAGAGGTAAGGTGTTTAATGTATTAGACGATTCAACGCTACTGTTTGAACAGCCTCATATACATACAATGCATTTAAAGGAGTATGTATAACACTCGCATATTTTTGTACTAAAAGTTAAGGGGCAGGAAATTCCAAAACTAGTAAGTAGCCATCACAATTTACTTCCAACAAATATTAGCTCAAAAAATCGGGTAACGTAGATGCGTAAATGCGGTTCATACGTTATGACTCCTGTATGGTCCCCGACCTACCTAAAACTTTTCCGCGGAATAACTATGGCTGTAGCAGTCTAAAACAACTTCCACGAAGCCATCCCTTGATTTAAACAACTTTTAGCATCATACATAGCTCGTGATGGACGGATAATGATACGTAGAAACTCTTTACTAAGCAGACAGTGAAAAAATTGAGGAAGATTCCTTTTAAAGCTCACCAGAGCACTGGTAGACCAAAAAGGCACACATATAGGAAAACATGGATTCCCAGAGGGGACGGAAAGATTCTTACGAGGTCTTTCGGCTTGTTATTATCACGCGGTAATATTACATTCCTTTTAAGTGTCTTAACTGAACCCTCACTTGACTTGCTCAAACTCCTCCGCGCACGACTATGCTTTCCGACGATCAAGTCCGGGCAAACTAGGACCGACGATCTCCAACCTCATTGGTGGGAGAGGGGCGTCTTGGGGGTTGAATGAGAAATTTACGGGCGGATGCCTCGACAATCAACGAGGGGTGGGCCAACTTCGGAATGGCTTCGAGGGACCGGGCAACTGCTAAGGAATGCATACTTGTCTCCCGAGAGCTTAAAGAGATTATTAGCCCCACTCGGCGCCCTAATTACATTCCTTGACTCTTTGACCCTATTCTCCCCTTCTTACCCGGAGGAGGTCTGCTATCGCCGGCGAGAATCCACTCCAAGAAATCTTGCCAGCGCATTTTGATGACTCTTGCAGTTTCCCTGACCCCACTTTTCATCATCAAAGCTGGAATTGGCGCACGAGAGATGGCAATTGACCCCAAGTGCCAAGGATATCGAACAAAATTCAAGGGATTTCGAAAACCTTTACGAGGGAAGCAAGAAGATATCCTCATTCATTCCAAACGAGGGGTATGCAACTCTGAGAAATGGCGTACGCTTGTTGAGAAATGGTTGCGAAACGGACAGAAATGGCTAGAAATGGACAGAAATGGATAACAATGGATAGAAATGGACGGAAATGGTTAGAAATGGACATAAATGGACAGAAATTGTTAGAAATGTTAGAAATGGACATAAATGGTTAGAAGTGGATAGACATGGACAGAAATGGATAGAAATGGTCGGAAATGGACAGAAATGGGTGGAAATGGTTAGAAATGGATATAAATGGCTGAAATGGAAATGCGGTGTACACTTGTTTTTGAAGTTGCGTACTCCTCGATTCCAAATAAATGAGATCCTCAAGAATTGTACTCCGGGAAAAAAGATAAAAGCTGGGCTATGCTTGGAAAAATGTTTTTCGGGAAAATAACGACAAAGCAATGAGACTGAAAGTGGGAGCACGACAATAGATAACAACCAACGACTTGCTAGGATGTAACATAAAGGTTCTTCAAACTCATTGGCCTTCAGGTGCATTAACTTCAATTCATGTTACTTTCTCCGACGCCTTTTTTATTACCGTTGCCTCCTAAGATACCCACTTTAGAGTTTCATTCTTGGTCTAACACATATGACTGATAACCACAAATGAATTCATTGGAGACGGATTGATGGCTAAAAGATTAGGATTCCATTGTTTCGGTACATGACTGCGTTTTCACGTATTGCTTATAAAATAAGTAATTACTTTGAATCAGGCGACTTAAAAAGCTAATAAAAACAAAGGAGACGCATATTGCTACTTTAAATCGCCGGAGATTCGATGTATCTCTTTTTTATCTCCACTTCATTGTGAAGAGAGACTCAGTTTAAGCTGATTTCATCGAGAAAGGATGTGTCATTTTTTCACATTCTGGATACATATAGAAAAATACGTCCACTTTATTTGATATAAACAACAAAATATTACCTTTCCGTGCTATTTTCCTCGTAAATAGTACTAGAAAATATTTGGTGTTTCGTGGGAGAATGGGAGAAACACAAGGATAAATATTATTCTTTTACATAATATAAATACCATGCTGAAGGAAAACAGTTTTTACGGAACGAAGACTTCCTGAAACTTGATCAAAATTACGAAAATCACCTTACTGTCTTATTTGTTTAAAGGATTAGCCAATTGCCGCGAAAACTAAACTCAAAATGTGGAATTTCCACAGAAAAACCTGTATTTCTTTATTATTAAATAAAATTTTCACGGAAAACTGTTTATAGGAAGCCAAAACTCCTGGCAACTTGGTGAAAATAAAATAGATACATCTAAAAACCTATTTTTTAAGTTATAAGAAAGCAATTGCGAAAATTAAACTCAAATTGTAGTAATTCCACAGAAAAACCCGTATTTTCTATTTCTAAATACATTTAATGTGTTCATGAAAAACTGTTTTTAGAAGCGAAAAATCCTGGTAACTTGATGAAAAATAAAATAGATACATCTTACCACCTTTTTTATTTAGTAAATAGCTAGATACATCTTACCACCTTTTTTATTTAGTAAATAGCAAGTAACTCCAAAAAATAAACTCAAAATGTACTAATTCCACTGGAAAACCTTTTTTATCTTCACTTTTAAGGACTTTTTTTTACAGAAAACTGCGAAAACTCCCGGCGACTTAATGAAAAATAAAATAGAAGCATCTTGACGTCATATTTATTGAGTTATCAGCTTGCAGTAGCAAAAATTGAAGTCAAAATTCTTTAATTCCACAGATTAATGAGTTAAAATTTGGTAATTCCCAGCCACATGGCGCTGCAGTCGGCATCTGTGCCTTTTAGGAAGTATTTATGAAAAATATATGCATGGGATATTTTGAATTTTGCGACCCTTAACATTTGTATTGAATAGATAAAGCTTTCTATCAGTGAAAGCAGGATTTTTAAAACCATATGAAAAAGTTAGAACGAAGTATTTGCTTTGACTATCATAGTCGCGATGGAATTCCACAGAAACGGCGTTGCAGTCGGAGTCTATGGCTATAAAAAAGTGTCCATTAAAGATACAGAATAATTGGCAATTTTTGTGCCTTAATTTCGGTTTAAAATACCTAACGCTTTCCAGCGAAAGCAGTATGTTTAAAAACATTTCGAAAAAAATGTACAGTATTTGTTTTGACACACAGAGTCACAGAGCAACCTTCTTAAGCACATTATTCTAATCAAGAGAGAAAGTCGGCTCCCAAAAATTGAATTAAAAATATTTACTACTTTCCAGAGATTTCGAGAGAGGTTTTTTTTCTGGTACATTGCCTTCTTACACTAGATGGCTCCGACTCCGTGAGGCACGTTACATAATCCTTCATGAAAAAGGGAGGGAACGAAGGGGAATGGGAGGGGCGGAGGGGAATGGGAGGGGTACGAGGAGAAGGTGGGACAGGAACGGAAGGGGGGCGTAACGGGGAGGTGTATGGAGGAAGGGGACGATACGATAAGCAGGAGTTGTGCATGCTAGTCTCGTACAATGAATTAGCCACGCTCCAACGGCACTCTTCACCCCAAACCAACCCCCCCACCCAGAAACTTCTGGATTGCATGATTATAATTCCATTCCTCGGCGGAATCGAAAAGTTCGCTTGAAAATCAACGCACCGAGGAATCATACGTACATTTGGATTTGAAATTAACATTTCAGACTGATTTCATAAGGAAATGGTGCCATAAAACGATAGAAATGTCACCTTACGCATATTCTGGAGATTTATTTAAAATACTCTGATACAAGCAACAATATTTTTCCTTCCCACGCCATTTTTCTCGCGAATTAGACTAGGAGTTATGAGGTGTTTACTGCAAGAGCGGGTGAAACACGAGAGAAAATAGCATTTATAAAACTATTTTAATTCCATTTCCACTAGAAACTGTTAACAAGAAGCGAGAACCCCAGAACTGTTGATTAATAATAAAATAAATGCATAGTATCACGTTATTTTGTGAAGAATTTGGTCATTGCTGTGATAATGGAAGTAAAAACATGGAAAATCAATATAAATGGCAAAGAAGTCGTTGTCAATGGTTGTAAAAGTGTCCAGTCACAATACATCCGTGGAATAATCTGCAAATTTTGTACCTTGAATTTAGTTTTCCGAGGCGGACGCATTTCAGCAACAAGGGCTGGATTTAAAAAAAACTAATATTACAAAAACGAGTATCTTTGTATTTGTTTTGATTCATATAGTCCCGGTAAAGCCTCTTTATATTGGTAGACAAAATAAAAATTCCAGCCTCAAAAGCACAAAAAAAAATAATTGATTAATAAACAGTTCTCTTAAAAGATAGCTATCGAGAAAACATTTCCACATTACACGCGTAAAATATGAAGGCAAATTATTCCAGAGAAATACATTCGAAACATAGTTCAAATCGAAAATTCATTTTTTTACACCACCGATACTCAAAATTCTGATACATGGACTCAAACAGGTCGCATCTCCTGGCATATTCAAGTAACGTCATCAAAAAAGATTATTAAAAGAACTAAGTGGAGAGTAGTGCACTTTTGTGTTCCGTCAATGTTGTTTTCTTAAAAAAAACACGAAAAGCGGAAACTGAATAGATTGCAACTCAGAAATAAGATTATGAACGACGAGCTAACGCAGAAATAATTTCTTATTCAAGTTGAAGGAAGGTTTGCGCGAAAAATGAGACGTCGGGATCCACTTGGGAGTCGCAGATTAAGTCAATAATGCATTTCAAGGCGAATATTCTGAAATCTATAAAACGCTTCCACCTCCTTCGCAATGCAACGATGAGAAAGGAGAACAAGAATCTCAAGTACTTGTATTACGATCAACTATTTCTGGTCTATGTAGCAGGATTCCTCCGAATGAAATTACGAACTCTATTAATCTTGAGTAAATTTATAAAGCATCATCGCATTAGATAAGGCACAAGGTCTGTTCAAAAAATAAGAGAACTTCATTAATTCCGCGGTAACGGATAGTCGTAGGGACGTCTGGTTTGTGGCGCAGCATTATTCACTGCCTTCCGAGTCAACACTAAGTATTCTATCAGTAGATTGGTACCTTATTGGTCAGTACTCAACTAAATTCGTTTTCACCACTGCGGATGGCCCGCCATTGGGTACTTCTTGAATTCCTCATATCGAGTAATCATTGCTTTCCATTTGTTAACTTTTTATTTTACTCCGAATCACATCTGTTTACGTGGAAGGCGTTTCAGTCGCCGTGGTAATTTCTCGCAATTTCCGAGTTTTAGGACCAACGTTGCAACGTCAAATTTTGCGTGAAACTTTAGAAATCTTTGACTAAAAGCTTACAAAGTTTGAAGGAGTCTTTCAGAGATAATCCTCTTCGTCGCACGCAGAGTTATGAATGATTCACTCAACTCAAAATCGGTCGTCAGTCAGTTCAAGACGATCCTCGACCAGGAAGGCCCGTAAGTGCATACCGACGTCAATTCGTGGCAGCAACACTGAGAAAGTCTACGTCTACGTGATACCCTGCGATCCACCACGAGGGTGTGTGGCAGGGGGTGAAGATCACCAAACATGCACTATTGACATGCAAGTAGGATATTTAAGGGAGATATGCTAGAGAACAGGGTCACATGGAGCTAGATGGTTAGTATCTACATAATAAGGAAGGGATTATTGGTTGTTATTACATGCATCATGCACTACAGACTACTCTAACTATATTTCACCTACCTATCCCTTTGCTACGCTGCCTATTGCTCTCTCTTATAGTACGAGGGGAAAATGACATTTTAAATCTATCGGTACGACAATCTATCTCTCTAATCTTGTTAATATGATCAAACCCAGCATAATACGCAGGGGTTCTCAATACATATCTAACGTCATCTGTGAACAACTCTGTTTCGAATTTACTTAAAAGGTTTAACCTAAATTTTAACCTGCGTTCTGATAGTAATTCCCATCCTAGTTCTTCTATCGAAGTCGAGGATCTGCTGCACGCCAACCATCGTCTGACTGCCTGAGAACAAACTGGGGAGTTTGAAATTTCGAATGGGTCATATTGTGACATTTTGACCGAAAAATTGACATGCATCGGGGTGCAGCTGTTATCACCTCGTTTGATAACAGCCGAGCCGAACGACCTTCCTCCGCTACGACAGCGCGCACGCCGCCCAGCCATGTGAATTCGTGAGTTTTGTGCAAAAAATCGACTGTCTTTACCTCTCTTACTTCATTACGCACCTAACCTATCCCCGTCCGACTTCTTTTAATTTCCCAAATTACAACCAGTGCTTCAAGGATGTTGTTTTTCCGTCATTGACGGCATTAAAGAGAATTCGACACGGGCAATGTAGGTGATACCCACACAACTATTCCATTAGCCTGACGAAGTGAAAACACCACTGGAATCGGTGTATAAACAGATAAGGAGGGTATTTTGGAGGATATAAGGACCAGTAAGTCAAAATTACAATAAAAATTAATTTATACTAAATATCCCGCTATTTTTTAACGGACCACGAATTACGCCGATCTAAATAAAATATTCATATCATTCACTTAACTCGAATTACAATTCACTTCAAGCAACGATGTGAGATACAACTCCCCAAGTTGACCTACTCTAAATTTTGAGATTATTTTCGACGTCACAGTGAGAGAAGAAAATCTTTTAACAGCTTCTTATGACACTATGAGGTGAGGGGTAATAAAAGGTGAGTTCATACATTTATAATCAGCGTCATAGAAAAACATATCATTAATTATGGTGTCTTCAAAATGAGCACAAGGTGCCTTGATAAATATGCACGTACGAAGTGAGGCCCTTGTTAATTTAAACTTGAACTATAAGGTTCACTATGGGACAAGTAAGTAAAAAAGAAGGGGAATATATGTATGCAGAATCTTCTTCAATGTATCACAAGTTTTATAAGTCATGTGTTATGTATAATCTATATCTCTATACTTGTGATTCTTTTTAGGACCAGTCAATCAATAGGATGTCGTTTTAAGTTTACTGTCCATTCAATAATCTGCACCTCTGAACATAGCCTCACATTGAAATGTATCAATCATATATAACAAAACTTTATACACCATCACATACAATATAATGTTCATGTATATTCATTAGCAACAAGATCAGATGGTTTATCTAACCACCTTGGAATATCAGTGACTACATTTTCGGCTGGATTCCATAATTCCCAAAAATTTAATATATAAACCCACTGCATTTTGCCCACACGTTTATCCTGGTTTCCCACCCGCACCATTAAGCAGGTCGGAGTAATTGAGTACATGCGATTTTGGCAGTTCACTAAATTTTCCTCATTCATTCATTTGTGTATTCTACCTGCTGATTGGTAAGTATTTCGACAAATACTTATCCTAACGTCCGATTTTATGGCATATCGTTACGTATTATATCCCATAGGTGATCCGCCATTTAATCTCTCTTAAAACCCTTTCATCCTCTTCTAATTTCGACCAGAAATCCTATCCTCTTCCACACTTCCCCTTTGTTATCCTCTTAGCATACCCTCTCTTTTCATTACGTCCTCCATCCATATCTTCTGCCTCCTCCGAACCTCCGCTAATAGCTTCCTCTCCTCTCGAACCGTATCCAATACCTTCTCGTTCGTACTTCTCGCCACCCAACTCACCCACTCCATCCTTTATCCTGTATTTTTATAATTTTGGCGATTTGTTAAATATTATGTCGGATTCCGTGATATTAATATATCTTGCAAATCTTGCTATAGCAATGTTTGTATGACTCTAAAGAAGTGTACAATCATATATACAAACCATCTAGCTGCATATGACCCTTTTCTCTAGCATGTCTCCATTAAATATCCTAGTTGCATGGTAATAGTGCAAGTTTGGTGATTTTCACCCCCTGCCATACACCCTCGTGGTGGCTCGCAGGGTATTACGTAGATGTAGATATATTCCTAAGGGGCACACTTGTCCCGGAATACTAAATTTAATTTGCTGTTATATTCTATTCCTTCTCCACACCCACAGCTCAAACACCGCAAGTCTGCTCACTTCGCAATAACCAAGTTTCCGACCCATACATAGCCATTCTCCATATTAGAGTCTTTACCATTCTTTTCTTTACGTCTCTACAAAGACCCCACCTCATCCATTCCTTCCTTTTTGAAGAAGTTTCTTTAGCCACGGCAAAATACATGTTATTTCCATACCACTTAAACAATGCTCCTCCAAAACACTTTCCATATACAAAAACTGCTCTATTTGCTCTTTTTCGTTCCCTCCCACCCTTATATTCTAACCAGGTTTAAAGTGCAAAGAATAATTTATAAAATGGGTTCTAAAGGTTAGTATATACATTGACGGATACATCGTGGATATAAATAGACAGCCGGAATGCCTTTGCGAAGACCCCTTTCTCTTAGGAAGCCTGTAAGGGCACTTGTGAGAGGGATAAGGGCTTTAAGTCACTCCCCTTTCCTCAACCTTGCCCGACAAAGGGCAAATCCTTCCCTTACGACTCCAAGGTTACGGCTCCCTCAGGAGCGAAATCCTTGGAGAGGAGGAAGGGGATGGACCCTAGCGAGTAGCGAAAGCCGCGTCAGGGTCCCAAAACCACAATGACGGCTCAACAATACGGCTCCGGTTCCAACCCTTTCCTCCACCCCCTCCCCCGCCCCCCAAACGCACCAAAACACACCACAAAACAACCTGCCACACCCACCCTCACGAAACTCCGATTCCTCAAAATATTCCTGAGTAGCTTCCCTCGCTTTGAACGCCTATTCATCCGAAATTAGGGATCCCAAGGAACTATAGTCCAACTTGGGATGATCAAGTACATAAATCTTCAAATAGGATGAACAGAGTATCACATAAAGGTAACAGATTCAGGCGTAATGCAGTGGAAGTTCGTCATAAAGAAAACAACGGTCGCATTTTTCCACAGTTTTTAAATAGCAGATTTTTAATTATTGTTAAACTTACATTCTCCTTGTTATAAAAACGTGTTATGTCTCCTTTTTCATTGTCCAGGACCTGATGACGACTCTGTGAGCAGAAACATGTCGTAATTGTTATTAAAAACTTGTTATTTCCCCTTCTCGTAAAACACATGTTGTATCTCCGTTTTCTCAGAGTCAAGTAACCAATGATGACTATTTGAGTGGGAACGCGTCGTAATTGTTATTAAAAACCGGTAATGTCTCCTTATCCTCATAAGAAACAAGTTAAACGTCCGTTTTCTCAGTGTCTTGTAACCAATGGTAGCTTTGTGAGTTGAAACGAATCATAATGTTATTAAAACCTGTAGAAAAGTGCAATTGTTTTTTTTAGCACTACATAAACCCAAAAACCACAATAAAAGAGAATAAGTCAGACGTAATTCGGTAGAAACGTTATGCGTACAACATGTATTATAAAAGACAGCAAAAAAAGTTTTTTATTACAAATCTTGCCTCACTGTCGGGGATGTATTTTACGAAAATTTAAAATCATAAAATACAATAATTAAACCCCGCAACCACCATTGACGCCTATGTTTTTCGTGATGGGACCCGGAAACATATTCTGGATACAAATATGGTCCCTTAACGCTTTTTCCGCGATACGAGGCCTATTAAAAAGACGCATCATTATAAAGCTCCTCGTCTTAAGTGGAATATTACCCCAACTTTAAAGAATAAATCTATGCGAAAAATACTGAAAATCTGGAAATATTAAAAAGGAGAATATAGGAGTATTGGCTCTATTAAAAATGCTTATGTAAAAAATGCAAGATCATCGGGTTAAAATTTAATGATTCACAGCGTACCAACCCCTAAAACTTCCAAATGCTGTTTTGTTCGTTCAATGTATGTACTTTGTTATTAATCACGAAGGAAGTAATAAGCATTATCATACCACGTGAACTGCTGAGGCCTTACGGAGTTTGTGGTATAGTAATTAAGGTGCCGGAAGTCTAGCGATGAATGTGCGTAGTTAGAAGAGCATTCCTCGGGTTTAGCTCGTGGTTTCCCATATTGCGCACCGCGGGAAGGTAGCAAGTGCTTCGCAAAATTCCAAGATTTAATGATTATACATATGTCATTACCAAAACTTCAAATTACACAAGGTGCTCCGTCAAAATTTCTCAAATCCCTCAAAGCGCTCCATCAGAAAAAAAGTTTGGGAAACCCTGCATTAGCTAATTAGCATTTTAATCATTTCATTTGCTGTCTTTAACTTAAGCTACAATTTCTTTTGAATATCCCGCTATAAATTAACCATATTATTATAATACTCCCTTGTTAGACCCCCACTAATAATTCGCTGCCAGAGTTCGGGATCCACATAAGGTAGGCTTAAAAACATAGCTAGAACGCGCGCAGAGAAGATCGGCAGGACACGTGAAAGGCCGTTATGACCGTCTCCTTAGTGTTACAGACCTCTTGAAACAATTTGGATGGCCATCGCTTTCAGACCGTCGATACAAAATTAGACTCTTTAGTGTAAATTTAAAACCGATTTATTTTCAGACGAAGTTTTCAATATCTTACGAACTCGAACATACTACGATAGATCAGATCATGAGAATAAGATAAGGGAAATACAAAGTAGAACAGAAAGGCTTAAAATGTCGTTTTTCCCGCGATCGATAAAAGACCATAATGGCTGCGTTAAGACTTGGAAGTAGGTAAGTTGACAGGTAGTGTAGCTGATTAATTCACGCGGCCCCTAACACATGTTTCAAAAATCTGCCGAGTAGTGCTAACACCATGTTTTGCATGTTCCCTGCATGACATCCCTATCACGTTTACATAGTTGCATTGTCGATTGGTTAGGTAGTTTCAGTAGCATTTGTGGCATGCCCGCGGTGTAGTGCACGCTGGTTAAAGTTACCATCTACATTGGGTTGAAGTCCCACGACAAAGTTTTTTAAACCGCTGCTATACCATAAACATTCACCATTTTACGCGCTCTAAAAAACCAAGCCGTATAAACGTACAGTCACTTCATAAAGTATCGCGAAACACTACGCTATAGGTCGGATGTCGTAGCTCGAAATAAGTTGGCTATCCTGAACTATCTCTGGTGGCTCTGTCCCTCTTGACTTTCAATAAATATCATAAGGAACCTGGAAATGCTCATAGTCAACAGAGATGGCTCAGGATAGCCAACGTACTTCCAGCTTCGAAAGCCGACCTATACAAACCGCTAGCATAAAGTGTCGCGATACTTTATGAAGTGACTGTACATAACCACGTAACTTAACGAGCATTCCAGGAGTTTCAAAACAAACTGTTAAAAAAACATTTTCTTCAGCGTGACTAGTGCAATACAAATAAGTACATAATTTTTGGATTTAATGCTAACTTTTAAACGTTATAAACCCTAGTGAGGCTGGTCATTAGGCACCATTACCCACCTGCAGTGAGGGGTCGACGCCGAGGATCGGATTCCGAGCTCGGGTCCAGCTAAATGAGGGTCGATCCTTTCACGGGGTCTCGAGACCTGGTAAAATTTTGTACGGCCCCAGCAAACGGATTTAAGCCCTACACAGTAGTTGCTGGTGAGAAGTCACTCACTGTCAAACACCCTCGTGTAGGCTTGCAGGGTAATAATTAGATATAGATATGTATGTAGATACTAACTCTAATGAATTTATAACACTCAAATACATGCTGCCTCATCAACATCATTCGAAATGTTTCCAAAATAAATTATTCCCTGAACCATCTAGTAGATTTTCCTTTTTCAAACACACCAAAGATGACAACTCATCCTTTCCCAATTCGGAATTAACACCCTAACAGCAACCACAGATATAAGATACGGAGAAACCAGCGTGACATCTCTGTGAAAATACTCTGTGATCCTACTCCCCGCCATGAACCAACCGGAAAGCTCAACGCGACGGGAAAAAGGACCGCTTGATGGAATGCGTGGCGTGAGTCAAGACTGCCTTGACACAACGCGACACCCACTTCGGTAATACTTTAAGCTGCCAGGATTCCCGCCCAGAACACAGGGGCCACAAACACTTCAAAACTTCGGCCCTCTCTCACTCCCTTTGCCAAACCCACTCACTTTCGCCATGTGTTTTCGGGAAGGAATTCTTCCCCACTGTTATCCAAACTTGACAATGATTCTAGTGGTAGTAGTAGCTTTAGGTTCGGGTGAGCCGACGGCTGCTGTCTCAATTCCAAAATCAATGAATCATATGCTTATTCACGCCTGTCCTCTTCTGCCCGTTGGAGTACGAGGTCTCGCGAGGAGTACGCCATGTGCGATTTTTTCCGCAGACACTTTGAGATCATAAAAGGTGCCCTGAGACTTCATAATTAGATCAGTTTTATTTCCCTCTGACAGTGTTTACAATCGACGATGATATATACACAAATATAAAACTAATGTTGAAAGCTTTTCACGAACGTGGGAACAATAAAAACTTCGCCTCAGGGTGACAACAAAAACTCAGAACAAACAAAAGAACACTCATTAGATTTAAGAATTTTCGGTGGGTCGCCCGACACCACATCAGTTGGACATCCTAACCTACGGGCGATCTACCGACGAAGTTCGGGCGACCTACCGACATTTCTAAAATCTTGTGTTATTTCTTTGTGTTCCGTGTTTTTGTTGTCACCCTGTGACGTCATTTAGAACTAGGTTCTCAATCCTCCTTTGAAAAAGACGCACGGCTTGCCGGCTTTTTGTGTGCCTCCCTCTGGAATTAATATATATTCACATGTAAGCATATTTACAATAGCTACCGTGTTTGGGGCGAGTGGAATCTCTTCAAGGGTAGATATAGTTTAACAATTGTTAGTATTGATTTACGTGTTCAAGCAAGTTGAAGATTGAAATGACAGCTAGGGAACAGGGATTATAATCATCGTTATTATATAAGCCATTTGGAAGCACATCAGGATATTGTCGCACAACGAACTCTATCCAATGATGCAATTTGATTAAATCGCGACACCCACTGACATTTAAAGTTAAGGACTAAGCGGGATCCGACAGGGATAAATTTATAATTATCCTTTTTCTTAGTCTCTTTGTGGCGCGACACACTGAGTAATTGTTCACTTATCATTGCAAAACTGATCATTTTGGGATCAACACATTTGATGTCAAACAATTATCACGACCTATATTTCACTTGTAAAAGCATCATCACGTAATAAATATCGTACTGGTATATTCTGCTCAGTTCGTGATTTATGAGTGAAACAGAAGTGAAAGTCGACTATCGCAGCCGATGCATTGCATTATCACGCGACCAAACATCTCAATATACGATATCGCAACCACTTCGATTGAATGCCAGTTCAATGTCTCTCTCTCTGGATGCGAGTGGTAAGCCTCTTATCTTGACGGAAGTGGGGAAGTAGGAGATGAGAATGGCCGTCGATGGGCAGGCGATTCCCAGGAGAGGACAGTTGCGAGGCGATTTTACGGAGGAGGGAGGGATGAAGTACGGTTGAAGTAGGGGTCGGAGGAAGGGTGGTTTGATTGTTGGCAATTGCATTCAGTCAGGGAGTTCGCTGCCCTATAAATGACACACAAATGACTTGTACTTGTAAAGGTAATGTACTGTCTACTTTAATTTCAATTCGCACAAAATGACACAAATGCCATACCTACACTGTGGGTGGAGTAAACATAAAATGTTCAGATACAGTAAAATATCTTGGAATAACCTTAACTTCTGATATATCGTGGGGAAAACTAAGTTTTGTTAATCATATAATAGGAAGGTCCTCGGATAAAAAAGTCAAAGAGAGACGCTACCTCTCTGGTTTGGTTGCACCTTAAACAAGCTGCAAGCAATTGGGACCCTGGTTATAAATATTTAATAAAAAAATTGATATAATATAAAGAATAGCTGCGCGCTTCGTCAAAAGCTGCTACGAGCGGACATAGAGTGTCTCACAACTTCAAGAGGGATTGAGGCTGGAGCCCCTAGAGACTCGGAAGCTACACGCTAGGCTTAGCTCTCTTGAGAAATTCAGAACTAGTGTGTTTCAGAGCAACGATGAGCTTCGCTCAACGGAACGAGCTGCTAGCTCGTTCCGTTCAGCGTATGGGCAACGGACATAGCCTGGGGGCCAATTTTGTAACTTAACGTTCGAGCGTAAAAGAGTCATTCCCGCTGAAGAGCTGTCATTATTTTGAATGTTTTACGGACTATATATGAAATATAACACCCCATTCTTGACTTCAATTACAATTGCCAGCTTAGATTGCTTTTCTGTAATATATTAGGAAAGTATTTCAATAACGCGTATTGTTTTGATTAATTACAGTATCCAATTGTCGCAAACTATCCTATACTGGCGTTTCATTTTTACTTTTTATTACAGCTGGCAGATCTGAATCTCATTTCTGCAAGGACTTGGGTGTCATAATTGGTTGAGGATACTGACAAGGTTTATCGTATGTTTAAGGCATACCAGTGCTTACAAATGTTACTTAAGCGCTGTGATGGTTTGCGTGTGCTCTCGTGGTGATGTGTTAACATACTAAGGTTAATAAGAGCTATGCTTCATCTCTTAGGCTTGTGTGTTGTGACAGGTACTGTGCTTTAAGACTTACATATGTCGAAGATGACTGATAGCAGCAACTAATACATTTTTCCATCAAATGTCTTACTTGATTATGGATCCTATGTCAATTGAAATGATGTTGGATGAATTAGAATTGCCTTTGAAAGAAAAGGGTTTTTATACGTCCTTGATGAAGGATAAATATCGAAGTGTTTTTTAATCTTAACACATGTACATAACACATACTGCAGTAACTTGCCATACCAAGAGTCACCTTTCCATTACATAGCATTACTGCGTACAAAATGAGTTTTTGCCACAAAAATAAACCCATCTACGTTTAAGGTAAGTGATAACTAATTAATTAGCCAAAGGCATTTGAATATTTGGCCATGACAAGGCTTATTCTTTTGTTTGAGGGTAAATTGTGTGATCCAATGTGATTTTCATCCAAGTGAAAGAGTGATAATTATTTTGTCAACTTATCCGTGTTGTTTCATTCTAGTTTGAAATATTGTTTCATGCAATCATATCCTAAAGTAGCTGATACGAAAGTTGAATGGTGTTCAAGTGACTTTCAGTGATAGAAATTGTTATACATTTCCTTGATAGATTAAACGGATGTCTATGGTGATATTTCTGCAATAAGTGTGTAGTTATCGGCAATTTGAACTTAAGATGCGTTACGTTGGTCAGTGTGTTTGAAGTGTTGCTATAAATCATCAAATGTCGTGGATAACAGCGATTACTGGCAACAAAAACCTTGGTGATGGAATGGAAAATTCAGCGCAGAAAGTTATTGACATTAAATATTTTTGCTTTGGAAGTCAGGTGCTTTACGCCAAATTGAAAGCTTGAGAATATGTCTGTATGCGATGAATGATGCTTCATTGTTCAGCATTGATTAAATTGTGCCTCCTCAACCAAGTGTTTATTGGATTTATTTGCTTTATTATCATTAGCAAAGATTGTTCCATTATTTGAATAAAACTCAATTTAATGTTGGAGTGTGAGCTTGTTGTAAATGTGGCAATTATGATGGAAAAGATGCCCTAAAAATCTAGCGGTAATCTAAATCTAGATATGATATAAGTACCTATGCTGCAAGAAATAGACTTGTGAAAGTGGTCTACAAAGCTCTTTTCAATTTCACTTGATATGCTGGTCATCCTTGAATATAGCCTTGTAGGTGGATTAGTATTTGAATGCTTTGGAGTAAGGAATTTTTGGAGGATAGTCGTTGAGTATCGATGAATTTCCTAATCAATTGATGTCCGAAATTACATTTTATATCATGTCCAAGATAATTTAAATGGACTCTATCCAGCGTGAGATTTGGACATTGATATTTTAAGAGAACGGTCGAGCTTTAGCTGTATTTAGACAATAAAAAATATCGGGAAGGATGTGGGGATACCGCATATTTATGAGAAAAAAGGTTTCTCTTTTCAATGAGTAAAGTTCCATTGGTTTGCCATTAGTCATCTGAAATAGCTATTTTCTTTATTCAGAAGAATGTTATGGATCTTTTTATGTGCAGAAAACTTTATTTATGAATAATGCTGGTTTTGGAGTAAATACGATGTGAAAAGAATGGGAAGAGAATATTATTATCTTCAATAAATAATTTTTATTGTCTGTTACTGGTGAGAACTTCGTACATTATGCTCGACGATTTGATCAATTTGATCAATTGATTTTGTCTATCATTATTCATTAAAGAAGGTTAAGGTACAGCAACACTCTCATGTATCATATTTTTCTGCTTTTAACTTTTGACAAAAGATTATAGTTTTAATGAAACATTGGTTGTTGAAGAGGGTGAAATAGTTTTTTCCGCTAAGACTTAGATTGACAAGGTATAAGGACTTAATTTTCAAATAGGCAAGGGCATTTAGGGCAATTTATAACACTCGTGAGAAAGTACAAATCGATTTCGTATGCATTGAAATTTTTAACATTCTTCATAATGGCAAAAAGATTCAAAACAAGTGCCATCCTTCTGAACTCGGCTCATTGCGTTCAAGAGAAGCAAGTGAGAAATATGCTATACATCTTACAACAGCGTAACGTTCGACGGTCTGCTCTACGATCGCCCATATAAAATCGCTCGAAAGACTTCACTCAAATTAAGTGAACTCGATCGAAAGTGAACGGCTCCCTAACGTTCGAACGTAAGCCAAGTTATAAAATCGGCCCCCTGCGTGTGCGGGAAGTATGAGTCCGCGAGAGAGAGTGGGAAAGAAGAGGGGTAGATGGAGACGGAGGGGAAAGCAGGTAAGGATGGGTACTTTTCCAGTTGGGAGGGGAAAGTTTCCGCCGAGGAGGCAGCCGGAAAGAAGGGATGTCGGTTTGAAGTAAGAGACATTATAGCTGTATCCCAACTCGTTGGGCATTAGGGTGGAAGCGATTAGCTGCCCAAATATTTGGCTACCTTGGGCAAAGTGAGCTCGAGTTGGGACAACCTTCGCAAGTAACGCCATCTACTGAGCTGGGAAGAAATGAAAAACAAAGGAGTTATGAAAAGGATCTGAAGTAAATAAACATGATATCCGTGATACTTATAATCGCGGATAGTAGAAGTATTCTCGATGGTCTGTGTTTATGATGATATTTATAATACTATAGGCCCCTTCGGCTATTTTTGGCTACAATTTGGGAATAATCTTGAAAATTATTTTCCTAGTTTTGAGAATCTTAAGTTGTCATTGGTAGTGATACTGCCAGTGTAGGTTTGCTGGGTGATAAGTTCGTATTTTTTAAAACTAAAGGTATAGCTTTTGTCATTTGCTTGGGGAAAAATACCGTTTAAAACGAGAAGTTATTTCGGTCGTGTAATAGTTGCTATTAAAAATCCTAGAAGATATTGTTCAAGGCAGATTGGTAGGCATTTCAAGCATCAACTATCACCATTACTAGTAAGCATTTTCAGCAGTAACTACTTCAAGTTTATTAGTTTTGGGGAATTCTTAGTTGTAAACCATTAAATTCTAAATTTTGTTTTTTATAGTTTACTACTGACTTCTCAGTGGTAAGCTAAATTTAGTATTTTTATATACTAGGCTGATAGGACACAGAAAGTGTTGAAATCCAGGAGTTTCTCTGACTTTCAACAAACCTTCTGTTCACCGGTAGAATACTTAAAAATGGATTGTCGTAGTGTGTAGGAGTTCCTTAGTTTGTATGAGTGGTCTAGTGTTCATTTATTAATCATTTTTTATCACATATGAATGCTATTTACCCACTTGGTGTCATGTATCTTCAAATTCCAATATTTCGGCTTGTGAGAATCATTGCAATACAATTGAAGGTATCAAAACTGTATATCTATACAGAGATGTTCTATTACTTGGTGATTATAATATTCCTGATTATAAATGTAATTGCCCAGTCATTTATAAATATTTACTTATTATAATAAGTCAGCTAAAATCATCCCACAGCAAATTATTACTTGAGACAGTCAATTATCTTGAGTTATTTCAAACTAACAAATCCTCTAACTCTATGCATGAGATTGGACCTGACTTTCTGTGACAAAACAGAGGTAACCTCTTGAATTGATGGCAATCCACTTCTACCTGCTGTTATTTATAATTCAGCCCTTAATTTTATCATTCCTCAAAGGGATTGTTCTTTTTATAAAAAGACAGGTAACACTGATTATGACTACGGAAAGTGTGCTTTTACATCAATTATTTCCTTTATCAAAAACGTAAATTGGCCGGGGCTGCTGATCTGAAAACTCAACATATATAACTCGTATATATGATGTGTTTTCATCAGATATACATAATAATTACTTAATTATTTTTAATATATTTTTTTTAATGGTAGATAGCGATTCGTTTAAGTATTCGTAAAAGGTTTGACAGCTTTTTGTATTTTCTTTTTATGGTTAACATTTTATAAATTATTTATTTACGAATTAACATTTTGAGTGAGGCATATGTATTCATATTATAACAAGCCCGCTTCTATTTCAAGTCTCAACTGTGTTCTAATTAAGGTGGCAGATAGTTCCCCTGAGTTTTGCTATATGTCGACATTTTCAAATTGAAGTGTAGGTAACTTTTTCTCTCGGATCACACAACAGTCATGTGTTATTTTTGTAGGTGGGGGAGGAAATGGTTACGACGAATGTTTTCTCTGGCGCATGCAGCACTTTGCATTTTGGGAAATTCAATATGGAGGCACATTTAGGATAAACTCCATCTACCCTAAATCCGACGCTCGAAAAAGCTAGCTATTTCCGCTCCCTCTTGATGCCTAACGAGTTGGGACGCACTTCAAGATGGCGTCCTCCCTAAATCTGCCGATTTAGCTGCCTAAATGGCGAGTTGGGATACAGCTTATATCTACTTCCACAAATTTAAGATGTCGGCCCCGGTGGCGGCGGGGTAAAGTCCTCGCCTGCTAACCCGTGGGTCGCGGGATCAAGTCCCGCCTGGGTAGAAAATTATCTGCCGAGACCATTGATCTCTGTGTATGTAAACTGGGTTGGGGGAAGAGGGGACTGTCCCATCCAACCCAGGCAGTTAGAGAGGGGTTCTGTCCCATCCAACCCAGGATAAAAAATAAAATACACGTAAATACCTCCCCCAGAGCCATCTCAAGGATGTGGGGGAAGGGACGGGGATTATTGCCAACATGCATCACACAATACACCATTGTTGTGTATCCTATCGGTAAACAGTAGGGTTTTTTGATGGCCAGAAAAACTCTTACCAGTTTTCGACACTAACAGGGCCCTGTCCACCTCTAGTAGTTTTCCAAGACGTAATGCTAGTCTTGTAAGTGCTACTGACCTCTTGCAAAAACTTAGATGGCAATCGCTTTCAGACCGTCGATTGAAAATGAGATTCAATCCTTTACGTAAGTGTAAAACAAATTTATTTTCCGACGAATTTATTAATATCTTACGAATTTTAACATACTACAGTAGATCAGATCACGAGAATAAAATTAGGGAAATAGACTGCAGAACAGACAGGATTAAAATAGTTGCATTTCGGTCAACTGCACTAATATCTTTGACGCAGCCTACGGCAAAAATGGGGGAAAATTCATTGGTGTCACAATACCCAAGGTAAAACTATCTAAAAATGTTTACAAATCATCGCATTATAATTTAATACGATTTTATATCTATTAAACCAGGTTTATTCCGAGATTCCTGTTAAGTATCAGATTAAAAATAATAGTTTCTTATCTTCAGCAAGATGAAGCAAATGAAATTAGTGGTTTAAGACTACATTTTTATAAATTTATCACAAAAAACGTTATTGAGATGAAGAAATTTATTCATCTCCTGGATATTGCCATGTTTCATGGCATGATTTTGAATTGTCCTCGTCACGTATCCACATCTAACGTTCCCCAGACGGTCAATGTGCAGTTTCACGCCGAGTTCGCCTCATTACCCCGAGGCGATCCCTACCAAACCGCGTGCTATTTACTCCTCTAATGTCCACCAGCCGCTCGTCCAAGCGGCGAATATTCTATTGTCGGCCAGTCCGAGAGCCATCACGTTCACACGCCTTGTACCTCCAAACCGCCTGCCGCTCCACACGCACTGCGACTATCACGTTGTCCATCGGCGCTCTTTAGTTAAGGTAGTTTAAGCGAGATAGAACCCTAATCATAATGGAGACCATATTAGAATTATACGTTTTAACTTCAGTAGCTGTAGGAAGGATGAATAAAATATTGAATCACTAATGGCGGAATAATATACTTAAATATGACTGGATTTCCAATTAATTAAATAAAAATAACGACATTAATCTTTAACTTGACTCATTTTTTCGCGTGGTATGTTTGAAATTTTTCACGTCGAGATCCTTGTGATCCTGAAAAATTACGGCGATGACAATATGATTTATTTTCAATAATAGTTGGAAAACATATCAGCTACATACTACTAGTTTTTTTGACGAGATATAGGAGTTATAAATCCCTTACTTTTTAAATAATGTCTCTGCAGTACATACACGTACCATTTTCCATGTAAAAGGTCTGTTGTTTTTCATCAAATATCTCGGAAAGTAGTGCGTCAAGGGGCTGATATTTTGATATCTTTGGAAGGGTGAAGTATTTTTCTTTAAAACGAGACCAACTTCATTGATTTCTAGGCGAAAATCAAACGCGACATGTTCACCGTACGACCACCTAGCATCAATAAAAATCGGCCATCTAGCATGCGCTACAAGAGGAGTCCAGAATTTGGGATAACAATCGCTCGCCGCTGATTTCAACGGCCAACAATCCTTAGCCGAAGGTATCGTGTACTGAGCTTTTGTTTGACACAATGAGATAGATGAAGAGGGCGCTATGGTGGCATACGCAAGAAGCTGTAACGTGGGTGTAGCCCATCCGCCATCTCTGTTAACCCCGATTTTCCTTCCACACTTACGGGCTGACGCGTTAATATGGTAATTTTACGTAGTCTTCCAACGAAAACTAACCAGAGATCAGTAAGCATTTACTTCTTTAATATTCATTCTCTACATACATTTGTTACTTACATTAATTTATAATAATCCATATTTCCGGTGGAAACTATGGAAAAATCGAGCAGGATCCACAGTACCAAGTAGCAAACACATATTTGGAGGGTTACTTGCCTAAACGTTCAAACAGGTAGTGGATATTTTGGCTTTACACCCGCTAATTTGTCCATTCCATTGAGCTATCCCAAGGAAAGAAAGGGGAGAGCAGGGATAGCCAATACGCTTTTTATATTAATAGTCAGGTTGCAGTATGATGACGTTATGACCTCTCGATCCACTTCAATGGTTTGGTCCATTGAGGTAAACGAAAAGAGAATTACGTCCCCAAATCCTGACAACAAGCAAAATAGCCACCTTATGACTTCTCCCTGTTCTTTCCTAGTGTGACTTTGAATAGCAGGGAGGAGCGGACGCATTGACCGATTTTGCGCAAGAACGACCACATTTTTAGTCAAACTTGCCGCAATTAACTCTTGATAATATATAGGTAAGTTAGTAAGACAAGGACCTCTCACCGGCACTGTTTAACATGTACTTGGAGGAGGCCATACGAGAAGCGCAAGAAACTGGACTGTGCGGAATAAAGTTAAACAAAGAAGAAGTAAACATGCTCCGCTTCGAAGATTATATTGCAGTCACAGCTGGCAATCGTGAGAATCTTCAAAGGTCACTAAATGTCATGGACCAAGCTCTACAAGAATACAACATGAAAATAAGTAAGAAGAAGACTAAAATATTAGAATGCGGAAGAGAGAAGATGAATGTACAAGTCACCTTGAGACTAGATAAATTAAAGCAAGTGGATTCCTTCATCTATCTCGGAAGTACTATCACGTGGAACGGAAAAATTACAATGGATATCAAGCGGAGAATACCCCAAGCTAAGAAGGCTTTCATGGGAAAAAAGACATCTGCTGTGTACAAATAAGATAGGACCACAAACCAGGAAATAGTATGTGAAAAGATTCGTGTGAAGCGGAGCACACTATGGATCGGAAGCATGGACCATCGAAAAAGCTGACCAGAATAGACTACAAGTCTTAGAAAACCTGGTGCTGGAGGAGGACGCTGAAGAAAAACATGGACAGACAGAATATGAAGTGATGAGGTTTACAGAAGAGTAGAAGAGGAAAGGACCATAGGGAACAATATACAAAAAAGAAGAACGAGATGGATTGGACACACCTTGAGACAGAATGGGTTCGTGAGGAACTCAATTGAAGGGAAAATTGAGGGAAAAGTCCCCAGAGGAATATCCGGGAATAAGTTCTTGGACCAAATAAAGAGGGAAGTGCATAGGAAGAGATACCAGGAGGTAAGGAAACTAGCATTGGATAGGGAAGAGTGGAGGGCTGCAGTCAATCAATCATAGGATTGAACGACCAATGATGAATATATAAGTCACTTGAGTCTAATGTTTCTACTCTGGCTTACTACAGACTCATGTTGGGATCACAGATTATTATAAATAAAAAAATAAGATAGGATAATGCATTCTCAAGAAGTAAATAGTCTCATTGTAAGTGATTAATCGATGGATAACAGAGAATTTGTAAAACTAGAGCATCAGTCCGTAGGCGCTAAGGTAAATCGGGGAAAAGAAAAATGGCGGACCAGCCATAGCCACTAAACAGCTTTAACCACTGGTCACCACGGCAAGCACCCCCACCACTTGCCTCTTTGTCTTGGCCCAAAAAGTAGTACCATTACGATAACATTAGTACAGAGGACATCATAACCAATGTATCAAACGTAAAAATGTTTAGCAATTAGAGCAACTCATATTCTCATCAAAGGTGAGAAGGTTTTTTATTTTAGTAAAGATGTTAATTTCTAAAAACTGCATTATAAACTAACAAAAAAAATTTCACCGAGAAATTTGTAAAAGACCTCAAATTTGCTTAAATTCTTAGATCATTCAACATGTTTAAAATTTAAAAAATAGAAAATTTGTGAAACTAGACACTTTTTCACTGCCTATATCTTAAAGAAAGAGTGGATACCGGAACGCGAAGTTTTTTGTGGTAAAAAATAAAATAAAATCACTCGGTGCTTGAAATCGTTTAATACGGATGATTGTAAAAATATTCACAAAAATTCAAGAATTAAAAAAATTCCTGATTTTCCTGTGGGTTTCTCAAGGCGACAATTTGCTTGAAAATAGGGGGTTGTGAAGAGCAAACTGGGGGAATGGTTTATTGGTCACGGAAAGACACCACCGGTTAGAATAAAAAATGCGGTTAGATGAAATCGAAAGCAAGCCTTTGGCAAAGAGTGTACAGAATTCAAGAAGATTACAACCCCAATTCCAAAAAATCGCGTGCAATTTATCAGCCTCAGTTCCGTTGGCTATGAAATCAGCCCCAATAGTGCGCCAACATAAAATCCAAGGCTTATTTTTCCTATTATTTTGAATATTTGGATGTATTTGCCCATGCGCAAGTATTTTTAAAATATCATTGATATTTTCTGAAACAGTCATTATCATAGAACACATTTGCATAGTGAATTCTATACGGCTCACCTTTATCTTTATTCCTAGACTGATGAAGTGGAATAATTTATCTGCAGCGGAGCCATATTACTTTCTTAGAGTAATCACAAATAATCTTTGGTTAAATAATAGTAAAAATAGGTAAAAAGATTACATCATCTCTTTAGAAATAAATCAGTCATCTTACATAAATTAGTGTTTCCACGTGGATATTAATCAAAGAGGAAAAAATCACGATTACAGTAAATCTTCCCGATACTATTTACAGCATTACACTTCGAGTTCCCGGAGAGCATTAGTCTTGATTGCTCTCACCCGGGAGATGGGTTCACGCAGCCACGTCCAACTCTCATCGCTTGAGCGGCTGCGATGCGTTTGAGCCTGGCGCACGGAATAGACAGGAGTGACCACAGAATGAGGGTTTTCTGCATGCGCACTGTAATTGATTCCACCGACATCACACAGGTGCGAATGCACTAAAGGGGACTATGACTCCGCCGAAATCTTTTAGTTCTGACTTCTGCCGCAGCCAATGAGAGACCTTCGCCTTCCCCTCCGTTCCCCGCCGCTGACTACAGCGCCAATCATGGCACTGAGGAAAATGCGTCGCACGAATTCACGAGGATGTTCACTGTGACTCTTTAATAAGCACTATGCAGCAATATGATGGTCCCACATGGAAATGAAGGATTCCTGCTAAGAATAACATAAACATTTTTTGAAATGTGTCTCACTCATCACTGCAATCATTTGATTTTCAGCAACTGCATGTTTCTTACGCGGAGGAAATAATTGTGTCGAAAGCGGCAATGGAAAAGTTACAACACCCACGCTAAACATTAATCCTTATTCTTATTCCTACAATTCCTATTAATTTTACTGAATTGTAGAGGGATTTAGGATGGGAACCTCTATCCGATCGAAGGGAAAAATATGAATTAAATATTTTACGAAAGTATGATGAAGACTATTTCTTGCCGGACATTCAATATATATTACTAGAGCCGAATGATTATGGTAGAAATTATCAAAGGCATAAAATCAAGACAATAGATTGTATGTAAAACTGATAGATTTAAAATGTCATTTTTTTCATCGTACACTAAGGGACCATAATAGTTGCGATGGATCAGTTCTGGGAAACTTTGACCCTCACTGAATAAATTAGGTTTTGCACTTGTGCTGAATGTCTGAATAGTATTATTATTAGAGACCCCGCATGAAATATCCAGCAAGATATAGCTCTTGCATGATTTAGTACCGTGTAGCACAATTCATTAGTCGCATTAATAACCAGTAGTTTTATCTTTAATAGTATACTGCATGGTAGCATGTCGTTTACGTAGCACTCTCCTAGTTTCAGATCTGACCGCGTATTGTCATCCTGACTGCTATTGGCCTGCGCCTGTTATCCGGGCGAGCGTGCGCGGTTCTGATTTCAGCTGGGAGGAGTGTAGGATGCCTGGTGTGGAATCACCCCGAGCCACACACCCTAGTGGTGGCTTGCACGGTATTTCGTAGATGTAAATTCTAGAGGCCTGCGAAAACAGATTTTCTTCGAGTAGTAGAGCAGAGTCGTAAAATAAAAGTGAAAGCGCAAAACCTGATCTGACCGCGTATAGTCATCCTGACATTCTGTGGAACGTTTTCATCCGCGGTAAAAAAAATCCCCACTAATTGGATTCCTTCACCAGATTAACTAAACAGTAATTATTATCAAAGAACCATGGAGCTAGGCGCGCAGTAACTTCAGCGGAGTCACCCGCTAGTGATCACAGAATTGTGTGAAATTCAAATTGGTCAAATCATTCGCCTGGACTGTGAATCGAACGCAGATTCATCGCTTTCGCGCCAAGAGCTCTAACCAAATAAGCTAACCAGGCATCCTGTTACACTGTGAATCTCATTGGGGCTTTAAGGAGCAAGATATCCTCACAGGTACTATGTATGTAATGCCAGAGGTTCCTCGCACGCGAGAGCTAAGCGCTACAGTCCATGGGGTAAAGCCAAACTATAAACTTCAGAGCACTCGGCGTGAAATCGAAGGATCTGGGTTCGATTTCCAGTTCTCCTCCTTTTTTCTCTGTGAATTTCACACAATTAATAGTAATTATATTCAATTGTCAATATTTAAGATCCCATAGGTCGCCTAAGTCTCTCTACCGTGAATTAAATTTCCTCCACTTCCAGCTTGCTTACGTTCTGGCCCGCTGGCGGAGGCAACCGGTGGCGAGGAGAGAAATGCCAAAACGGCGGAGAGGAAGAGACGAGAGAGCAAAGAAGAGGTGAAAAGAGCGAGACGGAGAGGAAAGAGGCGGTGGAGGAGGGACTGAGGACGGCGTGGATGAGGCTGCGTGAGGCGGGGAGGCGTGAGGCGTGGGAGGCAAAGGGAGGACAGAGCAGGGGATGGTGGTCAAAGCGTATGCGATCGATAAAGAAGCACGCAGCTTGCGGAAACGGCCTCTGGAGCGTGTCAGACGGCCAGGGATGGCAATAGCAAGTGTGTGCAAGAACATATTGAGCCCTTGATGGTTTATATGAAGTCCTATGCTGTTCATTCTGATGGCGAATGAAACAACGAAATACTGCAATAATAAGGTCAGAATTCTGGAAACTTTAGTAGGGTACTGGAACCTTAACACTAGAAGTACCTGACACCCGATGGAGGTCATTTTGAACCCTTAAAAATAATTTTTTTCTGAATAAAATTGAACGTTTTTAACTGAAATAGTGAGCAAATATTTTCAGCAATATCGTTCATCTATTACAGCACATTATTTTGCAAGAATAAAGGTTTATGAGAGCTTAATATTACGTGCCATGTCAACAAATAGGATGTTGTGCAGGAGTATTTGGACCCGGGACTTCTGTCCCAAGTCAAGCCCCAAGTGAGAAGTCTAGTTCTGTCGTGTCTTCGAGCGGCAATTTACCCCTGGGTAATGACGTTCTGCTGCCAAACTATCAATGATGCTTCAACAAAAGACAATAATACTCCATTCTGTAATGACTATCAATAATACTCGTATAAAACAAGGGAGGAATGGGCAGAGGTGAAACTGACCCTTTGGTACAAAGAGGTAAAAGGTGATGCACATTAAAAACTATTGCTACCACGAGGTTTTTACTTTCACATTATATTCTCCTGCTAAAAACACAAAGGTCAAGAAATAAGTAATGGCTGGGACGATTCCGTCATATGTTATGGATTGTCAAAAATGAAAAGGGGTCAAAATGACCCCATCAGTACTTCCCTTTTTAAGCCTATACTTGTGCAAACTAAAATTTTCGGATGCTATACGTGTCATATCGGATAAGGATTCAAAGTTACGAAAGGTACGAAAAGTTATAAACAGGGATGGACTTTGGAAAAAAAAATAGAGACCGTAACCGAGTACAAATGCAATGTAGCACTTTATACAAAAAAAATTAGAAAGTTGCTCATGAAATACAGAAGAGAATAAAAAGGTCAGCGTTAAATTCCACAAAATAAATACCACATTAATAGGAAAAAGATAAAGAGACACAAAAACCAATATAGGAAATACTATTATGGTTATCAACCCATCATAATCCTTGGATCAAAAATTTCGACTATCACAACCACAACATAGAGCAGAATAACTGCAGCAGAAATGAAAACATCGAGAAATAGCAAATAGGACCAAAAGAGAGCCGGAAAAAACACAAGGATTAGAGGAAAACTCCAGGAGCCCTTAATAGAAAAGATAGAGAGAATATGCTATGATGTTATGCAATGGATACTTCAGTAGAATTGACCAAAATAGAATCCCCAGGAAAGTACTCGAGACTAAATCAGATGGAAGGAGAGGGAGAGAAAGATAAAGTCAATAATATTAGTATTTAAGGCTAAAATATCACAAGAGGGGACACTAGACAAAGAAATCCAAGAACGTTGCACCAAGGGTAGGACGACCATATCATTGCTCAACGGTATTTGGAACAGAAATATTTCAAACAGAAACAAAACATGGTGTTTAGAAATTATTAAAACAGAATCAACAATTGCACTTTTCCACACGGTATTTTAATGCATACGACGCGTTTCAGCTCACAGAGCAATCATCAGGTATAAGACATATTTGGTAGAGAGCATATCACATTTATACATTTTACAAGTTAGAGAAGAGGGGGAGTAAGGAACAGAAATAAGGAGGGGAAGTGGCTGGTAAACGGAAAAACCAAGGAAACATCAGGAAAATACAAGAAATCACCCCCTCTTCTCAATCTCCCCCCGCCTTTTTGCCATTCCGTTTGCCTGGTCTTCCCCGCTCCTTTATTCCCCCAGGATTCACTGGATTCCCCCTTCGACCCTTGTTTTTTCCAGATGTTTTCTTGTTTTTTTCCATTTACCGGCCACTTTCCCACCTTATTTCTTCTCCTCACCCCCCACTCTTCTCAAACTTGTAAAATGTACAAATGTGATGTGGTCTCTACGAAAAACATGTCTTGTACCCGATGATGGCTCTATGAGCTGAAACGCGTCGTACGCATTAAAATGCCTTGTGGAATGGTGCAATTGTTCTTTCTGTTTTAATATGACGAGCTTCCACGATATCTAGATGTATAAAATTTGCAGTATTGAAAGAATTTAGGCTCAGTGCTGCCAGTTATATTTTTCAAATTTCATGTGAATACTCCTTTTGGGAAAATCTTATTGGACATATGCGTCTAACCAAAGCTTTCACCTCGTAACGAAAGCCAGTAATTATGCATACTCTAACCTCTGACTTTTTCCCGCAGTATTTGGATATCATGATTTTAACGATCTGAGGGAAGAGTATCATTGTCTATAGACTTAAAAATTTAGTAATACCTACAAAATTATTAATTAAGAAGTAGTTCACTGAGAAATTTGGTAAGCAAGGTAAACGGAAGACGTTATCCTAATCAACGTCGAAATATTCATCACAGTATATCTATTTGCTCAGATGAAAACCGGAAGTCTGTTATTCAAATCTAAATACTCTGTTTACATTATTGACGACCTCAGCTGAAAAAAACACATTAGATGTCTCAATATCTAGTGATGTGATACAAATTTTTAAAAATTATATTTACGGCGGGAAATTGAGATAAAAAGATGTAAGAAGAGATGCCATCTTACGGCCATTAAGACCACATTTCAGCGTAAAAGTTGATCTTTTTCAAACCAAAATATCTTCGTCAAATGATCGCTTACCAAGTAATAAATATACAACGTTCGACAATAGAATCTTACGCCATAACATATATTTAAATCAAGGTACGTTGTGGCGTAAGCCTAAAATAAGGTTCAACCTTCAAAAATTATTGCCCTGGAATGATTCTACGACATTTGCCTTTTAAAACGTATTACATTGTGAGATAGGTAACGGTTAGAACATTCCGATTAAAATTGATAAAAAAGAGCTTTTTCATAAGTTGCCAATGTGGTACAATGGGACCGACGAGGTTGAGGGTGTTCCAAAGGCGACTGTTCGAGCCAAAAAAACATGCTCGATTCCGATTTTTTGTTTACTTTACTAAAAACACTCTGCTTCGCCATCACTCTTTCATCAATTATTTTTTAGACAGAGAGAAGAATTACTCGCTACGATCCAGTTTATTTCCCAGTAAGGAGAAAGGAACCAAATGGAAACAACGAATGTCAAAAGGGAATAAAGACGACCAAGGTGAAGAGACACATCAAAGAGAATGATAGAGGAGAGCGAATCCGCGCGGCAACCGTAGCACTCCCTGTGGGATTTCCGATCACGAGAGAATGGCCTGCGAGGGGCCGATTGTTCCAGTATTTCACTCCCAAAAGAGCCGACGTCCCAGGATCGGGAGAATGGGGAGGGGTTGAAAACGGACAGAGCGGACTCACTAGGACCCAATGGCAACGACGAATACACATTCGGGTGGCCACGAAATTGCTGCTCAAACGGCGCTGGGGGACAATCAATCCTGACCGTTTGTTCGCTTTCGAGGGGAAAAAACGATTGGAACTACAAACGCTCTCGTTCGGCTTACACGTGTGCAATATACACATGGAAATATACTCACATTTAGAATCCGCTGCGATTTGTGAACAAAACAAGGTGTGTCAGAAGCGGAACGTTCGCAGTTTTCCGCTCATTAAAGATTTAATTCGACTATACTCGATGCATTTACTTCATCTACAAGAGTGAAAATCTTCGATTCAAGTCAATCTTCGCTTCAATCTTCTTCTTCAGTGTTCAACCCTGGGGTTGGTTTGCAGCAGTACGCCATTCCTCTCTTCTGTCTGCTTTTCTCTTCATTTCTGTGTATGTGGTACAACCCATATCATTCACAATCTGCTGCATGAATGACATCCTTGGTCGTCCCCGGCGATTCCTTCCCTCTATAGCTCCTTCTGCTATTGTTAAAACGATGTTGTCGTGTCTTAGAATGTGCCCCACGAGTTTGTCTCTTCTTGTTTGGATATGCCTCCAGAGGGATCTGGTTTCTTGAACTCTTTTCAGTACCTCTTCATTCGTGACTCTATCTTTCCAGTTGAGCTTCAATATGCTTCTGTAGAGCCTCATCTCCAGGGCTTCTAGCCGCCTTCTCTCTTGTTTTCTTATTACCCATGTTTCGCTCCCGTATAGGGCCACACTCCAAACAAAAGCTTTCATCATCCGTTTCCTTATTTCCAAACTAATGTTCTTGCTGGTGAGTAGGTTCTTTCTAAGATAGAATGCAATTTTGACCTGATGTATTCTCCTTACATTCGCTTCGTATTCGCTTCAATATGATGTGATAATGTCGAAACTAGCCATATTAATTTTTTGCAGAAATCTGCAAGTACATACATTGCTGCTGCCATTATAGAACAGGTCCACCACACCACACCTGAGTATGAATTGTATTACGCACTGCATGGACGGCCTGATGTAAAAAAAATCAGAATAGCCAAGCACGGAATGCATGCAAAAGTTATTATTTTAGTCTTAGAGAAGGAAAAAAGGGCGTTGAATTTCACTGACATTCTAATTTACACTCTGTGACTGGGGAAAGAACATTTGGAGAGACTAGCGGTATTTGGTAAAGAAAATTACTCTCCGGGAGGCTAAAACTTAATCATTACGAATACGTGATTGATAAAATTTATTCGGCCATTTTTACATTGTTAACCCCGTGTTAAATTAAATGCACCACTCCGACTAACCAAGAAAAATGAAATCCTCCAATATTCTAACGTATGGTTTGAATAAACCCTACATCTACCTCGAAATTAGTCGCACATGTTTTCATAGCTCAAAAGTTTCCTGAAAGTACGGAGTCGATATACACTATGTACGAGCAGTTACGTGGATCCCTTCAACCAAATTACATACTATGAAGCAAAGACCACTGCTTGGGGTTATACCAAGAACTCATATTGAGGTATTCTCCAGAAAAATCAAGATCGGCTATTAGCTTTAACGAATCGTTATCAGAATCAGAATACTGACTGACTACCATTTACTCAGTTTATGAAGGGCGTTATGATGCTACACAGTCATTTCAATTCAAGATATAAAACTATAAATGTACCTCCATCTAGATTGCTAAGCCCGCACATGATTCAGCGTGAAGAACAAAGGCAAGGGTTTAACTCTAATGTAAAAAACAAGTAAAACTCTAATGGATTTTGGCAGCTATCAGTATTGGTACCTACAATCTTTCATGCTTACCTTTCAAACATAGAAGTTTGAAAACTATAAGGGAGGTTTAACCACAGCGGAAAAGGCATTTGTTAAGTAAAGACGAGATATTAATCCTAGATTGGAACCAATGCGTTTGGGTTGGACAGGCAAGGCATCTGCTGACAAGTTTCTTATACTTGTTAGCAGTAGATAAATAGGCGTGAAACAAACAACTGAAGCTACACAATTGATGTCAAAGTGCAATATGAAATATTTTTAATTTATATCAATTTTTGTAGCAACAATTATATTGAGTATATAACCTGTATTTCACTTTCATATTCCTTCTTTAAATATAATTGTTCCCCCAGTGTTTTTCATCGAAATGTTCTGTGCTGATATTATTTTAATACAATTATCAATATAACCTATATAGAGATAGCACGATCTATTGAAAGATAAAAAATCATCTGCAGAAAACTGTCACTACCCTCACGTGGGCCCACATCACAGCACAGTTTTTTTATATATCCTACTGGCACACCGTTCCGTTTTGGCTCCTATGATTGACCCGCTTTTATATATTAAAATTCCTCATACCGTCTCCCTCTAATGAAATTGACGTCAACCAGCATACTGAAATATTAATTATTTCTGTCACTTTTTATTCCTACAATTATCAATAGTAGATACATGTGCCTTTTCTCAGGTTCACATTTATTTATTTTTAATTTTGAACATTCTGTCAGTTATTTTTCATCAAAATATTCTGTGTTCATAGTGTATAAGTATGAAACTTGGAGGCTACACGCTAGGCTTAAAATTCCAAGATATAAATTCAGAACTGGTGTGTTTCAGAGCGACACAGAGAATATTATCTTGATGCCTCACAACATCTCTAGGTCTCACAGAAGCGATAAAACAACAGGCGCATTGCCGATCAGATAGGTACACATACTCGTTCTTTCCGCGCATAATAAGCGACCACAATAAAAACTGAGCTCCGTTAAATGTACTCCCATAGTACACGTCGCCCTTTCACCACCCCAAACCTAACATCTTTACACGGGTGGTGACCAAACACCCCCAGCCACACGCCCATGCGGAGGCTCGCAGGGTAGTATGTAGATGTAGAAGTATTATTGTTTTTATAAACTATAGATAGAGAGACAGCGAGTATATAAAAGATAAAAACCTATTCATAGAATAGTGTCTCTACCCTCACGTCGGCCCACTTCACAGCACAATATCATTTGAGTTCCAACGGATTCAATTATTTTTGGACAGTTTGTATCCTACTGGCACATCATTCCATTTTGGCACGTATGTATGACCCGCCATTAAATCCCTCTTGAATTCCACCCATCGTCTCCCTCTTCTCACGTAGCACAATAGAAAGGAAAAAATGCAATCACTTATACGACCACTCCAAAGGAATATCGACCGATACACCTCAACGGGGGAGGTTTCTCAACCAATGCCCCCATGCAATCCATTTAGCCGTCCGACACGCTCAGAAATATCGAATCAAACTATGAAGGAGATAATGGAGTGAGGATATCCGATGATAAGAACGTATAAAAAAAGAACGGAGCCGGGAATACTGGACGTTGAACACGGGCTATTTGTAAAATTCCACTGTCCTGGGGAATCCAGAAAAAGATGCGCAGGCCAAAATTCAATTTTCCAAACCCTTAACTCGATTTTGGAAACTTGGTCTACGTCCTGGAGTGGAACGAGGAAGAATTCGCGTCTTTGGAATTTCTCTATAGCACAGAACAATCCTACTTTTTCTAAAAAAAAATGAATTATTAAAAATGATCAGCTATGAATTGAGGTCACCAGATGGTCTACGAATACGCTACCGGTAAAGGAAGCGATGGAACGCGGTACTTCTAGTGGGGTATGAGCAAAAATGTAAGTTATGAAAAATTCTATCGAGCTAAAAATGCCGTTTTTTCTCATAAATTCAAAAACATGCAAACATGTGAGTACAGGCCCGGAACATAATAGTTCAAGCTACAGTCTCTTAGCCAATGTCTTAAATAATTTCAAAGTTGAAGATTTTTTTTCAAATAAACGTTCAAATATTTATTCAAAGAGAAATAAAGCGCAAGAGAATTTTGAATTATTATATCATGACTGCTTTTTATGATCGATTCCACAGAGTCCTTGGGCTCATATGATCCTTCTCTTTTTACAAGTATGAAGCACCATAATCACACAGTAAAAAGTAGGTAAGATCAAAATTTAACATCGTAAAATTTTGTGTCTGGTAATGCACAAAGACAATATTTGAACTTCATGAATTTAGATAGCGATAAGAACCTTGAATATTTGGTTATTCATGTATTTAACTCATAGCCAACGTTCCGCCAAATATATTGCTATGAATTGAGGTCAATTGAGTTATTTACTCTGCTGAACCTAAAAAATATTTCATTAGACTTGAGACAGGCTTTAAAATACCTAGGCCAAAGAACGAAATTTTTCGTCATTCATATCTATATCTGGGGCCAAAACTTTTTCGTACTCTGCCAAAGGATGTGGCAAAGAAAGACACAGAATCGGGATTTGCTTCAGCTGTTAAAAAATGGTTAATGTGTCACGAGGAAGTAGAGACTTTGTTTCAAAAGATTGTATAAAAATGTATTAGGAATGTTAATTACTAAAATTGGGTTTGTGTTTGATTTGAGATTGTTTACTGTCAACTTAATTCATCTATTATATGTGGTTTATACATTTTTTGTTTCCTAAATATAAGTTTTCGTTGAACTGTGTAAATGGTTGATATTGCTCAAGTTATTGTAAAACCTCAAGTTCAAGTGAACGTGTAATAACTTGAATTTTTAATTTTTTTTATATATGAATGCACATTAAGGTATAGAAGCACTAGAAAATTTTTTGAGAAAATGTGTTTGATAACTGAACAGCACCAGCTCTGCCACAAAAACTTTCAGATGATGGTAACCCCAAATCAGGTTGTTCCTCTGGGGTACCTATGTTCCTATATTTGTATAAATAACCAAATGTACACACATATGTATGGAATAAAGAATTATTATTATTATTATTATTATTATTGTCAAATATTATGCTCAATGGTAAATTTTCGATTCCTCAACTTTGGCACTAATATGTATATAAATACTTGGTTGTATGTCACCTTGTTTTGTGTTGCAAAGCCCTGAAGGATGCCCATATATTTGGCGAAACGTTGGCTGTGAGTACAATATATGAATGACCAAATATTCAAGAATCTTATTATTGTCTATATTATATTGGCCGATAAAGTTTTGATTGATTAATGAATTATGTTTTTGTGTGTGGGATTTTCTCATCTATTCTTATAAATATTTAAAGGGTTTTCAGTGTTGCTTTTACATCAAATGGTAGCCCAATGATAAAAACGGAGCAAAATGCAATACGCCACCTTGTTTCCCTCGAGTAAATCTTCTATTGCTGGTTTAAACTAAAATACAGCAATAATCCACTCTTAATACTTCTAATACTAATCAGTTACTCTGCTCTCTCAGTAATACTATTAAAATACCGTTTCTCTTATTTTTACAGTTTGTTCTCCCAAAGGCAACTCGCTGGAACCACTGTCTCACGTAAGGACACAGATTATCTTTAAAGAAAAATATTACGCAAAACAAAATGTACTCAAAAGGTATTTCAGTTATCATTGAATAGTAGGTTAAAGGATGACATATTGATCTTTTATGAATTCCAAGATCCGGCAGTAAGATACCTGCATTGGACAATATTTCTATTTTATGACTTAGCTATAAACTAGGGATGAGTCGATTCCACTCTTTTTCGATCCCGATTCTTTCAAATCGATTCCCGATACTCGATTCCGATTCCATCGATTCTTTTCCCTAATAACAGGTCGGATATTGATATACCAGTAGCGTACGACTAGTGTTTAAATTCAAGCACTGGCTGAAATAAAATAACAAGACAATTAAGTCGCTCAAAAAGTATATTCATCAACAGATAGCAAATATATCCTCACCTTATTGAGGTAGATAAAATGTACAAATTAATACCTTACACCCAAACTTTCTGAGACAAATATGACGTGATAAATGAAATTTGATTTGAATATTGATCTATCTGGAATCAATGGAATCGGAATCGACTTTAGGCGATCGATTCTCGATACCGATTCTAATCCTGAGAATCTGTGGAATCGAGAATCGACATTTGGATTCGACTCATCCTTACTATAAACGTACCTTAACCGGTTCAAAACCTAATTACGAGGGACATCCAGAGAGAAAGTTCCGTTTGTATTACTTGCGAGTGTAGCACTGCAATCGCAGTTTCGCGTTATGATATGATTTTCGCGGTGCTTACCCTCACTTCTTTAGAAGAATTCAACGCCATAATGAGCTAGCTGATTGTTGTGTGCGCTTCGTGGTGCTTGTTTGAAATGACAAATAAAATTGAAAATCCCGCAACCGAAGAATGCTCACCAACGGCATTGTTTTGATAAATGTCAATGCCCGCCCTCACAACGCCCATTTGACACAACAACTTTTACACAAGTTGTTGGTAGGGAAGAATTCAACTACCCTCCACAAAGACCGGACCTCGCTCCTTGTTACCTCCTCCTTTTGCCACTGAAATTGAGCATTGGTGGCAAGAGGTATGAAGATGATGGCGAGATCAAAGAACATGTTTTTACTTGGTTGGCACCACAGGTAGCACCTTTACATGAAGAAGGAATACAAAAACTTGTGCTGCGCTATGACGGGTGCCTACAAAATGACGGGAGCTATATAGAAAAATAGTTTAAGATCTAAAGATTTTTCACGATAAATATTTATTATGAATAGGTTGTATTTATTTTCTTTTACCTTTAATACGGAACTTACTCTCCGGGAGTGCCTCGTATAATAATACTCAGAGATTTATCCATAAAATACTACAATTAATAAACTTCTTATATTTGATTCCTGCCGGACAAAACCTAAGGCCCTGGTTTTGCAATGATTGGCTAACGATAACCTATATATGAAACGGTCTTTGCGCTAAGTAAGAGTTTGTATTTGGACTTAGTAAAACATCTACGGCACATAGTTAGCCATAGGTAACATATCGAGCAAAAGATTTATATATTTTCAGAATCAGGGGTTGGGAAAAATTATCCGTGAAGGTAGTTATGAGAATAAATTATGAAGATATCACAGAAAATGTAAGCGAGAAATGCTGAGGCTCTTCCACATTTCTTTTCCAGCAGTGGATGGTAGGATACAAGCCAAGTAAACATGTAACGGATAAGGTTTTGGGAGGTAAAATGGTGACGTGTATTATGGGAGTGTATTTAGTGGAGCTGTTTTTATTGCGGTCGCCTATTGTGCGCGGAAAGAACGAGTTTTTGTGCCTATCTGTTCGGCAGTGTACTTCTCTTATTTAATCATTTCTGTCAGACCTAGAGATGTAGTATGGGTCATGGTAATATTCTCTGTGTCGCTCTGAAGCACACCAGTTCTCAATTTCTCTTGCAACATAAGCCTAGCGAGCAGCCTCCGAGTCTCTAGAGGCTCCCACCTTATTCCCTCTAAAAGTTGTGAGACACTATATGTTCCCTCGTAGCAGTTTTTAACGAAGCGCGCTGCTTTCCTTTGTATTTTATTAATTTTTTGGTTAAATCTTTATGACCAGGGTCCTAAATGCTCGCGGCGTATTCGAGGTGTGGCCTAACCAGTGCGGAAATTATAAATTCAGTCAGACTATTTAATAACATATTACGTACCAATCTAGACTAATTATCAATTACTTCGATCCTTGGTTCACGTCAGAGTTTAAAATTTTAGGGAGCACTATTAACTTTTTTGTGGCTAAGAACTAATTTCGGGGAATATAAAGTCATGAAAAGACTGCATGGAGAGACTACTCGCGATAACCACAAAGAAAGAGTGGCGGTCTCACATTCCGAGGGCATTCGGATGGAAGATTTTTTTTCTCGAGGAAATGGACCACCGTGGCAAGTGAAACGCACATTAATTATGCAAACAGCGCGTTTGTTCCTGAATTTCTGAGGAAGAAGAAACAAAACCTCTGCTGGCTGGGATTTAAATTTTGAATTGACGTGGACCAAAAAAGGCTTAATCTAAACATGAAAGGAGGAATTTTTGGGGGAAATGTTTGGTGAATGAAAACCAAATTATTTCCCACTGTCCCTCGTTTGCGAAAATAATTTTAAAATCATGAGTTCCCAAGAATTTAGAGATTATTACGTAAGAATAATTGAGCACCACAGCAATCTCAGCATTAATTTTCTACCAGGTTACGCCCTTATCTGGCGATAATGTTTTAACCCATTTTCAAAATTTATCAATAAACATTTTATATTCATCGCATGAAAAGGATCTAAAAATAGTACCGACGGTCATGAAGAAGTCATTAGAAAATCGCATTTATTTATTCGAGTGCTCCCCTGGATGATAGGTAGGTTTTTGGACAGTTTTTATCCGACTGGCAAATCGTTCCATTTTGACTCGGAATGGATGACCCGCCATTAGATCCCTCTCTAATTCCTCGTATCGTCTTTCCCCTCTTATTTCGTCCAGAATGTCTATTCACTCCCTTCCTCTTCCCTATTGTTCTACCCTCTATTGCTCTCTTCAGCATTCCCTCACCTTTCAATACGTCCTCCATCCATCTCTTCTGCCTCCTCCGAACCTGCGCCACTAGCTTAGTTTCTCCAACCATATGCAATGCCCTCTCATTCGTTTTTCCTACCCTCTGCATACTTCATACACGTGTTACAGGCGTTAAAATATATTTTTGAATTCCGTGCAGATTTTTATTGTTGCAATCGAAATTTTGAATCGAAAAGAGAAAATAATACTCCTTATGTCTCGGATAGAATGGAATTTCGGATGGGATCGAGGCTTTACTCAAAGAGACTACCATAAATCCTCATGAGAACAAGAGAAATATTCATCTTTCCACAAAGATCTTTTTAAATGTACCATTATTCATGCGACGTGGCTAAATATTTGAATCCGCGGATAGCTGAGAAGCGTTTAAAATAAAGGTTCATTAAATAAATAAAGCTTAACAATGAAGCTTTTAGGAGATCCTTTAGTGACAGCGCTCCCACCATCGCACACCACCCATTTATGGTCAGTCAATATATTTCTATTGAGTATTGAAAATATGGATTTTTCTGTTGAAAATATTGAAGATAACTTTTAATTTTTAAAGTAGAAAGTTCAATATTTATAATTTATATTTCATTCTTCTCTTCTTCCCTCTTCCCCAGTGTTCTCCTCTCTATGACCCTCTTTAGCATTCCTTCTCCTTTCAATACGTCCTCCATCCATCTCTTCCACCTCCTCCGGACCTCCGCCACCAGCTTCCTCTCCTCTGCTTCCATATCAGATATAGGTAAGCTTTTAACCACGCAGTTGTTAAAAAATTAACGATATACAATCTTGCTGCCTTTAAGGAAAATCACCAGAAAAGGCAACCGTAGTTGCGATTTTCGAGTTTCCTTTCTTTTTTAGCGCACAACAACTTATTAGCCACCTTAACAATTTACGCCTAGAACTAAAGCATGTGTTCAAAGAATGGTCTTTCAATTTCACAACAGAGAACATGCAACACGAAAGAGAACATGCAATATAAAGCCTTGTTTGGACATTTTACAGTACACGACCACCGCAACGACAACACTTTTGAATTCATAAGGGCAATGAACTGCTGAAAGTCGTTCTGAAACCCCACTTCTGGTTTGAGAGACAAGGGTCTCTCTCTGGGTTTAAAGAGTGCTCGCGGAAACACGAAAAGAGGAGAGTCTTGAGCAGTGGATGACAGGCGGTGACGGATGTAATTACGGGCAGGAAGAGCGTTTGAGAGGGGCAGACGGGGATGTCGAACATGCCCGGCAGGAGTGGGAAGGCCGAAGGGGAGCCAGTGACAGCCGGAATGAACGCGGGTTAAGCGGTAGAAACTATTTCACGAGATCGTAGTCATTCTGACTTTTCACATGGACATCTACATCTACATTCTGCCCTTGGAGGAGTTCATGAGAATGAAATTAGGGAAACTGACAGCAGAGCGGGTAGGTTTCATCATCATTGGCCGCTCAATCCAAAGACTGGTAAACTGCAGTCCATATCTGATGCTAGTTCCCTTTCACACTGGTAGCAGTTCTTCCACATGGTGTAACAATAAGATGCGGACAAACATTCAAGGCACATTCCTCATACGTAGAAGAACAGAATATATTAAACGGATATGGTCCGGAAACGCTTTATTTCCCCTTTAGAACTCATTTTCTAGTAAAAGATTAAGTGACAGATGGATCGTTAGAGATGGACCAATTGCCTGGCGCCCACGCTCTCTGGACCTAAATCCGTTAGACTTTTATGTGTGGGGAAATCGGAAAGCTCTCCTGTATCAAACCGCGACGCAGGATGCAGAGAGTGTGAAATGTTACGAAATCATACGCACTATTCCAGGGATACATCTGCGCATCCAGAATTCAATGCATCGGCGGGTTGATGCATGTATCATCTGGTTGAATATGAAGTCTATCTGATTTGTTGATATGCTCCCTAAAGCTTGTTTCTTAATCTACCACGTAGTAATAGCATCACGTATCCCATGATTAATTCACTACGAAGAGTTGTAGATAATGTTCTATAACATAGAAATAAAGCGTTTATAGATCCATATCCAGATAACACATTTCTTCTCCTTCGAATTCGGAATGTGTCCTGAAAGTTTGGCCGTAACTTTTTGCTACACCCTGCACTCTGACCTCTTTATTTGGTCCATGCAACGATTGGCCTTCCTCTTGGGACTTCTCCCTCCATTTATCCTTCGATCACATTAATCACAAAACCATTGTTCCCCAGAATGTGCCCAACCCATCTGGCTGTACTTTACATAATATTAATCCATAAGGTTCTATCCCCTAAAATCTTACTTCTTCATTTCTTATCACATCAGTCCATTTGATTTTCAGCATCCTCCCTTCAAAACATTTCAAATGCTGGACGACGTATATGCATGAAGGGCACGTGCTTCGTTTGGTTGACCATACCGAGAGTACGGGAGGGAATCCCTTGCATGTTGGAACGATTGACGATAGAATGTTTCTTGGTTATTAGATTTTTAATTGGCGCTTTGCATGTGTGGTACGCGGGTTTCAATGTAATTTCGGTGTTCTACTGTATCATTCATGCATGCCTGGCGTGGAAGCACCCCCTGCCACACACTCTTTGGGTGGCTTGCAGGGAATGACGTAGATGTAGATGCATAGAAAGAAGAAGTATTTAAGATGCAGGATTGAATTAAGTGTGTGGGAGGGGAAGGCTGAGGAAATCATGGGTAAATGTGGCGGAAGGTGTCCTTGAGATGAGGAATGTTTAAAGTATTAGCTCGTAAAAGATGAAAAGCTTACTGCTCTATTTACTTACAGAAAGCGACCTTAGATGTAAACGTCTCCGTCAGTCTGCTTACGGAACCTAAAAAGTTTCTGCAAGTCTCCTACAGAGGCGTATTCATGCCTACAACAATCTGTCTCCTCACTGACTGTTGAAAAGTCATCGTAAGAGTAAAACTCACCACGAGGTCTGGCAGAAGATACTTGAAGGAATTAACTAGACAGTATAAATCCACACTTACACCGGCAAAAATGCACTTCTGCAGGCGAAGTGCCAAAGCTTTAAAAAATTCTGCCGGCGGACTTGCAGAGCCTTCAATTCCGGCAAATCACGTTGAAAAGCACTCGCCTCAAATGATTTATGCAATACACTTACCAGTGCAAATGCACATGAAGATATGATTCATCATCCTTCTCCGCTCCGGAGTAAAAACGAGTAGTAGGGCATTCCATTTCTCAAGTTCTTCACAAAATGGACATGCGCCAATCATACCGAGATATCGATAATACCATAACTTAGGTACCACCCTACAAGCGAGTGGTTATCTACGAACTATTTTGTCATTAGGTATAATATTTACACTTCAAAATTATCATAAAGTCTACGTACTCACGGATAAGCTTTACAACCCAAGGAGATGGAAGAAAAATGGCACTCACCTGAAACGAATAAAAAAATGCCTTTAATTGTACGAAATATTAAACAACATAAAAACCATTAACATTATATACATTTCATTACACTTAATCAAGCTTTTTGAATTTAAGGAATGGAGTTGTACACTAAAGCTAAAAATTTATTAGGATTGAACATATGTAACGTGTATGCCAAAAATGTACAAGAACAATAAAATAATTACATAATTATTCTTGTGGTTTTATTGTTATTTATATTTTATTTGGTAATTTAAGAGGTTTCTTTATGATTTATAAGATTTATATGGCATGCATGATCATGGACGTATTTTCCATTTCTTTCTCTTATTGCAAGAAAATTGAAAATAAAGTAGACTCGTACAAGACGGAGTTTCACAATTAAAATAGAATTTGAAAAAACAAACTAATAGGTGTAGCGAGATATTTTCTTCCCCTTCAAGAATTTTAACAGTTGGCAAATATCAATCCGATTTGTATGAAAAATAAAATACCAAACCAAACTAATTAAAAGCATCACATGAATATCAAAAACAAATTCTGATTTCAGTAGCATTGAAAATATTATCTAGAACTCCATAATAAGGAGCAAATTATTTTCGCTAAGTATTTTACATGAATTTTACTTATTATTATCCTATTTAAAATACATAAAAGTACTGACACAAACCAACTTACGACGAAGTATCCACGAGTTGGGTAGTGAAGAGGGAAGATTACAGGCAAAAGAAAAGGACAAGGTACCATTGATGTCCATCTTACAACACACTCTTGCAAAAAACTAATACGTCTTGGCTACCGAAGACGCGCGGGCATTAGCGTGGACAATTCTGAAGAGGATGAGTTCCGTGGAAGTACTCTGGGAAAGAATATCCTCCAGCATCGATAGAAATAAAACACACGAACTGCCACAACAACAAACGTAGCAGGTGTGGTTGGCCAATGCTCGGAAATGACAATTATGTGATCACAAGCGGGTGACTCCGTTGAAGTATCTAGGCGGCTAGTTCCGTGGTTCTTTGAAAAACCGAGGGGATGAAATTTTAAAATAAAATATTATAATGTACAGTAATCTCAAGTATGCACCTCATGACTCTCTAACTGAATGCCGCACAAGTGATGGCAAACCTGCTATGGCTAGAAAACTAGCGGTGACATGCCAAGACATTTTGGGGGATAAGCATTATCTACGGATGGCCATCGCTCAAGAACAATGAACACGCGCTTCGGAATAATTAAAGACCATTTATTTCGAAACGTAACGTTTTTCTCGCTTTTTAATTTCATCAATAACAAAATGAAGGTGCAGTCCCAAAAGGCTTACCAACAAACTAATTGTGTATTTCTCCCTTCACTGTTTTTAGGTTAGTAACGAATGAAAGGTTCATTTCCCCTTGCATCCTTGAGGCGACCGTGGAGATGTCACGAATTTCCCAAGTACGCGAGATATTTTTGCAAACATGTAACACAGCTAAAAATTAGTAGGCTGACAGGAGAAATATAACGTAGTGATAGCTGATGTAGGAAGCGAAAACGAAGTGCTACACTTAAATAACCATCGGACATCTTAGAGTAAAAATGTAGCGAAAATTTATGGCAGTCACCTGCTTAAATGCTACTTCAAGGTAGGAGCCATTGAGCGGAGGAAAAATGGCAGCACTTGGCAGATGACTCGGTCAATATGAAATTATTTGACTTGAGAGGATGAATAAGCGTCAGTAGCACGTTTTGCAACAATATTTACAAAGCAAACAAAGATAGACGAAAGTACGGTTCTATTGCTCATAATCAAAAGGAGAGACCGATCTAAACGTAGGATTGCGAACCATGAAGAACTAGAAAAATGTCGCCGATTACAATTTGGGCATTCTAAAGTTGGTAATGAAGGTTTACGATCTTGGGACACAATTATTAAAACATATTACAACCTCAGTACGGAGGTATTTTGAAGGGAATGGATTATCTAACAGGAATTAGTCTTCTCTACCGATAACACCATGTTTCACTACCACTATAAAAACCCCAGATGAAATGAAATTTCCTCTTATGTGCCCCGTAAACATTTCTGCTGATTTTTCCATTTGTCATCATCATATAGAATATATAAAATGTAAGGAATACGCTGATAAATTACGTTAATTGGATTTTTATTAAATGTTGTTAAACACTGAACGTTTCAAAATTCTTTCCTGGAGAGGAAAGTCTCCTAGCTCCCATATTGATTGGTATTACACTTCGGAGCAACAGAGCTTTGGAGCACTTGTACAGCCAAATGGCAACCAATATTCGACAAAAGGCCTCCCGTCATATTTCTCCAGCCTTCTAAGTTAATCAAGCGAAACCTTCTCTTCAATTTCCCAGACGGCCCGAGATGGAAACCAGAATAAATTCGGCCTAATCTCCGAAAAAGATTGAAGCGACAAAACGTAATGTCTGAGCCACTGAACGGGGCCTTGCAACATTTTTTTATCCCAGATTTCCATTCACGAAACAGAAGAAAGATAAGGCACACGAAGGAAGAATGGAAGGAGGTGCATAGAGCCGATATCATAGAGCATAGTAAAATTCAAGCACTTGAAAGGACTCTATCATGGTTTCGAGCATGTCATTTCCCGCCCTTGTCAATCCCGTTTTCACTAGAAGAATAACTCACTGGATTATAGTGTTTGTATAGTATAGTGCGTAGTATATTTAATATACTTTGACTCGAACTAGGTAAAATATGTTTTTGCAGTAGTGCTAAATACCTTAACATGATTATTAGCTAATAAGCTCGCATATAATCTCTGGCATCATATACTATTGCATGGGTATCCGGAGGAACGTGCGCGGTTCTGATTTAAACTGGGATGAGTGCTGTATGCCTGGTGTGGAATCGGTGGCTTGCACGGTATTTCGTAGATGTAGATGTAGTTTTGTAAACACGCTTGGCTTTGATGCATCAATCTGCACGCAGATGTAGACGATTGTAAATGATTTAAGACAACCTGTCGTATGGATGGATTTGCAGGCAAAGTAGCGCCACGTCAAGCGGACACGCTAGAATATAAGCGCAAATGCAAGAACGAGAGCAGGAAAATAACCCTGGCTCTAATTCCGCGCTCAAGTTGCCAATATTTCCGTGCATCAAACAGCGCGATTGATTGCTTCAGGTAAAATGGCCTTAACGTCCGGTAGCCGAGCACAAATCAACTTACGACGAAGTATCTACATCTACATACTACACTGCGAGCCGACGCATGGGCGTGTGGCAGGGGTTTTTAGGACATCAGACGTGTAAAGGGGATAAAGTTTTGGGAGGTGAAATGGTGACGTGTATTATGAGAGTGTATTTAATGTAGATCAGTGTTTACTGTGGTCTCTTAATGTGCGTGGATAGAACGAGTTTTTGTACCTATCTGTTCGGCAATGCATTTCTCTTGTTTTATCGCTTTGGCCAGACCTAGAGATGTAATGAGGCGTCATGATAATATTCTCTGTGTCACTCTGAAACACACCTGCTCTGAATTTCTCAAGCAAGCTAAGCCTAGCGTGTAGCCTCTGAGTATCTAGGGGCTCCCACCTTAATCCCTCTAAAAGCTGTGGGACACTATATATTCGCTTGCTTATTTTTATATGCATAATTTTTTGGTCAAATATTTATGACCAGGGTCCCAAACGCTCGCGGCGTATCAATAAGGTGTGTAGTAAAGAGGGAGGATTATAGGCAGAGAAAAAGGGCAAGGTACCTTTAATGCCCATTTCATCGCACACTCTTGCAAAAAAACTAATACGCTTTTGCCTATCAAACACGAGCGAGAAAATTGAATAGGCCTCCAAACGCGGGGCTTTAAGCGAGGACAATTCTGAAGAGGATGAATCCGTGTAAATGCCATGGAAAAGAATATCCTCCATCAGTGATTGAAATAAAACCCGCGAACGTCCAAAACGGTGAATGTAGCAGGTGTAGATTGGCTTATGCTCGGAAATGAGGAATGGAAGCCACAGGGACAAAACGGGGCGAGCAGAAGATGAGCGTACTTACAAAGGAAAATCATTCTGGTTACACTTCAACGAACATTACGTCTCGTTCGTCACCACTATTCTTTGCAACACTCGGCTATCAGGGTTTCCAAAAGGCTTGGAGATGCGAAAAAAATCACTTGGAACATGAGTGTCCTCGTCGAAAGAAGTAAACTTTTAGGAACTAAGGCGTAGGTGCTAAAAAATCGTTTCATCCTACGACTGCTGACCAAAGATATTCTTTGATGTCAACGGCAAATAAAGTAAGCGCTGAATGCACGCTGATAAGATGCTCGGCTGGTGTGTTTATTTTTGAGCAAAAAGGTAAATACCCCGGGGACAAATGCACGATTTTCTACAGTTAAAGGACAACACCAGCGCTTAGATTTCCACCAGTTGTTTCATAAGTTTTTCGACCGGTCGAAATGTTCTAATTTCGTGGCTTTCTTTCAACCGTTTAATGTTAGTCAATTTCGACCACTTTATAAATATAAACCGCTATTGTGGAGGATCTCCATGTACCAAGAATCTTGTTGATCTCTGTGTAAGAACAATTGAAACTCTTCACAAACATTCATTATACTAAACTCAGCCTGATTACCATCTCATGGTAAAACGTTGTCCTAAATATCTCTTCCAAGTTTTTAAAAATGTAAGAGAACATGTAAGCTTAATAAAAATATTGTTATACTTTTTGTACAAAGTCCGGAAGATGCAGAAATACGTTCGCGAAATGTTGGCTGAAAGAGTTGCTTAAGTGTTGTGTGAAGTTATGAAAAATACCAAGACCAATCCTCGTTATAGCAGCTTACGTTTTAACATTTTTGCACAAAGAAAACAAAACAACTATTTCCGCCACTAGTTCCCTATTAGGAGGTTGGAGCGCGATTCGTCATTTATTGAGGGCACATTTTAATAACTTTTCAAGAAATCGGGAAAACAGTTTTGGACTAGGCTTCTCCTAAGTAAATCTATTTACACATTGTAAATAACAACGCAAATTGTAATATCAATGACACAAGCAAATCTGTACACAAACGAAAATCGCTCCAACCAACTTAACATTAGTATACGGCCACCGTTTAGCAGTTAATACCATCTCCCCTTCTTGGTGTCATCCAAAATTACCATTTTAATTCCTTGTAACTGACTCTTACACTCATTTGTGTTTTCAAATATCCAACTTACAGGAGCTATTTACACCAAATTCGCAATTACCAGAAACTGATATCCTCTTTTTCCGAATGACCTAGACACGCCCGAGTATAACACTACGAATCATTGTGAAGTTTTACATTGTCTTTTAAAATGAAAAGGCCTACTCTGTGAATTTAAAATACCGTTGCAATAAAAAGGATAAAGGAAAAGACAACTAACTTAGGCATAAGGTTTTCTTTGCGTTATTTCCGAAAGAATACTCCCATTATCATTCACATTTCCGAGGTATTATTTCCACCCGTTTCATAGGACATACAAATGAAAGAGTATGCATCATTTCACAAATGAATACCACACAACAATTAACTATTCCGCCTAAATGAAACACTTCACAGCTCTGTGATACCAAAGATCAAATATATGTGAGGATAGAATTCATAAAGGGGTCCAGATACATATCGATTTGTGAAAGTTCCCGAGGTCTCCATAAGATTTTGTAAACAAATTTTGAGTCAATCCAAGAAATATTACCGACAGCCACGTTGCTACGATGGAATCCATATTTTATGCTTATCCTTCCACAGTGAATCGTCATGTGGATTCCAATGCCTTTAGCATCTCGAAAAAATTCAACGCTCGGGAGATTACATTTAGCAATGCCACATAGCAAGTCAAAATCCAAGTTAAATTTTTCCCCTTACAAAAACGATGATTGATGAGCGATGGAAAAGGCAATAAAAATCAATCCTAAATTCTGATGGCAGCGAATGCTTTCCGGACACTCTTTCGCGATTTCCATTGTCGTAGATGAGTTTCGTCAGCATTGCAGCTGTCTTCTTCAGGTCATAAGTGAAGATGCATGTGATTGTGTCCGTCTTATACAGTCGTCTTCTCTATGAAAACTCTTTAACATACTTAGGAGATGGCGTAACCATCTTCTCCGATGATATTTTCTGGTGTTTTTTGTTGAGAACAGAAAAAATCAAAAGAGACGATTGTTACACCTCCTCCAATGCCTGGAAGAGAGCTTTCATAAAGAAGAAAAGAGTAACCAATGAAAGCGCACCTGACTGAATTGGCAGGAAAAACGGCTCCCATATAAGACAGGCACAATCCGAAACTCGTCTACGACAATGGAAGTACGCGGAAGAAGGCCAGAAAAGCCTTCACTGCCATCTGAACGACGCCACGCAAACCTCTGATTTCATATCCTAAATTCTGCTTCACTAAAGTAGTGTTTCCAAACGTTGCATTCCGTAGTCAGTTTAAAATTATTTACGCCACAGGTAAACTTCCGTCATTTGTTCCTATACCATATTAATTGTCGAGTCTAATTCCTTAGTAGCTTATGTTCTCACCTTTCACTGTTTGTCTTATATCACGAATACCCCATGAATCATTTACACTGACAAATGATTTATCCCCCGTTTCCAAAGGACTTATTAGTAAATTAGTATGCACAAAAAATACCACATTGAGATTTACTATTCAGCCTCAATGCAATATTTTTTGGCTCTGCTACACCGAGGAGAAAAAACTTGAGGCGATAAAAGTCTGAATAAAAATCGTCACGGGTTAGCGTCCGGGTTAATTTTTTCATCTCCATCTTCGCCGACGATTCGATGAAAGACTTATCTTCATCAGGGCCGTTGAGGCTGTTGAAAGACTAATTCATCGTCATCAGGGCCTTTGCAGGGCAGGATAAGTCTTTCATCGAAACTTCGGCGAAGCATAAGATGGAGTTGTTAACCCGGACGCACACCCGAAAAGAATTCACTTCAATCATCCGCCGGGAGAAAATTAAATCCAACAGGAAAAAAGTCAGTCAAGTCTTAAGGAACATTGTAGCGTGTTAAAATTTACGTCAAAAATCTAAATAAAGATGCAGCTTCTTCTCAGATAACCCATTTCCACTGCTTTCAGTCCTATTTTGCACTAAAAAATGCCATGTAGCAACTTTCCGCACATTAAGAAATGACAATGTAAGTTTCATGATTTACGTTTTTTCAAGTATCTTTTACCACAGCATGTCACTCACGTCTTTTGTGGCTTCTTTTGCCTTTTGTACGCTGCATGTTATTTCCCCATCTTTTAGTATTTTTTTGCACTCTGCAGGTTATTTCCCCATCTTTTAGGAAATGATTTTTTTAAGTATTGCACCGGTAAAGGTAGGTTTTGATGAAAGTCGGAGAATCTCATCCCGGTTTTCTACACTTTCAGGGGACTAACTACCTCTAGGATTTCCGTTTTCTTCTCGGCATACGATCTACCCTTCTCCATCCAGTCCTTGAAATCCATTCTCTTTCTTATTCCCCTTCCCCGCTTGCCCAACATCCTTTCCTCTATCACATTCTTAAGCATTCCATCGCCCGTTATTACATCCTCCAGCCATCTACACTATACATATTACACATTTCATTCAGAAGTTTCTTTTCCTCGCCGGCCATCTCAAGCACTTCCTCGTTAGTCTTCATCTCCGTCCATCTCACCTTCAGCACACCCACATCTCAAAAGCCTGCAGCCTATTCTCGTTCTCCTTTCTGAGTGTCCACGTTTCTGCCCCATACAATTCTACGCTCCATATCAAACTCAGGAAATGTTTAAGGCAGTTTGAGCGAAATCTCATTTCACCGAGAAATTTAATGATTCGATCTCATTTCAAAGAAAACTCATCCTTCCAGACATACCAAAATATCAGACCCTTACTCAGACCCGAACTACTATCCAAGAAATTTTTGACCAAAAATGCCAGTCATCTTAGATGGGAAAAGTTACGTGTATGCACTCCGTAGAGACCTTATTTAAAAATATGAGGAATCACTAACGCCTATATCTCGTCAAAAAATTACAATTTAACTAGTTTGTCTGTTTCTCGGCCATTTTTAGGCCAAATCATATCGTCACCAGAGTATTAATTTCAGGATCGATAAAAACTTCCGTTGTGAAAGAATTTTAAACGTACCACGCAAAAAAAATTATTTATGTTAAAGACTTATACAAATATTTTGATTTAATGACTAAAATTCAGTTATTTAAAAGTACATCATTGCACTATTAATATTTCGATATTTAATTCATACTTCCTACAACTTAACAGCTGAAAATTAGGGCGAAGATAACCCAAAATTTGAAATAAATGTTAGGACAGTCGAAAAACCTACAAATTAATTTATCTATTGAATTTTTTAATTTTATATTGGCCCTGAGATGTTCCCCGTTTAACGATTCACATGTGGCATTTAAGCAAAATATCATGGACGGAGACAAACGACCGTGAACTATGCGAGGACAATTCCCCTACGGCGAGACTCGGGCACGAGACCATTGGGACGGGGAATGAGCAACGTCGCCACCACGGCCGGCAAACTGCCAGAGTACCAAATAATGATTGAATATTCAAGCATGGATAGTGAGATTGAAGTTAACCACATCAAGACCCAGCGGAATGAAGAATCATGCATTTCGTCTCGGAAGTTCCAACACAATCCCAAGCGCTACCGACGGTTGACATACGACTCTTGTCTACATGATTCCCTGGAGCTCATGTTACAATACACACAGGCGCCATCCAGGACGCATAATCCGAATGAGCAACTAAATAAGCATACGGATGGATTCACTGAGCAGCACTCTATCAAATCAAGCCAACTCCATTCAGAGAACACTGAAGGTAGTACGAGCGAGATGGTACCCTAATCATAACAGAGACCATACACGAATTATACGTTTTAATTTCACCAGCTGTAGGACACAGGAATTAAATATTGCATTATTAATGGTGCAATAAAATAGTTTTAAATGACGGAAATTGTAAGTAATCAAATGAAAATATCTAAATAAGTCTTTAACTTGACTAATTTTTTTCACATGGTACGTTTGAAGCTCCTTCAAAACGGAAGGTTTTTATTGTGATCCAGAAGAATTTACTGCGGTGATAATATGATTAATTTTCCAAAATAGTTGAGACAACACACATACTACACACTGTTGATTATTTTACCAGATCCAAGTGTAGGGAATGACTCATTTTCAATATAAGGTCTCTCTGGAGTTCATACACTTACTTTTTCCCATTTAAAAGGGCTGGTATTTTCTGGCAAATATCTCGGAAAGTAACGAGGTAAGGGGTTGAGTTTTTAGTGTCAACAGAAGAATGATATATTTTTCTTTAAAATGAGACAAAATTCAATGATTTCTAGGTTAAATTATATTTCGCTCAAACTACCACAAGGTGGTTGGAGCGATTCTTCTTTAAGTACAGATTTGTTGGAAACTTTACATACTCGTTCTCATTAACACCAATTTTAAACGATACATTTGCCTGAATAAAAGTATACATGAACTGTTTTAAGATGAAAACTATACCATACAAAGCGGCTAATTGTATGGCTGTCTGAAAGACTAAACGGGAAATAAAATCTGCTCTAATTCCTTTCATTTTCCTGAACATTATATCATACATTCGATTTTACACTAAAATATATTGTGTAGAGCAACCTGAATAACCAAATTTCCTTTCCTCTTCATCCATCAATGACATTTCAGTAGGAGTGAAACATGGTGGCAGTTTCCTGCCCGTACCGTGAAGTCAAGGAGGGGAAGGACCGCGTGCAAAGGGTCAGTTAAGAACTGGAGGGGAGTGAACAGCACATGACGGGCAAATCTGCGAAAATTATTGCATTTAACTCAAGGGGGCAGGAACGTTTTAGCAGCGCATCTTACGATAGGTATTCTTTAAAGTCCAAACAATTGTTTTAAAATACGCTCACATTGTTCGTTAATAATCGTAAGAGCCCATGTAAAAAATGTTTTATGTTTACGTTTTATGTGTTCGTTTTATGTGAGGCCACGTGGCCTATCCCTTAACTTAACTTAATGTTACTAGAAGTCTAGTTTTACATTAAATCAATCTGCGGGTTAGTCGAAGTGAAATATATAGATGGAATATTGTATAAACGACGGTCTTCATTATGAGAAAATATCTGACCAGAGTTTAAAGAACTGGATCATAAAGAGATAACTGGATGACTGAAAGTCTTTGTAAGTCGAAACTTCGGTCGGCAAGACCAATAAAAATTTTCGTGGGCTACACAAGTTACTTTTACTTAGTAATTGAGTATCGCCAAGTGATGTATACGAGCATTAAGTCTGAACCCAATATATTCACTATGAAACGATAAATTTCTGACCAATATACTATATTAAAGGTTACACGTACGTACGCATGATTCAGTTTCAAGGCGTAGCGATTCATATGAGCGCCAATAGGTGACAAGTGAGACGTTCTCTGCTAACTGACTCAAGGCGCGTGTGTTTGTATTTTTCAGAAAACACGTATCACAAAGAAAGCGTGAGGTGACAGCTCCGCCTGCTTCTCCAAAAATATCGTAAACAAAGATATCCGAGAAATTTTGTTTTCTCTTGCCATAGATCCAAAGATTGATTTCATAAAAAATTAAACAATCCACATATTTTTTTCTATTCAATTATTTACAGCGTTCATTACTCTTCGGCTACTTAACCAATATTTTAACCCTTTGAGTGCGGCATGACGTAATATCACGTCATGCCGCACTCAAAGGGTCAACCTGCGTTTGCAGGATTTCCTAATAGTTTTCAACAAATACGGACGCTAAAACGACGTGATACGCGGTCATTCACACTGATGCAAAGATATAAACCAAAAGAGGAGAACTTTGCCTAGAAAAATCACTAGACTTGAACTTTCCAAAGATTAGCTCGCCACTTGGACTGCATAAAAACCTAAAAGACACTTCCCAAGAAGCGCGAGATTCTAAGAATTCAACTCGCCCCGAGTCTTTCAAAGTAATAATGAGAGGAGATCTTTGGACAGGCAGAAGAATGCTAGGAATTTAAAATCCACGCAGAACTTTCGGCGGGCACCAAGTGAAGAATAAAAAAAAACATGGACCGAACCAGAAAGCTACGAGGATAAGATGGAATAAATAAGACATGAGGCAAAAGGGTGGACATTAAAGAAAGTATTAAGAAAGAAGAAAAGAATCAATCTTAAAGAAGATTCCGACGAAAAAAAATGGTGAAAGATTCTCTGATACCAACTTGCCAGGATATCAGTGCTCTCTCTCCTTTATCCCTTTCCCATTACGAACTTCCCTTGGGAGAAATGTTCTCTCTTCTTTTTTCTTTGATTTCTTCCTCATAAAAATTGCCTCAATAAATTCCTACGCTTATCTATTTTTACCTTTTACCCATCTACCTCCGGAAGATGGAACCTCCATTTTCTGCCGGCTAATATCATCATTGGCGTCTAGCGAAAATATCTTCCAAGTGAAAGGAGAAATTTTATTTCATTTCCACACGCGAGCCAGGCGTCTAGACGGCGCAGTATATTCAACCGTGGAAAGATTCCGTGAGATGCGAGGAATGTCTCAACCCTCAATGGCTCTCGGAAAAGTTCCTGGAGCTGAGCAATGGACATTTTTGGCACATTAGCTGCGGAACTTTCAAAACTCAGCAAAACTGGGCGGGAAGGTAGTTCAGTGAGGAAGGTCAGTTAGAATATCTTTCAAACGTTTACAACACAAGTGCTTCGAGAAGTGGTATGACCCATCACGAACTGCCATCACGTTTCGACTCGTCTCACAACGAGACCTCAAATTAAGATTAAGATAGTTGCCTATACCTACAGCGCCAATTATAATAAATTCCAAGTACTAGAGCTCAAAATATCGATATAATTTATCAATAAAAATGTAATCACGAATATTTAGAGAGAAAAGCATCAAGGAAATCAATTTAATACATCGATTAATTAAGCATTAGAAAATAATATTTCGATTAATTTATGCAGTATATAACCACATTTCCAATTTGGCTTCGTATTATTACGCAAATGATACAGTTTAGATTCTCTCGCTCAAAATAAATATGCGGCCGATCGCCCAGAAATTGCGAGGTTCCATTTAAATGTCTAATATTTTTCTATGAAGTTTTATAAAGGTATCCTGAAGATAACAATTAGGTTGTAAGATATTTAGTACTTGCGATTCGTTCTGATGAATTCTTCTCGGGCTTCCCACCGGGTTAGATTCTCCATTATGGCCTAGGTTTCAACAAGAGACTTTCCTGCAAAGAGCCTAGAAGATGGGAGGAAAGTCTCCTGTCGAAACGTCGGCCATTATGGAGAATCTAACCAAGTGCGAAGCCCGAGAAGAATTCATTCGTATCAACCGCCGGGAAAACGTGAAATCTTTCATCTTGTAATTCGCTGTTTGCCATATGACGCAGTGTACGAACGGTCGATTTAAATAAGCGATACCTCGCCAAGCGTGCGGTAAATCGATCCCAACTTAGACTCAGAGACTTCTAGCTACATAGGAGAGGCTCACACAAGGTTTCATTAGTTTCTTGAATAAATTGATAATACTAACAATTACCTTAAGGTAGTCCCAGCGAGATAGTTCCCTCGTCATAATAGAGACCATATTTGAATTTGACGTTTTCATTTTACCAGCTGTACGACACATGAATTAAATGTTGCATTATTAATGGTGCCATAATATAGTTTTACATGACAGAAATTGTAAGTAATCAAATAAAAATATCTAAATAAGTCTTTAACCTGACTCATTTTTTTCGCGCAGCGCGGTTGAAACTCCTTCAAAACGGAAGGTTTATTGTGATCCCAAAGAATTTACTGCGGTGACAATATGAGTAATTTTCAAAAATAGTTGAGAAAACACACAAACTACACACTGTTGATTTTTTACGCTTCTAAGTGTTATGAATTCCACATTGTGTAAATAATGTCTCTCTGGAGCGCATGTACGTACCATTTCCCATGTAAGAGGGCTGGTATTTTTTTAGCAAATAACTCCGAAAGTAATGTGGCAAGGGGGTAAAATTTGTGGTGTCATTAGAAGGGTGAGATATTTTTCTTTAAAATGAGACAAAATTCATTGATTTCTAGGTGAAATGATATTTCACTCCAACTACCTTAAGTCATAGTGAAGGGTGATTTTTAACCGTTTGCCCCGCATAAGTTTTTCGCGAAGTAGATTCCCTGCCACTCTCTTGTTGCCTCCCTCTGTTCCCCTTCGTTTTCTTCCCAAACCCCTTCCACTTTTATTTCCCCTTGCTCAAGACTGTGATACAGGGAAGAATATAGGGCAAGCGGGGTAGGAGAAGAGAGCGAATGGGTTTAATTGCCGGGATGAAGTTGGGAAGATCGTGTGCAGAGGCAAAAAAAACAAATACCACAGATGATAAGTAAGAGCTCGAAAGCGTAGAAAACCGGAGGAGTTTCTCTGACTTTCAACAAAATCAACCGTTCATCGAAAGATTACTTTTTAAAAAATGTTTCTGTTTACTTTTTTATTGATATATTTTTATCATTTTTTAATGAAAAGATGTAATTTGAATACACAATTCACGCTATTAAATATTTTTTCCAAGATCTGTAAAATTTACTTTTTCAAATACTTAATTGTTTCAGTCTTCCCATTGTGAGAATGAAATACTTCCATTTTAATAGCGCAATTTTGATCTTTTCATACTATACCTAAAACTACAACCGATTTCACCTCGATAATCAATTTTAGGCCAAATAATGCCCTATCAAGGTAAAATAAATAAAAGTTTGAAATTATGCGAGGAAAATTACGAATTTTGTAAACTAAAACGGTTATTTTTGCATCAGTGGGACTTAACAACAGCTCTCCATAATTACGAGTTATAAATTTGATAATTGGGCAACATTATGTACGTGTCTCTTCGTGAACACTGTAAAAACATATGCTGTAGAAATTGACCGGGAATCGAACCACGGACCATTGGTTTGCCGGACCAATGCGCAGACCACTACGCTATCCAGGCTTCCTAAATCTCGAGGCAATTTTGGTGGATACAAGGCAACTAGATCTTAGGCCCTTGCGGTCCATCAAAGATGGCAACGCAAGGGGGAAGAGGACTTCAAAGAAGCCACAACCAAGAGACAGTATCCTTCACCAGCACTTGTGCCGTGCTTAGCCATTTGAAATTCAAACATGAAGGGTGAATTTTTTTAAGCCTGGAGAGCGTAGTGGTCTGCGCATTGGTCCGGCAAACCAAAGGTCCGTGGTTCGATTTCCGGTCCAGGCCGAATTTTTCTCATGGCATTTTCTTCCAAAAATTCACCCGCCACGTTTGAATTTCATATGCTATAGACATTAACCAAATAGAATATGTGGAAAAGTTATTACTTATTTCATTATGAGAATTTTCTCTTACATTCTGCGTTCTTTATGTTGTCATTAATGTTTTTATCTATTTGTTATCGATTGATAACGTTTTCAGTCAAATAAAAAAAATAAGCGTTAGTTTGAGCACATAAAATTACAGAAGATTTCGCTAATACATGATGAAAAATGAAAAGGAAAGTAAACATATATTACAGAGCAAGTAATTGAACAAAAAACCGACCATTATTTGATATCTCTTGTGAATAAATATCACACACCAAAAACTACACCATGAAACGCTACTCTATAAAACGCTGATGGCTATTACAGATCAACTCCCAGATATCATGCAGAAAAAAATTAAGATATTGTCCACCCTGGAGAGACACTAGTCAAAGCCTCAACTTAAGTCCATAACGTTTGACTAAGTTTTAACCTAGTACGAAAAATATATTTTTCATAAAAGTGAGCCTGACCTTATGGAATCCGAACAAAAAAGTCATTGTCTTGCCCAAGTTATACAATTTGTCACTCCATTCATGAACAATGCCGTGGGAATTCTAAAGGCACAATGATAAATTTTAACCCTCGCGTGGCTTCATTTCAATTTACGCTCGTAATTTGTCGACTTCCTTCACACCTACCCCACCCCCACAACCCCCTCTGCTTGCGTGTTTCCTCGGCCGTCCACGGAAGGCGCTCGCGACGCACAATTTGGAGAACCACGGCGATAGACGAAGTCATTAATAACGGCCTCCAAAGGCGAAACTCCAAAGGCGCCCCCTATTTTTTAAGTACCACGGTGGAAAAACCGCGCATCAATCGAGAGAGAAGGCCGACTTTGACGACAATGGAGGTCAGAAGAGAGAGGCGAGTTTGAAAAGGGGATTTAAGGGGGCAGGGATTGTCGGAGGGGAAAGCAAACGATAATAGGTCCGGAATAAACCCACCGAAGAGTGATGAAAATGTAAATTCAAAAGCGGATTAAGGCGCGAAAGGACTTTCAGGTCGGGCAAACACGAGAAAAGAAAAAAAATGGAAGGAGGACAAAAATTAAGGGCAAAAGGAAGGCAAGGCAAAGCTGGGAGGAAAAGGATAGGTTGGGGGAGACGAAATAAGGAAAGGACTGTAGAGGGCAAAGGGGTAAAGAAGTATTGGGAGCTTTCCATTCGCTCTAGTATGATGAACACTTGGAAAAACACAAAATCCCCCGTGCTTTCCATTCGTTCAAGATATTGAGGTGAATTGAGAGGGCGCTCCTTGGTGTCCAATGTTAAAACCTGTAAAGTGGGCGTGGCCCGTCCGCCATCTTAGTTAGCCCCGATTTTTGTTTACCGCTTACGGGCAAACTTACTAGTTATGCAATTTTACGGTGTTTTACATCGACACCTTGCTAGAAATCGGCATGAGTTTTTTCTTTTATATGGTTTTTCTTGAGGAAATTATTCAAGTATTTATTATAATTAATAACAATGCGCATCATTGGTGGAAAATGTGGAAAAATCGATTGAAAGCTAATAATGGTCCAACTCTAGATTTTTGTTCTAACTGGTTTTTTCCGTCATAAATGCAGTCACCTTTGTTTTAGGTGGCGACATTTTCGGTCCATCCAAAATTGAATTAGTTGAGAAAACAGTTTATCTGATTTAAAAGGGAGTTTTTCCTCATCAAATTCCCTAACAATTCAACTCAGTTAATGATTAGTTCCTCCCGCAACTACAGCAATATCGAGCAGAATTTACACAGTAGTATCTGTTCCTATGTAGAGATCTGTACAACTGCAATGTACATAAATGTCATCATAGCACCAGATAGACGTTCCTGAAAAGTTGAGAATTACTTAAAAAAAACCTTTTATTCACCACGACTCTTCCCCTCTTAATTGGTATGAAATTAAATTAATTCCTGAAATGTATTTTTTTCATTTTTTCTAGATGAGTGCATTACCGGTAGGAAGGGAACAGAAATGACTCCCTTTGGTCGAAGGACACCATCTCGTATACACCGCCGTAGCCATTAAGGTGAACAGGTGAGGGTGCGTCGTTTGGAGTGCGAGCCAGGAACGTAGAACAATGTTAATGGTTGCAACAGGGTAACATTCCGGGAACTATGGCAGCGGACCAGAGGGTCAATTAAAATCTACCCACCCAAGCTAAGTTCCCGGGTCGAGGAAACTCAATTATGCCCTCTTGCAAAAGGACCTAGGGGACAACGGAGACCAAACAAGTAGCAATTAATGTTTCGCAGGGACATAGGAGAACACATTCTCTGCCTAAAGGCATCGAGATTTTATACCACGTGCGGCTACGTTCACTACTTTCATCTTCCTGAACTGAAACCCTTTCACACGATGCTAACTGCAGTGCAGAAAAAGAAATTTGATCCAGTATAAGAACCTCTTCTTTTTATGACCACGAATAATGTTTCTCTTGGAGTATTAGTCAAATCGTTAGGTAGAAATATATTTTTGCAAATTTTCGCCGTTAATTATTTACAAATGCGAGCAGTTAACTATTTATAACTTTCTGGATTTACTTATTGTTACGTTTCTTCATTTTTTAAGTCAATAAAACTGGCCTAACACTGGCTTTGTTTGACTGAGTTATTTTTATTTATAGTTTGACTTTTACTAAAAAATTATAACCTTAAAAGTAATTTTAGCATGTTGAACACCTAACAGTGCAAAAGACACGTGTATTGTGTTGGATAAATATCTAATTCGATAATCAGAACTGAAAAGAAATATCAGTACGAGATTGTAGATTGAAACTCTTTGTAATTTCCACATGAGAGATTTCAAAGTGTTAAAATCTATAATCATTATGTTATTCAACAAAGTTACGCCTGAAACCATCACTTTTGTAAGTAGGAGGCTTATTTACCGCCCGGTTATTCGATCCAATGAGAAATTATAGATACAGGAGAGTTTCGAAGAAATACCGGTGGATAGAATATACAAAATTAATATTCGAAGGAATTATCTTAACTGTTCTCTGGACCATTCGTCTCGATATTTGTAGAACTGCTTGATTCGAGCAATATTTAGCAAAACCTAGAAATAACTCCGAAATAATACGGTGCAGTTTGTTTAGGCAGCGCATTTCAGCAATACATCCGGGCACAACACTGCGCACTGAAATTAGCATCGTTTAATGACAAGCTCCGTCGGGAACGGATTGACACAGGTTCCGAATAAGATTCCAAGTTTTTGGCGCTAATCGAAGTGTCGTGTAGAACAGTTTGCAGTCCACATGAAGATCTATCTGGCTTCAGTTAATTATAACGTTAAAAAACGCCAGTAGGAGCCTTGATTCATCAGAGTTTTTCTTCGATGGCATTCCGAACAAAGCGCTTCAAATTTCGACTAGTCCCAAAAAATAAGTTATGTCAACAATATCACGAGGATAGCTACTGAATACTCCCGTGTATAGAAACCAGTCAAAATATAAATATCTTAGCAACTTCGCTAATACATCGCCCTTTGAAAAGTCAAGGAGTTCCATAAGTCTCGCCAGATACTATTGTGCCTAGTAAGCTAAGAATGTACTCAGGAGAATAGTTATTCAAAATAACCAAACAGACTATGCCAATTGCATGCCACCCAAGAAAATCAAAACCGAAAAATACAACAAATCGTTTTTCAAGCCCAAAAACTGGAATTAATTACCATGGGAGAAAACCATGTTGACAAATATTTACCAGCCCGTACCCCGGATTAATGTTTTTTTTCCTTCATTTCCACGGAAACATATTTCGTAAACAAATCGTTGATTGAAATTCAGGGACACGATCTGTAAGTGAACGTATCATGACGGTCAAGATTTAATTAAGCGAAAAACAAAACATAAAAGCATTGTAATAACTAAGGTTAGAGAAAAAGTATAGTTGTAGCAAAAAAATGAGATCGTACAAGATTGTTAGACCATTTGAGTTACATTACTGCACCTAGAAAATTATGTTTCACCGTTAAAAAGTTCTCTTTTCCACACTAAAAACATCTACGAATTTTAAATGACGTGTAATAAGCGAACTGAAGTAGTTTTCTTCGAAGTACTGATGTGACGAAAAGAAAAAGATCGCTATGACTACGAATTCTATAAAGATCTCACATACATCAAGATCGTAGAATGGGGGTAGTTGAATAGAAGGACATAGGACAGTGCGCTTTACTCTCGGATATGAACTGCATGGCCGAAAAAGTTAACGATAGACACTGGAGAGTAGGTGGAGACGAAATGAAAGAGGGTTGTGGCGATACGCGGACTACTTCCACTATATATCGTTGTTAGCAACGAACACGAACGTCCACGAACATATCGTTGTTAGCAACATCATGACTTTTCTGGACAGTCGAAACCTCCTGCATAATTGTCAGCATGGGTTCCGGAAAGGTAGATCATGCGAAACACAGCTCGCGCTCTTTCTTCACGACGTTCTCAAATCTGGTGAATCGAGAAAACAAGTTGACGCACTATTTCTAGACTTTAAGAAAGCTTTCGACACGGTACCTCACAGAAAACTATTATACAAATTACAGTCATGCGGGTTAAACGAACAAGTAGTAAACTGGATACGTGACTTTCTGAGTGATCGTAAGCAAAAAGTAGTTCTTGACGGAATTAGCTCTGATATAGTTAAAGTGACATCAGGTGTCCCGCAAGGAAGCGTTATTGGCCCACTTTTGTTCATTATATATATAAACGACCTTTGCTCCCGAATTAGCAGTAAAATACGTTTATTTGCCGACGACGCTGTCATATACCGCGAAATTAGTGATCAATCTGACTTTGAAATTCTGTCATCGGACTTAAACAACGTTCATGCGTGGAGCAAAGAGTGGGGACTAGAACTTAATCTGAGCAAATGCACGGCGGTGCATTTCTTGCGTAGGTCGTCCAACTATCCCCATGTATATGTTGTGGATGGCGTTAGCATAAATGCGACAGATGAAGTGAAATACCTGGGAGTTACGATAACTTCGAACCTATCGTGGGGGACACATATAAGAAATATTTGTGGCAGAGCCCTGAAGAAGTTAGGATTTGTCAAGCGTGTTGTGGGAAGATTATCGGATGATAAAGTGAAAGAGAGGTGCTATTTCGCACTCGTCCGGCCACACCTTGAATATGCAGCGAGCATATGGGATCCGGCGGAGAAAGACCTAGTCCATGAACTTGATAAAATACAAAGGAAAGCTGCGCGATTCGTGAAAAACTGCTACGGCCGTACAGAAAGCGTTACACAGATTTTGAAAGATTTAGGGTGGGAGCCGCTAGAGACTCGGAGGCTACGCGCTAGGCTTAGATTGCTTGAGCAATTGAGAATGAATATCTTTCAGAGCGACACGGAGAACATCATATTAGAACCACATTATATTTCCAGGTCCGACCGAATCGATAAATTAAGGGAGATATTTTGCCGAACGGATAGGTATGGGAATTCGTTTTTCCCCCGAACAATTAAGGACTTTAATAAATGCTAGGCGGAACTTTGATTTTTTTTTGTTTTGTTGACGGCTGGTGTCCTAACACCCCCCGCCACACGCCTTTTGAGGCGGCTTGCGGGGTAGTATGTAGATGTAGATGTAGATGTATACCTGCCGCGTTGACCCGGCGGATCCGCGCTCACCCCGCAAACGGGCAGTCCATGTTCGGGTCTCAGAGCCGGTGAATATTTTTTCTAGTGTTTCTCGGTAACTTCTGGAATATTCTATTCTGTTCTGCGGTGACAATCTAGACACTTCCTCATCTATATAAAAGCCGCGTCTCCTGCCACAAAAATTCAGTCTGTACGAGGAACGCAATAAACGTCTATATTCTAAGCAGAAACTACTTCTCTTCATTCTGCGCTGCCTACGCTACAGGGTAATTGTCGTGAGGCTGATACGTCCCGCATACAGGATAATTGAAGGACAAATTCCCATTCCCTTACATCTACGGATAATTTAGTTTATTTCCAATAGGGTAATCTATCGGCAAAGGTAGGTTTGAGCAGAAGAAAGTAAAAATAACCTACATTTTTAAAGGCCCAAGTCTCTATCTATAGTTTCAGCAAAAGTTCTTGGCGCAGATCATGGCGGTTAGGACGGAAGGTAACATTGAAGGGGGCGAAGTTAAATGACAGAGGAGAAGAGAGGGATGAAATGAAATAGAGAAATCCAGAGGGACCAAACTACATCACGGAAAAGGCATGAGGCGATCACACGCAAGGCAAGTGAGGCACACCAAGGGAACCCTATATTGAGGTCTCATGGAGAGATGAGTCGAAACGGGATGACAGGTAGTGGTGAGTAATCTAAATTCCCAGGCGCGCATGTGTTGGCTGCAATGGGAAAAGTTATCATACCGTCCCTCATCAATAAGCAATCTTCCTCCCCCGTTCCGCAGCATTTTCGAAGGTCCCGCAGCCCATGTCTCAAACTCGCCCAGTGCGCAGCGTCAGGAACTTTTGCTAGAACTATGTCTGCTTAATTTCTTTTTTCATCTCAGAATACGTCCTCAACTCTTCTCATTATCGTCCACACAACCTATTCTCTTCCTTCCTCATCCATCGGACGATTTGGAGGTTAAATACACTCTGAACCTCTAAGGCGTCTTCCGTTAGGAACAGGGTAACGCTGACGCCGTAACGCTTTCCCTCTCTTCTTCCAACAGTCCTCAAAATAATTCCATCAATAAAGACCGACTCGCCTCCTCGTAGTTAAACTCATACTTCAGCTATCTCCCAATATAATCAATCTAATGTACAGTGGCGGAAGAAATTAACGCAAAATTTTTCGCGCGCCAGAATGCGGCATTTTTGGGAACTTCTAGGAGCAGTACATACTCGAAAGACTGGCAACACTGAGGAAAACATCGTCTACCGCAATTATTTGAAATCCGCAATGGAACTCACATTTGCTGGAGCGTAAAACTTAGTCATCAATCGCCTCATTTTTTAGCTTTCTTCTCATATTGTTCGCACATTCAGTCGCGGTGCATCGCTGTGTTTGTTTCAGCATGGTTCTTCCGTCGAATGATGATATTTATACAGAAAGACTGATTATAAAAAATATTCACTATCCCACCCAATTCAGTATACTATATTCTAAAATCTACATCTTCTACCACCAAGGGATATTTATTAAGGTCGACTTTCCGAGGATCTTTTTGAATGACGCGTACTGCGCCTGTTTCACCGAAATGATATAAATTGAGATTTATCTGCACCAAATGTCGATACAAAAAAGATTTAATTGAAATAAGTATAGTCTACGTGATGTAATTTTTCACGATTTTCAAATTTGTAGATTGACGAAGTTCCTTTAACGGATATTTATTAAATTCAAAACGGATATTTATGAATGAATCGTTCTTGACCCAATGTAAATCCGTCTTTAGTTCGTCAGAATGGGATTAAACTATGGAAACATACGTTAATGTATATAATTTCACGAAATAAAAATAAATGTGCATGCATCGATACCGAATAATCTAGGCATATTTTCCCGATATTACTTTCATCTTATCACAGAAAGCTTGGTGATGAGCTGTCCACTGTTACGCTTTATCTAGTAAATGCAGGATATACGAATAAACATTCAGAAAAGTTTACCCAAATTAGGTGTAGTTATGGATAACATATGGATGATTGCATAATATCTTATATGCTTAGCTATAAATTCGCCGCACATATGAAAGTAACAAAAAGCCTTTTAAAAGACTTCAGTTTGGAGTAGAATATCATTAATGAATTAAATAAATAGGTAACGTTAATGTCGTAGCTGTCAGATGTATTTGGCTAACTAAGAGTTGGCTTTTGGCTAAGAGTGGTCCGTGTTCGATTTTTAATGAACGCAAATGAGTTTTTATATTAATTTCCTCATATTGGCGACAATGACTGGCTGATATAATGAATTTTTTTAAATACAAAAGAGATAAAATTTGCCGAATAAAACTTATTTTACTTGACCATAAATTGAATGAAAAACTCAAAAGTGTCTCGACCAGGGGTGGGATCACGGTTCTTTTCTTCCTATGGTCATTATTGTCATCCAAAAGGTAAGCCGCATTGGTAGGGCAATGCACAAGGTCCTGGGAGCGCACTCCACTGCTATGTAGCACCCGATCTTTCTTGATGAAGATCACGTTTTCAATCATGAGCGTACTCGAACAATGTTATCATGGAGAACCATGATTGCGATTCAGGTTTGCAGCCCAGTACCATTTACTGAGCTTTCTTATGTCAAGGCGGATTTATGATGATGTTTCGTATCCTTTCGGTGAATTTATTTGCGTCCGTATGCGTTGCTGTGGACTAAGTTACTTTTAAAATGAGTGGTGGTATTGTCTACGAACGTTTTAAATAACTAAAGGTTAGGAAAAAGCATACTACTCTCCCGGGAATACAAACAGAAAGATGTAGTTCTCAGATTTCACCTCATCAGCCCAGACCATTCCAATCAAATTCCATTAGTTCCCATCATGCATGGGTTTGGAGGCCAGCCACCTTTAGTCTGAGTTAAAGCAACGAGCAATCTTGGAGAACTATTGAGTATTTCCCCGTGTCGATACAAAGCTCCACCAATACTAATCCATTCAAAATCGGAATGTATGAAGGACGTATTATATTGATTTGGGAAATAGTATGCCTTTAATGAGAGCTTACTTTCCCCTTGTGTTGCGGGCGATACCTTTTCTGCCATAGATAATGTTTCGGACGTCAGGCGTTTAACTCACAGGAAAGAAGTGGTATTTGACTCCTCTTACGCCCTTAAAAGTATTCGACGGGGGCTTCCGATTTTTTCGAAGCGCAACGAACCTTTTCCTTCTGGTGTAGCAAGTATTTGAAACCTGTGCGTACGGCAAACAAACAACAAACCACCCCGACCATCACCACCCGGAACTTGTCCAAGGTTTACTGATGACTACTTCATTGAGACGAGCGTCGATAGACGAACAAGCAGAGCGGACAGCGCAAGCCGAGATACTGTTCAAAGTTTTAGCGGCCTCTCCCAAAATTCTAGGAGGAAAAAAAGATCTTATTAGCCTTTAAGTATGCCTCATTTTTCTCCCAGGCGGAGGAATCGAATGGTATGTTTGTAAAAGGCAAAAACATCTGTCGAAAAATTACCCGAAGAGGTGTTGCGCCTTCGACTTTCACCCACTGAACTTTTGTTTGGTGTTTAAAAGTAAAAAAACCTATTTCTCACTACTATCAAACGAAAAGCATTAAATTCATGTTCGTTATAATAAGAACTATGCTTAATCAAATGTATATCAACATTCATTTTTCGCCCGCAACTAGGAATACTTATGAGTTCACAAATGTCAAAATTCTAGGAGATGGTTCAAAACAAATCATGTAACATAGATGGAGCGGGCTGCACAGAGCGCAGCGTTCATTATGAGAAAAATGCGAGAAACAAACGTTTTTCGACCCCCTCAAACGAAACAACCCCAAATTAAGATGCAACGAGGAAAATCGTGGAGGAAGAATGGGAAATGAAGCCAGTAAGATGAAACCAAAATGTGGACAACTCCATGTCACAGAGACTTGGTCGGGAAATCGAGAATGGAGGGGGATGGATTGATTATAAGGCTAATAAACATCCACATTCTTTATGTAAATACCAGCATATTTCTCGATGATCAATTGCTGTGATCATGTGCACACATAACTCAAATTGCGAGAATTACGCATACATTTCAACCTTTTCCACTCGTTCTAAATAAAGCATTATAGTGTCCCTCTTCAACATCCGTTAAAATACATTACCACTAAGAGATGAAATTTATGACCCTGTAAAAAGTCTGTTAATATCTTCATGTGGGGCCACTCACAACTTTAACTTCCATTGAAGCAATAATATTACGACACATTTGAAGAGGAATAGATTCTTTAGGAACGTAGCAATCGTATAATCTTTGATGGTGCACATTCCTAATTTGCACTCCATTGACTACTCTGCGGATTTATGAGTATACAACTGACCATAGGGAAAATATCTAATCACTGCTTAGTCGCTACATGAAAAAGATGATTTTTAGTATTTTATCACTTTCACAGGGGAAGATACGCGATGCATTTTTGTCTGAGTATTACTTACGCATGGGTATAAAATGCTCCTCATAAAATTTAACTGCGTAATTTTAGCCAAACATTTATCACTGCGAATATGTCAAAAGATATTTAAGCGATTCAATAATTTACCTTATCCATTAAGTATTATTCTCCATCTTATAAGTTGAACATTTGAACTACACGGTTAATGTATTGCTCATAGCAAACCTGGAAAACAATGCTGGGAAAGCTTCAAATACCGTTTTGAAGATATTTTGAATATAATTCAACCCTTGTTTGGTCTCTCACTCAGATAAGTAATCGGTATTTACAAGTTCGGCAGATAGAACCAAACTCTAATTCCTAATAAAAATAACTGCCCTCTTTACTAAATTATTTCAAAGTGATTTAAAGGTGAATGTAGCATCAGGTAAGTTCACTAAATCGAGTAACTGACACAATCAGAGATCCGGTATATTCCATCCTTCACGAATAGCTTTTCATTGAGTGGTGAATTGGCGAATGAATGGATTTGAGCATCATACGACAGACAGGACGTAGAAATCAAGTGGGGCCGAGTACCCGAGGATAGGAAGTAAACATCTCATTCGACGACCAAGGAGACCGCTCTGATTCTTTTACAAAGCCTGAATATGTGTAAAACTCACACACTCATGGTTGAGGTCAATGTCCATTCCCTGGGTCTTCTGCGGATTCCTGCGAAGTTTTGGCTGCAATAAAGTCACATCGCGAAGATAATTTTTAAGGCACTAAAAGAGGCCACGCCAGGATTTGAACCCCAGGCATTCTTGGCCGCAGACAAACGCTCTCCCTCTAGGCTACTTCATCGATGAAGAGGAATCGGCGTCCAGTGGTTCTTACTACAAAACGAAAAAAGGGAATTCTAATGTTTCCTTTAAAAACTGGTCCAAATAAAATGTTCTGGATTTTTAAAAGTAGTTTTCAGAAATTAAATAATATTACGTTTGGAGAAATTTAGAAATTCAAATGTTTGAGACGACCTGTGTGCACGAGGGCGGAAACTTACGTAGGGTTTTAAGGTATTGGAAATACTTTTAAAGAATAATTTTCTCCACATGGAAACCATTCAAGTCAACCAGATTTCCCATACTTTAACTTGAAATTCACAGGAAATTACGCCAAAATGTTAATTGTAATGCATCATATTTCTCGGAAGTGGTTTGAGGTCTATAAAAACGATGTTCATCCACAGCTATTCCCAGCACGCGGAAATACGTTTTATTGTAAGTGAATTTGATCTGGAGAGTAAAAAATTTTTATGTCCCAACAAATAATGCTTTCATCGTATTGTTTCTTAAGTTTCAATCAAGAAAATCTTTTTAAACGGTCCAAAGCTCTAAAAAAATATGGTAAGCATCTCTACATAATCAACTACGACTTCGGAACCTCGACTGAGTGCGGGTCGAAGCAAGCTCATCACGTTTATAACTCCTAGACGATCTCGCGAACGTAAACCTTATTAGTATGGCTATTTACATGACGCATAAAATCGATATCCATTCATAGAGAGTTTGAATATTCCCGGTTTCCATATGCTGTCTCATTGTTGTCAAGTTGTCGAAGAAAAAACGATTTCAATTAGTTCCCGTGTACGCCGCATACAGACGCCGATGAGTTTTGCGTTAATTTTTTCCGCCACTGTACATCAGACGAAATCCAAATTACCATTTCAAATTAAGGTAGCTTTCCAAGATTTTTCATACGATCATTACTGGAGCAACTGACCAGTAAAGATCAATGTACAAGAGTAAAACTTCCATAGATATTTACAAGCGCAATTTTGTATACAAATTATTTTCTTCGCCTCAGCATGTGTACTTTATCTCTTCATCCCGTCCATAAAGCCTATTATATTTCTGCCCCTTCCCCGCTTACTCAACATTCGCCCCTGTATCACAGCTTTGAGAAACCCAACACTCAACTCCTCCAAATATCCACTCTGCCTCCTCCTAATCTCATCAAGAAGTTTCCTTTTCTCGCCCACCACGTCAAACACTTCCTCGTTTGCCATCCTTACCATCCGCCTCACCTTCTCTATCTTCCCCAACACCAAAATATCGAACGCCTGCGTCTTATTCTCGTCCTCTGTCGTCAGAGTCCAGTTTTCTACACCATAACAATAATCTTCATATTAACTTGATTAATATCCTTATTTTAACCTAATTAATAAACTACTGGCATAATCTATGTTTACCGTGATCATACCGTAATAAGGCGATGTATATTTTACTCTAATTATTGATGTCTTTTTAGTGTTATTGATCTATTTTATCTGGTTTGTACATCAACTTCGTTTTTACGTACTTGGCAGTTATAGTGAAAAAGCACAAATAACACAACGGAAATAAACTAAAGTGCAACAATAATAATTTTATGTTTATTATATATATTTGAGTCTATATTTACTATTTTAATCTCTTCAATCAACTACATCCGTAATATTTTTAGTTACAATGATTACATTATTCTAATTACGAGTACATTATGATTGGCAATAACACACATGCCTTGATAATACCATGTTCAGAGGAATATGCTTAAATATTTGAAAGAGATGCATTTTTTCTGTGTTTGGTTCATAATACGAAATTGTATTCACATATTAAGTAGTTAACATCGGCCAAACACTTTATAATTATATGATATTTAATGAAAAAGATGGAAATACTTTCGTGCTTAATTGCGTAAAATGGAGATAAATTAATCCCCACGCAGTGAAAAAAGAAGCTAAACCCTTGAATCAAACAAACCTGGGTATATATCTGTTCAAACTTACATCTTTACTCCAATTAGTGAAAAAATATTATGGTGAGACAATTCCTGTATTTAATTATTTTTTACTGGCAAGGATAAGAGCTGAGTCACCTTTGATTAATGATGCACTAATCATTATTTTTACCTCATTATATCAGTACCCATTTTTAAATTATGATCGTTACGAAGTGATAATGCCTTCGGTCAATGATATCTTAAATTTTTAATACACAATTCAAGTTCTACAATTAAAAATATGACTTCGACGTAAATTTACAATCCGCCAAGGTTAGACAAACGTGTTTGACATCTAGAGCTCCGACAATAAAAAGGAAGAGCATAGAAAAATATGCTCTAGGAGAGGACGGCAACCATTTGTGAGGTGTATCAGAAGGACAGAGCAATTCTGTGATTTCAGGCGTGAAGTACGCTAGATCTAGAGTCCATTTTGTCTTCACACACCATAACCCGCAATCCCACGCAAATGTGAACCAACACATTACCATACAAGCTACTTGGCGGATATGTGGAGTCGTCTAAATGCTTACCGATCACGCAAAGCATCGCATGCCAAGCAAGTATTAGAAGGTATATCGTAGTAAACTTGGCATCAACGAAAAAGTTACATTCCCCATGAAATTTGAAAGCCAAAATATTTAGTCTGGCAAGCGTTACTCGTAATTATCAATACTCAGTATATTTTAAAAGTGCTGATTACAACAGACAAGAGAAAGAACGCAATTTTTAAATTTCTCCTTAGACTCCGCCAACGAGAGTTATTACTACCTAGATATTACCACTCACAATAATTATATTTGGTAATATATATAATAACATTTAAGAAATAATTGACAGAATTCAAATAAAAAATAATATATAAATATTATACATGCTTACTGCGTGGCTACCTTTAGTAAAAAAACGTTAAACTTCAGTATCGATAGACAAAACTCGATTTTTACTCGAAAAAGTTTTACGAGATTTCCATCAAATGGAAGTAATTACCAATTAGACATTATTGCTTTCCATAGTTAAAAAAGATACTTGCTAAATAATTAGGTAAGTCTCTACGCAGTAACTTGTTTTTAAAAAATTATTAAAACTTTCCTCGAGAAAGAAATTAACTCCCGTTTTAATCCGAGAACTTCTCCAAAAATTTTATCCGACGGTCGTCGCCTTGTTCCATTCTCGAAGAGCCACGACTTTCAAAGCCAGGATTCACCAAGGGATCTCATTAATCAAGCGGTAAGAGTGTACAAGAACGAAAAGCACAAGGGGAAGAACAAAGAATGCAGACCTTCTCACTTAAAGCCTCCCCATTTTGCGAACTTCTATGAATTGCGCCGAGGGGTGGAAGTGGAGGAAAAAAAACGAACAGGAGAGTGCATGGGGCAGGATACATAAAGCCTTTGACGGCTTGGTAGCCTCCGTCGCATGACCTGGGCTGGGTCACAGAAGCTTGTGGTAGTACTCGAGTTGAGACCGAACTAAAGCGACGAATCATATCTCTTTTAAGTCCGAGGAACCTTATGATCATTCGCTTTACTTAACCAAGTGTCTTCAAAGCAGTTCTCAGACATTTTTAGAATTTCACCACAATATGTATATTCGAAGAACAATTGTAATAATGTACAAGTTTACAATCGGAGTAAAATCTATTATCATGTTTATATTCGCTCATTTACATTATTGGATTACTACGCTACATACTGTACATATACTAAGCTGGCGTAGGCACTGCGTGGCTGCGCTGCTGATAAGAGCAATAGAATCGTACTAGCTACTTCGTCCTTCCTACTGTTCTGCTACAAAAATATGATTTTTTTATGGGATAAGAAAGGTAGAAATATCGTGAAACAGCTGTACATCTAATATGAAAGAGTGATTCCATTCGAAATAACGGACAATTTCACAGACCTCCGCCCTAAGGAACACAGCGGGTATAAGGGGTTGGCATTTGGTCTCACCCTAAAAAAATCGCATACTTCCTATTTCGCCAAAAATCAACCATAATAGAAAAAATCTCCTCGAATTTGGCCTAAAAATGTAAGTCTTTGTCCAAGGGTTTCATCTTGATCCGGCAGTGAGCACCATGGAGAGGTTAATAAAAAGTGATGAGGAAATCCTGACGCACGGTTTACGTCAGAAATGCATAGGGCTGCAATCCATATGTTTCATCCATTTTAATTCAAAAGGAATAAAGTAAAATCACGCACTAAATTACATAATAACTGCGGTTTTGAAAGCATTTGCAGCGCACAGAGTAAAACGAAAAACTCAATGATAAAATGACAAAAAACTGGATTCGTTCAACTACAGAGAATTTCTGTCAAATGAAACTACGTTTTTGTGTAATTAATAACATTACCACTGACTTTATGCTTGTTAAACTAATTCGCTTTTAAAACAAATTATGAACACGGCCTCTTTTATGACTACAGAAAACACTCGCTACAGTAAGACTATCTTTAGAATCTTTCATCAAATATACTTTTCTGCAGATGACACATACTTTCCTCACAATGTCCCATTTTCCAAAATTTTATCCGAACGGTGGTAGTTCACCAGCATTCTCCACCCTATCGTCCTCGGAGAGAGCCTTAAAAGCTTCGTTTCACCGCCGGATCTAAACGAATCGAGCGTCGAAAGTGCATCGAGCCCCTCAAATCACGAGAGGGCTCACCAAAATAACCGGGCCCTCACAATACAGGTCTCACCAAGAAGTGAACTTCAACGATTATCGCGAAGGGCTGAATATGGAGGGGGAGGATTAAAATAAAGGAGAGTATATGAGGCACGAAACATGATCTCTATGAGGCTTGATAGCATCGGTCGCCTGACCCGCTTTCCCCAAAAAGCCAAGCGTGAGACGGTAGAGTGAAGTGCCGTCGTGGGCTTGTCTCGCCAATCTTTGACCAACCACCGAGGATAATGAAGTTCAACCGGCTCGCCGGCTGCAACTATGCTCTCACGGGGTACAAAGGACAGAGTACACCACTTGGTACGGCTCAAAAACATTTAGCAGAACATAAAAACTCCATATTTCTCTGTCATTTCTTGTTCACTTGCTAATTACCAATATCGGGTGCATTTTCTATTACTAACATAAAAATCATTGAAATAAAACAAAAAAATGTGACAACTATGGTGGATGATGATAAAGGCACAGGATTCCGTACTTCCAAGACGAACAAAGAACAGCTTGGCGTAGCTGAAATGCCACAAAAACAGCATTTTCATTTTGCTAATGCATTGACCTTCCTTTTGATTAAATAAATAGTTTCCCGAATATATAACCGATGACGGCCAAAAAAGCCTCTTTTATCGCAAGGAAGAGGACCTACACGTCAAGACAAAGGATAGCAACAATGCCGTAAAGAACAAAGTTTAAAAGCAGTAAATTAAGCGAGGAAAACTTCTATCAGGATTCTCAGTTTCTCATTCATCATTTGCTAATCATCACAACAATACACAACGATATGATGGTGCTACCTGGAAATTAAGGATTCCCACAGAGAATACATGCAAATATTTATTACGAAACAACGTCGTACGCGTCATGGCAACCACTTGATTTTACACAAATTGATGCTTTTCCGCAGAAGATATAATTGTGTGGAAACCAACAAATTAAAAGTTATGACATCAATGCTAAACGTAGATTGATTTGCGCAAAAAAATCAAGAGGCCTCCGCAAACAGATTTGCATCAAGAAGCAACGCAGAGTCGTAAAATAAAAGCGTGTTGGCAACAGAGAAAGCGTTTTCGGCCGCGTTATATACAGCTCGCTTACAATAGAGGACAAAGACCTGGGGAAGAAGGAGACAAATGGATGAAATATGTTTCGCGTGTGTATCCTTCATTTGCATCACGCATGCATTTTAAGATGGTCGGAGCGCGAATCGCGAGTCGTTGAGTGCACATTGAAATGGCTTTTCGGGTATCTAAAACGAAAAAAAAATCTTTGACCATACTTCACTGAAGAACATCAATTTCTGAATTGGTAATAAATATTGTAATAAATGTTGTAATAAAAATTAATAATGCAAGAAATATAAACTTTACACCCTAAGGCGGCACTTCGTGAAAGTATTTTATACTTGAATCCATGTTAAGCCAGCATTCTATACTCCCCTAACGCTTTTGAAATTTTTAGTAAACGGTAAAGACAAATTTGATAAATAATTCAGATCGGGTATTTCCAAAATTAAATGTAATAGTTGTAATATAGCTTACATTGGTCAAACAGGACGAAATGTTAAGACATGGATCAAAAAACACTCACGGAGTTACTTAAATATGAATACCAACTCACAATTTGCTAAGCATCTGCTGGATATTAATCACGTAAGTGATTTTATCCCCGAAATTCTACATGTCCCACCAAAAGTTTTAAAGATTGATGCATAGGAGCAAATGAAAATTATCAGAGAGTCAAGCAACCTTTGCAACGAGTTTCTCTTTCCGCACCCCTCCTCACTTCTTTCCAAAAATATTTCCCATTTTCAAAAGCCCCGAACCTATGTGCCCCTGCCTTTCCATCTAAAAATTAGTAAGTTCTCCAAGCCTCCCCACCCAGCCTATTGGGATTGGTTACTATCGTAACTATCAATAAATAGCATGTAAACAATTGTACCCGAGGATGCATCAAGCTGCGAATGCTTAGTACTTTAATAAATATTAGTGGAAAAGTACATGGATTATTTTAAAATGGGTTCAAGCAAGAAATATACTTTAAAATTTTCATCATGATTAAGGTATTGTTATGACTTGGGTTTACGGCGCGGAATACGAAACTTAAACAAAAATAGATTGTAGATACGTGCTTTTTATTCGTTATTATACCTCGATATTTATTGAGAACCATTATAATATAATGAAAGGTATGAAGAAAGATCTAAGGTATTCCCGGCGTATGTAGTCGTTGAAGGTTTTTCGGGGTTCCCACCAGGAGAAACTCTCCATCTCAGCCGACGTTTCGAAGAACGAGTCGTCCATCGTCATCAGGGCAGGACATGCATTGTCAGCAGGGTCATGATGATGATGGACGAGTCGTCTATCATTTCATCGAAACGTCGGCCGAGATGAAGAGATTGACCCGGTGGAGAGACCGAAAAACCTTTAATGAAAGGTATGTATTCACGTTTAGGGGAAAATTTGTACGCATGCCATCAAACAATTTCAAAATGCATGTACATGCCGTGAGGCTTCGTGTTAAAAGAGCAATGGTTTGCCGAGAAATCAACCTCGAACTCACGATTTTATTCACTTTAATCTATACATGTCACTAATGATTACGCGTATGAAAAGTTTCCCGCAAATCTGTACATAAGCGAAAATCGCCCCTATCACCTGAATCATGGGGCTTAAGTTACCAAGTCGTTTATCAGTACATAGAGGCATTAAATTACGTATGAAGGCTCCCGTAAGTCAGAGATTGAACTGCGTTTTACGAAAGGTGGCTTCACACCCTGCGCCAAAGAGGCTTCATGCTAGAGACTTTAATTCTTCGTACACGGAGGTTATTTCAAAGGAATAGATTTCCTCCAAGAATCAGAAACTTTCGCGGAATGAAAACTTCAACGCCAACTAAAAGTTTTAAGTGTTTGCATTTCGTCTCGGAAGAGGTTTTATCCTGGGATACACTGACACTTCTAATTAAATGCTTTAATATGCTATTTTCCAGAAAGGAACAGTTTCAACTCAAGAAAAGTTAGGCTTCGGCCAACAATGCGGGGATTTCCGAAGTATCGTCCCAAAGGAGTTTGTTGAAAAGAATCTGCTGCAAATAATCCATCAGCTCATAGATGGCGAAATTCAGTAATCAGAAAGATGAAATAAGGATATGATTACACAATACACAGGTATTCGTTTATCATAAAAATCCAGAAAATTTAAAAATAAAAGGAACTATTTAGATACATCACACACAATTGTATTAATAAAACATTGAAATAACGAAAATACGTAAGGCAAAGAGAATTATGAAGATGTTTTGACGGCATTTTTTCAAGTATTAAACCGATTAAGGAAGCCTTTGTTGAATTTCAGAGAACCTCCTCCCAGTTTTCTACACTTACAGGGGCCTATCTTGCTCTAGTATATCCTTTTCCGCCTCAGCATACGATCTACCCTTCTTCATCCTTTCCACGAAACCTATTGTCTTTCTTCCTCTTCCTTATTAAACCGACATCCTTCTCTCTATCACATTTTTGAGCAACCTATCGCCCCATATCACATCCTCCAGCCACCTACTCTGCCGATCTCGATGGTCATTAAGAAGTTTCCTCTCCTCGTTCACCATCTCAAGCACTTCTTCGTTTGTCTTTCCCTCCGTTCACCTCACCTTCTCCATCCTTCTCCACACCCACATCTCAAATTCCTGCAGCCTATTCTCGTCCTTCTTTCTCAGGTTCCACGTTTCTGCCCTATACAATACTATGCTCCATATCAAGCTCTTCACCAGCCTCTTCTTCACATCCTTACCCATTATCCCCATCATCAGCTCCCTTATATTATTAAACGCTTCCTTAGCTAGCGCTATTATCTTCCGTATGTCTTTGCTTCTATGCCCGTTTTATTTTAGCGGACTACGTAAGTGATTAAAATGATCTAATTGCTCGAGTTTGTCCTCCAACTTGCCAGAATAAATGATGGACAAAACAGACAAAAATAATAATACCAATTCAAAATTATCTTTGAAATAAAATAGTACATTAATCAGGCGTAAAAAACCGTAATATTCTTCAGGTTGAATGACAAAAACACTTAGCAATTTTCCAGAGATTTATTTTAGTTCCAGTAAATATCTCTGCGGAGCATTACGAGTGTTTTTTATTTAGCACAAATATATACAACTTCTACCAAGTCCAGCCTGATACAGTCGAATTCATGAGTAATATTCTTTTTAAGATTTTCAAAATCAGCGGTTTACGTGGAATTTTCACTCCATTATGTTTTACAATCTGAAAATGGATAAGTAATACCTGATAAATTTAATTTATTATTTTTTGCTTCGGAATTTTGCAGTTTATTATGACTTGCATAGTAGGCTAAGAACCACCTTAAGTATCCCTTCTACTATTATTACCTGTAGTAACCACCTACTCTACTCCTTCCCGAATTCCTCCAGAAGCTCTCTCTCCTCTACCACCACATTAAACACTTTCCCATTTGTTTACTTTCTATCCACCGCATCTTGTACAACCCCTCCGCACACAAATGTTAGGCTTAACTTGCTTGAGAAATCCAGAACTGGTGTGTTTCAGAGCGACACAAAGAATATTAACATGACGCCTCACTGCATCTCTAGGTATGACGGAAGCGATAAAATAAGAGTGAAACATTGCCGAACACATAAGTACGAAAACTTGTTCCTTCCGCGCACAATAATCGACCACAATAAAAACTGAGCTCCACTAAATACACTCCCATAATACACGTCACCATTTCACCTCCCAAAACCTTGTCCCTTGCCCCTTCACACGGCTGGTGTCCTAACACTACCTGCCACATGCCCACGCGGTGGCTCGCAGGGTACCATGTAGATGTAGAAATCTCAAAATTCGCCAGCCTACTCTCCTATTTTCTCCGAGACGATGCCTCTGACCCACGCAAAACTGAGCTCTAGATTCAAATCTTCGCCAAAATTTTCCCCGCTGCAATTAAATTATATGTGGAAATTTCAAAATTAACATCGATCAACTTTATCCATTGGACGGGCTTTTCATTACTACATTCCTTGAACAATTATATCGTGGAGCAGTAACCTTTAACCAGCCCCAGTAGATAAGACAGCACAATTTAACAGTGAGTCACGATGACATTAGTTATGCCAAGGTTACTCGACAGACTAATTGTTAATGACTCATAAAATTGGATTTCCCACGCCTTAAATACCTACCAATGGCAACCTTAAAACATACGTTACGGCATGGAATCACCGCATCACGAGGCAGAAAATCGCATCTATAAAAGGTTGGAAAAGGGCTAATAGAAATTGGGTCATTCGTTATTTTTTGCCCACGCAGGACATGGAAGATGAACGCGCTCAATTAGGCCTCCGATAGAGCCGTCTTCAATCAACGAGGTCATGGTGGCTATAAGAAAAAAGACTTAGCCTTAACAGTGAGCTTTGAGGAAGATACGGTAGAAGACGAGGCCTTATAGAAGGTGCATCGAAAGCCACCCAAACAATTTAAGAATGTTCCTATTCCACACCATGAGTCAAAACTCTTACCAAATTCGTCCTTTCCTTTGTACTGTCAAAATAATACTCCATTCACGGATTGATATTTCAATCTATTTACAGACAAAATAATACGTAAAATATGCAGGGTCTTTCCCTTTAAAATGATCCAATGATATTTGCATGACCACTTTTAATAAATCCATTTTTCGCATGCTCAATGCAATGGCGGTTGATAGCAATTATTTTTAAGGTTGTATCACTCCACGTTTTCTCGCGGCAGCCATTTTCCCAAGATGGCGCATGCATATTTTAGAGAATGTTGAATTCATTGTTAAGGTTTAATTTCATTAATGAAGAATTCTAAAAAAAGTAAATTTAAAACATATGTTTTACATTAAGGGTAAAACATGTGAAAGAGTGTCAGGCGTTAATTGACGGAAACATTCTATGTCCACGATGGGAAGAATAAAATGACTCAGTAATAATTCCCACAATATTTCAAATAAAAACCAGCCATGGTTACGATACTTATGTCATTTTCAAGTACTCCTTGAACATGACCTGCCCAAACCACGGACAGTTTGCATTCGTAAGTGTGTGGGAATCACTACTGAGCTATTTTATTCTTACCATCGTGGAAAGACCAAAATGGTGTGTTTTATTATATTTCCCGAGTCATAATTAGGTCTTGAGTTACGCATTTCCCATTTTGGAAAAATGATTACCACGAGATAACGATCCCTACTTCAGTTTCTTGTGGAGGGCACTTCGAGGAAAAGTACTCCGTCAATCGGATGAGGCGTTAAACCGTGGTCCCCTTGGCGCCTTTCGTAGAAGCCTTTCGCCGAAGAGCAGGCTAATGCCGACGCCGGGTTTCTGTCCACCCTTCCTCCCTCACCTATCCCCTAATGGAGCAAATGACCTCACATGTCGGTCGTCTCCCCAAATATCCAATCTAAAAGGATTAAGGAATAAATATTTAAAATTATAACATTCAACTGCCAATGCACTTAGGCACGAGCATGTAAAATATGCATTTTAAGATAAATGGTCACTGACTTTAACACTGGATAATTTGTTACGGAATGACCCAGCAGACTATTTGAGACGCAAATTTAGAGTGACCAATTTTCCCAGTTGAAGCAGCCGACAGCGGCGCCACTTGGATTGTGCATGCAAACATATTTTGGAAGCAGTTTGCGTAGTGTGTTACTGCCAATAAATCTGAGATTGAGGTGGTGTGGAGTTAAAATTTCATTTAAATTCCATTATTCGGAAGACTATGCTAGTTGGGAACAGTTCTGTAGTGTATAAAGAGATTCCACTGCACTGCCATGAAGCAATTTACAGCGTAAAAGACCGCCATTTAAAAACCATGTAATCTTTGTTTATTTGCAAATTACTAAGTAATATGTTTACACCATTTAATAGATGCAATCTCACTTTATAATATACTAGTCGTATTGTCCATTGATTCTCAATGGGAGGGATGAGAATAAGAAATAATAGACATGGTTGTTTGACGTATATAGAAAAGAATCTTACTTCCCGTTTATAATCTTAACGGTGACTGCTTCGACGTTCAAACGTAAATGGATTACTTATGTCAGCAACAATATAATACGTTGTGGGTCTTTTTTCACCATATACCTATAGGAGGGTCGGCAACAATGCTATCGGTCGTCACAGAGAGCCAAATCGGTTGAGACAGAGAGCCAAAAACGCTGAATTTTCAGCAATTTTATGAATTTTTTTTCTAAATTTACAGTAAATCTGATGGAAAACAAAAATTCATTGCAAGAATAAGAATTTTGATTTAATTATCTTTCCAACGGTTTTTGTCACTCAAGGTCGGTTATTGGGCATGCCTAGAATAAAGGTTCCTCCTTAACATCAAACTTATTAAAGGTTTAATTAATTGGGTGGAGAAAAAAAAGAAATCGGAAAAAAATTCACGGTATCTCAGTGCCCATTTACCTCACGGCCTTATTCCGCTAAGTAAGAAGCGCCCTTGAAACAAATACCATCTAAATGTTTCCATTCCCTGCTTACCTCAGAGTTACCTCACTAAATGGATTTCAAATCGTTAAGAGTTGACCTCAGAGATATAGACCCTTCAATATGACAGCACAGGGTCTACTCTCAGCTAGGCGCATTTAGAACCCGCGAGGAATGTTAGCGAAACGAAGAAACGTGCAATGCGGAGCTTTCATCCCTAAGATCGAGCGAGGATATACAATTAATTCCCGGATATTTCGATTCAAAACGCTGGTCTGACGAAACTCCCACCCTTTTCGTTTCGATGAGATGGAATAATCTTCCTTCCGGGATATTGATGTTTACTCGAAATTAATGGAAATGGATTCCAAATATGCAATCCCATATTTGCACTCAAAGAGATTACCGCCGAAGTTTACAGCTACTTCATGAACACATCCCGAAGATGGAACGAAAATATGCCGAAAGCAGACTGTAAGTAAACAAACTAAATTCGTTAAACAACGTTTACACGACGTTAAAACCCATAGAATGCAAATCAATACTTTACACACTCTTATCATTATCTGATTTGGTTCACCATTAGTCTCAATGAGGCCGAAATGAGTCATACATCAAGCCCTCACCTTTCTTCGATGATCGGAAAACATACTGTTTTTGCATTCCAACATAAAAACCCATTTATTTGACGTACAATAAACACTCTTCGTACAAATTTTCCAAAAACCCTATCAATTTACATGCATTATATTTTGCGGCACAACAGCTGCGTGCCACAAGTGAATATAAACGAAACTTTATTGATGCTAAAATGAAAAAAATACAGGACGAATAAACATATAACATTGCACTGCAAGGATTTTCATTTCAAATACAAGTTACTCCTGTGAAACTCATCTGATGCTCCTGCATTGCTGTGAGTCCTGTGCTATTTAACAGGTATCTATTTTTCCTAGTTAGTTTCCTAAATTAAATATTTAAACTAACGATATTATTTTAAATTCCCACTTGATTTGTTGCATTCCACTGAGGAGCATAACCGCTGGTTTTAAACCTATGAGTCCCTAAAAAAAATGGATCAATCGCGGCCATGCTGTAATTTACGAACAATATCACGGAAAATGGTAGATTATACGAGCAAAATTCGGGATATCCATTATGGAAATGGATACCAAAGTAAATTCATTTGCTATGGACAAGCTATTAACTGTGAAATGAAAGAAAGCTTAATCTGATACATATTGTATAAAATACATCAAATACGATCAATATCCAGTATCACCTGAGCCTTGAGGAAGGCAAGATAAAACATTACTTAAGAAGAGCTCGTTTAAAAAATAAGTTATTGATAAAAACGGATTGTTTTTATCAATAAGTTGTTTATTACGATTTTCCCATTGTTTTTTATTATTCTTAACGATAAAAAAACAAGTTTCATGCACCAATTCAGTATAAATCCTCTCAAGTCATAGCTGATTCGACTGAATTACTCTCTCAAATCAGGGAAGTACATCTGCAGGGCGATTGATGGAATTCCATAATAAAAATCAAGGATTATTGCAGACTTCCTAGAAGGACAGTTACGATTATAAAGGAGAGTGTAACGTCTTCCGGGCTATCCATACGGTAGTTATAATTCTATTTCCCATTTATTGCACTGCGTTCAACATCCACGGGATGGTTTCTACCATGAATATACATATGAATTGTTGACTCATCGGTAAAAACTGTTGCCTAGAATTTCTAAACAAACAACCCTGTGGATTATGGCATCGCCTAGAGATGAAAGACGGCAGTTCAAATGAAAATACAGGCAACAGATCGTAAATAAACACGTCTTACCGGTTTTACATACCAGTAATCATAATGCAGTTTATAAAAATGAAGTACCATACGCGGGATGTAATTACAAACTTTTTGAATATCGTCCGGTCTCATATTTGGGTCCTCGTAGACACATACCCTGTTTTGCAGCCTGGTACGAAGCAATTTCTGTATACACAAGGGATTCTAAGTTATTTAATTAAGCCGAATGGGCCTAATGCATTCAAATTAGAATCAGTCTGGCAACCGTCGGCGTCTGCTCACGATGGAAGTGTCATATGCCTCTTACACACTTCCTGTAGTAGCTATTTCCTCTCTAGCAATTATAAAGTAACTGTTTGGTCTCAAAAATAGCCAGCTATTACTCACAGCACGCAAGTAGTTCATATCTCCTCGATCGTTATTGAATATCCACCAGTCTCACGTTAACAACAACTAACAACGGCCATTTACGAGTCGAATGAGAAGACTGTTTTCAAAGTAGCGTCAAGGACTGGGTGAATAAATGTGGAAATTTAGGCAACACGTTACCAAGGCAACGATTCCAAACATTTGAATCCATTATGTATATTCATGGTTTCTACTATGAATATATGAGGACCCCAGAAGTCAAGGGGTCTAAGTAACAAAATCGTTGTTTTGAGAAAACTTAAGTCAAAGTTGAAAATGTTTAGTACAACCCACTAAGTAGTTAAGAGGCATTACCCTAGATAGCAGCACCTATCAAGAAAATCCCTTGGATCCCTTTACCACCTAAAAGATTTATATTTTCACATCCCATTCCTCTCCCTCACTTATTTTTTTTTAATGTCACTTAGACCCCTTGACTTCTGGGGTCCACATATATTATGGATTCGGATGTTTGGCATTGTAGCCTAGGCTACGTGTTGCCTAAATTTCCATGTTTAGTTCACCCAGTCCTTGGCGCCACTTCGAATTGAGTCTTTTCTGTTGTTATTGTAAATAGACGTAGTTAATTGTAGCTAAAGTGAGACTTTTTTGAATAAACAATAACATTCGAGGAGATATGAATAAATTTATACTTAGAATATATCTTGCTATTTTTGTTATCTAAAATTTACTTTTTAAATGCTAGAGAGGAAATATCTATTACAGGAAATCAGTAAGAGGTTTATGAAACGTCCATCGTGTGCCGACTACGTTGTTTGCCTGAATCCGATTATAATTGGAATGCATTAACCCTGTTTTGCCTAAATAAAGAATTCAGACTGCCTTGTTTGACAGAATTTACTTCGTACAAGGCTGCAAAACAGGGTTTGTGTCTACGATGATCCAAAATAGGAGACTTGGATTGAAAAATAAAAATCTGTTCATGGTGGCGGTAGGTGCATTCCTTTTACCTACACTGCAATGATGGCCATTGGGAATACTCATGAAGTCACCTCGCATCATTGTTAAATTTCCGCATAGCGATATTAACGAAGTGCTAAGAATTTGTGCGTTTGTGTAGTTAAATTTGGAGAGGTTAAATATATCTGTAGACTGGACGCTATTAAAAAAGTGTATAGTTACGTCCTGCGTGTAGTACCTACTACATTTTATATCCACTGCATTATGATTACTTGTAAGTAAAAGCCAATTCATCCTAATAACAATTTGGGAAATTTTAAATTCATGGAAAAACCGGTAAGACGTGTTTATTTACAATCTGTCGACTGTATTTACATTTGAACTTCCGTCTTTCATCACTATGCGGCACCACTTTCCAAAAAGTTTTTTGTTTACTGAATTCTAGACAACAGTTTTTGGCAACGAGATCCCAATCCATAATATATATTCATGGTTTCTACTTAAACTCAATTTTATACGGTGTCAATATCACCAGTGAAATTTCCATCTGGCTCTCTATTGAAATTTTTGAGAATTAAATGTACCAAACAAGAGAATGAGATGAACTGTAGCAAGCACGTGACAAAAACGAAGGGCATCAGGGCAATATAAGAAATACGCTAAATTTCAAAGCGCAAGAGATAACATATTTACCAACATGATGAATTTATATTACTTGAAAAGAATAACCTAGATCATCCTCAAAATTATATGCGAGACTTAAGTCCAGATAGGATGAAAATACGCTGGCCAGTAAAAAGGTGAATCGGAGAGAGTTTGGCAGCTAATATGCAACAACTCTGATGACAAGGAGATTTAACCCAACGGTAGTAACGTGAATTATTGGAACATGAGTAATAACGTCCCATTCATGAACGCATTGCACTTTAGCGTATTTAAAGAAATTATATCATTTTTTTCTTGAATTTAATCTAAATAGCACCAATTTTAAACACCGCGATTTTAAAAATATTCCTTCAACATTGTATCGCAAAAAGAGATGATAATTTAGCCTCTATTCTACGTAGGTACAAATGTAAATTACGTAGACAGGGGCTTTGTTTTTCTTTATCAGAGCAAAGTAGCCATAGCAAGATCAGGTATACAAATACATTTTTCATTCCGGTTAAATGTCAGAAATTACTAAAGTCAACTTTCGACGTCTTATCTATTATGGCCTCATCTTTGAAAAATAACATGGATTTTGAAGACACGAGAGGTTACGCACGGACTGTTGGACCCAAAGTAGATATGCGTAGCGATATGGCTTACACGAAGTGATTTTTTGGCTCTAATATCGGGGGACTAGTATAATAGGTAGCTTCTGAAGAGCACGAACTGTAAAATTTCAGACTTCATCTGTCATCAGACTTTGTTTGTCATCAGAAAGATTATTTTTGGTAGGTGAGACCGTGCGTCACCACTCTTACGGTTATATGAGTTTGGGGAGGGATGAGCATGGACACTCAGATGGGAATGTAAGGCAAGAACAGGAGGACATGGGAGATATTTCGCGCCAAGAAGATGCGACATACGAGTCAATAAACTTTGCTGAGCCCGAAGATTTTAACCAAGATTACAGAAATATCAAAAGCGACCGCAAAACGCATGAGTTGAAAGAACCTCTTAAAATTAAATAGAGATCTACGAGTTATAACGAGCAGTGGGATACCTTTCTGATCCTTTACTGAAGTGTTCTTCGGTTTTGGACGTCTAATTGCGAAAGAATTTTTATGCCTGTTCATGTATATAATACCTATACCAGTACTTGCGATATCGCCACAGCAGACGCTGGACGGCATTGACTCAGAGATCGGGTGATTGGGTGCTTTCATTATATTCTGTTAAATATACTAATTTCCATACATGGCTGTGTTCTATCTTCAGTGTACTCGACGTTTCGAGAATTGACCCTGTCTAAAGGCTGGGACACAATCAACGTGTACGTGTAACGTGAGCCGTTAAGGGTAATACGCAAAAAGATGGCTGATGGGATAGTATAGCGAACGGACACAATCTACGTGTACGGGGAGTACGTGTACGCGAGAGATGGGCAACATTCATCTCTTCCCGTGTCCCGTACACAGAAAACCAATCAGAATAGTCCTGAGAATCCGGGAATAGGAGCCATCTATCGGCAGATACATCCAACTGTTGAAGATTGCTCTTGGCTAAGACAACTTATTTACTTCCACAGTTGTTTACACCTGATCTCTTAGCTGTGCCTGCGTTAGTCAATTGTTACTCCGGGCCGCGTTAATGTCGATTGTGACCGCTGACTTGCGTTTCCCGTCTCCCGTTGTCCCGTTAACATCTCACGTCACACGTTGATTGTGTCCCAGCCTCAACACATGCAGAGTGAGGCCTGGTGGGCTATTCTGTTTCTACATACGCTACCATAACGCGGTGATAGCGTTTGCTAGAGTTTTCGAAGCGCAATGCGTGGTTCTGTTTCTACTGACGTTACGAATACCGCGAACGATAGATAAGTGTTAGGTACGAAAAAATTGTGCCAGATCCAAAAAGCGGAATCGAATTGTCGAGAAGCTATCCACTGTTTTACCGTGTGGCCTCGTCGTAATGGCGTTATGAAGAAGCAGAATTGTGCCCCAGAATTTAAGTAACTGGCACCAAGAACCAAATCCAAGGAGGCTAGAAAAGAAAAAAAAAGTGCCATTATACACTAAACCATTGGGTAAGATGGAGAGGGCGCTTGCTATGGCGGCCAATACTAGAAACTTTAACGTGGGCTTGATCTGCCCAGCACCATTAAACCTCGATTTTCCTTCAGTGCTTAGGGGCTAACGCAATAACTTTTTAACGCAATTTCACGATGTTTTCCAACGATAACTTATAAAACATCAGCACGAGTTTACTGCTTTACTGTGCACTCTCCTAACAAACATTTTATTATTGATTAAAAGTAATGATAATCCGCATCACAGCAAATATCTGCCAAAATTGAAGTCAATATTCGATAATTCCATAAAAATGACGCAAGATTGGGCTCCTTTGGCTGGAAAACAGTTTTAACTTATAGCGTATTCGTGGATTAATCTGGATATTTGGCCCCTTCATTATTTTCTATGGGTAACGCCCATCTTCAGCGAAAGGAGGATTTTCCAAACGAAAAATATGAGAAATTAAATATTTGTTTTGACTCGTGTAGTCATAGCGGGACTTCCTTAAAGATCTCCATAAAACACACACGTGCCAACAATGCACAAAAATGAGAATGGCTCGCTCGCCAGCCCTTTACATCATCTACATTTTACCGGTGCTCGCCTTGTGAAGCTCCACTCTCTGACATCGTCCTTACACACGCACAAAGGGCCTCGTGGCAGGACATTAAATGCCTGACCCCGATCCCTTTCTGAGCCTTCCCCTCACCCTTCTGACCCTTTGAAAAGGGTTAAGAGAAGGCGGAAGAGAGAGGATGAGGGCAACAGGAGGAAAACGCGTCCACCGGCACAATTACAAAAGGTAAGGATTTCCTCGAAAGGTCACAGCGAGCATTTTGCGGCATTCACGCAGAGGTACAGCAAAATCAAACCCTGCATGCCTTTACAGCAAAAAAATCAGCAGGGAGTGACGGGGCTCAGACAAACGTAGACATTCCTTTGATTCCGTCTCCAGGAACATATCCAAGGAGGAAATGAAGTAATTTTATCCATGCAGCGCTTTTAGAGATTAAAAGATGTACGTACCACCATTTCAGTTCAAAGAAAATAAGACAAAGAACGTTGAAACAGTCCCTGGATACATTCGGTTTCGATCGTTGCGCTCTTAAGGGTCAGAAACGTGGAGCATTGGAAAAACAGACCAGGGGGCTGTTTCTCACGGCTGCAAGTCTACAAGTTACAAGTCACGTGACTATTTTCACAAGGCGGATGGGTTACTCAGATATACCTAACCGAAGACTTCTACTAGTCCAAAAAAATAGCGGGCCTAATCAAGACCATACACAACTCGTATTTTGAGGATTACGATACATTTTGGGCGTGCACCTCGCAATATTTCATATTATAAAGTTAGAGCTATGTTATTGAGTAAATGCAAACGATTGAATATGGGCTGGAAAGTAATTTAATGTCACAACTTACCTAAAAAGATCCCATGCGAATGCGAGTTTTCGGGTTCACCTAACATCATTAGATGTAATCGTTCATTTTGACGTATTTCTTATGGGATGAGCTCTAAATGGTAGTAATTAATGAACATTACATTTCAAGATATCATGTTTAGTTGGTTTTATCTTTATTGAACCACTATTATTGGCGTTACAACGTAATATCATAACGAAACTTCATGGTAACATACCGTATGTTGGCGACAATACCATTTATTGTAACTTACAGTTCGTATTTCCTGTTAATAATAATTATATTACTCAACAGAAACGAATTGGTAAGTATAGTTGTTTACTGCTAGTAAGTTAAGGATTGTGAAACATCAGGACATTTAATTATTTTCTCTCGACTGCTGTGTTGTCGTGAATTTTGACAGAAAAAAAAAACAAGTCAACAAACAAATGAAAGTCAACTAGCGCGTATTTTGAGCTTAAATTGTATGGTCTTAATAAAGATGTATGGTCTTGATTAGGCCCGCCATTTTTTTTTGGACTGGTACAAGTACTCGGTTAGGTATATCTGAGTAACCCATCCGCCTTGTGAAAGTAGCCACGTGACTTGTAACTTGTAGCTCTGAGAAACAGCCCCCACAAAAGACTAGAAACCTTTCGAAAGCTGGCGTTGGACGGGGAAGCTTAACACCAAATGGGCGCATAAAATAAGAAATGAAGATTTGAACAGCAGAGGAAAAGACCTCAAGGAACACTGCACAGGTAAGAGGAACTAGCTAGATTGGACATGCGCTTAGGCACAATGGGTTGATGAACAATATAACAGAAAAGAACAAATGAGGAAACAGAACAAAGAGGAAGGCGAATAGGTAAGTAATGAAACACTACAATATATAGCACTTCTTCCACGGGTTTAATTTTTAAGATACAACGCGTTTCAGCTGTCAAGCCATCATCAGGTACGCTAGTACATCAGGTAAGTAAGTAGGCAAAGTAATGAGGAAAGTACAAAAGATGAACTAACAGGGAGAAAGGGAACTAGCAGGGCTGCAGTCAAACAATCTTAGGAGTGCACGACCAATGAATGAATGAAGGACTAAACCCATCAATGATGATGACCCTTAAAGAGCTAGTGTTTAGTGTTTTCGCCAGCTTTGGCTACTTCTGAAAACATTTTATCCAATAAGTGTGAGAGATTAACGTAGGCGTGGCAAATTTTCCGGGATGTTCTCCGCATCGAGTCATCTTCGTGCGACAGTTTCGCCGCGTTTCATCAAGCGTCTTCAGGTTTGAAGTGTGAATGCATATTTCTGCCCGTCTGATATAAATCTTTCTTTTCCCCGCACTGAGCTCTGAGGTCGTTGGTGAGAGAGTCGCTTTCGGAGCGGGCGGAATTGAGACGGACGGAAACTGGCATCCACACTTCAAACCTGAAGGCCTGCTGAAACCCCGGTGAAACTGTGGTGCGAAGATGAATCGACGCGGAGGACATCCCGGAAAATGAACCACGCCGACTCCACCACTCCGCAGAAGCCTTTATCAATAGTTAATAGATTAAAGTCGCCACATCAATTAAACCCGAAAAAGAGGCAATCCTCACCAAATTTTACCTTGCTAACAATCCCTAAAGTCGTTCCAAAATTTCACATTTAATCGTAAAAATAGCGTCTGAATCACAAATAGTTCCAATTATATATACAATTTTAACTTTTATGTTCTATAATGAGGAATTTGAGATATGGGTATGGAGAAGGATGGAGAGGGTGAGCTGGGTGACGAGAGGGACGAACGAGGAGGTATCGGCTATGGCTGGAGATGAGAGGAAGCGAGTGGGGGATGTTCGGAGGAAGCAGAAGAGTTGGATGGAGGACACTTTGAAAGAAGAAGGAATGTTGAAGAGAGTTACACAGCGAGTACTGGGGAAGCAAGGAAAATGAAGGTAGAGGACAGGAATTCTGGATGAAGTAAGAAGAGGGAGATGATATGAAGAGTTAGATGGAAACTAATGGTAGATCACGTAAAGGAAGGAAAACGGAAAGAAATGCCATAAATTAGCACGTTAGACTAATATCCGGCCAATAAGCACGGAGAATGCGTAAATGAAAATGTCCTCCTAGGCAAGGCGAGATGGTTCGGCCAAGCGTTTAAAGGATTCAGAATTGTTTACACCTTCAATGCGAGTGGGTAGCACGTAAAATATCTTTAATGATATTAAACCGTATAGTTGTTAGGAAACAATTTTGGCAGAAGTAGATCTCTATTTTCCACTTCATGAATGGCGCTTATATGAGCCAACAGAGATAGTTGGCATGTTACTACAAAGATTATACAAAAGTTTCATGCCACACATAAAGGGTATTAATGCTCACATCTACGCATGAAAAATACTCCTGTCATTTTCCGCAGAATTAAAACGATATGTAACGAGCACCACCACAGTGCGATATTTCAAGTACCACCTCAAGTTTCTAATCCACAGTCCAAATTAGAGTGAGCAAGAGCAGATTTGGGATGTGTGCTTGCACGATTTTGAGCACGGGTAAATATCAAACGGCTTACAAAATCAAGTGCAGTGGTGACAAGATGGATTAAAGGGGTGAGTCCGGTTTCAAATGAACTTCACGAAGCACTCTTAATCATTATTATTCCAATGATGATTCCAATTAGTATTCTATATGATTGGCAAAGCCATGAATGTTCCCAAGAAGTGTTTCCTCTATCATAAAGAGTTCCCTGCAAATGACAAAATCCGAATGTTTTTTTTCCGTCGAAAAATTTGGAAACTAAAACTTTATATTATCAATATCACTTACTCTAATTAAACCGAAAAATAAATGAAAGCTGAAGTCGATGATCAAAAATAAATAATCACAAATACGATTTTTGTGGGTATGTTTATTTTGTGTTATTCGCACACATCGAAAAAACAATACGGGAGGAAATAATTTCTTTTTATTTATAAATAAAGCAAAATCGCCGGATAGTAATTGAGTACTGTATTCTCTACATACAATGAAAGTGTAAAATGCTTTCTCATTACCTTTGAATGATAAAAGTCACTAATATTGGACGAAAGTTCACAACAAAAGCGAGGATATGTGTTTATAATACAGACATGCATAAGCGGCGGATGAAGGAATGAGGAGAGAAATGGTGAATCATAACACCCTATGCCATACGCGCCATGAGTAGCTCGCATGATAGTATGTAGATGTAGATAAAGGAGACATCGTTTCCCATCAAGGATCTGCTACATGAAAATGTACGACTTTCAGAAAAGGGAGCAAATGGCACATATTAATTTATAAATCCCCGCGAAAAGGGACAGAGGGATATAGGTGGATGAAATAAAATGCTTTCATCGTCACGTTTTGAAAGATATGGGCGACTGATCTCTTGAGAGTTCGACATCATACGATCCCCTGAAAACAGCCCCTCTTCGGGAATAAATTGAATCCCTTAGCCTCTCATGTAAACCCCAGACACAAATGGGGAAGACGATAAGAAAAAATTCACAGCAGACGGAATATTGGCAGTGACACATAGGCACTCAGATCAAGGAAGTGGAATATTAGACATCTCACCGCAGTGGAATATCGAATGACTACGAGGCTAAAGGAATTGACAGGCGATATATTCCTAAAAAATCCCGTCACCAGATATAAAGTTCAGAAGAGGTACACCAAGGAGATGAAGCTCGCCATGAACCAATATCACTTGATTTGACCGGGATGATAACAGAAATTCGGATTTGTTAATAAACCTGGCCATAGAGAGTAGAAGAGGAAATGACCGTATGGAACACCATACAGAAAAGAAGAATCAGATGGATTGGACACACCCTCAGACACATTGGGTTCATGAAGAATCTATTTGCAGGTAAAATAGAGGGAAAAATCCCCAGAGGAAGTCCCAGGAATAGTTCATGGACCAAATAAAGAAGAATGTATATAAGGAGAAATACCAGGAGGTAAGGGAAATAGCATTAGATAGGGAAGGGTGGAGGGCTGCAGTTAACCAATCTTAGGATTGAACAACCAATGATGAATACACCCGGGGCCTAAATCAGTAAGCAATACCACGGAGTTTCGAAACGGTTTTAACTCCGGGAATGTGTCGTCACGGCCCCCCAAAAATCTCAACTTTTGAACGGCCATACATATTTGATATTCTCATTGAATTTCGTTAAAGTCGAGGCTTGGATATTCCGAGACCTTACCGAACAACCCACCTGACCTACAATCGACACGGGTACGATTTCTGGTCAATTCAAACATGTTTTCACGGCGCATTTCTTCCCCATAGTGCATATCTTTGCAAAGTGTACTTGAAAATACATGGTGTTCGATGACGAAATGAGAAAAGCACAGGGGAAAATGTATTTTTCTATCGAATACAAAGACAAATTTAATTGAAAATAGTTCCTAAGAAGCGAAATCTCAAGATAAATGTACAAAAAATAAAATAGATACATCTTAATGCTTCATTTTATTTCGAGTAATTAGCTTATTGCTGAAAAAATTGGCAATTCCATGGGAATGGCGCTCAGTCGGCGTCCGTGGCTATGAAAAAAGTGACCATAAAAATATATTCGTAGAAAAATTGACATTTTTGGGCCACAATTTTGGTTTCTATTACCTATCGCGTTCCATAAGAGAAGGCAGAATTTTTAAAATCGCTTTAAAAAGTTGGAAATTAGTGCAAATGTTGAAAGATTTGATGTAGTAAAAGGTCAACATTGTAATAAATCAAACTTCATGTCTTCCACAGTATTATTATAAAGAGTAAAACTATTTTCGGCAGTTAAGCCATCTTCGGGTACACGAACCATTACGAGGCTATATCTACATAATTCCGTGCAAGCCACCACTAGGGTGAGTGGCACGGGGTGATTCCACACCAGGCATGAAGCCCTCCTCCCAGCTGAAATCCGACCCACGCTGGTTCCCCCGGAATGCCAGAATTGCAGTCAAGAACATTATGCGCGGTCAGACCAGAAACTAGGAGAGTGCTACGGGGACGAACATGCTACTAGGCAGTACACTACTCAAGATACGACAACTTTTTTTAGTTAATGCGGCAGATAAATAGTTCTACTAGTTAATAAATAATGCAAGAGCTATATCATGCCAGATATTGCATGCGAGGTCAGTAACTATTAATGATGTAAACATATTTAGCACAAGTTCAAAGACCTAAGTTACCTAGTTAGAGTCGAATTATCCTAGAACAGATCTATCGCAACTATTATGGTTCGTTGATGCACGTGGAACAACTGACATTTTTAATCTTTCGGTTCTGCAGTCTATTTCCTTAACCGTACGCCTGTGATCGTTTATATAATAGTTTGGCTCCAGCAAAATATATTGAGCGTCCGGCAAAAGAAGACTATAGGAATTGGCTAGCGATACATTCTTTAAAAAATCCGTCACCTGATTTGAAGTGCAGAAGAGATGACTGAGTACCTGCCGAAATCATTAGGGCTATTTAGAATAAAACTGTGAAAGAGAAAAGGTTTGATTTATTACATTGGAATTTAGTAATTGTCTTGACTCACACAGTCGTTGTGAAAACTCCTCAAGAATTCATCTCCACCACCGAGGAAACTTTTCTATACCGAACAAGGGCCGGTTGCACGAATGCTTAGGCATGCGATCGTTAACTGTGATGTCAATAAAACAATGGATCCAATAACTCTATTACGCTTCCGGGAACTTTTGTTACATGTGTAAGAGTTTGATAACCAATATACTATTTGTTTACATGTTTAAGGTCTATTGATTCTATTGTGTTGTTGTCACGTGCTGAATTAAGAGTGTAATATCTCACACTGAATCAAATACCTAATTGCTGAATTATTCAAGATAAATCCATCCACGTTAAGTAAGAAGGTATAAAACAACTATCCCTTTCGTAACTTATCTCCTCATTGCTCTAGCTTTGGATAATTGGCCAACTCTCAGTTCCCTGAATAAAATTTGCGCATGCTTATCTTATAATTGCAAATAACTAAATACAGGCACATAATTATCAATCAGCCTGGGTTAATACATTTCTCATTCGTCACAAAAGAACTATTTTATTACGTGAGTAAGTTTCCAAATGCTTCATTGCACATCCACCATTCTAATTACTTATATTGAGTTAATTAGACGCCATTCTATTAAGCCGAATAAGTAATGACACATTTATAAAAACAAAATAATATTGACTGTTTCTGCGATGCAGACTGAGAGGATTTTTATGATTTGTAGATAGTCAAACGTAACTGGGTACATGCGTAATGTTTCATCAACCGTACATAACTGCTCAACGTTAACAGAAAGTGACGATTCCGTTACGTAGGCTTCAAATCCCAATCGGATTGACAATTAGCCAAATTTTGGGAGTTTAGACCGCTTAAATAGTTTGAGCGAAATATCAGGTCACCAGGAAATCAATGAATTTGGTCTCAAATAAAAGAAAAAATATATCACCCTTCCAAAGATATCAAAATATCAGCTCCTTACCGAACTACTTTCCGATATTTTTGGCAAATAATACTAGCTCTTTTACATGGGAAGTGGTACATGTACCTGTGCACTCCAGAGAGCCGTTATTTCAAAAATGACGTATTTTTAACACTTAGATCTCGTCAAAAAATTGTGTAGTTTGTGTGTTTTCTCAACTATTTTCGAAAATTAATCATAATGTCACCGTAGTACATTTTTCAGAATCGCAAAACACCTACCGTTGTGAAGGAGTTTTATAAGTGCCACGTGAAAAATATGAGTCAAGTTGAAAACTTGAATACATATTTTCATTTATTTACTTAGAATTTCAGGTGCATAAAAGTATAATATTGCACCATCAATAATGCAATATTTAATTCATGCTTCTTACACTTGCTGAAATTAAAACGCATAATTCGAATATGGTCTCCATTACGACGAGGGAACTATTTCGCTCAAACTACCTTAACTTCGCCTCCAGCTCCCACATACCAAGAAAAAAGGTCCTCGAAGAAACTTAGAAGATCCGTGAAGGGTTAAGAAAGGTCAAAACGAATAAGACGCAACCCACGTAAACGGAACAAAAACATTCCCGAATGGCCGTTCATCGTCGAACCGTCATTGTTCCCCAGGCAGACTTACCGAACTACTTTCCGAGATTTTAAACGAAAAACACCTAACCTTTTAGATGGGAAATGGTACGTGTATGCACTCCAGAGAGACGTTATTAAGAAACGAGGAACTTCTAACTCTTAGATCTCGTTAAAAAATAAAGAGTGCGCAGTTTGTATGTCTTCTCAACTACTAATGTGAATAAATGACATTGTCACCGTAGTATTATTTTCAGAATTGTAAAACACCTTCCGCGGTGAAGGAGTACTAAAAAGGCTACGTGTTAAAATGAGTCAAGTTAAAGACAAATGCATATTCAATTTTAATTCAATTACTTAATTTACTCTAGTTAGATCAAATTATATCATTTTACCATTAACAATGCGATACTTAAATTCATTTTTCCCACAGCAGCTGACATTTAAACGTATCATTCGAATGTGACCTCCATTACGGCTATTTCGCTCAAACTGCCTTAACTTCGCTCCAGCTCCCACACACCTTAGAAAAAAAAGGTCTCCCAAGAAACTTGGAAGGTCCGTGAGGGGTTAAGAAAGGTCAATAACGAACCAGACACAATCCACACGTAAACGGGACAAAAACATTCCCGAACTAAACCGTTCGTCGTCGAACCATCATCGCTTCCCCATGCAGGAGAAGGAGTTATGAATATACGGCGAAGATTCAACCACTAGAAACGTCCCTCTCGCACGAGAGAAAGGTCTCGAGACATTCGTCATCACGTCCCGGGCCAATGGAATTGTTTCGGAGGCGTCTCCAGCCGGAGATTCGCATCTTACCCTTCTCCGCCCAGCCATCTTCTGACAATTATAACGCCTGCTACACCTCTCTCTCCGTCCCCCCTTTCTATTTACCGCCGTTCCCCTCTTTCTATCCTTCTTCCCAAGGTCTCCCGAGGCGCTCGGCCTTATCTAACCCGACCTTTTCCACGTACTCGCCCAACTTTCTCACGGATTCCCATTTTCTCCCTCCCCTTCCGCAGGGATCCCATCAAAATTTGGCATCTTGCGTCGTCAAAACCCTCAAGGGGAACGTTCCCTTCCCCTCCGACATCCCCTGGCTCTCCCTAGCCACCCTTAACTCGCACACTTAAGTCCCTATTCTGTCACAAGGTTTCTCGATTACTTTAGGTTTGCAAACCCAGGATTCGTCGGACTTTCCGACGTGTCAGGACAACCTTAACTGTTTTCCGCCATGTTTTGCTACGCAATTAAAACTTTCTCGGCCGATAAAATACAGATAATACTAAGATTCTTGAGTATTTAGTCATTTATGTATTTAACTCACAGCCAACGTTTCGCCAGATATTTTGGCATCTCCAGCGTATAGACATTATTGGCATTCCCGGTAACAAAGTGTTACTGTTCAACAAATATTTTGGCATCTTCAGGGCACTGAGCACAGTGACACAGTGTTACTGTTCAACTATAATTTTGGCATCTTCAGGGCATTTAGCTTAATGCTTATTAGCTAATTTAGCTTAATGTAACAGAGTGTTACTGTTCAACAATTACTATGGGATCTTCAGGGTATTGAGTTTAATATTGAACATTAACGAAGTGAAACAAAGTTTTACTGTTCAACATTTAGCTCAATGCCCTGAAGATTCCTAAATATTTGGCGAAACGTTGGCTGAGTGGTTGGCTGATATATTAATGACCAAATATTCAAGAATCTAATTATTATCTATTTTGCTAAAACCAAAGGGAAACAAGCATGAAACTGAGGAAATATATTGCAGATTTCCGCGGAGGAGAAGAGTATATAGAATTAATTTATTGATAGTACGGAACTACAACAATAGCAAAAATAACTTTTTTCATAAGTGCTAGGAAAACGACATAAAATGCGGGGGTGTTTCCTCTATGCTAATTGCTCAGTTATGATATGCGTACGTTAATTTCACTATCGCACGCTATGGCTGTGGTAATGAAAAAAAACGCAAGAAAAACTGTATCTCTCTTACCTCTGTATATAGTAATTTCCTCGAAAAATACCAAACGATATCTCAATATATTCGGTATTTAAGGTATGTAGAGTACCAAGAATACGTTAGAGAAAAGGCCTCAGAGTCGCAAGTGTCCAGGGCCCCCAAATAGGTCCTTATTTTCCACACATTATTAAAGTATTCGAATCAGTGCAGACATTTCCTTTCTGGCTAATTTAATTAACCTGCCATTACGATATAGGGTTCAGATTTTCACCATTGGGTGGCAGAAAAAATAAATAATATAATTTTGGATTTGAATTTGCTAAGCACTTCGTTTCTGTTTAAAATATACGTTCTTAAGTCAAACAGATCAACATTTCTTAGATTTCAACAAAAGGATTCATCCTTGGCGGACTGAGGAATGGCTATTAACGAGAAATTTCCCTCGGGTATTTTACGGCCCATATTATCTTATTAACTGAGTAATATTTGTATTTATTCGTAAGTATTCGCATACATTTATAATTTCCACGTACTTGTGATACAAAAAGTGTGCGCAACTCGTACAGTGTAACTGCGAAACTGCGAATAGCGCAATAGTAAAAAATTTGCCATTCTGTGAAATCGTCCATCTTCAGTATGTAAACGATGATTTAAACTTGTGTTAAATAACTTTCCCTTCCTCAAATACCACTCACTCCTCCATCATAAATCTATTTTGAAATTCGATGCTTTTCATTCCCCCAACACGATCAAATCAACAAGACGCTCTTATTTCATTTACGTCCATTACCGGAGAATGTGAAGCACATTCATTCATCATCCAATCATTTCAAACCCTTTCCATCCAACTTTAACCACAAAAAATACAGAAAATTGGAAATGAGAACACTTTTTTGCACTGAAATCTTTGCTTGTATAGACAAAAATGCACATATATAGACAAAAGTCTAATGGGTGAGAGACCTTAATTTTCTACGAAAATGAAGGATCCAGTGAGTATAATAAGAAGGAAATAGAATAATATTCAGACAAAAGATTGCGGGGTGGATTGATAAATACAGAGAGAAACAAAAGAAGACCAAAAGGTTGTTCACGGAAGAAGAACGAGGAAGAGTGAGCCAGAGAATGAAAGAATTCTGGCGAAAGAGAAAGGAAAAGAAATTGATAACATGAAGAAAGATGTGTGATCATAGCCCATATATGGTTGAAACGAAAATAAAAACAAGACAATTTCATTCCTTTGTTGTTCACGGAAGAAGAACGAGTAAGAGTGAGCCAGAGAATGAAAGAATTCTGGCGAAAGAGAAAGGAAAAGAAATTGATAAAATGAAGAAAGATGTGTGATCATAGCCCATATATAGCTGAAACGAAAATAAAAACAAGACAATTTCATTCCCTTACATATATCACATACACCTGACGAGTTTCACGGAAGCTCTGAAAATTCCTGACAAGAAATCAACTTCAGCTGTGTGAGTGTTATTAATTTCCGAATGAAACGACAGTACTTAACCATCCAAGTTATACCCTCTATTCCAAATGGATACATCTATTGGAAACACGTTATTACACAAAAAAATCCTCGGATAAATCCGAGTTTTCCCAACCGTATAAGAAGAAACGTACTCGATTCCAATCCCTTCGGTCTGCTCCGTGTTTTTATTTATGTGCGCCATCCATCCATGACGGATCGAAACGACATAAAAGTCAACATGATATACATGAGCAATAAAAATTCAGGATGAGAGGGGAAAATACGCAATAGAAGGGCTTTACGTGTCCTTATTAAGGGTTCAAAGAACCCCTCGTAAAACTCGTTTGTCGCCTGTAAGTCTCCACCGCCAGCCCCTCATTCCTATTTGACCTTTTTCAGCACATCATCATTCGTATTCCTCTCCAACCAAACAGACCCCCTGTATCCTTCTCCAAACCCGTGTCTCGACGGACTCCAACTAGACTTATTACCCTGCAAGCGACCACAAGTGTGTTTGGCAGGGGGTGACATTATCACCAACATGCAGCAGAGTGAAGAGATTAAAATTCACCAACATGAACCACACACACTATGGTATGTTGCAAATGCTACACTAACTACTAAACTGATCTACAAAGTAACTCTGTCAACGTGACACAAGAGTCAAGCAGGGAACATGCAGATCATGGTGTTAGCACTACTGGGCAGATTTAGAAACATGCATTAGGGGCTTCATGAATTAATCAGCTACACTACCTGTCAACTAACCTAATTCAAAACCATAGCGCAGCCATTATGGTCTCTTTACGATCGCGGGAAAAACGACATTTTAAACTTTTCTTTTCAATAATCTATTTCTATATCCCTTATTTCATTCTCAAGATCTTATCTAACTTAGTATGTTGGAGTTCGTCAGATATAGATAACTTCGTAGGAAAAGAAATTGGTTTCGAATTGGCATAACAGATTGAGTCTAATTTTCAATCGACTGTCTGAGAGCAATTCCCATCCAAGTTGCAGCAAGAGTAACACTAACAAGAATAGTATAACAGCCTTTCACGTATCTTGCTGATCTTCTCAGCTTTCGTTTTATTTTATTTATTTTTTATTTTTTTTGTTTATACTCACAACCCCGAAAACAGCACAACAAAAGCCTTTTACATCGGGTGTTTTAACATTAATAAGAGACGAACACATACACCCATGTCCTGGGCAGATAATATTATACCCAGGCGGGACTCGAACCCGCGACCCCCGGGTTAGCAGGCGAGGACTTTACCCCACCGCCACCGGGGCCGACAAACTCAGTTTTTAAGCCAACCTCATGGTAATCCTGAATACTAGCAGAAAAAAATTCTCATGGGTTGATTTACAGTGATAAACATTTGCCACGAGATCCCTTATAAAAAAATTGCAGCGGAGATCGACAAGATACGCCAAAGGCTGTTATGTGTTACACAACTACTTTAAATATTACTTAAACTAGACTAGAATTATTAATAAATAGTACTACAAGGTACTAAATCATACAAGAGTATATCGAGCCGAAAATTACATGCGAGGTTAGTAACTAATAACGATGTCAAGATACTTAGCACAAGTGGAAAGACCTATGTCACCGAGTGAAAGTATCCTAGAACTGATCCATCGCAACTATTATGATCCCTTACTGTACTTGGAAAAAAATGACACATTAAATCTATCGGTTGGGCAGTCTATTTCCTTAATCTTATGCCTAAGGATCGTTTCTACCATTACTAGCTGAAAAGTTGTACGTTGACTTTTACATTAGTTATCGAAGCTTTTATTCGTTACCGAGTAGCCTAGTACCTGGTCAAATTTTTTCAAGTATTCTAAGCCCAGCCTGTAACCTTCACGTCTTTAATGACTCCAAACAAAACGGATTCAGGCGTTAATGTAATTTACGTTGTTATCATGAGGAGGGTAGAAAACCGTTACTAGTTCTAACTATACTGAATGGTTTTCATGTTCATCGTCAATGGACCAAAATAGTGGATTCAATTTGACGTTTTCCTTGGCTTCTGCTTGTTAGACGCCCGTATCACCGGAGCATGGGATTGGTTCCCGTGTTCCACGAGAGTAATTCAAGAGGAGCGCTCATGACTCAAGGGCGGAGGCGGAGTGTGTGATCTCATTATTTGATTACAATCAATCGCGAGGCGGCGGGAATGAAAGAACATCGCGCACACGATACGGGGGAGCGGCTAATGTAATCGCGGGGATACAGATTGCTCCTCCATTTCAGGATGTTTGGAGTGGCAGCTTCCGGGAGGCGTATGATAGGGGCCACAAATTTACGAAATATTGACGACGCAAGAGAACACGTAGAAACCTAAAGTGCACACACAAACAAGACTTAATTCCCTTAAAATCTATTGACGAAGGGGTTCAAAATGCACGGTAAAGCGAATTTCCTCTTCCGATACAACATCCACGTAACATCCCATAAGCCGCCAGAAAGGTGAAAGGCGGGAGGTGTCAAGATATCGGACATGAATGATAAAAAGACAAGTTGGAAAAATGCACAAACACAAGATTCGATTCCCTTGAATTTTACAAACGATGGCGAAACGAATATATCCTTCTAATTCAAAACCAACTTGAATTTGGACAAGCCCCCAGAAAGGCTTGCGGCAGAAGGTGCCAGGATAATGGCTGTGAATAAGGAAAGAAAAGAGTGTAAATAAGGAAAATTAATTAGTATGGATAAAGGATTAACGTCAGGGTGTTTTTTGTCGGGTGTGTGTCAGCTCACTATGTTTTTCCATCTATATACACATACCCACATTGTAACGAAGGCTTCCGCGGTTTTATCGTGAACTAGCAGGAGACAACCGGGCTCGTAGCATTTCTTTTTGGTATATCTGTACGGTTTTCTTAACATAATACAGAAAACCGTAATATGGAGGTCTACTTTGCAGTTTTTCATATTTAACTTTTATCCGTTCACTTTTATTTATTGAGAGTCAACTGCTGCATGCACGTCATGCTTCGCCTTACATAGTGTCAGGATCCATCCCCACCACCCACGCATGGTCCTTGAACATACATACATACATACCAATCACTCCGTTCCCTTCCGGGGAAGGCACAGTCACAAAGTTTCACTCAAAAATACATATTTGTACACCTAAGTCTGCTTCAATAATTTCCTCCATACTGACCTATCCTTGCAAACCTCTTATGCCTCATTTACCCCCATACACTGCTTCATACATGCCCTCCTGTTTTTATGACTCCGAATATTGAACATTCCAGAACAATCTCGATCATACCAGTCCAATTAGTTATCGTACATTCGAGAACATTCTAGTACATTCTCACACATTTTTAGACATTCAACGACGAAGTCGACCATTTTGAACCCTCACATCTCCCACACCACAACAGCTACCGACATGCAACCAGTATTGTGCACAATAGGAGACTCGAGGCTACTACCACACACAAACACCAGTGGTCTGCGGTGGGCACTTGTGTCTGCAAGGTGAAATATACAGACTTACACGTCTATTAATGTAGAGGTTACCGGGTTCTTCCTGCGTTGTAGTATTTCGGTGGACGACCGTTTCTCCGGCATTCCTGTCGGCATTACCAGGTCCGAACTTGACAACGCGGGAAGAACCCGAAAAATTCTAATACGCATACCCACATTGCCAAATCCTTTCGGGGTGGGTTGAGTTAAAAAAGATTTTAGACTTGCGGTTAGACCAGAAAAACTTACCCTTACTTGCTAATTACAATCCCACACGACCCCAATAGAGGCCAGATCTAACATACTAAAGTGCACCTAAAGTGCGAATGCTATAGCTACTGCTGTAGAAGAACATTTGCATGAGTAACGCCGCGCAGATGCACATTATAACTCCCAAATGGGCTATGAATACATAGAAAATAAATGCACAGGGCACCAAATCTAGGAAGGAAAAATAACAATTTTCACTCAAGATCATAATTCAGTTGATTAAAAACATGAGTACGTTATTACCTAGGCATATATGAACTCAGAGTCTGACTAATTAAAGTAAGCACTGAATAATGTTCGCACATAACCGAGTGCAGAGTGAATGATAATTTCCATAATGAGGCGGATTCCCGCGAAGTTTACGCGAGATTCCATGCATTATGCAAATATGCACTGTTGGATAATGACGAAAATAAATCCCAAGAGAGATATCTCACTGGAATGACCAGGAGTGAACTTAATGAGGTAAATTGTTGATGAAGTGGTTCATTAGAGCATATATACATCAAAATTCTCTTTACGAATACCACAGAATTGGTGCGAGTAGCAGAGGTCATGAAAATATTGACTTCTTAAGCCTTTTAAATTTTATTCATCTAGGTATTCTACAAGCTGATTGGTAGGTTTTTGGGACATTTATCATCCTACTGGTACATAGTTTCGTTAAGGCCCCTGTAGATGACCCTTCTAAAATCATGAAATTCCTTCTCAGTAATTCATGATTTGCGCAGTATGGAATCAATTGTCAGAAGATGGAAAAAATCTGAATACGCAAATAAATTCAAAAGGAAATATCAGGAAATACTACTTCAAGTGAACCAAATATTGTGCTACACCGTACAAAATCTGATGAATTTTCATAGTTTTGTTAAATATTATGTCGGGTTCCATGTTACCAATATCTCTTGTATATCTTGCTATTGCAATATGTGTTTGACTCTTAAGATATGTACAATTATATATGTTCCAAAGGGACACACTTGTCCCGGAATAATAAATTTACTTTTCTATTTCGATTTCTTAAATATATTTCATTTAACACGCACGTTGAATGCCCAGTCTTTCAAATTAATAAATTCTTGTAAATAATTTAAATATATAAAAACTATGTTTAGTCACAGAAGTAAAATAACCTTGCATTAATAATAGAAATATTTTTTTTGGATTATAAAAACGGAGTTTTTGATAATAAACGCATTATATCTCCATTAGCATAAGGGCCTGATTTTTACACTGTCGTACACCGTTGTTACCACGGTGAAACATGATGTAACCGATCCTAGATGAGCGGAGTAAACCAAACAGGTTGACCCAAATTAACACATTCTTTAATAATTTTAATTGAAGGAAGTGATCGCTATCACAATTTCAAAACAGAGAGAGGAGATCAATTTTACGCTACAACTCTGCATTTTAATCGGGGAAAACTTTCCAGTAATAGCACTTTGATCTATTATAAATGATGACTTTTGTGCACACCACACCAAAAATGCATTAAAAATTAACTGCAGATGTAACTGAATGACAATTCATAAAATATAGCGAAACTACAGAGAAGAGACAAGATACTAGCCTTGAGGTGGTTGGACCGATTTTCGTTCAAGTACAGATTTGTGTGCTAATTACGCGCACTTATTAGTAATATGCATAGATTACAGTGAAAAAACTGCATGATGCCGCTTTGGTTTCTGAATATTTTAAGGTTAATTTAACACGTAGCCTTAGGTTACTCGACATTATTTACGAAATAACTCCATTTAATAGTTAGAGATTTTCCATTGATGCGAAATAACACGTTTCTTATAATAACAAAGGTTTCCGAAGGCTGCTTTGCTCTACATACTACCCAGCGAGCCGCCGCATACTCGATACATTTTTTTTTTAATCCACCAAATATATCCACCAAAATTGCCATGGGAATTAAGAAGCCTAGATAGCGTAGTGGTCCGCACATTGGTCCGGTATACCAAAGGTCCATGGTTCAATTCACGGTCCAGGCCGAATTTTTCTCATGGCATTTTCTCAAAAAAATCGTTATATTTTATTAAACTAATTACCGTACAAGAAAATGAATGGAATTATAGCAGGTTCTATTTCCCGTGCAGTCATTCAGACGATCATGCAATGTGCCGCTTTACACGGAACAAGTTGCCTCATGAAAGAGTTCATCCATTCGTTCGTAAAATTAAATGTACCGTGAAAAGCGGCCTTTACAAATATCAAGGTATCATACAGAGTAATAAACATGTAGACAAATGAATATCGCTTGAATTTCTAATTTCGCGCCGTAAACCCAAATGAAATAATGCTACATTCAAGACGCAATTTTTAAATACAATTCTTTCCAATAATTTTATGTTACAACATGTTTGGTTATTTCCACCGTATATACAGATGTACGGAAGCGAAGTGGGGTGTAAAAATTTTTGGACTTATTCTGAGAGCTATTTGAATGCGCCTTCAACGACTTGGGATTAGCGCTCCAACCACATTTAACCTCAAACGAACGTAGTTCCGGTCCAAATAGACGTAAGTGCTACGAACACACTCGAAATCAACCCCGGTTTTAAAACGGTTAATATGGAAACGCCCACACTTGGAAGCTTTCAGGTACGGCGTGGGAAGTGCTCGGATTTCCAAGCGACCTGAAAATGGCGAAGAGATCGATTCGACGTGAGGTGGCCATAAATAATAGCCGCGTAACACGTCGGGCACACCGGAAAGCTTCGCTTCGAAACTTCATCTCTAACGGTGAGGGGAATCGGCATTAAATGGAAACTAGATACATTCAGACGAAAAGCCTTTGGTAGTCGGCGAGAAATGTGATTTCTCATTTTGGTGACCTCGCGTCAACATGTAGGCCACGTTTGTACAGTTGCATGTGGACAGTTTGTGCATCTTTTATCCACTTCGTAGTCACCCGTAATTATAGAATTCAAAAATTAAAACAGGAATATATATCCTAAAACGGATCTATATCACTTTAGTAAAAATCCCCGGATATATAATCTTTTATGTATTAATGATATTCGACTAGTATTTTAGGGTTTACAAAACGCCACTGCATTAAATAAGTGCACAACTTGTGAAGTGAACAACGTTTTCATGCTCTAAAATACGGTAGAAACAATGACAGTTCTCTCAGTTCGTTTTTTTCGAAATTCAAGCTAAATTGTTGAGAAAAGAGTTAAATTTAAAATGGCACTATAACTTAGTGCAAATCAAGGGGTAAACCTGAAATTTCTAACAACATTTAACGAAAAATCAGCAATAAAAACACCAGAATTTTCTTCTCTGACTCTTCCGAATTCCATTTAAACGTAAATGGATAGAGAACAAGCTTTATAATGGCAAATGAGAGTAATAATGACACCTCATTTACGTGAATTCCGTAAAACTGTCATTTTTGTGGAGATTTATGATTTTAAGATCTGTTATTGCTAATCCTTGAGCAACCAACCAGTTGGGATAGGTTTAAAGACTCTACGATAACTACACGAATTTTGAGAAAAATAAATGGTGAAGACCCTTAAACACTCTCTTGAGGTACTCCAGCCGCCGGAATATCATTAGCACCCCTAACCGTTCACTATAGCCGCAAATTTTTCTGCTTAAGCAATCCAATTCTATCCATTGACATGAAAATATTTTAAACCACCTCCCTAGTAACAACCGTTCACTTCCCCAGTTCCCAACACAGAAATATATATCCTAAAACGGGTGATGTTACCAACATTGAAATCCTAAGATAGATTTTTCTTAAATTTAGGTATTATAGAGAATATTAGTGTTTACACAAAGCCAAAACATTAAATAACAGCATAACTTGTGAAGTGAAATTTTTTTTCATGCTCTAAAATGTGGTAGAAGCAATCACAGTTCTTTCAGTTCGTTTTTTTTCGAAAGTAAAGCTAAATTGTTAAAAAAATTGTTCAATTTAAAATGGCACAAAAACTTAGTGCAAATTAACGTGTAAACCTGAAATTTCTAACAAGATTAAACGAAAAATTAGCAACAAAAAGGAACTCCACTATCTTCTTCTTTGATTCCTCCTTATCCAAGTAAAATTAAAATGAAAAAAAAACAAGCTTCTGAACGACAAATAAGAGTCATAATGACACCTCACATAAGTGAAGTCTGTAAAACCACCTTTTTGTGTCGAGAAGTATGATTAAATACCTGTTATTATTAACACTTGGGTAACCAACCGGTTGCGATAGGTTTAAAGAGGCACTCTATGATATGTACCCGAATTTTGAGAAAAGTAAACGTAAAAGGCCCTAATAAACTACCTTGAGGTACACCGGCCACCAGAATATCATTAGCACTCCTAACCGTTCACTAATGCCTCCAAATTTTTCTGCCATAGCACTCCACGACTGTTTATTGGGATGAAAATCTTTTAAGCCTCCATCCGAGTCACAGCCCTTCACGTTCCCCATCCCACGAGGAACTCATCCTTCCGAGGAAAACTTACTTTCTGCAACTTGGACTGCGCTGTTCGTCGTAAGGGTTTGAGACCTCACCTGTGGATACATCCCGGAGAAAATTTATACACCCACCCGCAGATCGAAGAGTGAGGAGAAAGTTGGGAGCCAGGAGCCTGATGGTCTTTGCAGAAGGCACAAATCCCTAGCGAAAGGATAACATTGCAGGGAAGGGAAGTTTGACGACCCATTGATATTGGAGACGGTATAAGGAGTGAAAAAGTAAGGGAAGGTGGCAGGAAGAGATAAGAGTCAAGGTATGGATTCAATGGAGAGGGATATTTCTCGGTGAAAAGCAACGTCTCCGTAAGTGAACCTTGTGTCAAGAAGCCTCAATAACACACACGAATCGAAAGAAAACAAGATTAAGAATAACAGATGAGAGCAATAATGACACCTCAGTTTTGTGAAGCCTGTAAAACCGCCTTTTTAGTTCGAGAATTATAGTTGCAAATCTATTATTATTATTGATAATTGAGTAACCTACCGATTGAGGTTGGTTTAGACGGAAAACATTAACGAATAAGTGGGGAGAATGAGAGAGAGTACGTAGTCGCGAACAAGAATAGGTAAAATAATTATTAATAGGGTAATCAACCAGTTTTGGTATGTTAAAACGAAAGACGGTGAACATACTCCAGATGAATGCACGCGCAGATCTCTATCTGGCTAATGTTTTCCCCCCATTAGAGCATACTTCCCCTCTTCACCCCGTCGATAAAAACATATTTTCTTCCTTCCACTTCTCCGCTTACCAAACATCCTCCTCTCTATCACGGCCTTAAGTATTCCTTTGTTCCTTTTGGTAACCCCTCACAACCACCTACTCTGCCTCTTCCTAATATCTTCTAGAAGTTGCCTCTGTTCACTATACATTCACAGCTCTACTAAGTTTGTCTTACTTTCGGTACAAAAATCCCTCTCCATCCTCCGCAACACCAAAATATTAACCACTTGTAACCTATTCTAGTCTTCTCTTCTCTGAGTCCACGCTTCGGCACCATTTACGCTACATCACGTATTAAAATTTACACTATCTTTCTTCTTTATATTCTAACTAAAGGTCTCCGTCATCAGCTCTCATCTACGGAGAGGATTCTGCCTCAAAGGTGCAAATTACATGCTAATATATCAACATCTATGTCTTCAAGTAACCCCCGAACCGCCGATAGGGTGTGTGGCAAGGAATGTCACGACACCAGCCGTATTTTGCATTTTTCTTGTGAATAAAAAAATCTTCACATGCTTGCACACTTAAAATCGCATTTAAATCTCACTTAAACCAAATTAAGGAAGAAATAGATGTTTTTTGGGATACAAGCTGAGCGATGTAACAATACCAAACAAACCATAGGATCTGATTGTATAGAGCTATTATCCCCCTTATTTTAATCATGCTATCGAAACTCTCGCTGAATTGAAGAAAAGTAAAGAAGATCTATAGACATCATTTCCCCGAACAATGTTAAATACGATCGATTTCTCATGTATTACATCATCATGAACATTGACATGTTCACGATTTCAGCTCAGAGAATGTAAAGACATAATTAGAAGTGTTGATGCTTAATAATTTAACCGTTATTAAAAGTAAATCGGAGAGTTTTAAGACCCTCACTCACGAATGCGTTGTATGTATATAGCCACGTAAACGAGAGTCAATGTGACAAATATATCACTTGTATTCAGCCTCACTACATAAGAGCGTAATGATTTTTATTGCTCATACACAAAGTATGATTTTTCCCAATTGAAGATGCTTGAATACTCTAAAACATATTATTATATAATGAACCGATTTCGTAATAGACACGGTTGGGCAGACCACAGCAGGTTTACACCCTGGGAATGACTCTACTCCGACCTCACCTAAAATTTAGTAAGTAGGATTACACCCAGAGTCATACCAAGAAGCCTTGGCCACACCTGTCTCATTTCGCCTAGTGCTAGAGGTAGTGGCAACAATTGAAGCTCGATTTGAAAAAAATGATTATTGAATCAATAACGTGAGTAAAATGATGCCTTTATGTTTTTCCGTATGCTTTAAAGCAAAATTCTATTTTTTTACGATGAATTTATTCTTACTTAAAACTGAATAAAAATCTTTATATGCTCATGTAATGCCCATTCCTCCGTCAGAACTTCGCCGTTATTTCTCCGGGACAAAAAAAGAATACTTTGAAAACTACCTAAGCAGCCACCTCCATTAAGCAGTCACCTGTCTATATGGTCCATTTTCGGGAACGCATTTCCGAATGAATTTCCCACACATATATGCAATGTAAATTTCCACACTCTCCAGCGGTTACCTCTTAAAGAAGCTGTTACCCTATGAGTCCGCTGGCAGCCGCAAAATACAGGTTTCACTACAACATTAATTACAATTGGGATTCGACAATTTCTGTCGTAGTTTTCTGCCGTCGTAGTTTAGGGAAATAAGATGCTGCTAGGGAATTACTGGTGCCAGATATGGGTGCTAGGACTAAATCTTAGTAAATTCACCACAGCACACTATTAGCGGAAGTCATCACACCGACAACAAATCTACACTGTGGGTGGAATAAAGAAAGTATTCCGATAAAGTCAAATACCTGCGCAATACATTAACGAACATAAGCGTTTCTCAGCTGTTAGAGGGATTAGATAGGGAGCCGATAGAGATTCGGAGGCTTTGCGTTACACTTAGTTCGCTTGAGAAATTCAGAACGGTTGTGTTTCAGGGCGACACAGAGAAAATCATTTTGACGCCAAACTACATATCAATGCCCGAAAGACTCGATATATTAAGATAGACACATTTCCGAATAGATTGATACAAAACTCCGCTCATTCCACGCACGATAAGTGACTGTAATAAAAACGGAGATCCATGTAAAGCACTCCCATAATACACTTCACCGCCGAAAAGCCCGTTTTTTCAACCATTTCACGGCTGGTATCCTAACACCCCCTCCTATTCGCCCAGAGGCAGCTCGCAGGGTAGTTAATAGATGTACTGTGGTTATCTACGAACTATTTCGTCGGTATAATACAACCACGTCCAAATAATCATTACGTCTACGTACTCACGAGTAACGCGCTGTTCCACTACCACAGAAGATGGCGAAAAAATTGGCACTCACCTGCAAGGAAAAAAATGCCTTTAATTGTACGAGATATGAAAAAATATAAAAACCACTAAAACTGTATATATTTCATAACACTTTTCATCATGCTGATCTCTCCATGTTTTCCGGGATTTCTTCCGCGTCAGTTGTTTGTTGGACAACAGTTTCTTTGGATGTCCAGCCAGCGTCTTCAGCTCGAAGTGTCAGGTGAAGACGCAGGCAGGACAGCCAGCGAAACTGTTGTCCCACAAACAGCTGACACGGAAGAAATCCCGGAAAACTTGAAGAGATCAACATTCCAGCTCCGCGGAAATCTGAGAACCAACTTTTCACCATTTTACCCCCGAAAACCTCTTTTTTTTTACACCTTCACAAGAATGGTGTCCTAACACACCCTGCCACACGCCCATGCGGCGGCTCGCAGGTTAGTACGTAGATGTAGAAACTACGTAATAATCTAAGTGCATTAGAATTATTTACACCACGTCACAATGATACGTAGCTAAGTAGAAGGAATGATACTTTAATTACTACCACGGGCGGGAAAGATGGCCCCGATATTGAGTTACCATTCTTCACTCTCGGCCTTCCACCCAGACGGGGCTTAATCAGGGACATAAATGACGGTCGATTGATCGAATCGATCCGCCAAACAAGACGGTGATCAATGACACAGGTTGAAAGCAGGGGAAGAGGTGGAGGAGGGGGGACAGGCTCCCAATTTCACCCTCAGAGAGGTGCATTAACCGCTAAACCTTCGCCCGCTTTCATCCACGGCCGTGGGCAATCACTTAAAACGATGAGGCACCTCGTCCAAAACAATGCAATTCCTACCCGTGAAGAAACAACCGTGTTCATCACTTTATCGGGAAACTCATCGATGCATACGGCAACATCCACGCGAGGTTCCAAAAAGAATAATTGAATTCCCGTTTAACAGTAACAGGTAATATTGGCAAACGCTTTCAGGTAATGTAGTTTTCCTCAAAAGGTTCCAGAAGTACATTACAGCTCAAAGCTGCGGAAACGTGCATAACCTGCATCAAATGGCTCATATGATGGGAAAACATACCATTAATAGCTTCAATGGATGAAGAAAAAAATCGTATCATCGAGCCTTTGAAACGAGATCGACAATTTGCCCAAGTTCTGGTTGTGATCCACGAAGAATATGGAAGGCGCTTCAAACGATGAGGTTATTTTCTGACTTTCAAGTAATTTCGGAACAAAATGGAGCTTGCGACCTTTGGCTAAGTAATAACTTCATGGTTACATTCAGTGAAAGTGGATTTCACGAGGTTTAATAAACAAAAGGACGCTGTAGTTTCTCAAAAATGAGTCAATTGGTGAAGTGATTAACGTGGTCGCGCCATGAGGTTTTCTCTCAATCCAAGTAAAAAGTTGTGCTTACTTTTTAATCATGAATTTAAACGGGTTTTCTTCCCTTCAAGCTGAGTTTTTATCTCCTCTTAATGACCTCCCTTCCCACAAAATATCAATGAATCGTCCGTAGCCTAGTAATGATTTTTCTGATACCCTCGGGAACAAAGTGTCCATTTCTCAGCGCGCGACTACATACGTTAGTTAACTTTTGTATAAATCAGATTCATTACTCTCATAGCGTATAATCAAGATCGTGTTCATTGCATAAAATAAAACATTCCTGCGGAATAAAGTGGAATTTTTGCATAATGCAAAAATAAAATGAGCAATACTCCACAAAGATAAAACTTCGACCCGGGTTTCCATGTTTATGCATTAATATAGGGTGAGAAAGGTCTGAAAAAAGGGACAGAAGAGCGGACACAAAGACATTTATTCTCTATACTGAACAGAGAGAAGTAGGCCGAATGAGTCCAGTATGTATTACAACATCAATACAGTGAAAATCTTTGTTATTGGTAAATATCGAGTGAAATATAAGGCAGATAATTACTATAAATCTGAGCGCAAGAAAAATTCTCACACGCGGTCGCTCTCGTAAGACATAGTCGAGGGACCAACCTACATCTACATAATACCCTGCAAGCCGTCGCATGGGCCTGTGGCAGGAGGGTTAGGTCACCAGGCGTCCCACCAGTCTCTAGGGGCTCCCAACTTAATCCCTCTTAAATTTGTGGGACACTATATGTACGCTCGTAGCAGTTTTTAACGAAGCGTGCTGCTTTCCTTCGTATTTTATTAATGTTTTTGGTTCAATCGCGGGTTATACACTTTTTCTTGTATTTGGCATTGTTGATCACGAAACAAGTTCATTATAATAGCCTCGTTCGTGTTAATGACCTCTTGCAACAACTGGGATGGGGATCCCTTTCATTTCGTTGATCTTTAATGAGTAAATCTTTTACGTAAATTCAACACCAATTTATTTTCCGACGAAGTTGTTTTTACCTTACGGAGTCCAACATATAAGGTAGATATGATCATGAGGATAAAACTAGGGTAATAGACTGCAGAATGGACAATTTTCAAATGTATCTTTCTCGCGATCGTTAAAAGATCATAATGGCTGCCAGTGACACTTATTAGTCGGTTAGTCGACAGGCTGATTAGTTGACTTGCACCCTAATGCTTGTTCCTCAATCTGCTACGTAGTACTAATATCACGTTACGCATGATCCCTTCTTGACTCTTGCATCTCGCTTACGTAGGTGAAATATATATCAAAACAAATAGTTTCCATAGCTTTGATAGCATACGTATAGAGAAGCGCATGTTGGTGTAAGTTACTTGTACATTATAGTGCATGTTAGTGATAAATCACACCCTGCCAGGCACTCTTGAGGTGGTTTGAAGGGTAATAACGGGGATTACAGAAGCTCATAGATAAGTTTTGTGAATCAACAGGGAGAATGGAATAGAGGATAAATTCGTGCAAGACTAAAGTATTACTTTTTGATGAGGAGAATGGAAAGAATAACTGTAGGATTAGGGCGAATGGTGAAGTGATTGAACAAGTGGATGATTTTGTGTACTTAGGTAAGATGTTTGCGAAAGATGGACGGATAGATGAGGAGATAAAGAGACGTGCGAATGCTGGAAGGAAAAAAGGCAGGTAGCATGTGGAGCATATCAAGGAATGAGTGCCTGCCTAAGTAAGCGAAAATTGCAGTATACAAAAGTGTACTTCTCCCCACTTTGTTGTATGGTAGTGAAACATGGGTATGTCAGAATAGACATAAGAGTAGACTAAACGCTGTGGGTATGAGTTATTTGAGGAGTGTTTGTGGCAAAAGTAGGATGGATAGGGTCAGGAATGAGTGGGTAATAAATGGATGTGGGTTAGATTCTCCAGTAATGGACACATATGAAAGGAGTGTGCTTCGTTGGTTTGGCCATGTTGAGAGAATGGAAGAGAGTCGAATACCGAAATAGATATATGAGTGAAAAGAATGGTGCGAGAGGTAGATGTAGGCCGAGAAAGTTGTGGTTGAATGTGGTTGAAGAAATTCTTAGGAGGAGGAATATTAGGAGTGTTAAAAACAGGAGGGTGCGTATGAAGCAGTGTATATGGGTAAAGAAGGCAATAGATGGTTCCAAGAATAGGTGAGTATGGAGGAAATTATTGAAGCAGGGTTAGGTGTACAAATATGTATTTATGAGTGAAACTTTGACTGTACCTACTCCGGATGGGAATGATTGATTTTTTTGGTGATTGGTATTTTTGAATATGTGGACAAAAATAAAAGTGGTAACCGATTTCTACTACAGGGCTTTAAAACCAGAGTATGCATTGGCATATGTATTTCAGGGGCCCAAAGGTTGGGAGTTGCAAGACGAAAATCCGTCTTCTTAAAACTAAAAATGTTCGTCTTCGCAGTCTGAAAGCGTTAACTGTCGCTCATATCTCAAACCATTCTTATACGACAGTGGAAGGATCGGATGCCGAGATGAAGAGACCGAAAACAAGGGCGAAACGCAGAAAAGTAAGTCAAAAGTGAAAGAAAGCGGGAGATACGAGGATGTGTGTGCATTGTGCTGCATCGACCGAGGAGAGCGGGATCCGCGGCACATTACACCGCCTGGACGGAAGGCCGAGTTAAAACAATGGACCGCACAGCGACGCTGGAAACCATGAAATACGAAATGAACTTGTGCGGGAACTATCATTCATCGTCAATGTCGCCCAAACGATGGGCCTGGAGGAAGGAAGTCGACATGCTTTTCAATACAGATGTGAGCGAATGACTGAGAGCTGTTTCCCTAGAAATATCGCGAGTCAACATAAACGAAAACCCTAAAGAGCCTCCTGTGGAATACAGGCATTAAATTGTAAGAATCTACATCTACGAAGTACCTTGCAAGCCTACTACAGGGATTTTCAAAGAACCACGGAACCAGCCGATGAATAACTTTAACGTAGTCACCCGCTAGTGATCGCACAATTGTGTGAAATTCACAGTGGAAAAAAATCATTCGCCTGGACTGGGAATCGAACCCAGATCCCTCGACTTCGCGCCGAGTGCTCTAACGAATTAGGCTGCCCAGGAGTCCTCTTCGACAGAGAATCTGGATCTGGGTTCAATTCCCAGTCAAGGCGAATGATTATTCCACTGTGAATTTCACAAAATTGTGCGACCACTAGTGGGTGACTCCGGAAAATTTACCGCGCGGCTAGTTCCGTGGTTCTTTGGAAATGTCCAAAGTAAACACCTTTGTGTTTAAAGTTGGGCTTAACCCCGTGGACTGTAGCGCTTAGCGCTCGCATATGGGTACCTCTGGCATTTAATGCACGGCACCTGTGAGGACAATTCGCTCCTTAAAGCCCCATGAGATACATCAGGATTGGTTTGCGACTGCCCTCAGTTCAAGTCCATATTGAAGCTCACTATATTTGAATCAAGGAGAGATTATTGAAGATTGTACGAGCCAGAGTCGACGAGAATATAAATGACATACAAGCTGTTAGTAATGACTTTTAATGTAGAAGTAGATAAAGATTTGTAGAGAAGGCAACGTTTCTGACTCTTTCGCTTTCTCTATCTGTCGTAAAAAAACACAAAGCCTGCGTTTGAAGGTGACCACTTCTATTCATCTGCCCTTTTCTCCCGATTCTGTCCGCTACATTAACTCTCTCCAGTGCCCGATTCCTTTGAAACCACGCCCGTAATGAGTCTTTCGGGAGCCTTTCCTCCGTTTAACTCGAGTGAAACGAATTGTTGTGAACTCTCAGTGGACCATGGAGTCAGTTTCAGCAGAAAACGAAAGGAATTCTCCGTATACATTTCGAAAAGCACGAATTAAATGGGACCGAGATCATCTCCGACTCTATAAAAGGATCTATTAAAGCTAAAGCCATACTCATATCTAAATATAGTCGGCATTAACAGACTAGTCCACTCAAGAACAGATTATTAAAAATTTTTCTTAAAAAAGCGATTATTGCCATCCATACCGCTACGAAGTACGTAAATCAGATATATGCCACGGAGATTCCTAAAGTACGAACAATTGACTCGTGAAAAACGATGATTAGATATTAGAAGTCTAATATATGATCTTGTATGTGTCTGTTCAGTCAAAATATTTTACGACTGACTGGAGCTTGTTCTATACTCTATTATGGCCTTATTACGGATTAGAAGGTTAGGTCACTCAAATAATGTACGGGGGATGGCGACATTGATGGCCGCAAAATGGACTTGTTTTTAAAATATTTTAACTTTGACCGTATTGTTTTGAATAAGTCCTGGCATTCCATATCCCGATCGATGTATGTATGTATATATATATATATATATATACAATTAAAGAGGAAACTTACAGGGGGTAAAAAGACGAAAGTAAAGAGAGAGTCTTACTTAGAGACGTTTCGGGTGTTATCCCTTCTTCAGTCACACAGAGAATGCACTGCTCCAATGAGGGTAGGAGAGGGGAGGTTATGAGAGGGGGGACTGGGGAGGTTAATAGTGCTGGGCCTGGCTGATGGGGCTGGGGGAAGGTTGATACAAAGTTATGATGATAGGGGACTGGGAAGAGCCAAGAGCTGGGAAGGCGCGGTGAGGGGGGGTTAGAAGCAACAAAGTAACAGAATGATCAGGGAGGTGAATGATCCAAGGTCTGGCTGACTGAACAGAGGGAAAGTTGCAACAAAATAATGAAAGGGGACTGGGAGGTGACTAACATGGAAGGGACGGGAGTAGCAACAATGTAATGGAGGGGCGGTGACAGGTAAGGGGAGGTAAAGACAGGCTAACTCAGTTGAGGGGAAGTGAGTGGTGGAAGTTGGGAATGGGGGGGGGGGGGCAGGGGCAAGAAACAGAGAGGAGTAGAGAGCTAATGGAGAATATTGAGTCCAGGGGGGGAAAAAGCTTTGCAGAACCAGATTATTGCCATCTCAGTAGTTCTAAGTTCTGTATTGGAAGCATCAGCGGGGAGGGCGTGGAGGATGGTGAGGTGGAAACAGGAGTCGAAGTGAAGATTGTGAGTAGAGGCATGTTTGGCAACAGGAAAGTTGGGAGGAGAGGATCTATGGCCGTTCATACGGATGGATAAGGGATTGCTAGTTTCCCCGACGTAAAAAGAGGGGCATGATTTGCATTGCAGGAGATAAACTACATTGGAAGAGGTGCAGCTGCCATGGCAAGAGATAGGAAATGGGGTCGGGTTGTTAGGGCTTTGGAAAGTAGAGAGGCTGCGTATTAGGGGGCAGGTTTTGCAGCGAGGTCTATGGCAGGGAAAGGTACCAGGGACTTGAGGAGGAGAAATGGTGGGAGGGGATTGGCGGGGGCGTAGAATATTGCGCAGGTTGGCTAGTCTTTTGAAGGTGAGGGTGGGACATTTGGGAATTAAATCTGCGGTGAGTGGGCTGTCTCGCAATATAGGGAACAGTGATTTGAGGGTGAGGTTAACTCGATGAAGCCCCGGAAAGAATTTGGTGCAAAGGTTTAAAGGCGATTCGGAGGTGGGTCTGGGACGAGGAGTATAAGGTGTGGTGGAGGGTAGGATGCGACTATCAAGGAGAGGGGAGGGGTAGCCGCGTTTAAGGAGAGCATTTTTTAAATTTTGAAGGTGGTGGTCGAGAGAGTTTTTGGAGTTGCAGATTCGATGCGCACGAACAGATAGGGAGAATGGAATGGATCGTTTCGTATGGTAAGGGTGGCAGCTGCTAAAATGGAGATATTGTTGACGGTTGGTGGGTTTGATATGCAGGGAGGTAAGAAATTTGTTCTCAGAGAGAGAAATTTCAGTATCAAGGAATGTAAGGTGGGTGGAGGAGATGGTGGAGGTGAATGAGACAGAAGCATGTGAATTTTAATGGCCACTGTTGACGTCACCTCCCTCTACACCTCAATACCCCACAGTGAAGGTCTCTATGCCTTAAAGCACTTTCTTTCCCTCCGCCCCGCCCCTCAAGTCCCCTCGACTGACTTCCTTCTGAAGCTTTCGGAACATGTCCTAAACAAAAATGCCTTCTCCTTCAATGACAAAATTTTCCTCCAAATCAATGGTACTGCTATGGGCACAAGAATGGCTCCATCATACGCCAATCTCTTCATGGGCGCCCTAGAAGAGAAGTTTTTATCACTGCAGTCCCATAAACCAATTTTCTGGGTCCGATTTATCGACGACATCTTCCTCGTCTGGACACACGGTCCTCAATCGTTGTCCACCTTCCTTTCTGACCTCAATTCCTCGTCTTCTGTCTCATTCACCTCCACCATCTCCTCCACCCACCTTACATTCCTTGATACTGAAATTTCTCTCTCTGAGAACAAATTTCTTACCTCCCTGCATATCAAACCCACCAACCGTCAACAATATCTCCATTTTAGCAGCTGCCACCCTTACCATACGAAACGATCCATTCCATTCTCCCTATCTGTTCGTGCGCATCGAATCTGCAACTCCAAAAACTCTCTCGACCACCACCTTCAAAATTTAAAAAATGCTCTCCTTAAACGCGGCTACCCCTCCCCTCTCCTTGATAGTCGCATCCTACCCTCCACCACACCTTATACTCCTCGTCCCAGACCCACCTCCGAATCGCCTTTAAACCTTTGCACCAAATTCTTTCCGGGGCTTCATCGAGTTAACCTCACCCTCAAATCACTGTTCCCTATATTGCGAGACAGCCCACTCACCGCAGATTTAATTCCCAAATGTCCCACCCTCACCTTCAAAAGACTAGCCAACCTGCGCAATATTCTACGCCCCCGCCAATCCCCTCCCACCATTTCTCCTCCTCAAGTCCCTGGTACCTTTCCCTGCCATAGACCTCGCTGCAAAACCTGCCCCCTAATACGCAGCCTCTCTACTTTCCAAAGCCCTAACAACCCGACCCCATTTCCTATCTCTTGCCATGGCAGCTGCACCTCTTCCAATGTAGTTTATCTCCTGCAATGCAAATCATGCCCCTCTTTTTACGTCGGGGAAACTAGCAATCCCTTATCCATCCGTATGAACGGCCATAGATCCTCTCCTCCCAACTTTCCTGTTGCCAAACATGCCTCTACTCACAATCTTCACTTCGACTCCTGTTTCCACCTCACCATCCTCCACGCCCTCCCCGCTGATGCTTCCAATACAGAACTTAGAACTACTGAGATGGCAATAATCTGGTTCTGCAAAGCTTTTTCCCCCCCTGGACTCAATATTCTCCATTAGCTCTCTACTCCTCTCTGTTTCTTGCCCCTGCCCCCCCCCCCCATTCCCAACTTCCACCACTCACTTCCCCTCAACTGAGTTAGCCTGTCTTTACCTCCCCTTACCTGTCACCGCCCCTCCATTACATTGTTGCTACTCCCGTCCCTTCCATGTTAGTCACCTCCCAGTCCCCTTTCATTATTTTGTTGCAACTTTCCCTCTGTTCAGTCAGCCAGACCTTGGATCATTCACCTCCCTGATCATTCTGTTACTTTGTTGCTTCTAACCCCCCCTCACCGCGCCTTCCCAGCTCTTGGCTCTTCCCAGTCCCCTATCATCATAACTTTGTATCAACCTTCCCCCAGCCCCATCAGCCAGGCCCAGCACTATTAACCTCCCCAGTCCCCCCTCTCATAACCTCCCCTCTCCTACCCTCATTGGAGCAGTGCATTCTCTGTGTGACTGAAGAAGGGATAACACCCGAAACGTCTCTAAGTAAGACTCTCTCTTTACTTTCGTCTTTTTACCCCCTGTAAGTTTCCTCTTTAATTGTGTTTGTGGCCATTTGGCGAAGTTTTCCATTGTGTATATATATATATATATATATATATATATATATATATATATATATATATATATATATATATATATATATATATATATATATCCACTTGGCGAAAAACACTTGTAGTGCACAGATATAAAAAAAAGGTCACAGGCGTGACTAGCAGTTACATATAGAGCACAAAAAAAGGTAAAACTCACAGAAATTTTGATATATTTCGGCGGACACAACCGCCTTCGTCAGAATGTTAGAAGGTAGTGACGGGTAAAGGATAGAAGGGAGGGAGAGGTGGGGGAAGGGGAAAGGGGAAGGGAAGGATAGGGGGATTAGTGAGAGACATTGATGCCGGGGGGGAGGAACGCGTGATAGAGCCAAATTAGGGAGAGCTCTACAGAGTTAAGTTCAATAGTGGAAGCAGATGGTGGAAGGGAGTACAAAACTGAAACATTGTAGCAGTTGTCAAAGGATTTCATGTGTTGAGAGGCGTGGATCGCCACGGGAAGGGAAGCAGATTGAGTTGGGTTCTTGCAATTGGCACGGTGATTATTAATCCGTATATTGAGGGGGGTGGAACTTTTTCCTATGTAAAATGAAGGGCATAGCCTACATTGTAGGTGGTAAACAACATTACTGGTGACGCAAGAGGAGGGAAGAGGGTTAGGGAAGGAGGCGATGGAGGAGTTGGGAGGAGGGGAGGAACTGAAGATGGGACATAATTTGCACCGGGGACGATTACAAGGGGAGGAGGTAGGTTTTGAGGCAACAGGGATTTTGGAAAGAGGCGTCGTGGATTTTAATAAATCGGACAAGTTAGGAGGACGCTTGTATGTGATTGAGGGTGGCTGGGAGAAAATTTTTGAAGTGGAGGAGTGGTTTTTGAGAATGGGGAAGAGATCTTTAAGGATAAAATTGATAGACTGAACACCCGGGAAATATGTAGTGCAAATAGAAAGGATGCGGGAGTCTTTCGTGGGATGAGGTTTGGAGGAGGGGCAATTTTTCCTGATTTTTTTGGCGAGAAGGGATTCTGGGTAGCCACGCTTGAGGAGCGAGTGGTGAAGGTTGGTAAGGAATGTATTGAGGGACTCAGGATTATTGCAAATACGATGGCCTCGGATGGATAGTGAGAAGGGAAGAGAGCGTTTGGTATGGGAGGGGTGGCAGCTACTATAGTGAAGATATTGTTGTTTATTCGTGGGTTTGATGTGAACGGAGGTCTGAAAATTCAGGTCTGATAATTTGATGTCAACATCAAGGAAGGTGATATTGGAATTAGAGATAGTTGATGTGAAAGAGACGGAGTGAGAATTGTTGAGATCAGAAAGGAAAGTATTTAGAGAATCGGTGCCATGAGGCCAAAGAAGAAAAATGTCGTCAATGTAGCGGAGCCACAACAGGGGTTTTAAAGGATATCCAGAGAGAAAGGATTGCTCAAGCCGCCCAAGATAGAGGTTAGCATAAGAGGGGCTGAACCTGCTACCCATGGCACAGCCCTTGGTTTGAAGGTAGAATTTTTTATTGAAGGCGAAGGAATTATGAGTGAGGATGATCTCCGTCAATTTAGAGAGGAATTCCGTACTCGGAAGCTGAGGATGTGGGCGTTCGGAGAGGAAAAATCGCAGGGAAGACAAACCTTCAGGGTGAGGAATACTAGTATAGAGTGAGGTGACATCTATTGTGGCCATTAAGATTTGGTTATCAGCAGGGAGGGGGGTAGACTTAAGGATTTGGAGGAAATGGTAGGTGTCTTTCACATAAGACGGTAATGCGCACACCAGCGGTTGGAGGTAATAGTCGACGAATGCCGAAATTCTTTCCGTGGGGGAATTGCGGGAGGAAACAATAGGTCGACCAGGATTGTTAGGTTTGTGGATTTTGGGGAGAATATAAAAGTGAGGAGTTTTCGGATAAGCGGGGGAGAGCAAGGAAATGTCCGCAGAAGATAGACCCTCCGAAGGCCCATTTTCTTGGAGGAAGGAGATAATTTCAACTTGAAAACCGGGATTGGGGTCATTGGGGACTACGGAATAGGAGGACGTATCTGAGAGCTGCCGATTGGCTTCCGAAATGTAGTGGGACGTGTCCAGGACAACGACAGTGGTACCTTTGTCAGCTGAGGTGATGACTATATCCGGGTTGCGGGTTAATTTTTTGAGCGCCAAGGATTCAGGTTGCGAGAGGTTAGATTTTGGATTAAGGGAATTTAAAAAGGAGGAGCTTGAGATTTTGGACAAAAGGAGGTTAATAAAAACTTCGACCGGATGGTTGGCAGCAAGAGATTTGGGTTCATGGGTAGAGGGTGGTCGGAACTTAAGCAAGGCGCTATGAATGGGCTTGTGGAGTGACTGGGCTTGGGTTTGAGAGTCCCAGAAAACTCGCCATCTCAGGTTCCGACAGAAGTGCAGGACATCCTTGAGGAGAGTGACTCTGTTTACACTTGGGGTGGGAGAGAAAGAGAGGCCTTTACTAAGTAGAGACAATTCATGAGGGTTTAGGGGGATCGAGGATAGGTTAACAACAGCATTCTGAGCTTGGTTTTCCGGGTTATCGGCTCCTAGAGGAGGGTCGCGCGGGAGGTCTCTCTTCTGAGGCACACGTTTAGGAAGGTTCCAAGATGGTGATGGGGGAGGAAGGTTAAAAAGTGTGGCCAGGTCAGGTTTGAAAAGGTACAGGGGAGGAGAGGGTGAAGGGGGGGTAGTTAAGCGGAGAGGAAGGGAAAGACCAGCGCGAAAATGGGAGGCACAAAGAGAGGACAGTTTTTTCAACGACTTAAATCGGCGAAGTTCGAGAGATCGATGAGAAGATTTAAGAATTTTGCTGACGGTGGAAAGCGAATTTGGAGCAGAGGCCGAAATGATGTTGATAAGGGAGTGGAATGATTTTTGATATGAAATGGTCAGCTCATAATATTTGTCTCGGATGAGACAACATAGTAGGAAGGATTGCTGAAAAGAAAAACAATGAAGGGCAGGGTGCAGTTGGGGGGGCAGGCCAGAAAGTGGGACAATGACGCGTAGACCATTAGGGAATATGCCCAAGGATATACAGAAACTGAGAAACTCCGTGTGACAGGTAAATTGGGACAGCTTGAAGGATAGTTTTTTAATACGGCGGATCCACGAGTAAACGGGATCGATGTCAGTCATGATGGGAGAAAGGGTTAGGGAAAAGTGACTGGTAGAAAGAAAGGAAAAAGGAGATGAACAGTGGTGAAAGGAAGAGGTAAGAACACTGAAAAGGCGGTTGTGACTCACGGCACAGGATCCGAAGGCACAGCCGAAGAAGGGAAGGCACAGGATGATTGCAGCGCAACGATATGTCCACTTGGCGAAAAACACTTGTAGTGCACAGATATAAAAAAAAGGTCACAGGCGTGACTAGCAGTTACATATAGAGCACAAAAAAAGGTAAAACTCACAGAAATTTTGATATATTTCGGCGGACACAACCGCCTTCGTCAGAATGTTAGAAGGTAGTGACGGGTAAAGGATAGAAGGGAGGGAGAGGTGGGGGAAGGGGAAAGGGGAAGGGAAGGATAGGGGGATTAGTGAGAGACATTGATGCCGGGGGGGAGGAACGCGTGATAGAGCCAAATTAGGGAGAGCTCTACAGAGTTAAGTTCAATAGTGGAAGCAGATGGTGGAAGGGAGTACAAAACTGAAACATTGTAGCAGTTGTCAAAGGATTTCATGTGTTGAGAGGCGTGGATCGCCACGGGAAGGGAAGCAGATTGAGTTGGGTTCTTGCAATTGGCACGGTGATTATTAATCCGTATATTGAGGGGGGTGGAACTTTTTCCTATGTAAAATGAAGGGCATAGCCTACATTGTAGGTGGTAAACAACATTACTGGTGACGCAAGAGGAGGGAAGAGGGTTAGGGAAGGAGGCGATGGAGGAGTTGGGAGGAGGGGAGGAACTGAAGATGGGACATAATTTGCACCGGGGACGATTACAAGGGGAGGAGGTAGGTTTTGAGGCAACAGGGATTTTGGAAAGAGGCGTCGTGGATTTTAATAAATCGGACAAGTTAGGAGGACGCTTGTATGTGATTGAGGGTGGCTGGGAGAAAATTTTTGAAGTGGAGGAGTGGTTTTTGAGAATGGGGAAGAGATCTTTAAGGATAAAATTGATAGACTGAACACCCGGGAAATATGTAGTGCAAATAGAAAGGATGCGGGAGTCTTTCGTGGGATGAGGTTTGGAGGAGGGGCAATTTTTCCTGATTTTTTTGGCGAGAAGGGATTCTGGGTAGCCACGCTTGAGGAGCGAGTGGTGAAGGTTGGTAAGGAATGTATTGAGGGACTCAGGATTATTGCAAATACGATGGCCTCGGATGGATAGTGAGAAGGGAAGAGAGCGTTTGGTATGGGAGGGGTGGCAGCTACTATAGTGAAGATATTGTTGTTTATTCGTGGGTTTGATGTGAACGGAGGTCTGAAAATTCAGGTCTGATAATTTGATGTCAACATCAAGGAAGGTGATATTGGAATTAGAGATAGTTGATGTGAAAGAGACGGAGTGAGAATTGTTGAGATCAGAAAGGAAAGTATTTAGAGAATCGGTGCCATGAGGCCAAAGAAGAAAAATGTCGTCAATGTAGCGGAGCCACAACAGGGGTTTTAAAGGATATCCAGAGAGAAAGGATTGCTCAAGCCGCCCAAGATAGAGGTTAGCATAAGAGGGGCTGAACCTGCTACCCATGGCACAGCCCTTGGTTTGAAGGTAGAATTTTTTATTGAAGGCGAAGGAATTATGAGTGAGGATGATCTCCGTCAATTTAGAGAGGAATTCCGTACTCGGAAGCTGAGGATGTGGGCGTTCGGAGAGGAAAAATCGCAGGGAAGACAAACCTTCAGGGTGAGGAATACTAGTATAGAGTGAGGTGACATCTATTGTGGCCATTAAGATTTGGTTATCAGCAGGGAGGGGGGTAGACTTAAGGATTTGGAGGAAATGGTAGGTGTCTTTCACATAAGACGGTAATGCGCACACCAGCGGTTGGAGGTAATAGTCGACGAATGCCGAAATTCTTTCCGTGGGGGAATTGCGGGAGGAAACAATAGGTCGACCAGGATTGTTAGGTTTGTGGATTTTGGGGAGAATATAAAAGTGAGGAGTTTTCGGATAAGCGGGGGAGAGCAAGGAAATGTCCGCAGAAGATAGACCCTCCGAAGGCCCATTTTCTTGGAGGAAGGAGATAATTTCAACTTGAAAACCGGGATTGGGGTCATTGGGGACTACGGAATAGGAGGACGTATCTGAGAGCTGCCGATTGGCTTCCGAAATGTAGTGGGACGTGTCCAGGACAACGACAGTGGTACCTTTGTCAGCTGAGGTGATGACTATATCCGGGTTGCGGGTTAATTTTTTGAGCGCCAAGGATTCAGGTTGCGAGAGGTTAGATTTTGGATTAAGGGAATTTAAAAAGGAGGAGCTTGAGATTTTGGACAAAAGGAGGTTAATAAAAACTTCGACCGGATGGTTGGCAGCAAGAGATTTGGGTTCATGGGTAGAGGGTGGTCGGAACTTAAGCAAGGCGCTATGAATGGGCTTGTGGAGTGACTGGGCTTGGGTTTGAGAGTCCCAGAAAACTCGCCATCTCAGGTTCCGACAGAAGTGCAGGACATCCTTGAGGAGAGTGACTCTGTTTACACTTGGGGTGGGAGAGAAAGAGAGGCCTTTACTAAGTAGAGACAATTCATGAGGGTTTAGGGGGATCGAGGATAGGTTAACAACAGCATTCTGAGCTTGGTTTTCCGGGTTATCGGCTCCTAGAGGAGGGTCGCGCGGGAGGTCTCTCTTCTGAGGCACACGTTTAGGAAGGTTCCAAGATGGTGATGGGGGAGGAAGGTTAAAAAGTGTGGCCAGGTCAGGTTTGAAAAGGTAAAGGGGAGGAGGTAGGAAAACCTACCTCCTCCCCTTGTAATCGTCCCCGGTGCAAATTATGTCCCATCTTCAGTTCCTCCCCTCCTCCCAACTCCTCCATCGCCTCCTTCCCTAACCCTCTTCCCTCCTCTTGCGTCACCAGTAATGTTGTTTACCACCTACAATGTAGGCTATGCCCTTCATTTTACATAGGAAAAAGTTCCACCCCCCTCAATATACGGATTAATAATCACCGTGCCAATTGCAAGAACCCAACTCAATCTGCTTCCCTTCCCGTGGCGATCCACGCCTCTCAACACATGAAATCCTTTGACAACTGCTACAATGTTTCAGTTTTGTACTCCCTTCCACCATCTGCTTCCACTATTGAACTTAACTCTGTAGAGCTCTCCCTAATTTGGCTCTATCACGCGTTCCTCCCCCCCGGCATCAATGTCTCTCACTAATCCCCCTATCCTTCCCTTCCCCTTTCCCCTTCCCCCACCTCTCCCTCCCTTCTATCCTTTACCCGTCACTACCTTCTAACATTCTGACGAAGGCGGTTGTGTCCGCCGAAATATATCAAAATTTCTGTGAGTTTTACCTTTTTTTGTGCTCTATATGTAACTGCTAGTCACGCCTGTGACCTTTTTTTTATATATATATATATATATATATACCTATAATAAAAAATGTCACAGGCGTGACTGGCAGTTACGATAGAACACAATAAAAGAAAAACTCACAGATATTTTTGTACGTATTCGGCGGACACAACCGCCTTCCTCAGAAATAAGAAGGTATATATATATATATATATATATATATATATATATATATATATATATATATATATATATATATAGCGTAAACTGAGCTGACACTCAAGCAACTTTCATACCACTACCTAAGTGTCACGTTCGGTTGAGACATTACAACTATTCTTGCTTATGATACTCCCATTAATGATACGCATAATTTCGAGGTTAATCGGCGGCTTGCCTTCTTCTCGGGTGAACGAAATGATCAGTCATCACTCAAAATGTCTTAATTTGCTGACCTGTTGCCATCAACTTCTTATGCATCGAACTTCTTTCGTACCCCTCATTTCTGCTCAAGGTTTAAATTTTCCTTGCTACCATCATATAGCTGTAATTATAGGGAAAGAGAAGGAGAGGAAGACCAATAAATAAGGTTAATTGATATTATGAATGGAAGGAGTTACGAAGAGCTGAGGGAGGCAGCACAGGATAGACGAGCATGGAGGGAGCAGTTTAATTGAAACCTGTCTGAAGATAGATTCACCTTAGAAGAAGATAGTCAAGTATAGAACTTGGTGTAATTGCAGTTTCTTTATCCTCTGATAAAACTGAACCACGTAATGGAGTGATACAGGAAAATCGTCATTTCTTCTATCGGTAAATTGTTAAATCCAATAAGCATAATTAAAGGTCATTTAGACAATGTTGATGTCTCTCTGCTAATAAAGCAAATTCCCATTCTAAAATTTTCAGCATCAGAATATCTTAAACAAAACACAGTGTTTACGGATCTATTAGGTAGTTCTTGTAGAGAAGGAAAAGGATTGGATGTAATTGCCATTCTTCTTTCCCTGAAATCAGAGTATGGAAAATTTACGGATGCTGCAATTAGGGCTTTGTGGATCACACTCAGTGATGTTGATAGTGGGAAGTCATTTTCAACATACTGTAATATAATATCTGACAGGAAAACAGCTCTGACTCCCAATAATATGGAAGTAATAGTATTCCTGTCTTTCTCAGACTGATTTGTAGATTATGTACATAGGCTAGGCCCTACTTATTAAAGAGGCTGGATACATGTTTTCCAAACATTCATGCTTTGATGAACGTGTTTTCATCAGATGTATAATTTTAATGTCTCTTGTATTTTTGTAAAAATAAAAGATTATGTTTCACTGCATATATGCTATCGATGATCTTTTGCTTTAGCTTCTATTGCTGAAAAGTAGAAATAAAATTCAGTGACATTGCCGACGAAATTAAATGAAAATAGCAAAAAATAAACCGAAATAATTTTAAAAAATAACGAAATCAGGCAAAATTTTTCACCAGAAACTGGAACCTCTACGCATCCCTATATCACGGTTCTGTGGTTTTTTCCTGCAAGATACCTGGTAGGAGAAAGAATAGAGGTGATAAGGCGTGGTAGAAAATCGTCAGGGGCTGAAAAAGAAGAGAGAAAGAGAACGGGAGGTGTTTTGAGGCTTGAAACTGATGTGTAAGAGCATGAAGATTGGAACGGATGGATGAAAGAGGGCGTGGGAGAATAGGTTGGGCAGTGGGTGGCAGAGGGTGAGCCGGGGGCGATGGCAAACGACCACCTGCGGGGGTACAACTCAACTCCCTCCCTGTCATACCCCTCTCCGAACCCCAATAAACCCTGCCTCCCTCACCCCTCCAACACTCCCAGCACACCAAACATCCCTTAACCCCTTTCCGAAACCCTCCGATGACCGAGCGATAGATCCTTGGACGTTCGGGGTTCGGGCCAAAACCTATCGGTTAGCCTCCCAGGGTGTATTTCTTTTAAAGGGGAACACATGTTTGAGTTCGAGCACGTCCGTAAACTTGGTCGACTTGGTCCCTGCCTCAGCTAAGAAAGTACCAACAAGCCACCGCGATAACGTGTGATTAAGAGATGTAAGGACACCAGCAAATAGAAGGAAGGTGTAGGCATATATCTACAAATAATTCTCCACCTTTCAGGGCGTTTGATAGGTAGTGTGTTATCACTAACATGCACTCAAATGTGCATGAAATTTTAAAAGGGTGGCTACTGATATCCAATTTAAAAAATTCCCTGATTTTTCCCAGATGGATTCACCAATTTCCCTCACGTATCGCCAAAAGGTCACCTATTATTGAAATATTTATTTTCTGCTGAATTAAATCTTCCACAGCAGCTTTAAACTTTCTAATCATCGTCTCGTATTCTTAGAACTGCAAGTATGTATTTAATATAAGCTAGTGTGCTCCAGCTACCTCTCGACTTGAGTTTCTAAAATTAAAATAAAACGCGAGGAAAAATTTTCCGAACAACGTAGCCTCGTATTTCTTGTGTTGAGCGTAATACATTGTGATCATAAATTTTAACACTATTAGGCAAATATTGTAATAAGGATATACAAATGGGATACATTGTACTTCTGATTAACAAGTAAATAACTAAGTTTCACAACTAACAAGATTCACGACTGAATATTCTACGAACTAATGGGGCCTATTCTATGCACGTCAGCGACGGACTTTAGTTTCAGCTGGTGAAATAAAGGGCGGGAAAGACTGTCCGATAAGCGTAATGGTAGAAAACTAATGAGGATTCATATCCCAGTGTCTCCCTGACTGTTACGAGCATTCTCTGACTTTTACCGAAATTCAAATTTCCCTCACAATTCCAGGTTTTCCCGGTTTTCCCTGACAATCGCCACCCTGTTTAACCAACTTCACTATAGGTATGCTACCAATGCTACAGAAACTAATAATATTAATATATATTGCAACTACGTAGACAAGATACAAGGCTCATACAAGGAGCATGCGAAACATGAAGTTAGTACCACGTGGAAGATTTAGAAACAAGCATTAGGGAGCATATCAACTAATCAGATAAACTACCTGTCGACAGACCTAATTCAAAGTCTCATAGGCAGCCATTATGGTCTCATATCGATCGAGGGAAAAAGACACTTTAGACCCGTCTGTTGCGTAGTCTATTTCCTTGATTTTCATGACCTGATCTACCGTAGCATGTTAGAGTTCGTACGTTTTTTCAGTGGAACTCCGTACACATGCAATAGTGGAAATGATACAAGAAGGGATTTCACATATTTTGCCATATTGCTTTTTATGACGGCAGTTTTCAGCTCGGAATCACAATATTACGCAAAAATAATATTTAAATGTTTTTTGGAACCTATGGCTGGAATTGACCCCTTAATATTTCTTTTGTAATCATTATAATAACTTAAAATAGATTATTTCGAGTTCAGAAAAAAATTACAAAAGTAACGCCATTGTTGCGAAATGTACATCAAGATATAATCCACTGGTCGTTCAGTTAAGATTAGTTGACTGCAGCCCTCAATGCTTCCCTATCCAAAGCTAGTTCCTATACTTCCTAGCTGCTCTTCTTATATATTTTCATCTATATTAGTTCTTGGTGTCAATCCCCTAGCCTTCCTCTTGGGACTTTTTCCTCGATTTTTCCGTCAATTATATTCAGTCAGTTATTCCGTCAGTTATATCATATATGTAACTCATTGTGTCTCAGTGAGCGCCCAATCCATCTGGTTCTTTTCTGTAACCCTTCTGTTTTTCTGTTTTGTCGGCCCTGGTGGCGGAGGGGTAAAGTCCTCGCCTGCTACCCTGCGGGTTCGAGTCCCGCCTGGGTAGAATATTATCTGCCCAGGACATGGGTGTTTGTGTCTCGTCCGTTGTTACTGTTATCCACCCGACGTAAATTGGCCCATTGTGCTGTATTCGGGGTAGTGAAGATAAGTAAAAATTTAAAAAAATAAAATAACGTGTTCCTTCAGGTCCTACAGGTATTACACCTCTGTATGCTTCTTCACTTTTTATTTTACTTATGGCCATCACTTAGAATCAGTTATACTATGGTATCACTTAGACTATGTGTTAAAATAACACAGCTGTCACCACAAAAAACTGGTGAAATGAATTTTTTACACTTTTATTTACAGATATCACTAATAAGAACATGAGCGAGGTAAATATATGCATTCCCAAAAAGCTATGACCACTTAAATAAAAGATCCCTGGACCCTAAACTTCGCACCACAACCAATTGTATAGCCACCCTGGTTTTTTTAAAGGGGAGCACGTGTTGACAGAGAGCACGTCTTGAAACTTTTGCGAGCTTTACACCTCTCGAGGAAGAAGTGGAGTTTGTTTCGCTTATCCTCTTGGCTCACCCCAAGGAAAAACCCCCTCTTGGTTCTCAAAGCCCACCCGTGTTCTGACCGGTTAAATGTCAATGGGAGGGCGGGGAAATCCGGGTGTCCACGGTTTAAGGACATAAAATTTAAGCACCTCGCTCTCTCGAAACCAATAATTCTACGTTACTACCACAGATATAGGATGACACTAAAACACGCGTAATCAAACGATCCATAATACTTCCGCAGCAGTGAATTTAGTTTCACCTGCCATTCCTACTATCAAAAACGACACCGATTCCAGTAACTATAGTCGCGTAACGTATACAGTTAATGTAACTGAGTTTAACGATATGCGAGAGAGTGTTTTCTAGTCCCATGATTACTATCCCATTAGTGGTTACTTTGACTTACATTTTGCGCTTGTTCCCATTCTAATGTGTTATGAGAGACGAGTTGGCAGCTATAGGATTTGTCTCTGCTTTGCTTCTGATTTCACTCTGCTTTGAAGGCCGATCGACGATATTTATTATAAAAAGTAAGGACCTACAAAAATCTGAAGATGATTGACGTGAGATAGATTACTTTTACTATGTTTATTATCCCATTGAATTCCGCTGTGCCAGATGAGACGTTAAGGAACAGCATTTTAAATGACAAACGAAACTTTAAAACGAGATTTAGAACCGTCCACTTTATTTCCACTTGGTGCAATATGTGTTACGACTGTCCCGCAGTCACCATCAGATACATCGTTGTAATTAATGATGACTGCGTGACAGTCAGAACATGTGTTATACCAAGTGGTAGGAAAGTGCCCGGTGCGAAATCACTCCTCAGCCATTTATCCCATAATTGGTTTCTATGACTCGGGCTTTTATCTTGTTTCGACTCTAATGCAGCAAAAGAGACCATTTGATAGCTCTAGAATTTGTATTAAATTGATATCTCACAAAGTTTAGAAGGTGATAGCCGTTATTGATTAGATGAAGTCTAAAGATCTATTACATCAGTCAAACAATTAAAACTCTGATTATATGTAGCCCGGAATACATAATATGGTAGCCCAAAGGCAGAAAACGGACGATATGACATTAGCAAGGAAAATTCAAACCTTGAGCAAAATTGAGTGGTAAGGAAAGAGTTAGATACATAACATCAACATCAATTTAATAAACAACATAAAAATTTGTGACTTCCACAATTTATTTGACAATAGCGACCGGTTTCGGCTTCCACGCCATCAGGACCAGATGATGGCGTGACAGCCGAAACCGGTCGCTAGTATTAAATGAATTTCACATTGGAAGTCACAAATTTTTATGTTGTTTATTATGACGTCCTTCCACCACGTGAAAGTTTCCATTTTATCAACATCTGGATACTACCCTGCGAGCCGCCGCATGAACGATGTGGAAGGGAATGTTAGGACACCAGCCGAGTAAAGATGTACGGGATATGGTTTTGGGGGGTGAAATGGTGAGTGTACTATGGGAGTGCCATTAGTTATAACGGCAATATACTTAGTACATGAAGTTGATGGCAACAGGTCAACAAATTAAGACATCGTAAGTTATGACTGCCCCGTCCCTTCAACCGAGAAGGAGGAAACCCGTCAATCAACCTCAAAACGATACGTAGCGATTCTCCGAAGTGAAGGACGTAAGAGAGTATCAAATATGCTCCAGTCATTCGAAAAACATGTTGACTAAACAAACAAAACACGAGATCATATATTAGATTGTTCCACCACTTCATCATTGTTTTTCACGAGTCAAGTGTATGCACTTAATTAATTTACGCACCACACATTATTGTCTTATTTCTTCGTCTCTGCATGGATGGAGCACTTTATAGAGTGGGAGGTCTAAACCACATAGTTCTGATATACGCTCTTCGTATCTGTATGGATGGCACTAGTCGCTTTCAAATAGGTATCAGGTCTGGGAAAGTTATAAATATTTGCCAGCTCTATTAGTGAGCTCGCCAAAACACAACCGAGTCATTAGTGTAAAACTAAAGCCTAGGCTAATTTGTTAATCCCGCCCATATTAAGACTTATGAATATAACTTTCGCTTCAATAGAGCACTTTATCGAGTTGGAGGCCTTAAGATCTATTAGATCAATCAAACTATTAAAATTCTGGTAATATGTAGCCCGGTACACAAAAGAGAGTGGCCTTAAGGTAGAAGATGAACAAAAACAATATGAAAGCAACAAGGAAAATTTAAACCTTGAGCAGAACCAAACGGTATGGAAGAAGCTCGATACATAATAAGTTGACGGCAACAGGTCAATAGATAAAGGCATCTTGAGTTACGACTGATCCGTTCCTTTACCCGAGAAAGAGAGAACACTCCGATCAACCTCAAAACAATTCTTAATGATTCTCCACGGGAGTTTCATAAGCATGGACAGTCGTAAAGTCTCCATAGAATGTGACAGAAAATTAATTCATTTTTGAATCTTTCGGCCTCTCTCCACGTTGCAGCACGTCACAGGACATTCGTTTCGTCAGCATTCCAGTTGGCATCATCAAGTCCGGAAGTTCAAGAGATTTGTTGGACGCTATATAGAGGGCTTTGGACCATTGAATATCCGTGAGAGTGTAGTCCGGAGCGTTCTGAGTGACAGAGGAATGCCGGCGAACGGTTGTCCACTAATATGCTGCAACGCGGGAAGAACCGTAAAAATTCTGAACTACCAGAAAACCGCGCAAGCCTTCGTAACAATTATTTAAAGGAAAGTAAGTTGCTTGAACACCAACTCACTTTTTGCTCTACACATACATCGACCGCTTATTGGGATAGGGAATAGCAGGAATTGTTCCGAACAATGATGGTCAAAATAAAAATAAATTAACAGAAGTCCATTTTGCGGTCGTCAATATCGTAATTTCCTGCACATTATTTGGGGAGGCTGATCTCGTAACATGTCTCAAGGCCCTAATAGAGGATGGAGTAAGCTCTAGGCAGGGAAATGAAACCATGTCACGAAAAAGTTCTGAGGCTCATACACTCACAAACAAGAGGCTAAAATCACCAATCGATATAAATTTACCCGGGACCCTTTCTTGAGGCCTCATTGTGAGATGAGTCGAAACGGGAAAACTTATATTTGGTGACTCATCCCACTTCTTGAATACCAGGTTCTTGAAGCACTAACAAAAAAAAGTTTTCTGACTGACACAGTATACTAAGCAACGTTCCTTTTCGCCGCATGGTGAAAGTTCCGCAGCCCAAACCCCAAAAATCGTTCAATGCGCAGCAGAAACAGGAATTTTTACCGTATTTACCTATACCAAAAGATTTCAGAGGAAACAGGGATTGCGTTCTTCTTTCATGATTTATAAATAACTTTCAACGGCAACGGGAAACATGACTTCATTCATTTGAAAGCGCATCCATGAAATAATTTTTTTAGCCTAATGGCGAGGATGAGTCCACATCGGTCTCATTTTCCTCTTCCCATGAATTTCCAAAACTATTGAAATACCACAATGCCGTGCGGGTGCAGCTTGTTCTCACTGGTGTCCTCGAAAAGTTACATGACCGACTTACGCAACAATGCTGCACGCCTGAAATGGCTGAGCGCACTTCAAAACCCACAATGCAATTACTTTTTACGGAATTATGATTCCAGTTATTATTTTATTCCGTTGGAGTTTTCGAATTTAGAGCAGATTTTAAAAAATCAAATGCACGGCATTTGTATGAAATTTTCGGCGTGTTGAACTCGAGTTGCTTCTCTGAGACTTGTATAAAAAAGGATTACAGTCCCCCATGAAAAGTTATCACGAGCACCTGTTTCATAATTTGATGTGCGTCCGTCTGCGTCGCCATAAATTCTAATTCCAACGAATATAACACCATTCATTCCCGTCGATGATTCTAAAGGGAGAAAGTCGCGCGAAATAGGCGACTGAAATAGAACTATTCAAGACCAAAGCTTTCTAAAAAAAAAACAGAAACATCGATTTTCATTCGCCCCGGAATAACCTGTTTTTTTTTAAATTCCAATACAGATGGACCGTTTTTACTTGCACAAATTCTGAAAGGCATACAAATTCATAGCAAAGAAGGAACTAATGGTGTCCAGCACCAAGTAGGTACGAACGGGAAAAACCTATAATTATGAAACAAACCGTTAAAAAAGCACAGGATCAAAGTATTAAACCATTGTGTGTAATTCACAGCGGAAAAATCATTCGCCTGGACTGGGAATCGAACCGATATTTCTCGATTTCTCGCCAAGTGCTCTAATCAATTAAGCTACCCACTGTGAATCACACGAATGATTTTTACACAGTGAATTTTTTTAATATAAGAAAGCTGGGTTGCCTCAAAGGAAAACCTGTGCTGAAGCAACCTTCATGATTTCATATGCATTGCTAAGGCTTCATATTTTTTTCATACAAAAGTGAAAGAAATTGACAATTAGTATTTCTAATAGTATTGCTAATATGGGTATTAATACAGAATAAAGATTAAATTTTCTACAAGTGAAAAAATAAAAAAAATCTGATAACATCAAAAAATTTCAACAACGTTTTCCACGGCTAGTATCCATGACTTGGCTAATTTTAGAAATTTTTTACAATTTTCAACATTTTTAATTTTCTCGGGCAAAACATTATAAACCTTTGGGCCCATGTAAACAAAGGATCGGTTGACAATAGTTAGATTTGGCATAATTATTGGGGCATTCCCCTTTCTCTAATTGGACTTATACATGGTGCCAGATATAGTTGGAATATTACCACTCATAACGTAAAATAATTTCATTACCTTAAATACATAATAATGCTGTAATGGAAGTAATCCAAGACGTTAGAACAAATGGAACGAATGTTCAAATCTGTTTTTTAAAGTCATACTTCTGATAATTCTTTTTTGGAGGATTACAGCTGACTTTAATTTGTTATTGTATACGCCTCCCCAAAACTCTAAACCATAATTTAACTTAGATTGTATAAGAGCATGGTGAATAACTTTTTGAAAGCTGGTGTACATTTGTTTTGAATCAAGTAAAATGTATATAAACAATTTCTCAAGGCTGTGGAAACAGTGGTTATTTGATGGCCCCATTTCAGCGACTGGTCAACAATGATTCCCAAATATTTTAAATAACTAACTCTACTAATTTGCATACAACAGCATGAAATATTATTAGAACTTATGTGATGGTACACCAGATTTAAATCACCTGGATTGGGACGATAACCAATATTGTAAGAAATATACTTAGGTTTCTCGCTCAACTCCAGCCCATTGTATGCAAACCATTTACTTAAGAAAACTAAATCTTCTTGTATATTTTCACAAATGGTTGTCCACTTATGTCCATTGTAACATAATGCAATATCATATGCAAAAGCTGTTACATGACCTTTATATTGGTGTTTGCACAAGTCGTTTACATACATGAGAAATAATATTGGTCTCAGTACAGAGCCCTGTGGTACACCACTTTCAATAAGTTCACTAAGGCTATTTTCAACCTTGACACACAGAAACCGTGAGGATAGATATCTCTTAAGCCATCTTAAAGGAATTCCACGAATTCCAATATGTTGAATTTTTTCAGTAAGTATAAGACAGTTTGAAAATTCACCACTAGAGAAGCTTAAATTATATACATGAGTGAGCACGGGTGCTATACTACCTATTTTTTTTAGCATGGTACAACTGATCCCATTGATTCCAGGTTGTGATTTGACTAAATTTATAATTTCGTTCGGCACAATCGGTTCTAGATACTCGAGCATAGATTTTTTGAACAGAGGCGTTAACTAATGTTTTATTACGATGAACATGATTACTTTTAGCCTCTTCAAAAACGCTAATGAAGTATTAATTGAAGTTTTTAGCTAGGGAATAAGAATCTTATATTACCTGACCTTCAATGTTTAACTCAGTAACATGCCTGACCTTGCCTATATTTCCCTCCCCAGTAAGTTCAGTAAATATAGCCCACTGCATTTTCGTGTTTCCATTGAATTTTTGAAATTCTTTCATATAATAAGAATTGGAGGCATGTTTCAATTGAGATTTCAGGCTATTTCTAAATTTTACATATGCATTTTTCAGTCTGTCATTATTTGGGTGCCGGCGAACCTTCTAAAACAATTTATTCTTCTTATCAATTTTACGCATTAATGCGTCAGTTAACTATGGCTTCAACTTGGCACCCTTAATATTGCTCATACAGTACTCGGAATTCTCAATACAATTTCTCAATGTGTCAACCATTTAAGTTGCGGCCTTTGACACATCTTCTTCATGTAATTCAGGAGTCCAATCAATTTTTTTTACCAAGTCGTTTTCTTTTCTACCAACATTCGTAATTAATATTTAGAGTAGCTAAACACTGTTCAAACTTCGGCTTGCATAAGGTACATTCACTGTCCGTTCTTGCTAATCTAATCAGTGAGTAATGTAATCTAATCAATGAGGTAATTCAGGAGTCCAATTAATTTTTTTTACCAAGTCGTTTTCTTTTCTACCAACATTCGTAATTAATATTTAGAGTAGCTAAACACTGTTCAAACTTCGGCTTGCATAAGGTACATTCACTGTACGTTATTGCTAATCTAATCAGTGAGTGATCAGTTACTTCTAAGTGTAAGACATCGGCATTGAATACAAACTTATATGAATTACTAAATCTTACAAAAATATTATCTAAACATGACTGTGAGTTCTCAGTCAGTCAGGTAGGTTCATTTAGTAAGCTCCGTAAACCATATGATGAAAATGTATTTAGACAATTCACACAATTGTGTGAACACCAGCGGGTGACTCTGAAAAAATTACTGTGGAGCTAGTTCCGTAGTTCTTTGAAAATGTCCAAAGTAATGTAACCATTTAACGGCGAAATTAATCCGATATTTTAACATACAAAGTAGTATTTTACGCTTTTGGAGTACATTATTATTTGGAATACATTGCCCTGTTTACACATTACTCCTGGCTTTTGAGAGCAAGGTGGATTAGAATAGGGCAATAACAAAAGACCTGAGAGAAACATCTATGACATTTGCACCTAATTACAAATATTTAACTTTCAAGATATTGAAAATAGAGTACTTATTTAGATAGTCTAAAGATGATGGGATCAGTTTACTATACCAATATTTTCAGGTCTTGGCGGGCTACTAATACAATACGCAAATTAGTAAATACTAGTTAAACATTGGAAACAGTTACTGGGTCCCTGTGCCTAAAGCATATTTAACTCTATGTAAAAGATCTTTTTTATACATGGGACCGAAATTAGATGATCAATTATCGAGCAAAATAAAAGAGGTAACAAATTGTAAACATTTCTATAGATTAGTTAAACAATGGTTTACGTCTTGTAACAGTATCAAAATTGTGCTTCATTGAGACTAATTATTTTATTCCCTAACAAAGTCAAAGTTGTTTGTCTGTAAAATAGAATTTTATATATTTTTATAGGTTTTATTATATATTCAGGAGACTTTACATCGTAACTTACTATGTTAAATATCAAGTACTTAATTCAATTAAAGTACCACGTTAAGAGTAAATAAAACCTTGCCCGTACTTTACTGGAGTTGGGCAATACCGATCTGTCCTACCTTGAAATATGGACCACAACATGTGTCTTAAAAAAATAAACATAGTTTGTTGAAAAAGATACAAGCACGGTAGTCTCTCACGTTCGTTCCGCATTCACCAAAATTAACACAGCAAAAGTGACCAGTGTACAAGCAGAAACAATTTTGTTTCAACTCGCTCCGTCACGAGGACAAAAAAAACAAGGTTGCACTGAAAATAGGACAAAGTGTATGGGACGAAGTGAATGGGACGGCCAGGTGGGGAAACAAAAGAAACGCGAAAGTATGGCCAGCGAGGAGATGCAGGCAGTGAGAGAGATATGCTGGCTACGTAAAGTGTCTACGAGAACACGGCCGCGCGATGGAGAGGCTAGTCAGGGCACAGAACAATAGGAGGTGCTGCCGGAGGAGAGAGAGGACCATTCACAATTTCGCCGCTCGTCGCTAATCACCGCATTCTCCGGGAATTCGGATGCGCCGTTCGTAATTAATGCAGCCCGCACTCAAGGTTTCGTCCGAAAACTCTCCCTCGACAGCATCCTTGCGTCTATTTTTTTCGAGTCAGTCCTCCAAAAAGGAGCCGAGGGTGGACGGCGTGTTTGCATACTTGAGCACACTCTCTCCCCTTAGCGGACTCAACGGGGAGGAGTGGCGTCGGGGTATACCATTGAGGAGTATGTAGAGGGTACTATCTCACCAAACAAAAGCCTAACAAACGAAATAACAACCGTATTGTTTAACCCTGCTCATTCCTTACTTTCATCGAAATAGCACGATGGAATGGACGAATTAGCGGATGTAAAGCAAAAACAGCAACCATCTGTTTGAAACTTTAGGCAAGTAACTATTTAAACGCTTTTATTGGCTACTTAGTGTTATGGATTCTATTCCATTTTACCATAGTTTTCACCGGCATTGCGGATGTAAAGCAAGAATATATACTAGAGGGGTGGAGATTCTCTGGCATACAGCAAAACCTACCTTAACGGGTAGAATACTTTTAAAAAAGCAAGAATATCAGCCATCTGCTTGAAATTTTAGGCAAGTAACTTGTGAAATATAAAGAAAGTAACTCTTGAAATGAAATGAAAAGTATTGGCTACTTAGTGCTATGGTTTGACTCGATTTTTACCACAGTTTTAATCGGGAATGCGGATGATTATAAGTTTAAATAAACAAACAATATATGCAAGAAGAATGCGTAATTTAAGACGTAAATGCATGCTGATTTGGAGTAAGTTAACGATGAAAAATGGACAGGATGAAGAAGATCTTATGCAGAGGCAAAAAAGGACACACTAGAGCGAGATATGCCCCTGAAAGTGTAGAAAACGGGGAGGAGATTCTCTGACATTCAACAAAACCTACCTTAACCTGTAGAATACTTAAAAAAATTCCGGCGAAGCATCTTCATCTTCATCTTATCTTTTCCATACGTATTTTTGTTATTTCTATGTTTTCATAATACAACTGTTTGATGTATCTTAATATTTCCTTTAGTGGTCGATTTTTATGAAAAATATACGCCTGTGTAATCATGTTTTATTGGCGGGATGAGGAGACAGGAATAATGCTGAAATGGGGGGAAAAACAGTAGCCAGACAGTAATCTGCGCCTGTGTTAACCTAGAGTATGTTCACTATCTTTCGTTTTACCCGGGTGATTATATATTTAAATAAATAAACAATGTATGCAAGGAAGGAAGTGGGTAATTTAAAAAGTAAGTGCATGCTGATTTGTAGTAACTTATCGATGGAAAATGGACAGAAGGGTAGATCGTATGTTGAGGCGAAAAAGGATATACTATAGCGAGATAGAACCCTGAAAGTATAGAAAACCGGGAGGAGATTCTCTAACATTCAGATAAACCTATCTTAACCGGAAGAATAATTTAATAACAATCAATGGATCATCAACATCGTTCAATTGCAAAATTAGTGCGTTAGCCCTCAGCACTATAGTAAAATGAGGCTCATCAAAGATGGCGGACGGACATCAGCTACTAGCATTGGCCAGCATAGCAAGTGCCCTCTCCATATACCTCAATTAGGTACACCAAGTCCCCCGGAAAAATATATTAAGAGGAAAACGGACAATACACAATTTCCTCCCCGAACTCGCTGTGTGCTCTTAGCACACGGGAAAATGAAGCCAAAATCTGCTACCGTCAGCAACTTTCTCGGAGAAAAGATTGCGTCAAGTTGATTCCATAGAGAAAGGATATAAACGCCAATTTATTCATAATCGGGAAACTTACAGAAAAATGTGTCTTCTATCTGATGAGAGCAAAAAGGTTTCCTCGTAATTATTCTGGCGAATCAAGTCAGAAATTACACGGTTTTAATTGGGAGATTGGGAAAAACACATGGAAGACATGGCATTTTTCCATCCAATATAAATCCCACTTTCTTGGAAAACTATTTTTTAGAAGCAAAATATACTGGTAAATTAATTAAATTTAAAACAGACACACATTCATTATTCAATTATTTACTTATTATTGTGAAAATTGTTTTTTCGCAGTAATTCCATAGAAATGGCGCGGCAGTCAGCGTCTACGGCTAGAGAAAAGGGTTAATTAGAAATATATTCGAGGAAAATTGAAATGTAATGTGCCTTAATTTTGATTTTCAATAGCTAACGTATTCCTTCAGCGTGAACAGGATTTTTTAAACCATTTGAAAAAAGTTGAAAGCCGATATTTCTTTTGACTCAAACAGTCGCGGTGGATCATCCTCATATAAATGCAAAGCCACGTGAGGTGGAGGAATCAGGCGTTCGTTTATCTTACAATCATTTAACTCGAAAACAGCCACAAATATTTCAAGAAACACTAGGTCTTGAAGTCTTCAAGCACGATAATTTCGTTGGGGGAAATCAAGTGTAGGATAATTGACGATTTAATTTCTCATTCAATATAAATCTAAACGGTAAATGAAAGTAAAGGACTTCAAGCATCAATTGTAGCATTTTGGTTGCATAGTTGAGCATCGGCAGGGAGAGATAAAAATCTCGAAAACACAGACTTGTTGTCCGATATTTAAGTCCTAGTGCTCGGAATGTGGGTTTGCCATTATTGGCGTGTTGACGTCATTGTGTACCGTATTCTTATGCTTATATGGGAGAGGCCACAATGACCACTTCCTATCAAAATTTATCGGCCACTTCCAACCAAAGAGCCAACATTTCTATAGCTTCCAAAATCAAATTGTATTAATATTGGATTTTCAATGCTATAGGCCTGATCTCCGAAAAAAAACGGTAGGTGATCAATTTCAATCCCATAGTTTCCAGACAAATTTGGGAAAATCATGGTCATCAATGAGGTATTCCTGGTAGATTTTTCAATTTTACGACGCTGAAATATGTAAAAATACAATAATAAACAGGAAAATCGGACTTAACTGCAAAAGGAAGTTGAAACCATATTTTTACAGCGTTCTATTTTGACTTACTGGTCTATTACTTAATATGATTAACACAAAACACACGATTATGAATGATTTTGTCATCCGTTTCAAGATTAGCCCCATGATTACAGCCGTGGTTGTTCTCCTATTTATTTATTCATATGTTTCTTGCTAAATGACGCTCCTTTCCTCCAGTTATCTAGTGAGTACAGTACAGGCAGCCATTATATTCGGTCAGTTTTTTTTCCGTAATGCTGAACGTATTCTGCTAAAGCAGAAAGTTACAATATCCGTGCTTTAAGTTTTCTCATTACATTTGGACATAAATCGCCAAAATCAACTTCAGACATTGCTCGAAAGACTCACTAATGTGTGGTGCACATTATTATCTTTCACCACAAATGCTGTTTTTCCAAAGCAATTCAATATATATCAGCATGCAAAGTTAGCTCAAAAATGAAGTATTCTTCACGAATTATAGCCTCAAAATATTTAAAAGTATTAGCAAATCCTATGAAGTAATGCATCAGGCATTCAGCGTATTTCAAATCCAGATTCGCACAGTATCACATATCTAAGGTCTCACGGTAAAATGAAGTATTTATATGAGTTACAGCTCCAGTGTGCAAAAAATTATTAGCAAATCCGAGGAAATATCGCGTCAGTTAGTCAGCGTATTTCAGATCATGGGTCTCACAGAACTTAAGTCACCATTGACGGGAGAAAAGTTACAGAGAAAGATTCAACTCCTGGGCAGAAGAACTCAGATGATTTATAAAACTTATTTAATATTTAAAGAATATACCCACCACAAGTTAAATATATATTGAATACAAGATGACAAGACCGATTTCGATTATAGCACGATGTATAAAATTAAAGCATTGATTTTCCCCTAGCAAATCCGCACTCTTCTTTTACCTCAAAGTAATAGTGAAAAATTTCCAAAAGAATTGAGACGGCAAGGCGAATTCTTCAATTAATCCGGCTATGTTTGCGGTTCGGAAGAATTAATTTTCATGGGAAAAAATCTATCCGCACTGATCCTGAGCCGTAGCTCTGAATTTAAATTTTCCCGAAGCGGACCACACATCTACTAATCAAGGAATCCGATAAGCCCCAAAAACATGGATCCGCGAAGTATTGGAAACCAATGAAGTTGGCTACAGAGCAGGATAGAGAGAAAGGCCGGAGGGATTTTCAGTAATCCCAAGCATTCACACCCTTTTTCCTTTTGTGTTGCACGGCTGACATTTTTGTGGCTAGAAAATGTCCACGAAGAAAAAATAAAAGAGTTTACAATTTTAAGGATTGACCTGTGCTTTGAAGTAATGCTTTCTTAAGACATACAAATTTGGCTCTAATGTAAAGATATATGCTTAGCGTTGCCTTTTATTATTTTTAATTTCAAGCAAATACTCCTCCGGGCAGAACAATAAGCGGAAAAGCATTTAATCGTACCTATTACATCGAAACGGAAACAAGTAACTACACTGATTCCGTTATATTTCTGAAGCATTTGATATCAAGATTTTATAAACGAACTGAGGTAAGGATAAAATTATCTTCAGGCTTAATACTTATAGCAATGTTTAATAAATGCCTAATTTTGAAGTAATCAACTAAGATGTGGTAAACAAGGTAAACAGCAAATACCAACTTTGGCATGGCAACGTTGAAACATTCATGACAGTGTGTCGGCAATGTTCTCCGATGAAAATCGGAAGTCTGATATTTAACCTTAAAACTCGTGTTATATTATTAATGACCCAAGCTGAATAAATTTATTAAAAGCCTCAATATTTAGTGCATAATTTACATCTACATAATACCCTGCGGATCACCGCATGGGCGACTGGCTGGGGGTGTTAGGTCACTAGCCGTGTATAGGTGTAAGTTTTTATGAGATGAAATGATGACATGAATTATAGAAGTGTATTTTCGGAAGAGTATCTCTCTTATTTTATCGCATCGGTCACCGGGGCTATGTAAAGCCGTACAATCTCCAGGATCATCACTTCGACCTGAAGACGCCTGCTGGAGCGCAGGTGAAACAGTTGGCACTAAAAACAATAAAAAATGCTGCCTATATCATACTTAACAAGTTTTAACGGTATTTTTCAGGCGAAAATTATGATAAAAAAGTTACTTGAAGATATTGCCATTGCACTGGAACAGTGCATTTCAGCGATTAAATTCGTAATTTTTATGCTAATATATTTTTTTTGTATGATCGATAGCCTAGTAATAGTTTTACATCATTCTACAGCGAAAATCCCACCTTACAATATACATTAAAATCAAAGCAGATTATCAGATATGGCTAAAATTTCAACAGCGAAAATCTCACTTTACAATATATACTAAAATCAAAGCAGATTATCAGACATGGCTAAAATAAATGTTCTTCATTAAATATGTACATCATAAATACCAACAACGCCGTTCCCATTCGGGGTAGGAACAGTAATCTCAATGTTAGTATTGGAAGTATTGATTCTCTAGACCGGGGGTGAAGAACCTATGGCACGCGTGCCCAAAGTGGCACGCGGAGCAATTATTTCGGCACGCGCAACTGGGAGGGCGCTAAGGGATACCTCTATCTCACTCGATGGGTTGGCACGCGAGTCGAGCGAGTATACTCTTATTTCATAAACTTCGGCACTCAATCGCCAAAAGGTTCGCCTCCCCTGTTAGATAAAGAAGTTATTGATGTTGGTTGCCAAGTGGCAGATGTTTGTTTAATGAAGTTATTGATGTTGGTTGCCAAGTGTCAGAAGTTTGTTTTATGGTCACTAAGTGGTGATATGACTGTTGTACTGTTGATGAAGGATTAAAAGAAATTTACGAAATAATTTAATGTCAGTTGGTTAGCCAAGCTGCTCCTCCCCGAAGCTATTGGGTAGGAAGAGAAGATGGAACTATGTTCAGAAGAAATTCTTGGTACTTCAAGCCAATTTAATTAGGTTGAAAAAAAGGAGAGGTTGGTGGTTATGTGTTAAATATTGGTTAATTAAATTGAAAAAATTTAAAAATGGGAGATGTTAGATAAAGATGTTAGATATTGATGTTGGTTGCCATGTGGCAGATGTTTGTTTTATGGTCACCAAGCGGTGAAATGACTATTGTATGCTGATGAAGGATTAAAAGAAATTTACAAGACATCAAAAGACAATTTTTTGCTTAAATCAGCAAAACTAAACAACCCCAGCGTCTAGACGAATACCCGGGCACCTGTGCGGAACACTTTATCCAGCGGGACGGTCATTAGGTGAACGAAGAATTGGCTTCGAACCATTGGAGAAAAGGGTGAGGACGGGGTTTTTAGGAAAGGGTAGATTCAAAACCCGGTCACAACTAATTTGACCGCGAAGTGAACGCCAGTCTCAATGTTTGTACCGTTGAGGTATATATGCTAAAGCAATTGCTATGGTGGCCAATACTAGAAGCTCTACGTGGGCGTAGCCGGTCGACCGGCCATCTTTGCAAAACTATGTTCCCTTTCTTATTAATTTAAATGAATAATATCATAATTTCCTGTGAAAACAATGGTAAAATAGAGTAAAAGCGCTGGGAATAGGTAAACTATGTACGCCTCGAGAGTTATTTGCCATAAATTTCAAACAGATGGAGGACATTCGTGTTATAAATTCGCTAATTCGTCCATTCCAACAAAAAGAAATAAGGAATTGAGCAGCGATAACATGGTTCCTATTTTTGTTGCTAGGCTTTAGTTTGATGACGTAGTTCCCTTTCCAAACAACTCCATGCTTCTAACATTCCTCCCATCGAGGGCATTTACTCATTATTTTCTCGGTTGTCCCTTTCACTCACGTTATTTACTCCTGTAAATATTTTATAGAGGTTTGTGGTCAACATTAAATTTTAGCTAAACACAATTTGCAAATATTCGGCTCGTTTTTCAACCGTCCTCAAGGTCTGAAAATATAGAAAACGAATGATACCATAGAGCTCGACAAGAACAGTTCGTTAGTGGCGGAGAATCTACATAGGACACCTCCCCACTCCTCCATCGTCTATCTACTTTGTTATTCAAATCGCATTTGTTATCTGGACGACGTGGCCAACCAAACGATGCAAGTAACATCTTACACATCCATTAATGGATCGTCCATTCCACGTTCATCCATTACTCACCGATTCTTTACTCTTATTATCAATTCTGCTTCTACCACAAACATTTTCCAGTTACCCCATACCCACTGGATTTAGCCCACTTCTACGTTTCTGCATTTAAATCGATTTTACATTGGTAAACCAGGTGATCCGAGTCGGCTGGCTTAGAATGTTCAGATCGGCCCGAGTTCATATCGATCTGAGTTCGATTGGTAAACGGAGTGTCAGCAAAAGCTTCGGTTTAACGCTTTGTCCTGCAGGATTTTACCCGAAAGAGTATTCACGTGAAATTTAAAAAATATATAAGACACTACTGAGCCTAAATTTTCTCAACAATGACAATTTTCAGCATCTTAAGATATCAGTACATCGAAGCTTAGGCTCCCATTTAAATAAAGTGGGAAGGAGTACATTTAAATACGCCGTCATTTTTTCTTCCTCAGAAATGCATAATTTATTGATAAGTTCCAAGTGCTACCAAAGACCTGACTTAGAGCATTTATATACCTTTAAATCATCCCACATTATCCTCCTACCCATACATCGGCCCTATACCTTGGACAAATACCTACCTTAAATCTTTTCTCATATCTGGTTCAAATCTCTGCAATTCCCTGCCATTATCTATAAAAAAATCTTCCTCTCTATCTGGTTTCAAGGAAAAACTATTTAATTATTACTATAATGAGCATATATGTCTACAACTTAAAAATGTATCCTACTATAGAATTTTATGTTTTACATAATGATCTGAGAAACTATTGTTCGCTTATTATCTCTTTCTGATTGATATTATATTTGCCATTTTGTACTTAGTGTTAATTATCTGTAGCAATGAAATTTTTGTTTTTCGTCACTAGTGAGATATATATATATAGGTATATTTTTATATAGTATAGCCAGGTATATTTTTTTGATCTTTTTTTGTTAAAAGCAGAATTTGGTATGTATTTTCTTTTTTGCTCTTATGGGGAAACCCAGAGCATAATAAAAACTTACTCTATTCTACCTTTTGAAAGCATTCGGCCGAGGAACACTTATCACCCACTTCCTTTAAGAATAAACTTTGAAGAACTAGATAGCTTTTCTGCGTTTTCACTTAGTTTTAATTTATAAAAATTCTTTCGTTTCACATTATTATCATTTAAGTAATAATTATGGAGCAGTTAAAGCTATTGAGGTGATCTTTTGAAATCACTAAAGGCCGCATTAGACGGTAAAATTTTATTGCATAAACGACTGTGCCACACACTGTGCCAGAAATGTATGGAATTAGAGCAGGTTCTATTTCCCATTCAGTCATCAAACAGTGATACCATTTGCCGCTTTACACGGTACAATTTTCCCCATGAAAGCGTTCATACTTTCGCTTGTACAATAAAATGTACCGTGTAAAGCGGCCCTAATACCCATCATTTCACAAAGAAATCAAGTTATATTTGATACTCCTGAAATTCAATATTGCACTGTTACTTAAACACATGATGCGTTACGTTGTTCAATATTTTTGACGCGGTAAGACAAACTATTTATGTCACACAAATCAACCTTGTGATTGTTAAACTGTTTAAAATATGTCCATACTAGAGGCATTCCTTCAACACCGTTGCTCTAATGACGAATACGTATGAAATACTACGCTCTTATAATATTAGTCAGTGGAATGAGCCGCTGGCTAAAAATTGCGTGAGTTACTCATACCTACAAGCACCAAAACCTTTTATTCCACTGGTGAAGTACTTAAAATTATACAAATCAGACTTCTTAAATAAGTACTTAAATACTTTTTAAGACTTATCTCCCTAAATTACAGATTGCTGCACATTCAAATACGGTTAATAAGCCTTCAAAAATTAACGTCAAACATATTTGACATCCATTCCTAAAACCTCTTTTAAAAAAATAAGTAAATTTTCCCATAAATCAACTTTAATACGCGAGTTTTTTTTCAGTACTACAGTACCATTTTTTTCATTATTAATTCAGGTTTTCGTCGAAAACTTTAAGCGACACCGGACTGCTTAGCTCTTAAAACGCTTTTAAAAGCTTTCCGAGTTTCACGTAGCGGGAGAAATTTCACTAGACTTGAGGATTATCTTTTCCACTTACGCGGGTACCTGAGGAAAAATGATGATGGCGGCCAAAAGCCAGTAAGTGGTATGGATTTTTTAAATAGTTCCAGCCCAATTTTGGGCCGTTGAGATTTTTCACAGTCTATACTTTTACCAATTATTTACAAACGTAAACACAGACTAGGAATGTACAAGTTCCCCTGAGAATCCAATATAAAATTGTTCATCACATGCTCTTTAATTGTGACAACTAATACTCTCATCAGTCGCCATTGATACAAGTGCTGGATTTCAGTATTTTCCAAATTCACTCGTGTATCAGGTAATCGCTGAGTTCCTTCGCAATTTCTCATTTTAACATCCTCAAAAAATTGATTAGTTTTTCGCCACCCTTGGCAATTTTTGCAATCGTCATTTAATCTATTTCACTTTTTAGAATGCCTGATGCCTAGAAATACGTCCAGTGACTATGCTTCTTCCGCCTAGCCGAAATTTATTAAAAATATGAATTAACCTACACACCTTTTAAAACCATCGTCTGGAAAATATATAACTATTCGTTACTAGCATAGGAAAGGCTTAGGAGAAACTCAACCGTGGAGAAACAGACTTGAGAATCCAAAAATAACATATAATACTGGTGATATGACACCTAATTTGTATGTACTTGCTATTTGATATGATATAAAGGAATAACAACATTTCTGATTTACCATTAACACTGGGAGTATATTTACCAGGAATACACCAGGGTTTACACACTGATGTAGAACAAAAACATGGCAAAGGACATATCAAGCGAAAATAGATATCGTCATTAAAAAATAATACATGATGCATCTCTATTAACCAGTAAAATTTGCTTTCAATTATAAATTCTGTTTCCTCGGAATAAACTATGCCCAGAATATTTTTTTTACAGGCATAGGCATAGCTTCATAGTTATTAATACGTAACTGATACACATGTATTGTTTCACTGCTGTAAAGGAAAAAAATCCTACACAGCTATCAACAAAAAAATTCGTTAAAGGAGGAATATTAGCCTTTTTGAGACCCCTTAGCCCTTTTAACCCCTTACGAAAGAAACGCGCACTATTCGATGCCCTCGCTATAATCCACATTGCCTTCGCACCGGAAATCAGCCGATAGATAGTGCATTTCATGAAGAATCTATAGTGCCAAGGACTTCGCACGACCTCTGCAATGGATCCATTCCGACCGTCACAAATAAGGCATGGATAAAATATATTTCAAGCCCAAAATATAACTTTTATGTTTACAACAAAATATATCAAATAGAACACTATTCACAAAAGTGAAATTAATCTCACCCCATCTGCAACTTTTAATGTAAAATATTCAAGTTCAGTCCCAAACATCACTTAATGCGTATCTTCACTAATTTAGTTTGCTTATTATAACAGCTGCAACGCTGAGTAGGAGGTTCAATTAAGCCAATCACCGGAATCTTAAAGCATTTACAAAAATCAACCCCTTACCGAGGGAGAAAAATTAATAAATTAGGATATAATTAATAAGCCATCACGGCTACTACATGAGACATAATTACAGATCAATCCATGATTAATGAACACCAAATTCTTCATTTTCCATTCCATTGATAATTCTGGGTAATTAAGATCCTCGGATTCCATCACTACTGCTTGCATATTAAACGTAATATTTTAACGGAAACAACAGATACGTCCCGAATTTTTAATCATGAACCGTCACAGGCAATCAAATGGTAAAACGAAAAAAAAAGAACTAAGGACAAGAATTTCAACATAGAAGAGAAAACCACACATCATATCATGACTAATGCTCATTTCGGTAAACGTTCGCGAAACAGGTCTATCGATTTTCCCACATAACCAGCTTCCCAGACGTTCTTCAGATTTCTTTTATACCTCGTTTTAAACCTTATTTATTGACGCCATATTACCGAGTTTCAATATTGCCACCATATTGCCGTAATTACATTAAAATAATAACAACCAGTAGGGTGGGTAACGGGGGGCGAAAGGGTATATCCTTAGATAAAATTTCACATTGCCCGCGCAATAACAACCTCGGGAAAATGAAAAAGAATATCCCGTGTGAAATTCACACTACCACTGCGCAATTTGGTGCACTTTTCCATAAACTACCTAAAAATGCAAGACAGCCTCCTCCGAAAAACGTTCCCGGAAAATAATTCCGTCTTATATCCCTCATTTTTAAGTCTGGTTAGAATTTTGTTTAAGAAATATAATTGCATTGTGTGCACATTACTTCCTCCAATTTTAGATGAAAAACAGCTGAGCCGTGGCAGCCTCATCAAAAGGGGGCGCAGCTTGTCAGCATCCGCTTCCTCGTACTTGAGGGCGTGCCTTGGGTAGCCGGGGCTGGAGGTCTCAAGTGGACCGGCCCGGCATTAGACCAGACGTCTGCCGACTTCAGACTAAACCCCCCCTACCCCCGCTCCCTGGAACCAGACCGGGGTATATAAGTCCCGCGGGACGGCTTCCATCCTTTGCTTCGGGCGTAGTGCTGTCCAGCTGCTGCCGCCGTCTTCCTGGTGTCCAGCCCGTCGTCCTCGCGCTCTGTTTTATCCCCTTTTTTTTCCTTCCCAGCTACCGGCCTACCAGTCATGCACCACCACCACGCCTATGGTTGTATTTGTAATGTTTATTTAATTAAATCTTCCGTCGACTTGACGGATATTCTGTCCACGCATTTGGATTTTTATTTAAGTGAGCCCCCTGCCCGGGCGGGTGCATCTCACAGCGAAGTTTAGGGGTGGATAAAATGCTTATCGATGGACCTGTTTTACGAACATTTTCCCTCATTTCTTCTATTACACATCCTGGCATACTCAGTATTCGCTTCCATGCGATAATGCACAAAAATATTCTCGTTCAGACGTTATTATACGGGAGCGGAAACTATGTACGTCGGGAAATGGTATAGTTCTGTAGAAAAGTAAATGCTATAGTTCTCATAACTCCTTGGTTCTTATATCCTTCAAAGAACCCTCATTATATGTTACTTCACTCATTCTGGCGGTGCTCTCATTTCGCAATACAGTTTTGGCACGATTCTCTGGCTATCTCCGACATTTTCCGCGCCGAATTCTATTTAAATGCGTCAGTAGTGTCAAAGCGACGTCCATGAAGCACTGATTTTAATTAGTGAAATATAAAGAAGTCGCACGGGGATGGGTCAGGTGAGTACGGAGGCTGAAGGAGGACAGTCATTTGATGTATTGTACAAAACTTAGGTATGGGCAAGGCTGAGTGGCGGGTGCGTTGTCGTGGTGGAGGAAGGTCGGTATATTCAGTGGTCATCACACGAGGTGCAAACTTTGCTGCTACCCGATGCATGTTCAATTTTCCAGTCATAATGTATGGATGTGACCCAATTGAGATTTCAAACTACAGTACGTCCTCGGTATGCGTCGTTTCGCTTTACGTCTGATTCGATGTTACGTCCATGCTGACAAGGGTCGTCGGAAAATTTTTCCCTGTTTAATGCTAATAAAATAGAGCGTATATGCATATGCTTGCGTTTATTGATAACTGAGACGTATCCATCCTATCTGAAATAGCTATTTTTTCCGGGATAAAGGCAAAAAACTAATTTTGAAATTTACGTATTGATTTTTCGCGGGATTAACGTGGTCACGAATATCTGGATCCGTTTTAGGTTGTTTCGACTTACGTCGCTCTCCTTCAACATGCATATCTGACGTAAATCGAGGGCTTACAGTATATGTATATATTTTTGTACTTACTTTAAAAAAAAGGAAACATTAGCGCTCGTCGCTACGATATCCCTCCCGTAACACAATCTCATAACAGCAATCGCCTCATTCTTGAGACTCTCAGTAAGTTGCAAATGGAGACTTCAGTTAAAGTTTTTCACGTCAACTTTGTTTAACTACAAGCTCTAAGGTGTAAGCAAAACGAACACAGCCCGTAGGCTATCTCGTTCCCCCTGTAGCGCGCCAGTTTTGGGGACAAGGGACACATCCAATCAATGAAAGGGCCTTCAATAAGGGCCATATTCAAATGTTGGAGAATGCCGACATGTTTTTATTGTGCTATTCGTAGTAGGTAGAAAATAATATGGGACATCTCATTTGGTTTAAGGTGCTAGTAATAGCAAAGTTAAATAAACACACGTTCACACACAGTCCGGGTCTACTTAAAGAAATTGTCTCATTAACCATGTCTTTTCGAAACAGTCATCATGTCTCGCTACCACTATTCTCCGTGAATGAATTGCGTCGTCCAATCAATCGATTGTTTACAGCCAACAATTTCTGAATATTTTTTAACAATTTCCACCAGCCGTCTTCCTCTCATCGTCCTCTAACGAACTGATTCCCGGGCTTCCAAGAACCAAGAATCCTCAGAGCGTTTCACCACGTGGCCCTGGCGGCGGATAAAAGGCAGGAGCAGAGGTAGGAAGGAAAACTTTTCCAGGAAAAGGCAGAAGGTCACAGGGTACGAGATGAAGGCCAAAGATCAAGAAGAGGATTACCAGAGATGAAAGGCACGCGGTGTTCACGAGAAGTTCACGAGAAACGCCCGGAAGAAATACAAACTGGCTACAGAAAGCTTCCAAAAAATGTAGCTCTTTCTCACGTGATTCAAAACAAATACTAAACAGGGCATTCTCCTTATTTGGTTAAAAAATCTCGACGCCACTGATGAAAATAGTCACATATGAGACACCCAAATTCAGGTACGAATTATGCAAATTTTTCCACGATTATTTTTAATGACCATAATTTTCCCGTCATTGTCGACTGTAGCGCCATTTGTAAGAAACAATAGCATTTTGACTTCAATTATGGCAGTAATTCGATAATAACTTAGAGAAATAGAATGTATGATTCCTAATTTTATCACAAAATATTGCAGGACTTTTCGTTACGTATACATAGTAATGATCAAAACCTTATACAGGCTTTCTCGTTCAACTGGACGTTTTTCTGCCGTAATCTGAGCAATTTCCATAAAAGCCCATGTTAAAATCTCCACTTTCAAGGCTAAATTACAGTGAAACTAGCAGGAAAACCCTATTTTACTTTCATCTACGTTTGTAAAACGCACCTCAACGATGCTCTATTCAAGTTCTCAGAATTTCGGAGATAAGTGACCTTTAGGCCGGAGCCATTTAAAACATACTTCATTAAACTCAATCTCGTAAGCTGCGCTATCGTTCAAGGATCCTTAGTGGCAAGGATAGGATTTGGAAACCAATGATTTCCGTTAACAATGAGCGTTCTGAAAAAGACGACATTACAAGCATAAAATAGAGCTTATCTTCTTTTCTCGACCACTCCATTAAATGGGAAAGCAAGTGTTAATTTTAGAAAAGCAAAAGTTATTGAAACAGTGCCTAACCTTAAGAAAATACCCTTAAGAAAAATGGTAAACATAGCTAAAAATCAAAATTCTGCACACAAAAGAAGTGACTAATCGAATCTAAGTACCATTAACAGTGGTTTAATGATGTAAAATTGACCTCGGTAATGAAAATCATTTTGAGAAAAAAATATTTTTCCCCTTTTCTGTTTTGTAACTCGAATTTTTATTATGAGTGTTTACATTCATCAAAAAATATAACAACATCTATAAATCACTATTACCATATTTTTTACACTAGCAATAACCCTCACAATTTACGGCTGAAAAATTGCGTATATCTCATCTGGACAGATTGAGAGACATAATAATCTCACAATTTATCCTTGCCACCTCTCAATTCATCAATCTAATTCTCGCCATTCTCCATGGCTGGCGACTTATGGCGCTCCCATAATACACATCTATGCGGCACACAGTGAGTCCAACCACCTAGAGGGCTGCCAAAACGAACAGGGATGAAGGCTACTTCCCACGTTGAGTGATGACTGTCATAATACTGCGTTTCTACATTTTAAAACATCCTTCGCCCATCCTTACATTTAACACCACTCATTCCAAGTTCAATTGGCGAAAAAAGGTAATTGAAAGGAAGAATTTTGTCGTATGTACATATCAAACACAGGACAGGTTTCCACATAAATTAGCCGGAACACTAATTAAATTCCTTATAAGTCTTTGCGGAGGTAGCAACTCGACAACGCATCACCGAAAGCCCATTTCCCGATATCTATATCTTACGGTAAAACCTGACCCAGATATTGAGAATATATAGTCGCACAGTGGATTTACATGAGTTAGTACGCGAAAAAACATGTCTTTAAAGCCGGAAAATACGGTACATCTCTGATTCTCCAGTTTTAGGTTACCATAGTAATGACATGACCTTCATCCGTAACTCTTCTAAATTAAACTTAAACTAAGAATAAAAACCTGGGGCTATAAATTCAAATTTCGTTTCCAAGAAAATTACAGCTTCCTCATCAAGAATTACTTAGAGGAAAGAACTTGCGCAAAATATCCGCAGGCCTTATTTTTTGTCGAGCCTCTACAGCACAAGAGAGCACTCTATGCCTCCTCCACGAATGCAAGACAAAGAAGATGCAAAGACGGCTATAATATTCCCGGATCCAATTATCATCAGAATATAAACTCGCGGAGGATTTAGGGGAGCCAATTATGGAGCAGACATAACTTCCGCTTACCATTAATGAGGAGCGTGGTGCATAAGGAAAGCAGGGTTTTCCCATTTAGGCGAACTAATAAATCCACGTAAATCGATAGTTTTACACGTAATGCAATTAGATTATACATCGTTCAATACGGCCGATCGCATGCATTAATTAAGAGTGATATATTGCAGAATAGGCAGGTTTAAATTTTCATTTTCTAGGGGTAACAATACCTTCAAACGCCTTTCGTTTTCATGGTAAAAACATTTTCCATCCATGTAAGTATTCTAGTAGCTGATTGGTAGTTTTTGGACAGTATTTATCCGAACCCGTTTTCACTATTAGAGATGACCCGCCATTTTTTCTCTCTTGAATTCCTCATATCGTCTCAATCGTCTAATTTCGTCCAAAATTCCTATCTCCTTCCTTTCTCTATTGCACTTACCCAGCGTTCTCCCCTCTATTACCCTCTTCAGGATTCTCTCTCCTTTCAATACGTCCTCCATCAATCTCGTCTGCCTCCTCCGAAACCTCCGCCACTATCTTCCTCTCCTCACCAACCATATCCAATACCTCATCGTTCGTCTTTCTCGCCACCCAGCTCAACCTCTCCATCCTTCTCCTAACCTACACCTTAAACACCTCAAACCAACTTAGATCCTCCTCTCGCAAAGACCAAGTTTCTGACCGATACAGCGCCACGCTCCTTATTAGGATTTTTATCAAGAGTGATGTAAAAAAAATACAGCGCTCTTTTAATACTCTTTCCTATTGTTTACATTTTCAATATCTTCCTGGAATACTTGCGAATTAATTTTATGCGTCAATCGGAGAAGCAGAATCGGAGAGAACAGTAATTGGATGATGAGATCACCCATTAAAGTTGACGATAACTCCTTAAGTCGAAGGGTTTGGTGGCGTCCCACCACGCACCACAGCAAGGAGTGGATGGAGATGTAGACTTTTGAGGAGGAAGTGAATGTTTCGGGCTTGGCCAGTATAAGGTCGGTGGTGCAGTGGTACTGAGAGGCGGCGTTGAACTGCAAGGGACCATAGTTAAGAAACGCAGAGGTACTCGGAAACCAGTAAAATTTCGGCCATGGAGGACTCTACTATAAAATTTCACGCATCGCTTAGTGAATGTGGAAGATATCTATTTTAATAATAAAATCTGTAACTTTTCAAACCTCATTTTAAACTGTCAAAAAATAGAAATAATAGATGAAACCGGTCGCACTTTTATAAATTAAGCGTGGAAAAGTGTAGGGTAAGTGGATCTTTTTCATATTGGGCGCTCATTCACTATTCAGTTACCATAATCGCCACTGCGTGGCGCTGCGCTCTACTTGCCGTGATTGAGCAAAATGTAGCACGAAACGACTCGGATCATTTCCCCTCGCATTGCCAATGCATATATGTATCTGAATCTACTTGCATCGTAAAATATATGATCACTAACTTATATGTCCTTCATTCTTGATCCACGTAATCCTCTACAAAGAGTACAGAACTCTATAATTAAACTGGACACAACTGTTATCTTTTACGTACAGCCAAAGTGTTTTTCCCGACAAAAAACAAGTGTATTTACCTTCGATGAACTTCGGTCCCTTGGGGTACAGGTCAACGATAACTAATAGATATTGTATTTCAATACTTGTACTCAAATTCCGCAAAGATCCTTTCAGGGGTAGAAAACATAAGCATTGAGTAAAGAACGACTGTATGACATAACATTTCTCGATTTCAAAAATAAGAGCCAATCCAGTACACAGTGGCTAACCATCATGACTAAAATAACAATTAGCAGCCGTAAGGAATGTGAAGTCCCCTTAACGTTCGTTACTTGATTTAAAACACAATTGAAAACAAAATTTAAAACACAAAAATCAAAAAAATGCAAAGGAACGCTTCCTTAAAAACTGCTTCGAGCGTACATATACTGTCTCACAGCTTTTAGAGGGATTAAAATGGGAGCCCCTAGAGACTCGGAGGCTACACGCTGGGCTTAGGTTGCTTGAGATATTCAGTACTGATATTTTTCAGAGCGACATAGAGAATATTATCATGACTCCCTACTACATCTCTAGGTCTGACAGATGCGATAAAATAAGAGAGATACACTGCCGGACATATAGATACAAAAACTCGTTCTTTCAGCGCACAATAAACGATCACAATAAAAACTGAGCTCCACTAAATACACTCCTATAATACATGTCACCACATCACCTCCCAAAAACTTACATCTTTACACGGCAGGTGTCCCAACACCCCCGCCACACGCCCATACGGCGGCTCACAGGGTATTATGTAGATGAATCCTTACAGAGGGTTGGTATTCTAATGATCAATTTAACCCCTTGCCGGCGTTTCCCAATGTTATTTCTGCATCATTAAGACTCGAGATTAAGCCATTTGCAGAAGTGCATGGATAGAGCAGGCTGAGTACAACGTATTTATAATTATTTCCAGTTTTTTAGCATATACATTGTACTCAGCTATTCCCTTGAACCCTAATCATGGTTGAGAGTATGTTTAACGCTTAATATTAGTTTCATCCATTGAGGTAGATGGAGAGGGCGCTTGCTAAGGTGGCCTATTCTACATCCACATCTACATACTACCCTGCGAAAAGCTATAACGAGGACGTCGCCTGTCAGCAACCTATGTTAACCCCAATTTACCTTTATCACTAACGGGCTGACGCACTTATTTAGCATTTTTACGATATTTTCCATCGTTGACTTACTGGAAAATAACTTGCACTAACTCTTATTATATGTATTCTTATCACAAACACGGTTAATTAATTTAAATAAAATTTCTTACCTAGGCGGGTCGATATATCGGATTATGCGCAAATATTGTACAGCTTTAGTACAACAATATAACTGAAATTATTTTTTAGACGATGGAAAAGTCTTTTATAATTAATACCTTATTCAATTTACACACAATAAAAAATTGCATATGGATATCTTAAACAAAAACTTCAAAATTATTTTCCCTGAGATTATACATTTAATTATTAAAAAAATAAAAAAACTTTTTTGAGCATGCTTTTCAAAAATAAATAAAATGTTACTGAAAATCTAAAAGGAAAGTAATATCTTAAGAATCGTACTAAAAAGGAAAAAATAATATTTGCTCAAGTGAATGAAGGTTTACCCTAGTACTGGAAATAATTAAAATCAATTCAAGGAAATTATCCACAAAATAGATTACCTACAAACATGTTTTTCGTAGAAATTTTGCATAAATAGACAGCTTCAAATAAGTTACATTGTTAACAAACATAATTTTTTTTCTATTTATGTTTGTAGTTAATCTATTGTGTGGCTAATTTCCTTGAATTGATTTTTATTATTTCCAGTAGCAGGGTAAACTTTCATTCACTTGAGCAAATATTATTTTTTCCTTTTTAGTACGATTCTAAGATATTACTTTTCTTTTAGATTTTTAGTAACATTTTATTTCTTTTGGAAAAGCATGCTTAAAAAGTTTTTTTCTTTTTATTTTTTACTTTTTAGTCCTAATTAATAAAATGTGTATAAAAACAACACTAATTCATTGATAAAGTAAAATTTGCACTTTACATAATTGAAATGTTTTAGATACACATTTTATTAATTTGGATTTAAAAAAGAATAGGGAAAATACATGGTAAAATCAAGTAGAATCCACTGGTATAAGCAGTCAATTGAAACTGAAAGTGAAGAATGCTTATCAAGCATGTTGAGAGAGTTGGAGGCAGTCAGTAATAGATACATCAACGGAGCAAACGGAGCAACGAAGCAAACGGAATAAAGCAACGGAGCAACAATATAAACATCAACGGAGAAAGGAGAGAGAGAAACGGAGAAATTACAAATATCCTAGACAAAAGCAGAATGGGAACTGATGCCGAAGTCATGCTAAATGGTCAAAGACTCGATACAGTACAGGAGTTCCAGTACCTTGGAAGCAAAGTCACATCAGACGGAATTAGTGCCTGAGATCTCGTCAGCTGGATTAATCAGGCCAAGGTAGCTTTTAATAAAAATAAAAGGCTCTTAACTTCCAACAACATTAATTTGCATTTAAGAAAACTCCTACTCGAGACATCTGTGTGGAGTGTTTTGCATTATGGTAGTGAGACATTGGTACTTAGTGTGAATGGAAGAAAGAGAATAAGAGGCCTATGAGATGTGGTTCTACCGGAGAATCCTCAAAGTTATCTTGCATGGAGAGAGTGACTAATGAAGCCGTACTACAGAGAGCCAATGAGGAGCCATTTCCGTGGAATACAATTAGAAAGAGACGAAAAACCTTGATAGGCCAGACTATACGACATGAGGGAGTATTTGGAATCATTATAGGGGGCTCAGTTCAGGGTAGAAATGCGAGAGACAGACCCAGAAAGGAATACTCTGAACGGATTGTAAAGGATATGGGCTACCATTCCTACTTGGAGTTGAAGAGGCTGGCTCAAGATCAAGCGGAATGGAGACGGAAAACGTCTGCTGCAAACCAATCTACGGATTGTTGACCAGAGAAGATGAAGTAGTAGTCAATATTTATTTCTGGAGTCAAATGCCTTGAATTTCGAACAGAAGTTGATATTCTCGCTATACATCCCCTTATTAGTCCATTCCGTCGTGCTATTCAAAGGAAATCAAGGGAAAAGCGGAGATTACCAATATGGTTATTTCGGTTGTCTGGCTCTAGTTTGATAACGTAATGGCCCCAAATTAACCTTAAAGGTTACATCAATAGAATTTACAAATAAAGCTGATCACTTTTGGGTGACTCCGCCAAGTTATAACCTGGGTTAATTTCGGCATACTCAATATTAAATGAATGCGCATACTAGTTCTCAGCATTTGTTCGACAAGTGGAAAAGACCGGTCTTTTACGCCCTCGTCCTCTCCTACAGGGGAATCTCATTTCCAGGGGCATCCATTCCACGGATAGCCAGGGGTAAAATGTCATCAGATATAAATCACGATACTTTCTTTTCCTCAGCGAGATTTAATGAAATGGGGATTAATGGAGTTTGATAAGTGGGCAGTTTACGCCTCGGGGATCGTAGAAATTGGGAGACGATATTAAAGAGCTAAGGAGGAAATGAGGAGGAATGAAAAAGAGCAGTCGGCAGGGAGACGAAATGATTGACAACGACAAAATTTCTCGAGAACTCAGGATAGAAAATTTGGATCCTTAAGAAGGACTTATAGAGCAAACGCGTAACTTACGCACGTAAGGCTCTTATCTACACTGGGGGTGGAGTAAACATAACTTCTTTAGATAAATTCGGATATCTTAGAATTACCTTAACTTCGGACGAATTGTGGGGAACACACATACAAAACATATGCGGCACAGCATTAAAGAAACTAGGATTTATCAAGCGTATAATAGAAGGTCCTCCGATAAAAAAGGAAAAGAGAGATGCTACTTCGCTCTGATTAGGCCAAACCTCGAATGTGCCGTGAGCATTTGGGACCCTGGTGATAAAGATAAGAAAAATACAAAGGAAATCTGCGCGATTCGTTTAAAACTACTAGCGAACATAAAGTGTTACATAGCTTTTTGAGGGATTAAGTTAGGAGCCGACAGAGACACAGAGGCTGCACGCAAGGCATAGTTTGTTTGAGAAATTCAAAACTGGTGTGTTTCAGTGCGACATAAAGAATATCATTTTAACGCTACACTATATTTCTAATAAATAAGAGATAGGCATTTGCGAACAGAAAGGTAAAAAAATTCGCTCAATCCATGCACAATTAAAGAACAATAAAAACTGATCTTCACAGAAAACACTCCTGTAATACAGTTCGCCATTTCACCTTCAAAAGCCTTATCCAAAACACACTTACGCGACAAGTATTCTAACAACCCGGCCAGACGTCCACACGACCGCTCGCAGGGTAGAAGGTAGATGAATAAGTTCTACCGCAACTGGATGAGTCAAAATAAATACTAATTTAAAACTATTTCCTAATGACTTTTAAAATCCTGCTTTCGCTCATAGAATGCGCTATGTATTGCAAACCATAATCAAGGCACCTAAAATGGCTTTATACATTTCAACGAATATATTTTTAATTAATACTTTTTCTTAGTCTCATAAACCGACCGCAGGGAAATTTGCATGAAATTACCACATTTTGACGTCAATTTTTACAGTAACTAGCTTATATATCAAAAAGAAGGACGGTAAGTGCATCAATGTTATTTTCATCGATATTCCGGGACTTTTTGCTTCCAAGGAAAGGTTTTTCATGAAAATAGCACTTATATTTAATGAAAAAACACTAGTTTTCCACGTTTTTTCCTCGTTTTAATAGTACCAATAGCTACAAATAAATCAATTTCACTACACACTATCTACGCAAGTTCATCAAATTTCTTTGTCTCTAAAACCCCACGTAGTTAAAAAAAAATGTGACCGATTCTGAGGGGAGATCTTTCCGGCCTAGGCGCTTCCTTCAAAGCGGTCTTAATGGCCCCGGAATCTCTTTGACAGGATTAAGAGAGCACGTGTCAAGTCTCAAGATCGTGTTAGCTGAAGGCTTGAAAAGGGTCAAGAAAGCATACGAAGACATCATCCCTCCCTCTAAGTCTCAGATCGGATCTCATTTCCTTTTCGATCGGCACGAAATTCCGATTCAAATAAGTCGAGAAGAAAGGGAGATTTCAGTAAGGTGATGAAAATTCAGGATGTGAAAGGAGAAAGCGAAGTGGTGGTGGGTCCAGCGGATTTGGATGCAGACTAAAGGACTCTGGAGGTCAATATTTGGAAGCTGCTTCTTTAAATACGTTCAGCTTGAACTGTGATGTGACCATTGTCTGCGAGTCAGGTCTATCACTTTTTTCAAATTTACGCCTGGTGACATCCTACTCAGTTATATCTACATCCCACTCAGCGAACCGCCGCATGGACGTGTGGCAGGAAGTGTTAGGACACCAGCCGTGTAAAGATGTAAGGGATGAGGTTTTGGGAGGTAATATGGTGACATACATCATAGGAGTGTACTTAGTGGAGCTCACTTTTTATTGTGGTTGCTTACTGTGCGCGGAAAGAATGAGTTTTTGTATTTCTCTGTTCGGCAGTGTATCTCTCTTATTTTATCGCATCTGTCACCTAGAGATGTGATGAGGAGCCATGATAATATTCTCTGTGCTGCTCTGAAAAACATCAGTTCTGAATTTCTCAAGCAACCTATGCCTAGTGTGTAGCCTCCGAGCCTCTAAGGCCTCCCACCTTAATCCCTCTGAAAGTTGTGAGACACTGTATGTTCGCTCGCAGCAGTTTTAACGAAGCGTGCTGCTTATCTTTGTATTTCATTAATCTTTTTGGTCAAATGGAAATCGAAACTTAAATGAAGGAAATCAAATTAAACTTGGTTCAACTTTGTGGAGTTCAATGTTGTCAGTAAAAATAACTTTTACACTCCAAAGGTCAGTTCACAGGTCAATAATTTATCGCACAATCCGGATTTCGATGCCTGGCATCATCGTCAGGTGCTTAAGGTGTGAGCACCTGAAGATGATTCCAGGAATAGAAATACGGATTGTGTAATAAATTATTGACCTGTGAACTGACCTTTGGAGTGTAAAAGTTATTTTTACTAATCAGACTGGCGCCTTTTTTTTCTAAACAATATCTCAAAACAATTCCTCACATAAAAATCGATATATTCGGTCCTATATGACCTTAAGAAGGATCAGTGAAATCCTTGGCATTGTAGTTGGATTAAATTTATTTCGCGGCGTTCAACAGCTTTTACTTCTACAGATTAATAGTTGTATGGGCACTTGCAAAATTATCATGGGCTGAATTAAATGGTTATTTAATAATGAGGTTTAAGTGATATTCTCAATAATGGCAATGGAAGTATTGAACAAAAAGGTTGGGAACCACTAATGAAAGGCAAATCAGACATTTCACACACATTCGGATTTCCAAGTGAAAATCAAAAATCTGAATGTCGTCGCCATGTCCTATAAAAAACAGATCTACCTCTATTTCTGAGAGCCAAACTTTGAACTACAACGAGAATTCTACTTACTACACGTGGCTGTAGAATTTCGGAGGACTTCCATCAAGAAATTGCCAAACCTGCACGGCCTGCACTCCCTAGTCTTGGATCCAATTAATTCTCCCGCCCCAGTGATTGGAAAGGTCCCGATTAATCGATAAATTACATTAACTCACCGGAGGGCGGACTCAAGTATTTGATTTCCATTAAATCTGGAGATTACGCATCGCTGATATCTCTTTGGCAGTAATCTAGCAGGGAGGGAAGACAATTTAAGTCTGTTGGATTAGTTAGTTAGTCAATCTTAATAAGGGGTCGCAGTAACTTATGAGTGCGGTGGAGTCACAGCGTATGATACAAAGGATCAAGATGGATAATGTGAGGACAACAATAAAGAGATTTTTAAGCAGAAGAAATGCGAGGCTGATCGTAGTGGCGAACGAGAATAGCATGGATATAAACTGAAAATTTCGACCTCCAGGTAAATTCTAAATCTACATCTACATACTACCCTGCGAGCCGCCGCATGGGCGTGTGGCGGGGGTGTTCGGACACCAGCCGATTAAAGATGTAGGGGAAAAGGTATTGGGAGGTGAAATGGTGACATTTATTATGGCAGTGTATTTAGTGGAGCTCAGTTTTTATTATGGTCGTTTATTGTGCGCGGAAAGAACGAATTTTTGTACCTATCTGTTCGGCAATGTATTTCTCTTATTTTATCGCTTCTGTCAGACCTAGAGATGTAGTGGGGCGTCATGGTAATATTTTCTGTGTCGCTCTGAGACACACCAGTTCTGAATTTCTCAAGCAACCCAAGCCTAGTGTCCAGCCTATGAGTCTCTAAGGGCTCCCACCTTAATCCCTCTAAAAGTTGTGATACATTTAATATTCGCTCGAGGCAGTTTTTAACGAACGTACAGCAATTCATGGCATTTATTAATTTTTTATAATAATAATAATTATATTTTGATGAAATAACTTACGTTACATTAGGATTTCAGGAGGGTAGTTAGCGTATGAAATGAAGAGAAAGTAAAAAGCACATTCAAAAGTTGAATTAACCCGTTACATGAACCAGCTTCTGAGATGTCGATTTTTGTTATCCCGCCCGGTGAGAAAAATAGCTCCTGACCGGGCGCAGAAAACTAAGTCAAAGAATACGCGCTGACGATTACAAACCCTAAAACGTTTCATTTCCAATAATATAATTAAGTTTTCAATGCCCGCAAAATTGAACCAGAGTAGAAGTCAGCGAGTATTGCGTATTTTCTATAAGAGGCCGTAGGGAATGGGTTGGCGTGGTGCCTGGAGTCCTGGATTGCCATACGGATGGCTCCTAGCAGAGGTGTAGGTTCTAACCCCGACGGAGGTGGAAGTTTTTCAGAGGAAACCCGATTCCCCATCCTATAGACGGAGAAGTACTTGAGGTTCCCTCCACAATTTCCGTCTGTGGGATGAGACTTTAAACCGTGGTCACCTAACACATTTCGTTAAAGGCAGGCTAATGCCAGGTTAGTCTACCCTTCCTATATTGCCCAAAGATCCTCTTACTAACCTGACCTCATTGGCGCAAATGACCTCAATTATCGGTTGCCTGCCCAAAAAGCCAACGAAAAACCCAGTGTGTCCTCGTGATAGTCATAACGAACCTAACTTCGCGTGATTTAGAGAGTTTGAATTACTACAGACAGTTAAATTGTCGACTTTAAGAAAAGGTGAACCATCGCGTAATGTTGGGATGGAATAAATACGTGTAGCGTTCAAGTTTTACGGTCTTAATATCCCTCCATTGTGTTATGAGAACGCATACTTGGAGAAAAAACAAATACACTTAGTTAATATCATTTTTTTATTCCATGCAACCGGTTTAGTCGAGTAGTTAATGACATCATGATGTGGTTATCAAGGAACATCCTCACTCTTTCGACTGCACCACGAAATCGGTCGTATGAAATAATAATTTTGTGATATTAACTACGTGAATTAGGTTTTTTTGTAGTATCACAATGTACAACCAGATAATACGGATGTGAGTTTTTTCGGACTTCTGAGTGGGCTAGATTCTTCATCTCTACAGACATATCAATGGAGGAGTATTCCATAAAATCGTCCGAATCGTGGAGAATCCAACCCAGTTGGAAGTCCAAGAAGAGTCCAGTTGTAACGTAAACATTTTTGACATCAATTATTAGCCAACAACGAATCAAATGGTTTTGAGCATACTTGGAACTGCAGATGTATCTTACCGTAACTGCACCAAAGCTGGATAAAATTCTAACGTAAGAAAAATGTTGTACTATTTATAAAGCGTATTAGGTTTTTCTTCGGTGTCACAATTTCGAGCTTAAAACAATGAACGATCGAGAAAGAAAGGATAAAACAATGGAGTCCTTCTTGGAATTCCAACCGGGCGAGGTTCTTCATCTGTTCCGCAGACATATAGATGGAAAAGTATTCCATCGAAACGTCGGTGGAGACGGGTAACCTAACCCGGTCGGAAGCCCGGGGAGAATTTACAACTATTATTCGCCGAGAAAGTACAAAACCCTGCGGAAACAAATGGTTTTGAGCGTATTTGGAACGTCAGGTATGTTTCAACATTCCATAAAACTTCAAGAGATTCTCACGTCTTTTCTTAATTACATCTGCCATAGGGCTCTATAAACTAAATGTTGAACGACCTGCGCAGGCCGAGGATAAAAAACAGAAGCACGACCAGGATGAGGAGTAGAGTGACGGAAATAATCACGGAAGGAAATTAAGGTGACTATGCGGGTAGAGGTTTTCAAATGTACTCAACGGTATCTGGCGAGATGTTGTGGAACATGATTTCAGTAAATTAAAGGAGTTATAGTAATGTCCACATGGTTTTTATTCTTACCATAGGTACCATCCGGTACATCCCCTTACCATCAGGTACAGTTAGTCTGTGCGTGATGATGACGATATAATCGTCGAAACGCGTTGTACGAATAAAAACCATGTGGATATTACTATAACTCCTTTAATTTACAGAGGTTTTCAAGTTGCCACCAAGGGCGTCGTTAATAGTTGTACTACTGCCATTTCAGCTCTTTTTTGCTCTTTCATTCGAGCTAGCGCGGTTACCGGGCCACATTTAAATACGAGAGAGAAAAACGCCGGGGAAGACCCATCTTATTTGCATGCGAAGGCCACTTTCGCACGCCCTGGATTAATTTAAGTATCTCAACTGGGATTTATACCCACTTAATGAGAAAGGGCGTAGATTTAAAATGCTTCTAGGAGAAGGAAAACAACTTGAGCTCATATAGGACGTTTGTACAACTTCATGAATGCGTTAGTCGCCAAAAATGAATCAAATCCTACCGAAAAAAATTGTTTTCAGCATACTTGGAACTGCAGATGTATCTTACCATAACTGAACCAAAGCTGCATCAAATTCTAGCGTTATTTCTTATTCTCACCACACTCCTTATCTGCAATAACTATTAGAATCCAACGGAAATAATATTATCTTGTTGTTGTTTTCCATTCATGAGGCTTTGAAAAAATCAACTCACCGCCTGTTTTGGCTGCATTAGTTTCCAAATATCTTCTAATTTAAATAACAGGCATTCAGTATCTTGTGATTAAGGGCAACAAATTTGATCAGTTTTACATACAATTAGCAGAAAAAGTGCAGCCACTACCATCATAAATGGTGAAATAGTTTAAATATAGTTGGTTTTCTCTACATGGAGGAGGACATTTTTCGAAAGACACCCAATAGCCCTGTTGGTGGTGTCAGATTTTTACTGACGAAATAATTCCCTCTAATGTCAGCGACAATACGAAAATAAGTAAAACGAAGACTAAAATCCTAGCATGCGAAAGAGAGAAGCTGAATGTAGAAGTTACCCAGAAAGAAGAGAAATTAGTGCAAGTGAATCCCTTCACTTATCTCGGAAGTAGCATCACGTGGGACGGAAGAATTACAACAAAATTACAGCGGAAATTAGCAGAATCTAAGGAGGCGTTAATTGGAAAAAGAAAACTGCTGTGCCAAAGAAGATACGAGGACAAACCAGAAAACAGTAAGTGAAAATATTCGTGCGGAGCATGGCACTCTATGGATCGGAAGCATGGACCATTGGGAATGCTGGCCAAAAAAAGACTAGAAGCCTTCGAAACCTGGTGATGGAGGAGGATACTGACGATAAAATTGAAGGACGAAATAAGAAATGATGAAGTGTACAGAAGAGCAGAAAAGGAAAGGGCCGTATGGAACATAATACAGAAAAGAAGAACCATATGGATTGGACAAACGCTGAGACAAAATGGGTTTGTGAAGAACATAATTGAAGGCTAAACAGAGGGAAAAGTCCCCAAAGGAAGACCCAGGAATAAGTTCATGGACCAAATAAAGAAGAAAATACATAGGAAGAGATACCAGGAGGTAAGGGAACTGGGATAAGATTGGGAAGGGCTGTAGTCAACCAATCTTAGGATTTAACGACCAATGAAATGAAATCTCCAGCGCCAAGGACGGTTCCAATCTTTACAGCATTCATACATAGTCGATAATACAAGTTTTCAGTACAGTAACAACCTATTGCACGTTCCCAACGCTCCTTAGCCTCGTACATGAATTTCAGCACCTACTTGTGTGGAATCCCTGAGGGAGAAGTGCAGTAGAAAGGAACTTCGGAACGCTCAGAAGCGAAATGCCCAAGTATGCCCATCCATTTCTCTTCTCTTCGGCGGACAAAGTATTGAGAGGGAGAAAAAACGGTCCAATAGGACGCTTTGGTGTTTCCAGAATTGGGTTTCTTTCTCGACGTGCTCCGTCTGAGCTGGCGAGAGAAATAAGTAGTGGGCGTTTATTTCGCGAAGAGGCCATTTCTCTTCCAGTGGATCGATATTTCAGGGGATGTCGAACGTTTTTGTAGACTGAAAATGAAAAAAGTAGCCAGGTGGCTGTAGATATGAAGACGCAAGAATAACAAATCTTAGAGCCGAATTACCCCGGAGAGGTTCCAGTATATATAAATCATCTCCATGGGTTTTCAATATAGCTAGTAATATCTGACCTACTCTAGCTCCAATGACTTCTGGTTTCGGCAAAGCATTCATCCACACTCTGATGGGATAGTTCGTGAATTCGTCTGGAATGAGTGAGTAATCAGAAGGGAGAATCAGCATTTAATACAAATGTATCTGTTATATGAAATATCTCTGCGCCAAAGCTGCAATTTCACTGAAGTTAGAAATTTAAAAAAATTAAAAAATATCTTCCTTCGGACTAACATGCAAAATTACTGTTCAAACGAATAGACGGAAATATCATTTACAATTTCTTGGTCAACATTACGTAACTAAAATGACAAAAAATCGGAGGTTCGGTTTCTGTCTCTGCTTTATGTTGACTGAGGTGAAGTTTAAAAAAAAGTCTTCACTATTGCGCATTGAAGCAAAATTTCAAAAAAAGCAGATTTCACAACTTTCCTGGAGAATAGAATGCAGAAAGACTTCTCGGGATTCCATCTGAGTTGGAAGGTTCATGATTAACGTTTCGGCCGCTTACACTGCAGTCGTCTTCAGGGAGATGAGACGAAGAGAAAAAATAAGAGTAAGCGGCCGACACGTAGGTCATGGACCTTCCAACCGGGTTGGAATCCCGGGAAGCAATTTCTGCATTCTACCATCAGTATTTTGAATTTAAAAAATATTCATATTCAAAAGGTTGTAATGGGAAAAAGCATCAGTAGGTAGATGTATCAGATAAACTTTCTTTTAACGAGCTCAAAGACGAGCACTTAACTCAGTGAAAAAGGCATATCTCTCAAGGAAACCTTTTAATAAAAATTATCGCATTCGAGGAGATAAAATACTTCTGATGTTCTTCAATGTTTTGCGGCATAAATTGTATGATTTAATAATTTATTCAATATGAGGAATTCAAGTTGTAGGTAAGGAGGAGAAAGGAGCAAGTACGGCAGAAGGAAAGGAAGACGAACTAAGATGTGTTTATAATGGATGAATGAGTAGCTGGATAAAGTTTAACTTACTGGGGGATGATTCGATTGGCCGGTTTGATGTACTTTTCGACAACTGAGTACTCACCTGAAAAGTAATACGAGAAAGAAATTAGAAAACAAAAACACATACATATAATGCATCTACACATACATATAATGCATCACATACATATAATGCATATGTCCCAAGCACGTCAATGCATCAATTGCATGAACGGGAACGTAAAAATTACTCTACAGAACTATTAATCCACATGAAAAACGTCAATAACCGCAGAAAAAAATTAAAAGAGTAAAATTACGCTCATAAAATACGGAGGAAAAATAAAAAAGCATAAAAAATTACAGAGGGTATCACAATGAGGTTATTACTGCATTATAAGCAATAGAGCAGACAAACTATTATAATTTTAGTACATGGATAGGAGACCAATGTGGAATGAAGAAATAGTCTGGAGCATGGACAGGGATTAAGAGTAACGAAGACAAAAATCGGCTGTAGACGTTGGAGATGTTGTCGAGGGGCTGGGTAGAAAAGAATCAATGAACTGGGAGGAAGACAGAATAAGAACCGCGCGGCAAGGTGGTATTATTAAAAAAAACACCCCGCCAAACACTTCTTCTTAAGCGGCGATGAAACTTCGAGAAGAGATTAAGAGAGGCAGAGTAGGTGATTGGCAGGAGTAAGGAGAAGCGAAGGGATGCTAAAGGCCGTGACAGAGGAGAGAATGTTGGATAATTTTTAACGGGGGAGAAAGAGAATAAGGACAGCATTAATGGATGGGATGAAGATTGGTAGGATGTATGCTGAGATGAAGAGAGAACTTGTGCAGATAAACACAGGTCTAAGCCTTCAATAATCCACATAAATTTAGAATAACTCTACCAGTTAGACCTACCTTAATCGATAGATAACCCTAACAATAAAGATTCCACGTTAACTTTTTCGGCCATTTACGTATAAATAACAGCAAGATTAAACTTTACACCTTCAGACGTCTCTTTATGGAAGTATTTCAACTTCGAATCCAATTTGAAAGCAAGTAATATACTTTTTGCGAAACGCGTTGTACGATTACAATAAATAACTGTAAAAAGTTTAATGCCTATTTTAAATATGGATTCGAACAGCAAGATTCTTGAATCGTGGTTTACAAATATATTCTCAATGCCGACGTTTCGCCAAATTGGCTGGCATTATCATGCCCTAAAGATGCCAAAACAAATGCCAAAAAAAAAAAACAAAAAAAAGATGCAAAAAAAACCTTGTGGTCAATAAATGTATTCCTCAATGCCGACGTTTCAAGACCTTAACGTTAAATAAAGATTACTATCGCATCCACATACATGCCGACGTTTTGCCAAATTTGTTGGTATCTTCAGGACATTGAAATCAGTAATATTTAACGATCCTGCCCTGTAGATGCCAAACATTTGGCGAAACGTCAGCATTGAGAAAGACCACAATTAACTACAATTCAGGCTCTTGATGTGAAATACAGATTCCCACCCCATTCAAATAAATTATGGGATGTTTTCCAATTGATTTAGAGGTTTTTCGCTCATTAGTTCTGAAAATTACACCTACGGCACACGGAAGGAAGTTGTTTTCGAAAAAGACTCTATGCTTCGCAAATTAGAAATGTGAGCGCCGAGTAAGAGCCTTCTGCCTGCACTTACGGACAAGGAGGCAAGGTGCTGGGGGTAAAGATACAAAGAAAGCAGGAAGAGGAGAAGGCAAGGCAGAGATCGAAACGAAAGCGAAGAGAGGACGAGGGACGTCCGTCGGAAGGTTAACGAGGGAAGGTAAAACGACCTTTGATGAAAATCATTAATTTGGGACAAGATTACGAGGAATCTCCCCCCCCCCATTTCCATCCCGCTCCCTCCCTAACCCTTCAACAAAAGGAAGGATGGACCCTGGAAAGGGTAAGAGGGTTCGGGGAAGGGTCTTGGAGGGGGAGTGGGGCGCAGAGGAAGGAAATTAACGCGGACGGTTTGGAAAGAGTGAGTGGTTGATAAGAGCGCAGCTTGATGGTAAATTAAATTCGTGCGATTGGCGAGTAGGGCCAGGTAGCCTGCTAGTAAGAAAAAAAACGAATGCTCAACTTTTCCAAGTCCGTCACGCTGATTACGTTCCCTCTCCTCAACTCTTCCTCCTATTAGATTCCTAAAATGAATTACAGCAGATAGAATCAAGTGCAGGGAAGATCTGATATATAAAAAACGAAAAACATTCCTCCAATTATATTAGTGGATTTTCAAATATACGGCACTACTGCAAAACTATATTTTAAAAATGAATAATCTTCCCATGGATCAAAGAAGATCTGAGAAGAAAATATAAATGCGATGACATAAAATGGTGGTAGATGAAAAACAGGCCAGACCCAAGTAGTGGTATAAGGGTTGGAGTAGAAAAAGGGTATACCCGCTTAAGCAGTACCATAGATGAAAAGTCAGCTTTTGTGAGCGAAAAATGATGTAATGTAGTTAGAATTGCCACGAGATAAAATTCCACAAAAGGAATCACACACGTTGGAAGATATACACATTACCATGATTCCTAAAAGTAATTATATTAGATAGAATCAAATGCAGGGAAGAACTGATATACTAAAACCGAAAAGTTTCCTCTATTTCTTTGCGGATTTTCAAATATACGACACTCCTGCAAAAGTGAATTTAAAAAATGAACAACTTCCCTGTGGATCAAACTGAGAAGAAAATATAAATGGAAAAACAGAAAATGAAAGTAGATTAGTGGTAGAGTAGAAAAGTCAGCTTTTGTGCGCGAAAAATGACGTATCGTTGCATAAATCACCACGAGAAAAAATTCCCACGAGGAATTACACACGTTAGCACATTTACACATTACCATGATTCCTAAAAGGAATTACATTAGATAGAATCAAGTGAAGATTTTACATACAAAAAACGAAAAACTTTCTTTAAATTATATTTGTGGATTTTTAAATATACGGCACTCCTGCAAAACTATATTTTAAAAATGAATAATATTTCCGTGGGTCAAACAGAGAAGAAAATATAAATGAGATGAAATAAAATAGTAGTAGATGAAAAACAGGCCAGACCCAGGATCATTTTGGAGTAGAATAAGGGCATACCCGCTGTTGCAGCGCCAGAGAGGAAAAGCCAGCATTTGTGGTGAAAAAAAGAAGTAATGTTGTATAAACTGAACCGAGATAAAAATTCCTAAAAGAAATTACATCCTTTAGAATCAAGTGCAGGTAAGATTCGATACATAAAAAAGGAAAAACTTTCTTCCAATTTTTTGTGGATTTGTCTGCGGCACTCCTACAATACTATATTTAAAAAATGATTAATCTTTCCGAGGATCAAACTGAGAAGAACATATAAATAGGATAAAATAGTAGTAGATGAAAAACAGGCAAGACCCAGGACCATTCTGAAGTTGACCGGAATAAGGGTATACACAATTTTACGGCGCCAGAGATGAAAATTCAGCTACTGTGCGCGAAAAATGAAGTTATACTGAATTAATTGCCTCGAGAAAAAAATCAGCCTGCATCGGTAATCGAACCAATACCCTCCTCCTAAGAATTTCCTCGACCACATTCAACCACAACTTTCTCCGCCTACCTCTACCTCTCGCACCATTCATTCTACTCTTATATATCTGTTTTGTTATTCGACTCTCATCCATTCTCTCCACATGGCAATACCAACGAAGCACACTCCTTTCATACACGTCCAAAACTGGAGCATCTAACCCACATTCATTCATGACCCACTCATTCCTGACCCTATCCATCCTACTTTTGCCGCAAATACTCCTCAGATAACTCATACCCACGGCGTTTAATCTACTCTTATGTCCATCCTGACATACCCATGATTCACTAACAAAATATAAATGCACGAAAACCTGAATATTGCTTTGAATGTGAGATAGCGTTTAAGATCGAATTAGACATACTAAGAGAGCGAGGTAGCAACATAGTTCAACAAAATTCATCCCGATTCCCGAATTTTGCCATGGCATATGCGCACTAACCTTTGCAGTAGAACTGCCAATTTACTTTTTGGACTTCCCGCGCAATAAACAACAAACAGGAAAAAACTCAACAGATAAACTAATTAACCTACAAATATTTTTGTTTGCTTGATTAAATCAAACAAAAATGATAGAAAGTTAATTAGCTCCTCGTTCTTTAACGTTAAAGGGAATTTTCCGCCGTAGACATTCCAATTACACATTGATACACCATCATTAAAATCGATGCTCTGAAAAGAACTCAACGCAGACAAATATTTTCAACAGCGGAACCAAATTCCTAAAACAGATAAAAAGGTCTCTGGATACAAGGTTCAAGCGTTGTGGGTTAGAGAGAAAAATAAAGAAACGTGGACTATGGCGACACGGATAATGATGAAGATCAAAGGAACTGATAGTATATTATGAAGTCTTACGTCGAACGGAAGGAGAGAGAAGACAAAAGAAGTTCACATCCATTAGGTCTTAGTGTGGGCGATGGAAATGTGAAGACTTACGGGAAATTTTCCCGGACGAGACAAGACATATGATGAAACGTGAACCAAAAGTGAAAATACGGCTCAGAAATGTAGGAGAAATGCATACAAACGATCCAGAGTTTGATTAAAACGTAGGACCAAGATGATCATGTTAGGCCGAACATTATCGAAGGAATCACATTCATTCATATGGGCAGAGCACAATAATGCCTTGTTTCCACCAGGCCAGTTGGACTAGATATTAGAGAGTCAAGAGTAACCGGCCTGAAATAATGAGGGAAGTGGTAGCCCCCGTAACGAATAGCCTGTTGGGAACCACAGCTTGGACAAGAAGCAAGTTGACTATTGAAAAGGGTTTGCTTTGTTAAGGCGGGTTTACACATGGAAGTCACTTCCATGACAGCAGCCTTGGAAGTCGCTTGCAAGCGACACTTCGATGTGTAAGCGGGCACTTGCATGGGAGTAGTGGTCGATAGTGGTGATAATCGAACGCGGTTGCTATTTGCAAGGAAAATAGAGCGGTTTCTATTTTGCCAGCAAGTAACATATCGATTCTACGGTAAAATCGCATCGTGCCCGGTGAAATCTTGGTCACATGACAGCAAACGGAGATTATAAAATCAGAAGATTCTTGCGATATCGAGAGGAATTTCTGCAAGAAATTTGGAGACGATACAGCCAAATTGACGGAGATATGTCTAAAAACAACCTATTTCAAGCGAAAAGATGAATATTACGAGCAGACAGAAGGAGCAGCAATGGGATTCCCCATCTCTCCCGCAATTGCCAACATATACATGGAGGACTTTGAGACGATAGCTCTGAAGAACGCCCCCTACAAACCGCCAATTGAACAGTATTAACGAGGACATCACATTCATGAAGGAAAAGCGGCGGGAAGTTACCCTTCTTGGATGTCCTCATTACAAGAAAAGAAGACGGAACCTTGGGACATTCGGTTTATAGAAAGCCAACCAGCACCAACAGGTATCTTCTTGCCGGATCACACCACCATCCAGCACAAATCAAAGGAGTGATGACCAAAATGATCCACCGATCCATCACTCTCACTGACGAAGACCATAGGGACGAAGAATGAAACAAACTGACGGAAATCCTAATTAAGAATGGATATGGAAGAAGAGAAATCAGGATGACCATCTCCCGTAAACTAAGACGATGAGAATCGAGACAACTTGACGAAGAGAAGACCGAGGAGCGGAAAAAAGCCTTCCTGCCATATATCAGAGGAGTCACGGATAAAATATCCAGAATATTACAAAGGCATCAAATAAGCACCATTTTTAAGCCACGCACACAAATAAGGGATATTATCAGAAACGTGAATGAAAAAAATAAAGTGGTAACAGAGGGAGTATACCAATTGAAATGCATCACATGTGACCAACTGGCCGGACAATAAAGACAAGAATCAAGGAGCACAACGCAACAATTCGACGCCGAAAAATCAGCGGTTGCAGAACATGCCGCCCTAGGGCACACCATTGACGTCACCAACCCTAGAATTCTCGCCAAAGAAAAACATTTCAAGACGAGAATCTTCCGGGAGGCATTGAAAATTAAAAAGCATAACAAGAATTTCAATAGAGACCAAGGACAAAGAATAAGTGAATCAGTGAAAATGGCTACCAGTGATTTCTAGAAAGAAGAGCGACGTCCAGAAGACTCTCCGCTAACACCCACTCCCACCCCCTCCCCCTCTTGCACCACCGTGACGATATAAATTGATGCAGAATAAAGGGAATTAGGTCATTCAGCCCTGATGAGGTCTCCGGCAAAGGCGAAGAAACGTTGGCTTTTTTAAATCTTTACGCGGATTATCCCAAAAAAACCATCACTGCTTGACTATTGCGATTTTTCATACTAACTTACTTAACCCATGAATGCCTATTGAAATCAAACAGCGATATACGAACGCCATTATTGCCAAACTTGGGTGATTTTCGTAATTACCATATTTATCGTTTAAACCCGACATCCATTTGTTTGGGAAAGGCCGGAATTATGTGGGTAAGCAAAATGATTCCCTGCAAAAGACGAAACGATTCGAGATATCGCTACGCTCGTCACTTCCATAGAAGTCAACTTCCAAGTGTATACCCGCCTTCAGAGTCTCCAAATAAAAACAACCATTTCAAGAAATAAGAAGGTTGTAATAGTAAACCAGCGAACCATTATCCTTGTTTGTTACTAAAAAATAATAGAGTGGTAGCGTCAAAAAGTCATGGGAAAGTAAAAGTCCCATTAATACAAAATTCAAATGAACTTATGATTACTAGGCAGGAACAAGGAAATCCACCATTAAATCCATAATTAACTAAAAGAATAGGCAATGTTTTCCTCAAAGATAGAGCGGAAATTCCACAGGGGGAACAAATAATAGAATTCAAGTGATAAGTTGAAAGAAAGGCAGACATGCCAAAAATTGTATTATGAAGAGGTTGACCAAGCAGTTTACCCTAAGTGTATTCTATGTAAAAAACTATTAAAATACACCTCCAAGGGTCGTATTCAGAAACTTGTACACACGGTGATTGAATTGCATGGATTCATCTGATGAAATTTCATTAAATGAATTATGGTATCTTTAACATACTTCTTGTCGTGACACGTCAAAGTACATGGCGAATGGGACATGGATGTCGAGGTTTAATGCTAAAAGCTATCTTACATAAATGTTTACATAGCATACTTTTCATTAACAGGAGAATGAAATTATTTTATTGTACGATGAAATGTTTATCTATGCTTTTGAATCCTACCCTCGTACTTTCGTTAAATTTTCTCGACCACCTATACTAGATTATTACTAGATTATAGATCTGAAAGCATGTCAGGAAAGTAAAGATAGAAATCAATCTAATGATACTATCCTATGTATAATATTTTAATATTTAAGCTATTTCATGAAGAATGCTGTCTTATTCTGAATTTCCGATGATAATATACGTGCCATACACATTTATTTCATCGCAGACTTATTTACAACACTGTCCCCGCAAAATTTTCCTCTATCTACCCACGCAAGCCAAGATCTCACCAACCTCATTCCCTAACCCAGTGTTGGCATTTATTTACATTACTCCACGGATTACGGGGCTCCATCAAGTAAACGTTACCCACAAATCTCACGGTTTCCGACGTCATGACAACTCACTGTCTCTGGCCTTATAAGCTTTAATGAGATTGGAGAGCGAGCAACCTCCAGGGTATAGCTCGCATGACGGAATCAACCTACCTTCATAAGGCCAAGTAATAACAGTGACAGAACGAAGCACATGATAGGCATAGATATTTGACATCCGAATAAAGGATAGAAAAGTTCTTCCCGGAGTTGCTCGTGAACTGCAATGTTTGCTCGTCAAACTTCACGAGATGTACGCACATCAGAGCACGGAAGAATCATTGTAAAAAGAGATAACAAAGGCCCGCAGCTAGGTACTCGTAAAATACGTGGCTTCTTTCTTTCGCGCTGCCTTCATCTTCGGAAGCACAGTTCGTCTTTCAAGATAAATGTCTGCCCTTGGCTGGCGTTTTCCTCGTAGCAAACTGTCGACACGGGTTTTGGCCAGAAGGCTTCTTTTATCAAAATACGACAGAGAAAGAATACGCGCCTAGTGACGGAAGTTGAAAATTTGTCCGCCTCGTTCATACGCCCTTGTTCAAATCGCCTTTCAGTCGCACTCAGTATTGTAAGGTGGATGCACAATAGTTCTTTTAGCAGCCCATAGCCTTTTCAAAACAGTTCCCCCCCTCAACAAGGAAGCCTGCCGTTCAAATAGATGGAAAGGTCTAGCTTGATAACGTCTAAAAGTATCGTACACTTATCCGTACAACTCATGCCGACGGAATGTCAAGAGAAACGTTAAAAACATACGAGTTTACCAAAACGGTTGGTATTCCAGGTGCCCATCGCATAATATAGCATTAATAACCTGGTATTCCAGTGACCCCGTTTGAGAAGGTATTTTTCAATGCAAGTTTTACCGTCTTCGTCGACATACCCGCAGAAGGTGTCAATAATCGTTCACATTAGGGCAATCAAATCGACTGCATATCCAGGTATCCGTCGCTCAATATGTCTTTAAAAGACTGGAATTCCAGTCACTTGGGCTGACCAAGTTAAGCAATACCTTAGATACATGTTTTGCACACATTGGCGTAGGATGGTCATCATCGAAAGAAAATGCATCTCACACACGTGATGGCTAGTCGAGCGAAATGTTGTCGCAAGATTCGATAGCCGGATTGGGAATAGGTGTAAAACAGTCACGTCAAAATTACTAAAATGATGAATATCATGCAAATGTTTAGCAAAACAGAATTTATCGTCACAATTAATGAAACTTAACCTATGCTCCTTCACTCTGTCCTTAAATTTTCTGCCTGCTTGACCAATGTAACTCATGCCACAATCATCACATTTTAATTTTTAAACACCTCTCCTATACGTTCAATGGTATCAGGCTCAACTATGTGGAAGTTGATATTCACAAATGAAAAAACGACTTCGTTTTCTTCCACTGATTTATTTTTTCGGTACGACATGTTTCGACACATAGAGGTCATTTTCAAGTACCTTGTACATCTTCAAGTACTTGAAAATGACCTCCATGTGTCGAAACATATCGTACCGAAAAAATAAATCAGTGGAAGAAAACGATGTCGTTTTTTCATTTGTGAACACCTCTCCTGCCTACAGGGTCATACCGGTCTTTTGAATTGAATAAAATTCTTCCGATTGTCACAGGGCTATAAAATGAAACATTTAACCTATCCGCTGGTACAATTTTCTGCAATTTAGATGTCAAGTTATCAATAAAAGGAAGTTTAACCCAGCGATTTGGGAGGGATCTATGGACAGGCAGGGATGTAATTTGTATTTGAATGGCTTTTCTTTGACGACAACGGTGTAAAGAACTTGTTTATATGGTTTTCGTGGAACCCATTCCGACTAGCCAATGACTTTATTACATTCAATTCCTGACTAAATTTTTCCATGGATAAAGGTACATTAACTAGTCTATGGACCATGGATCTAAAAGCAGCGAGTTTGTGGGTGTGGTGGTGGGAGGAGTCAAAAGGTATTAAAACATCCGTAAAAGTTGATCTTCTAAAATATTAAAATCATGTCGTCCATTAGAAATCGAAATGTTTAAACAATCTAAAAAATTTATGGAATCACCCCCATATTCTAAAGTAAATTTTATATTATCATGCAATGAATTTAAAAAAGTTTTAAAGAGATCCAATTGGCTTAATGACCCAGTCCATAAGCATAAAATATTATCAACGTACCGAAACCAATAAAATACATTCATCAAAAGAGGGTGTTTGGAATTGAAAAGTTAACACTCTAAGTTATTCATAAATATTTCAGCTAAAATAGGTGAAAGAGGGGAGCCTATTGCAATTCCAATTCAAATTCAAGGCAGGAGTGGTGTTTACAAATAACAATGTGATGATTGTGGCATGAATTACATTGGTAAAACAGGCAGAAAATTTAAGGACAGAGTGAAGGAGCATAGGTTAAGTTTCATTAAATGTGACGATAAATCCTGTTTTGCTAAAAATTTGTGTGATTTTAATCATTTTGTTAATTTTGACGAGACCGTTTTACACCATTTTGACAAAGGGGCTAAGCTGGAATCCCTTGAGCAATATGAAATTGCTCATCGCCCGGTTAAGTTATGCAATGATGTGGTTTTTAATGACAGGTCACCTCTTTTAAACCTTGTTCTTCCTTGTGTTCAAAAACTCCATGATAGGGCTGCCTGACCCTCAACATCAACGACTTTTCTTCGTCTCACTTCCCTCCTCCTACCTAACCCCCCCTCTCTCTCTGACCCCATTCCCCCTCCCATTCAGTGTATATAGTGGAGTGTTTTGAAAAATTGTACCTTGATAATGGCACTAGGTGCTGAAACAATGGTCGGTAATCATTAAAAATTCTGTGTGGAAAGTTACCATTGCCTTTCATTTTGAAATGGATATCGATATCAATTGCTTCCACAAAGCTGAGCCTGATACGATTTTATGTATACCCTTACTCATCCCACAGCCACAACCCTCGCTCAACCTACAACCAATCCCCCGCTGCCGCAGCCATTACCTCCTCCCACGACGCCGTAGCCAGGGTTCAATTCCAGGATTATCTCCAATACCCTCGCTTCTCCCCCCCCCTCATCCAAACCCAACACTTCTCCTGTCTTAACCTGTGACTCAGCCACTTCCCTCTCCCCGCCCCATACAAATTCTTGTATATATAGAGTGGAAAATACTGTTAGTGCACCTGATGATGCTCCTCTGCGGCGAAACCGGTCGTGCCATAAATCAAATACCATGTGGGATTGCAGTGTCAATGCTTCTATCCATGCGATCCATCTAATAAAACTCGCAGTTCCTTCGACGATGGACCATCCACCAAAGGGGCAAAAATTCCGCGCACATGTAAAATCCCCAAGGGCCGTCGTGAATATTTTTCAGAAAAAATGAGGACACAACCGGGAAAAAGAAGGCTGATTGGTAGCCGTATATAGCAAGAGATCCATCCCGCAGGAAACAATACAAGCCACAAATCACTCGTTCGTAATAGGGCCGCGCACGAAGAGACAACGCCCCCCAGCTCACAGTTATCCCCGAACTGTGAATGCATTCCGAGGCTGGCTTAGCGATTCGCTCTCGAAGCTCCCGTTTGCACTCGCAGTTCTCGGAAACAAGTCGGCGGATTATCGGAATCGCTCGGCGCGGCCAATCGAACGGGGTTTAAGTCACCTCGAATGGATAATGGAGGGCGAAATTAGGACGAAGGCACGTACCTATCCATTCGGTCACATGATAGAATGATATATTGTCTTGATAATTCAGCTGTGTTCTTTCGTTAATTTGAGAGGGAATATATACACAATGAGACAAAATGCACGACATTGCAAATTTAATTAAAAGAAATTAAAAGAGAAAATTAAAAGATTATTAAAGTCATCTTTATCAATTATACATATTATCTCTGCACGTAATTGGTCTCTTTTTTCCTCACATATTCAACTCAACGTGTACTTACTTGAAATGGGGTATTTCCCAAAATTTTAAATTTAAGAAGACGGATATTTGTTACTTTCCCTGTTACGGAGCGAAAATATTTTTGAAATTGATTCAATACTTTCTGAGATATTTAAGATTAAATACTCGGAATTTCAAACATTTTCACATGACTGCGAAATGAAATCTGATTGGTTTGACGTCATTTACCCAACACCCAATACCTAATTCTTGAGGTATCCATTCACAGGCAATACCTAAAGTAGATACGTAATTCCACCACAATGGCCTGATGTCTAATCTTATCATCTTTTGGTACCTGCCCTATTCAATGGGGCATGTTGGCACCAAATATGCCATAAACCTTCATTTTTTCGAATGAATTATTCGCTGAGATCTTCTTGATACGAATCTCACAAATGGACTGAAGTGATTGAAAAATATCATCGTCCCTGATCACGCCACATCACTATATTTCTGTTCAGAATAAAGTAAACACAGGTATTCTGCTCACTGAAAATATATCAAAGGGTAACTATTTCTTTGTTTATCTGAAAACACACGAGGAACGAATTCTATTACAAAATATTTGAGCAAGGTACAAATATGGTTATTTTGTGCTGGTAATCCAGATGCCTTGTTTCGTATATTCAAGAGGTAATGTATTCATTATGAGATAACATGCACGACATCGCTAGTTTAAATTGTAAGAAACAAAATTCATTTTTACCAATTATACATTATCTATGTATACAATTGGTCTCAGTTTTTTCTCACTTATTCAACTCACATGGAATTGCGATTTTTTAGGTATCCATGTACAGGCAACCCCTAACGTGGATACCTAAGTCATCCATATTTCAAAGTAATGTACAGATGTACAAAATATAATTTCAAATGGATAATTAAAATACTTATCATTATTATTAACAAAAAATATGATTCTTTTCCAAAATTATACGGCCGAAATTAGAAAGCGACCTAGTACGATGTGGCCTTTCTTCAAACTAACCAGAAGATACAAGAAGCGAAAGCAATACATGTGTTTAATTTCTTGTCGGGTCTGAAGAGATGTGAACATTCACCAAGAGTATTTTATAGATGAATGAGCTTCGAATTACGAATCCATTCATATATACTCGCCACGACCCACGGGACGAATACTAGATACTTCTTCGGGGTAGTACGAAAAAATAAACAGAAGGCACACTGGCAACAACAATGGAGAAAAGATATATACAGCATCTGAAAACCTTGAATGTTGCCAAAGACTGGACGAGTGCACCGTGAGAGGGATATTGTTCCCTCGAGGTCATTGTGATGCGGACAAAGGCCGGCGCAAACACACGAAACGGGTATTTCCGGCCAGCGAACAAAGATCGAAGAGGCGGATAAACGGATATACTCGCCGCCTGTTGCCACAGGAATCCTATTGATTTACAGCGAACGAAAGGCAGAGAACTGTGGAGAGGCAGTGCCCAAAGTTTCGCCATGGCTGGGAGACCAACAAGTTTTATTAGGACTCTTCATGGTGAAGAATGAGGACAGGCCAACGATGCACCAATAATTTTGATAGCAAAATTTGAATTTTTTACATATTTTCGCAAGCAACACAATTAAACGCGAATAAAATTATCATGAATTACCCAAGGACCAGTCCTAATTAGTGAAAAACGCAGCTTTTTTTAAATTCGATCGTTTCCAATGTGACTTCACGGAGGTGAATGATATCTGATGTAGTAGACACCCATCGGATTTAAAAATACATGACCGGTTGAAACACTTTCCATTACAATTTATTGATTCAACATTGTGCTTGAAGAGCGAAATAGGTATTGTTTTGGTAACTGATGTGTATGGAGAGGGCACTTGCTATGCAGACCTAAGCTGAAGCCAGTCCGCCATCTTCGTTGACCCTCATTTTTCTATAGCGCTTGCGGGCTGACGCACTAATTTTGCAATTTTACTGTTTTCCATTGATAACTTATTATAAATCAGCATTCACTTACTTCTTTAATCTGGATTCTCCTTGAGTATTTTGATTATTTATTTAAATAAAAAATCATCCGAATTCCCAATGAAAACTATAGTAAAATTGAGTAGAATCCATAGCACTAATCAGCCACGATATGTTTCAAGGGTCACCTTTAATTTCTAACAGACGGTTGATATTCTAGCTTTACATCCTCTAATTCGTCCATTTCGTCGTGCTATTCATATAGACATAAGGAGAGAGCTGGGTTAAACAATATGAATGTCATTTCGGTTGTCAGGCGTCAGTTTGATGACGTAGTACCCTCTCCAAACACCTCAATGGGTTGGGTAAATGAATAAAATTCAGTTTCCAATCTGCGAAATGTAAACGCAAACATTCCGGTAAAGCAAGAAAAGATTAACTGGCGAGCAAATCCACCACGTATGACCATAGAAATTCTATAGCTCGTCACGAATGAAAGACCACAAAGCTAGAGATGTAAAGCACGGAGTTCACCCACAAAAAAAGTTTTTACGCCAGACTCAGCATTCAAGCACAGAGGACGACCACTCACATAACCATCTGTTCTGGAAAGTAAAACTTAAATTTCTAAAAGCTCGAAGGGCGGATTTCAACGTGAATGTAGTTTTTCACCATATTACATTTGACGTATTAGTTTTCATTCAGTTTTGAAAGTTCACACGCACGTAGGGGTAAAAGATAATATTTGAATGCTTAAGAGCTGGAAAGGTTAGGAGAGGTCTACTAACCACTGAAAGAATAGAAATATATATCTCAACGATATTTTGAACATGTAAACAGAATGAAAACAAACAGCGACAATGGAGAGAAGATATATATCAACAGAAAAACTTGAGTGCATTTACAAATTTCGCTTCAATATCAAGACTACACTGATTCAAGTTTTTACTACTGCGTAATTTCACGAAAAACCTAAATACTTAAATGTCCTACTTGACCCAAGGATATCATCTTACTTATTTGAAGGGAATTCATGTTTCAAATATACTTATTCATCCAATGGAAATATAATTGAATGGAAACGCAAATTGAAATATCCAGCACGCAAATCACTCCGGGAAATTATGAAAGAAACACCTAATAAAATCCTATCAGGAGTAAATACTTATTTCCATTCAAGGTTGTTTCTGCTCCTTTTCTACATTCTGAATACTTAGGGAAATAATGGCAGGTCAAAATGGTAGGTGGATATTGAGCAAATGTAACTCAAATTACAAATTAAATTAAGAAATAAAAGGGGGTAACGCAATTCTTCAATAAATCTTTGATTTAGGCATGCCTGGCATTAAAAGAAAGACATACTCCGTAAGGAGATGAACATTAGGTCAGCGGCTTTGCTGCTGATCGGTGTTAATGAATTCATGCTATCCACTTCAAACTCTAGAGAGAAACTACGATCTTCACACATACGCCAAAGGCTTCAACGAGTAGTCCCAATTTAATAAACAGCTGGTGATTTACACCTTATTTACTTACTAAACGGTTGATACCAACTTAACGTTTAGGAATAACTCTAATATTTCGTTTTCAACTGGCATTTCCTCCTTATGTAAGATAGTTACACAGATGTTGTATATCATTACAATTTTTTCGACACATTTCTTACAGCCAAAATTATCGCGTTTAAAAAAACCCTATTTAAATCGGCATAAGTGAATAATTTTTGTCTCTGAGGACTACTCAGTTTATCATCATTAAGTATTGGTCCAACCGCTATGCATTTTTAAATGCCTAATATAAAAAAATCAATTTCTATTGGAGTAGGGCGCTTAGATAGGGTATCAGGATACTTAGAACCTCAATTTGCAAATTAAATTACGAAACAATAAGAGAAAACGGGGGCAGTAAACCTTTCCGAGCGCTTCCATTTAACGCATCACAGATAAAGCGAGCGGCAAAAATCCTCTAAAGAGATTACGGAACTTGAATAGCTATTAATGTACTCAGAACGCTAATGGGTTACGACGAATTCATGTCATCTCCTGCAGGGTCAACAGCGAAACTAAAATATTCAAACACACGCCTAAGGCTATAATGTGATTCTCTAGTTTTCAAATGGCTTGTTAAATCTACCTTTTAAAAAACTTGCTCGGATGGGCAGTCAGGGAATGAGTTAGAGAGAGACGGAAATTTCCCTAGTGCGTGATGCCCAAGGCTAAGAGGATAATAGCACGCGACTAATAATCTTTTCGTAAAAACGCGGAGTCCAACGTGAAAACCTGTCACTCAAAACCTTCACCGTTAAGTCTCCGAAAGGGCAGGCGGCTCATGCGATGACAGATATCGGCGTCGATGCGATCGTCTAAAATGGATGACGAGGGCTTGAAAAATTTAACGCGGGAGTCAACCGCAAACAAATCCAGCCGGGGAAGAGATTTTCCAGGCTTCTCTTGGACTTTTGATAGGTTTCTAGGACTGCGAGCCAAAAACTTTTACCATCCACTTCAGGCGAGCCATACGCTGTGGAAGGCTATATTGATTTAATTTTTTCTTCTCCGCAATTTCGTGAAAAAAAACTTAATGCTTATGCAACATACATGACTCACAGATTATCTTTATTTATTCACAGGTAATTTGCAAATGTATTTATACATCCATCGGAAATATAGCTAGATTGACAGGCAAATTGAAATATCCAATTCGTAAATCACATCAAACCAATTAATATTAAGAGTAAAAGACACAATGAAATACTAACAGATGTAAATTTTATCTTGGACTTACCTCAACTTCTGATATAACGTGGGGAACATACATACATAACATACACGGCACACTATTAAAGAGGCTAGGTATTGCTAAGTGCATTATAGGAAGGTCCTCGGATGTAAAAGTAAAAGAGAGATGCTACTTCGCTCTGGTAAGGCCACAACTCTAATACGCCGCGACCATTTGGGACCCTGGTCATAAAGATTTAACCAAAAAATCAATAAAATACAAATAAAACCTGCACGCTTCGTTAATAACTGCTACGAGCGAATATATAGTGTCTCACAACTTTTAGAAGGATTAAGGTGGGAGCCCCTAGAGAGTCGGAGGGTACACGCTAGGCTTAGATTGCTTGAGAAATTCAGAACTGTCGTGTTCCAAAGCGACACAGAGAATATTATCATTACACCTCACAACATCTCTAGGTCTGACAGAAGCGATAAAATACGAGAGATATACTGCCGAACAGATAGGTACAAAAACTCGTTCTTTCCGCACACAATAAGCGACCACAATAAAAACTGAGCTCCAGTAAATACACTCCCATATTATGTGTCACCATATCACCTTCCAACACCTCATCCCTTATATCTTTACACGGCTGGTGTCCTAACACCACCTGCCACACTCCCATGCGGCGGCTCGCAGGTTAGTATGTATTTGTAGAAATGCTTACTTCTACTTAAAGATATTTCTGGTTTATTTTTACATTTTGGGGAGTAGGTAGATGAGTAAGAACCCTGAATTGATTTTGAAGTACAGTGGCGGAAGAAATTAACGCAAAAGTTTTCGCGCGCCAGAATGCAGCATTCTTGGGAACTTCTAGGAGCTGTACACACTTCAAAAGACTGGCAACACTGAGGAAGACATCGTCTACCGCGAAAATATTTGAAATCCGCTATGGAACTCACATTTGCCGGAGTGTAGAACTTAGTCATCAATCGCCTCATTTTCGAGCTTTCTTCTCATATTATTCGCGCATTCAGTCGCAGTGTATCGCGGTGTTAAATTTCAGTAAGTTTCTTAGGTTAAGTAATATCATATATACAGAAAGACTGGTCATAAAAAATATTCACTACCCCCCTTAACTCGGGATTAATGCTGAAATCTTCATCTGCTACCACCAAGGGATATTTATTGTGATCGGCTTTCCGAGGACCTTTTTGAATGACGCGTACTGCGTCTCTTTCATCGAAATGATATAAATTGAGACTTATTCGCACCAAATGTCGATACAAAAAAGATTTAATTAAAATAAGAATCTACGTTATGTAATCTTTCACGATTTCCCATTTGTAGATTGATGAAGCTCCTAAAACGGATATTTATTAAACTCAAAACGGATATATATTAATGAATCATTCATGACACAATATAAATCCGTCTTTAGTTAGTCAGAATGGGATTAAACTATGAAAAAATACGTAAATATATAATTTCGTGAATTAAAAAAAATGTGCTCGCATCGATACCGAATAATCTAGGCATATTTTACCGACATTTCTTTCATCTTATCAGAGGAAGCTTGGTGACAAGCTGTCCACTGTTAATATTTATCTAGTAAATGCAGGATATACGAATAAACATTCAGAAAGATTACCCAAATTAGGTTTAGTTATGGATAAACAATTCATTAACGTCTAACTGCATAATATGTTCTTATATGTTTAGCTATTAATTCGACGCACATATAAAATTAACAAAAAGCCTTTTAATATTTCAGTTTGGAGCAAAATGTCATTAATGAAATAAATTAATAGGTAACGGTTAATGTTCTAGCTGCCAGACGTATTTGGCCAGCCAAAGAGTGGTCTGTTCGATTTTTGAGGAACGCCATTGAGTTTTTACATACATTTTCTCATATTGGTGATATGAATGAATGTAATGTTTAGCTGCAATGACTGGCTGATAATATGAAATTTTTTAATTCCAAAAGAGATAAAATTTGCCAAAAAAATCATTTTACTTGACCAAAAATTGAATGAAAAACTCAAAAAGGTCCCGACCAGGGGTGGGATCACGGGTCTTTTCTTTTCATGGTCGTTATCGTCATCCAAAAGGCAAGCCGCATTGGTAGGGCAATGCTCAAAGTCCTGGGAGAGTACTCCACTGCTATGAATCTCCTGATCTCTCTTGATGACGATCACGTTTTCGAAATCATGAGCGTACTCGAAAAATGTTATTATGAAGAACCATGATCGCGATTCAGGTTTGCAACACAGTAACAACTATCGAGCTTTCTTATGTCAAGGCGAATTTCAGATGATGTTTCGTATCTTTACGGTGAATTTATTTGCGTCCATATGCGGTACTGTAAACTAAGTTACTTTTAAATGAGAGGTGGTATTGTCTGCAAACGTTTAATAGATCTGTAAGGATAGGAAAAAGCATACTACTCTCCCGGGAATACAAACAGAAAGAAGTAGTTCTCGGATTTCACCTCATCAGCCCATACAATTCCAATCTAACGCCATTAGTTCCCATCATGCATGGGCTTGGAAGCCAGCTGAATTAAGTCTGAGTTTAAGCAACGAGAACTCTTGGAGGACACTTGAGGATCCCTACTAGAGGTTTTCCCGTGTCAATACAAAGCTCCGTCAATACTTATCCATTCAAAATCGGAATGTATGTAGGGCGCATTATATTGATTTGGGAAACAGTACGCCTTTTATAAGAGCTTACTTTCCCCATGTGTTGCGGGCGAAACCTTTTCTGCCAAAGATAATGTTTCGGACGCCAGTCGTTCAACCCACAGGAAAGAAGTGGTATTTGACTTCTCTTACGATCTTACAAGTATTTGACGGGTGCTACCGAATTTTTTGAAGTGCGACGAGCCTTTTGTTTCTGGTACAGCAAGTATTTGAAATCTGTGCATGTCATTCACAACAACAAACCACCCCCACCATCACCACCCTGAACTTGGCTAAGGTTTACTGATGACTACTTCATTGAGACGAGCGTCGATAGACGGACAAGCAAAGCAGAGATATTTGTCAAAGTTTTTAGCGGCCTCTCCCTAAATTCTCGGAGGAAAAAAAGATCTTATTAGCCTTAAAGTATGCATCATCTTTCTCCCAGAAGGAGGAATTGGATAGTAGGTTTGTAAAAGGCAAAAACATATGTCGAAAAATTAACCGAAGAGGTGCTGCGCCTTCGACTTTCACCCACTGAACTTTTATTTGGTGTTTATGTAAAAAAAATCCTATTTTTCACTACTATCAAACAAAATTCCATAAATTCATGTCCGCTGTAATAAGAACTATGTTTATTCAGATGTTTATCAATATGCGTTTTTCGTCCGCAACTAGGAATACTTGCGAGTTCAAAAAGGTCAAAACTCTAGGAGATGGTTCAAAACAAATCATGAAACATAGAAGGAGCGGGCTACACGGAGCGTATCGTTTATCATGAGGAAAATGAGTGAAACAAACGTTTTTCGACCCCCTCAAACGAAGCAATCCAAAATTAAAATGAAATGTGGAAAATAGTGGAGGAAGAACGGGAAATGAACCCAGTAAGATGATGCCAAAATGTGGACAACTCCATGTCACAAAGTCTTAGTCAGGAAATCGAGATTGGAGGGGGATGGATTGATTATTAGGCTAATTAATATTCACATTCTTTATGTAAATACCAGTTTATTTCTCGATGATCAACTACTGTGATCATGTGCACACATAACTCGAATTGAGAGAATTTTGCATAAATTTTAACTTTTTTCACTCGTTCTAAATAAAGCATTATGGTGTCCTTTTTCAAAATCCGTTTAAATCCATTACCACCAAGCGATTAAATTTATGTCCCTCTAAAAAGTTTGTTAATACCTTAATCTTGGGCACTCACAACTTTAACTTCCATCGAAGCAATAATATTACAACACATTTGAAGAGGGAATGATTCTTTAGGGACGCAGCAATTGTATAATCATTGATGGAGCACATTCCTAACTTGTACTCAATTGACTACTATGCGGATTTATGAGGAGTATACAAATGACAATAGGGAAAGTATCTAATTACTGCTTAGTCGCTACATGGAAAAGATGATTTTTAGTATTTTATCACTTTCACAAGATACCCGATGCATTTTTGTCGGAGTATTACTTACGCTTGAGTATAAAAATGCTCCTTACAAAATTTAACTGCGTAATTTTAGCCAAACATTTTTCACTGCGAATATGTCAAAAGGAATTTAAGTGATTCATTAATTTACCCTATTCTCCAAGTATTATCCTCCATCCTCTAAGTTGAACTGTTGAATTACACGGCTAATGTATTGCTCATAGCAAACATAGAAAACAATGCTAGGAAAACTTCCAAAACAGTTTTAATGTTATTTTCTTGAAAATTCCACATTTATTTGGTCTCTCATTCAGATAATTAATCGATATTTACAAGTTAGACAGATAGAACCAAACCCTAATTTCTAATAAAAATGATTGCCCTCTTTACTAAATCATTTCAAAGTAATTTAAAGGTAAATGTAGCATCAGGTAAGTTCACTAAAACGAGTAACTGGCACAATCAGAGATGAGGTCTATACTCTCCTTCATGAATTGCTTTTCATTGAGTGTTGAATTGGCGAATGAGTGGATATGAACATCTGACGACAGGCAGGACGTAAAAATCAAGTGGGGCCGAGTACTCGAGAATGGGAAGTAAACATCTCATTCGACGACCAAGGAGACCGCTCTGATTCTTTGACAAAGCCCGAATATATGTAAAACTCACACACTCTTGGTTGAGGTCAATATGCATTCCCTGGGCCTTCCGCGGATTCCTGCGAAGTTTTGGCTGCAGTAAAGTCACATCGCGCAGGTTAATTATAAAGGCACACAAGAGGCCACACCAGGATTTGAACCCCAGGCATTCTTGGCCGCAGACAAACGCTCTCCCTCTAGGCTACTTCATCGATCAAGAGATATCCGTGTCCAGTGGTCCTTACCATATGTACAACGAAAAAAGGGAATTCTAATATTTCATTGAAAAACTGGACCAAATAAGATGTTCTGGACTTGTGTAAGTATTTTTCAGAAAGTCAATAATAGGAAAGTGGAGGAGCGTTTGGAGGAATTAAGAAATTTAAGTGTTTGGGACGACCTGAATGAACGACGGCGGAAAGTTACGTAGGGTTTTAAGGTATTGGAAATACTGGTAAAGAAAAATTTTCTCCACATGGAAACCATTCTATTCTACCAGGTTTCCCATACTTTAACTTGAAATTCACAGGATATTACGCCAAAATGTTAATTTTAATGCATCATATTTCTCGGACGTAGTTTGAGGCCTATTAAAACGATGTTCATCCACAGCTATTCCCTGCACGCGTAATTCATTTTATTGTAAGTTAATTTGATCTGGAGGATAAAAAAGTTTTATGTCCCAACAAAAAATGCTTTCATTGTATTGTTTCTTAAGTTTCAATCAAGAAAATTTTTTTAAACGGTCCAAAGATCTAAAAAAATATGGTAAGCATCTCTACATAATCAACTGCGACTTAGGAACCTCGAGTGGATGCGGGTCGAAGAAAACTCATCACGTTTATAAATCCTAGATGATCTCGCAAACGTGAACCTTATTAGTATGACTACTTACATGGCGCATAAAATCGATATCCATTCATAGAGAGTTTGAACATTCCCGGTTTCCATTTGCTGTCTCATTGTTGTCAAGTTGTCGAAGGAAAAGCGATTTCAATTGGTTACCGTGTACGCCGCATTCAGACGCCAATGAGTTTTGCGTTAATTTTTTCCGCCACTGTACATTTAACACATATTCTCTTTGAATAAACGGCCCTTATTGGTCTCTCTTTCTTCTGGTAACCATGCTGTTGGTTATGTTAACCAAAATCTTCAAGCGATATTTCTTTATAGTTGTAATTATGCAGTAAAGACATCGTCAAATTATTAAAACTTTCGCGGTCCATATTCGTCAAGCAATAATGGTTTTTGGGATAACCCGCGTCAAGATTTAAAAGAGCCAACATTTCTCTTCTCCTTTGCCGGAGGGCTAAATGGCCTAATTACCTTTATTCTGCATCAATTAATATCGTCACGGTGGTGCAAGAGGGGGAGGGGGTGGGAGTGGGTGTTGGCGGAGAGTCTTCTGGACGTCTCTCTTCTTTCTAGAAATTACTGGTAGCCATGATTCACTTATTCTTTGTCCCTGGTTTCTATTGAAATTCTTGTTATGCTTTTTAATTTCCAATGCCTCCCGGAAGATTCTCGTCATGAAATGTTTTTCTCTGGCGAGAATTTTTGGGTTGGTGACGTCAATGGTGTGGCCAAGGGCGGCATGTTCTGCAACCGCTGATTTTTCGGCGTAGCCCAGTGGAATTGCCGCGTTGTGCTCCTTGATTCTTGTCTTTATTGTCCGGCCAGTTTCACCGACGTACACTTGGTCACATGTGCTGCAGTTCAATTGGTATTCTCCCTCTGTTTCCATTTTATCATTTTCATCCACGTTTCTGATAATATCCCTTATTTGTGTGCGTGGCTTAAAAATGGTGCTTATTAGATGCCTTCGAAATATTCTGGATATTTTATCCGTGACTCCTCTGATATATGGCAGGAAGGCTTTTTTCCGCTCCTCGGTCTTCTCTTCGTCAAGTTGTCTCGATTCTCATCGTCTTAGTTCACGGGAGATGGTCATCCTGATTTCTCTTCTTCCATATCCATTCTTAATTAGGATTTCCGTCAGTTTGTTTCATTCTTCGTCCCTATGGTCTTCGTCAGTGAGAGTGATGGATCGGTGGATCATTATGGTCATCACTCCTTTGATTTGTGCTGGATGGTGGTGAGATCCGGCAAGAAGATACCTGTTGGTGCTGGTTGGCTTTCTATAAACCGAATGTCCCAAGGTTCCGTCTTCTTTTCTTGTAATGAGGACATCTAAGAAGGGCAACTTCCCTCCGCTTTCCTCTTCCTTCGCAAATTTGATGTCCTCGTCAATACTGTTTAGGTAATGATGGAATTCTTCCAGCTTTTCTCTACCGTGTTTCCATATTACGACGGTTTCGTCCACATACCGCAGCCACATCGACGGTTGGTAGGGGGCGTTCTCAAGAGCCATCGTCTCAAAGTCCTCCATTTATATGTTGGCAACTGCGAGAGACATGGGGGATCCCATTGCTGCTCCTTGTCTGCTCGTAGTATTTACCATTCCACTTGAAATAGGTTGTTTTTAAACATATCTCTGCCAAGTTGGCTGCATCGTCTCCAAATTTCTTCCGGACGACGCTGATGGCTCTCTCCGTCGGTATCTTGGTGAACAGGGACACAACGTCGAAGCTAACTAAAATGTCGTCCACGCCTACTCTTATGTCTCGGATGAGGTTGAGGAAATGCAGGGAGTTCTTGACATAGGAGTTCGCCTTTTCGACCTCTGGTTGCAGAGGGGTGGCGATGTATTTCGCTAGTTTGTAAGAGGGAGAGTCTATGGCGCTGATAATCGGTCTTAACGGAGCGCCCTCCTTGTGTATTTTGGGCAAGTCATAAATCACAGGAGTCTTTGGGTCTTGAGAAGTGATGCGTCTCCAAATTTGTGGATCGAGGATGATCTTCTTAATCAGCTCCGTTGTTTTCCGTTATATGCTCCTCGTTGGATCCTTTTTTAGTTTTTTATAAGGGCCATTCTCCAATAGCTCCTTTATTTTCTTTTCGTACTCCTCGGTGTCCATGATGACCGTGGCTTTCCCTTTGTCCGCGGGTAAGATGACAATATCTTCATTCTGCTTCAGTAGCTCTAAAGCCCCTTTCTCATCTCTTGTGATATTCGATGGCTGTGGCTGTTTCCTCGCGATGCGCAGGACTCTCGCCGCGTCTTGTCTTATTTCTTCTGCCTCTTCCTTTGACAGATGGGTGATGGCCGCTTCCACGTGACTTATAATTTCTTCCGGGATGACTTTGGGTGTGACAGCGTAGTTCAGCCCCTTCTTTAGCACCGAGGTTGTTATTTCATCGAAATTGGTTTTTGATAGGTTGATGACCACCTCTTCTTGGTTCTCTTCTTTGGCGCCAACCTTCTGTGCTGATACTACGCATTGAAGTTTCATCATTTGGTTCTTCTTTAATTTCTCATTCACAGCATCACTATGCAGCCTCGTCATACGGTCCAACTTGTCAAAGTGGTCGTAGTCCACGGAGTTGGCAATACGGAGGTGCAGTTTCATGAGTTGTATACCAACTCTATCAAGGTCACTCCTCGTTTCTTGAGAAACGGAGAAGAAACGTTCAGCCCTGATGAGGTCTCCGGCAAAGGAGAAGAAACGTTGGCTCTTTTAAATCTTTGCGCGGGTTATCCCAAAAACCATTACTGCTTGATGCAGTTAAGAGTTTTCCAATGATCATCATCTTCCTCCTCCTGATTTGGTAAGTCGCCTCCATAGGATAGCCGGATGATATTTTCTCCAAACAGTCGTATATCTGTTCTTAATTTTTCTTTTATTTTAATAATGCCTTTTTCAATTTGTTCACCGAAGATGGCTTCAGTCTACAGGAAAGCAAGAGTGTGGAACTGAACAAAACTGCACGACCATGTTGGCATTCCGTTCCACAATTAATGCTTTTGCCAGCCCGGGGAGACGACAGAAGCACCAAATCCTGAGAGCTAAGGCGTTATAAAAGCGACAACTGCAGTTATTTGCTAGTAACTTCGAGAATAAGATAGGCTGAAGCAATTTCTAGGCATTAATTGGCAACAAAATCTAGGCCCGATTAAATTACACTGGCAAGTAGTGGTAGGTCACCACCCATGTAATGGATGGTTATGGAAAAGAATCGGAGAGAGAGAGAGCGCATATGGATTGTATGTTGAAGATGTGACTTATGACATTGTCGCACTGTTTATGTTATAATGGGGTGAGGAAAGAAGGAATTTTTGTGAGTTTGGCAGTGTATCTCTCCATTTAAAATGTAGTTACGTATGCAACAACTGTACAGATATTGCGTGGAAATAAAAATATTTCCCTCCATGTAGTGATGAAACAAGCCAGATATGAGTTTCTCAAGTAATCTACGCCTAAGGTGTAGCCTCCGAGTCATAAATCGTTCCCAACAAGTTTATATTGTAAATGTAACAACAAGTTTAGTTTGACACAGTAAAATACAACAAAAATTAGGAATTTTAGACGTCATAAAAAACAAGACACATTTATCCTTAAGAAAAATTGATTGGTAATACGAAATATCTAATTATTTAAAGTGTTTGATTGTGTGGAATATTCTCCATCACATCTCAAAATCCACTGTCAGATATGCGATAAAAACGGCTAGTTTTAATTTTGAAAGATAAATTTTAGCGCAACACCGTGCCATCATTCGTCTTTGCGTGGAGTAAGAAATTAATCGCTTCGAACAGAGAATCCCCATTCCGTTTCATTTAAATGAGGGAGGAGATAATTGATTACGGTCAACTGTAGAAAAAAGAGCCGTAATTTAATCTCGCTTCACTCGTCTAGGGTTTTTCTCTTAGAGAGCGATGCTCTCGGTCCGTCGGAGGTAATTTTAATCCCGAATTAGACCCCAAATTCCCCATTCAGACGAAAATTCGATAATCATAGTAAAGAAAATACTGCCGACTGCGTTAGTGATTCTTGCGGCCCCTTGAATTCAATTAAGAAGTTAAATCGTGGGGTAGAGGCTGAATCATAATCAAGGGTCATTCCGTATCAAAATTAAAGTGATAAGATTTACACTGTCCTCAAACAGACCAACTTTCGACTCGGTTATTCCACATTTACTTTATCTCCAACAGTCGAGCATATTTTCGAAGCTATGTCACATTCTCATGGGCTTTAGAAATGAGTTATCCGCTAAACATTCATGTGAGCCCATCGAAACGCGGAGGAAGCAAAATAAGTATTATAGATGTTGCCAGTGGTACACATCCTCACAGGAGATCACGAAACTTTAACTCCTAAGGTACTCAAAAAAAAGTTCATGGGTTACGACGAATTCATGTTATCTCCTGCAGGGTCGACAGCGAAACTATAATATTTAAACACACGCCTAAGGCTATGATGTGATTTTTCTAGTTTTCAAACGGCTTTTCACATCTACCTAATTAAAAACATTGCTTGGACGAACGTCGGGGAGCGAGTAGGGTAACCCAGGAATTTTAATACTCTCCCGAAAGGTTTAAATATGGATGCTTAGGAACCAACTGAAATAATTAGACAATCAAGCAACCTTTGTATTAAGCTACTTTTCCCGCACCCCTCCTCACTCCCTTCCAACAAAATTCTTTGTTCAATCACGACTTTTGCCACCTAACAAGCCCTCAATCTATATTCCCCTGCCTTCCCTCCCACAAGTTAGTTTTTCTGTCCCTCTCCCCCCCACATCACGTTACTATCACATTAATGAATAAATATTACACAAAAAGGTGAAACGGACAATGCAGTAAAGCTGTGAAACGCGTCGTAAAAATCAAGTAATTGAGCAATAGTAATAGGTATTCTTTTCAGTATGGCTAATAATGTTAAGCACTTCTACGAAGTGACCTCTGATGTCGTAAAATTAAGTGAAGCAATATAAATAAAGACTGCCAAAATCGTACAGGGAACCCGAGTTGACGCCTGTCACTAAAATAATTATTGGTCTCCATTAATTCAGCGGTAACATGGAGATAAACAGATATAATAACATCCACGGTCCTGGCGTATTGTATACAAGACACAGACGTTTGAATTTTTTCCCGCTCAGCAACGCAAAATATTGGCAATGCCACTTGTTGATAAGTAGCAGCATCAATAAGAAGCTTGAGTGGCAGAGATATTAACTCTGTAAACATGGCTTACAACGCAAAACGTAAGTATGAAGAATTTTCCAAAAATAATGCTGATATGTCTCGGGACTGAGGAGGTTATGACACTGGTGATAACGCGATGTCATAAGTTCTTAAGGATCATAAATTTGGAGAATATTTTCACACTCTCGATAAAATTAACCATAAACAGAAGTGCACAAATTTATGTGTGTTATGTTGACTAAGAGTTGTTCGTATTAAATCAGACTATCGGTTAATTAGCACGAGCGACATCGATGGCACGAGGCAATAGCATCAGTTTTCATCGTGAAAATATATTTCACCAGGGATAATAAAACCATACCTTATTAGCGTTGGAATACTCCTTCCCTCTCACATTCATTGTGCATATGGCACTGTGCGATTTCGGCTGTAGTAAATTCCTTTTTGAAAGAGAAGAGCATGATATCTGATCAATTTTTCAAAGCGAATGATCTATTAGGTAATTAAACATAATAAATGCGGCTATTTGAGCAATACCTTCAGCTTAAGAGCAAAATTTCAATCGCGCCATTCTCTTTATCTCATTAATTCCCGTAGCTGTTCCTAGTTATCGGAGAAATCTTTTCGGCACCCTGGCACAGTTGAAATCCGACAGATTTATCATTTTGCTTCCTATAGAGCTGTCCGACTAATAAATCGATGAATAAAAAACCCTAACCTTTCCAATATAAAGCAATTACCCGTATGTTGAAAGTTTTTTCATGCACAAGCGCACCAAATCGTCCAAACACCCCTGAAATAAGAGACAAATGAGGAGTTTTTTGGAGGACAGCAAAGATACAGACGTACACATAGGAATCGGTTTACACCGTAAGTTACTTTAGCAAGTTCATTTCTGCGAAAACTTTCGGGGAATCCCGACCTGAGGAAAAACTTTTCAAAAGTTTGCTTGCAGTCCGACTGGCTAATATTTACGCAAACAACAGTACACTTCTGCATGCGGCTGGTCGAAACTTTGAAAAGTTCTGCAAGCACACTTGCAGAGCCATTTGCGCTTGTGATTTACGTCACAAGTCTGCTGCTAGCAACTTGCCTGAGAAAACCCAACTTAAGATGGGAACTGTTGGCTTTGGTGTAAATTGGATGATACGGATCAAAGGTGACGAGTCGAGATCCAGCCTCTGCGGTCACCGGACGCGCATTGTTAATGGGGAGAGAGCAGAGATCGGGTCCAGAGAGTCGCAGAACTGAGAGAAATAACGCACGGTTAGTAAAAAGCCATGTGGATGACGGTCGTTGATTTGGCGACGCGAACAAACACACGCGGACGCATGGCGGAACGTCCTTAATGCGAACATCAAAGAGAGAACAACGGTTCTCAATGAAACGACGGACCGCGAGGTATTTCCATCAATAATTCAAAGATTCCTTTAAGCCTGGAACCGGAAGAGCGAGAAAGTCATTAAGTGAAACCCCCTTTATCAAAGAGAGCTCGGGATAGTGTTAATGGCTTCGAGCTAAAGATGCAGGTTTAATGTCGTAAGTCATCAGGGTAAGGAGGGCGCGTATAGGGACAACTCAACGATTCCCTTTGATGACCTTCGACCCCACCAAATGCATTTGGCATTTGACATTCGAAAGAGCACGAGCTGTGAAAAAGTTCAATAAACCCATACTTAACGAGACTTATTTCAAGGTGGTTTGAGCGATGTTCTTCCATAGACATATAAGAGACCATATTTGTAGCGTTTCCATAGTTAAATTATGTATAATTTTAGTTGTTTCTGTAGCATTTGTAGTTTATCGATAGTGTGGTGCTTGTTGGTGAAATTAAATTTCTTCAGTGTAGTTCATGTTGGTGTTGGTGGATTGCAAGGTAATAAGTACATGTCGATGTAAATTTGAATTTTATCTTTAAATTCATGCAACTTTAAGGAGAATGTAGTAAACATGGCAACATTCATGGAGAAATATATTATTTTACATTCACGAAATTTTTCCACATTAAAAATTCTCTCTAAATTTTCCCCATTTATCAACAGAATATCACTGAATTGTCCATACGCTTACCATTACTCACGAAAGCCTTTTATTGGATAATATCACAATTGGTAGTGCAGTAAGTGGCAGACATATTGGTACTTTTGGAATTGTTAGATATAATTCTTTGAAATGAGAACAAATTCATAGTTTAATAACAAATTATATCTAATACATTTTCTCCAGCGATAAAAGAGTAGAAGAAACATTCAAAGCTGTTAACTAGGTATTTTATGATGTGAAACAGGAAGATGAGTTCCCGCAACCGGAATATTACATGAGGCCCAAAAGATCACGTATCTCATATCAATTGAGCCAAATACCAAATTCCAAAAATACCTAAATATCTGCCCCATACTAAACTACTTTCCGTGATATTTCAGGACATTATGATTACTGTGAAGTAAAACCGGTAAGACGTGTTTATTTACGATCTGTCGACAGTCATTATATTTGAACTGCCGTCTTTCATCAATTGGCGGCGCCACAATTCACAAAGTTGTTTGTTTACGGAATTATAGGCAACAGTTTTTGGTGACGAGTCAACAAATCATATTTATATTCATGGTCGGGTCATTCATTGGAGTATAACTATATGCCATTAGGATAAAAATGTCCATAAACCTACCAATCAGCTGGTAGAATACTCATTTGAAAATGTATAGACACCGATATTTTTTTTCAGAATCACAAAAAAACCATCCCTTGTGAAGGAGCTTAAAACGTTCCGCGTGAAAAAAGTGAGTCAAGTTAAAGACTTAGACAGATATTTTATTTGATTACCTAGAAATTCAGTCATACGAAAGTATATCACCGCTCCGATAATGATCCAAAATTTTATTCATTCTTCACATAGTTGCTGAAATTCAAACGCATATTTCAAATATGGACTCCATTGTGGCTACGGAACTATCTCGCAAAAACTGTATTAAGAGAATCATCCAGCGCCCAACAACAGAAATCCCCAAGCCTATTGACGTTCGTGAACAAGGAGGATTCACTCCGTAGGAAGCATCCAACAGCGACCGCCGAACGAAGCCCTTTCATCTCCCCACCGCCAAAGGTAAGAGACGGACGCACCCCAGAAGAGCAAATCCTTTCTCCGACACGGTCCACGGGTGGAACAAGACGGCAGCCCTCCTCTTCAACCCCCGCCCTCGTGTGAATCCCTCGGCCGCCTTTCAGTTGGGAAGAGGGAATCCGTACGTCTTTACGATCGCCGCAGAGTGTAGTCGGGGTAGTCCGGTAAAGTTATTCCGGCCGACAAAGGTTGCGGAGGACGTCCCGGGGATTATCGATCCCAGACACATCGATTCACTTCTCGTGATGCGTACCGATGTGTTTTATTCATGCAGGATATGAAGAGGGTGCAAACTGCAATTGCTTGCACGGGTCCAAGCGATTGCTATTCCACAAAACGCAGAGGCGATTCCTTAGGATTGCTTCTTAATGAATAAAAACTATTCGATTCGATCTTTTGATTCGACTCGATATACCGCTCTGTTCGAAAAACAGTTCAATTCGATATATCTTTAGCTCTATTGACATTCGTCTTTGCAACCATTTCCACCTCACAGCCACCAGTAATGTGCTTGCTGAGCACATACCTCCCAAGCATAAGCAAGGAAATTTTTGGATATGCAGCGCACGTCGTCATTTCGACCACAAATGCACTGAAAATCAACAAATACGTGGAACAACCTATGTTACGCTTATGGAGAATACACCAAATTAAGAACATTAACGATGGATTTGTTTACGTTGCGAAGATCTGTATCGAAGGAAGAATACCATCAATGTTGAAAGACCTAAAATAAAAACCAGAGAAACGCAATTTCTACCATCGATTACCAAGAAAGATCACCCGCATTGCTAATTAGGGAGGAGACAAAAGACGTTGCTAAGTCACGTCCTCTTCTTCTTCTTGTCATGGATTATGTAACATTACCTGTTCCGGAAACCATCTCAATATCGAACGTCAAACGTTCGATATTACATCGCAACTATACCACGACTACGCAAGATGGGGCGATACATACGCATTCGGCAGTTTCTTTTTATAAGACAGACGACTATCCTGGTAAAAGATTCGACGAAGAAAAACACATGGGTAATTCCATCATTTAATATTTTTGCTCAGCACAACTATTTTCCCCATACGAAAACAATAATGGCAGTGCCAAATAATATCATTAGAAAACTACGCCATGTATATGTCAGCTTTCATCACATTAGCAATTAAGTGCCTAATTGAAAATTTGGTGCGAGTAAACCTTCAATACACCACGGGACCGGACGTGATGTTAAGTAGGATTTACTCACTATGAAGTGCGTGGATTTCTAATGAGGAGAAATTATGGTGCAGTAAGAGAGGGACAGCTGTGGAGAATTATAATGAACTGTGCGATAAACGATATGTTATGATGGGAAAATATAGTGAGGTTCTACAAGGCACTGCGGCTGGCAGGGCTGGGACACACAGAAAGATTGGGTGAACACGAGAGTTCCCAAGCGACTGATGTATATCGAGACGGAAGGGGTCAGAATGAGAGGAATACTCGTGGCTGCAGGATTTTGAAGAAGACTTGAGGACACTAAGAGGCAAAATATGGGAGGAGAAGGCAAGAGAAAGATTTGAATGGAGGCATCAGCTGTACAGCTGATGATGATGTAGACTTCTGACAGAAAAATATAAAGCCATTCCCCTGCAACCAAATAGACTAACCATGCGTATATTTTCACTCTGAATCCCAGTCTAGGTAAATGATATTTCCACTCAACGTCAACATTGCACCACGAGATACGACGCCATACAAATGGTGTCACCAGCAGAAGACGCGCAGTAAATAATTTTCCTATCCCAGAGTTATTTAATCATATAAGTTCCCCAGGCTTCCTCTTCCACTATGAATCCTATTTCTAGGGAATGATTTTTATTGCTCATTTCCCACATTCATGTATATACAATAAAAGGGCGTATATAGTTTTCATGAGAGAATGGAGATAAAACTAATCTTCGTTCTACTGTCCACTCTTCAGCCCGTTTTAAATGGGGCATGTAATTGTACAATCTGATGTTGGTACGAATATGCATATAAAATTGCATCGTGTAAAGCCGAGGGAGGTCGAGAATAGGCTGCAGGTATTTGAGATGTGGGTATCGAGAACGATGGAGAAGATGAGTAGGACGGAGAGGAGGACTTAACGAGGAAGTGCTTGAGATGGTGGGCAAGGAAAGGAAACTTATGAGTGAAATTCGACATCGGCAGAGTAGGTGTCTGGAGGAAGTGATAACGGGTGATGGGTGGCTCAGAACAGTGATAAAGGGAAGAATGTCGGGCAAGCGGGGAAGAGGGAGAGAGAATTGGTTTCATGGACAGGATGAAGAAGAGTAGATAGTTTGCCGAAGCAAAACGGGTATGCTAGTGCTAGATAAGCCCATGAAAGTGTAAAAAACCGGGAGGAGACACTCTGACATTCAACAAAACCTACCTTAAACGGTAGAATAGGAACTTTAAAAGCAGAGGACCGCAGGAACGCATGCAAGAATGCAAAGACGCGAGATGGCAAAATAATACTCTGCTCTAATTCCACAATCATCTCACGACTGATTGAGAAAAAATGCACTTTCAAATCGTAAAATTTCGAGCCCCGTGTACAACGGACTTTACGACATTAAAAAAAATAAATTGATTCGCAAAAATTCAAACGTACTCACGACCTACCCTCATTCTCCCCTTTATTAAACGGCAAAAATAAACAAATTCGCCAAACCTCCCTCCAATCTCGGCCTGATTCCTCGCGTATTTTCCAATTTTCTATCAGGAGGATGGGTGGACATGCCCGACGGGCCCAGTGACCGGGAAAAGCAGCAAATTCGACGCGGGGATGCACGAAGTCACTCCCGGCGGGGCCTTTGATCTCGACCCCCGTTGGGGGGGGGGGTGGAAATAACCTCCTCCCCGGCGTATACGAATGGGAAACCCCTTCTGACATAACCTAGCTCACCCTGAAATCTCATTCATTCATGCCTCTTTCCACCCATCGGCTCCTGCCCGCGACGTTCTAGCGCACCAGGCGAGCGCACGCGAAAATCTGGAACAGGCCCACGGCGGACCGAGAAATTGCATCCGACATATTCTTTTTCCGCAGCCATGCAGCCAGCGTGAATGAGGAGGGGGAAGAAAAGATGCGGAAAAACCGATGAAATCCGTTTTGGCACCGCGCGATGGAAATATGACTCATCTCTGGAAGACTCCACGCGGCGTAGCCAGGGTATTCCGAGACTCCCCCCTCCCTCCTGCTGCGATGAGGCTACTTGGTAATGCGAGGACGCGCCCGGATTCTCTTTTTGGTTTTCGTAGCACGGATGGCCTAGTTTCGAAAGGAAAAACGGCGCGGCCACAAACATTGAAGGCTATCCCTTACGAGAGAGAGACGAATAAAAACTACGAATGGATGGTTAAAGATTCGCGCCTTTTTTAACAGAAGAATTTAAACAGTGCAGAGGCAATTAAGAAGAAACGTAAATAGATAAAAATAAAATTCTCCAATAGCCGTAAAAATGGCACCACTCGTCAAACATGTACCACAAAAATACACTTACTGTGTTGGTTTGCGGGAAAGGGGATTCCACAGCAGGGACCAACGGTTTGATGTGTTTGATGTCACTTACAACCTCGTGTTGCAAGTGCTTTTCCCTTCAGCTCGCTGAAGAGGGCCACCTTGTGGCCGAAATACGCGTATCCGACGCTCACCCTCGTTTGTTTCTGTGTGTTTTTCTTTTGACCACGCTCTTTTTGAGCGATTTCTCCCAGAAGTTGGGCCCGTCTGTGTGTTGTGAGTGAGTGATTTGAGTGCGTGTGTGTGTGATTGTGGTAATAACCAGGCATCCTTAGTAGGGTCCCATTAGCCCTATGAAGGATATCAGGTTATAACCCAGGCATCCTTATCAGGGTCCCATTAGCCCTCGAAAAGGATCCCAAACTGGGTTGAGTGTGTGTGTGTGTCTGTGTTGGTCACTGGCAAGGAAGTAACATTCCCGTAAACCATCACAGGAGGGTATTCTGGTGGAGAGGCTGTGGTTGGTCCCTGCTGTGGAATCCCCTTTCCCGCAAACCAACACAGTAAGTGTATTTTTGTGGTACATGGCCGTAGAGCTCAATTTCCTTTGATTTAAGAAACGTAAAGTTAATTCAGATAGATAGAGCGAGATGGTTCAAAATGGAACTCACATTCAACTTACACGTTCTACTTTCTCCAGCCATAAGAAAAATCAATGAAATATTTTACCATAAAAGTACAATAATACAAATTTATAAGACTAAAAATCAAAGAAATTAAGTAAAAATATGCCAGGGTTCAAATCCCTGCAGAGGCAGATGTTTTTCAGAGGGAATCCGATCCCTACTTGAGTGTCTTGTGGAGGGCACTTCAAGTACAGTGGCGGAAAAAATTAACGCAAAACTCATTGGCGTCTGAATGCGGCGTACACGGGAACTAATTGAAATCGCTTTTCCTTCGACAACTTGACAACAATGAGACAGCATATGGAAACCGGGAATATTCAAACTCTCTATGAATGGATATCGATTTTACGCGTCATGTAAATAGTCATACTAATAAGGTTTACATATGCGAGATCGTCTAGGAGTTATAAACGTGATGAACTTGCTTCGACCCGCACTCAGTCGAGGTTCCGAAGTCGTGGTTGATTATGTAGTGTTGCTTATCATATTTTTTTTAGAGCTTTGGACCGTTTAAAAAAATTTTCTTCATTGAAACTTAAGAAACAATACGATGAAAGCATTATTTGTGGGGACATAAAAATTTTTTATTCTCCAGTTCAAATTCACTTACAATAAAACGTATTTCCGCGTACAGGGAATAGCTGTGGATGAACATCGTTTGAATAGGCCTCAAAATACTTCCGAGAAATATGAAGCATTACAATTAACATTTTGGCGTAATATCCTAAGAATTTCAAGTTAAAGAATGGGAAATCTGGTTGAATAGAATGGTTTCTATGTGGAGGAAATTTTTCTTTAATAAGTATTTCCAATACCTTAAAACCCTACGTAAGTTTCCGCCCTCGTGTATACAGGTCGTCTCAAACACTTGAATTTCTAAATTCCTCCTAATGTAATATTATTTACTTTCTGAAAACTAATTTCAAAAATCCAGAACATTTTATTTGGTCCAGTTTACAAAGGAAACATTAGAATTCCCTTTTTTTGTTGTGTAGTAAGAACCACTGGACGCGGATTCCTCTTGATCGATGAAGTAGCCTAGAGGGAGAGCGTTCGTCTGCGGCCAAGAATGCCTGGGGTTCAAATCCTGGTGTGGCCTCTTGTGTGCCTTTATAATTAACCTGCGCGATGTGACTTTACTGCAGCCAAAACTTCGCAGGAATCCGCGGAAGGCCCAGGGAATGCATATTGACCTCAACCAAGAGTGTGTGAGTTTTACATATATTCGGGCTTTGTCAAAGAATCAGAGCGGTCTCCTTGGTCGTCGAATGAGGAATTTACTTCCCATTCTCGAGTACTCGGCCCCACTTGATTTTTACGTCCTGCCTGTCGTCAGATGTTCATATCCACTCATTCGCCAATTCAACACTCAATGAAAAGCTATTCATGAAGGAGGGAATAGACCGGATCTCTGATTGTGTCAGTTACTCGATTTAGTGAACTTACTTGATGCTACATTCGCCTTTAAATTACTTTGAAATGATTTAGTAAAGAGGGAAATTATTTTTATTAGGAATTAGACTTTGGTTCTATCTGTCGAACTTGTAAATACCGATTGATTATCTGAGTGAGAGACCAAACAAGTGTGGAATGTTCTTCAAAACATCTCTAAAACGGTATTTGAAGCCTTCCCAGCATTATTTTCTAGGTTTGCTATGAGCAATACATTAACCGTGTAGTTCAACAGTTCAACGTATAGGATGGAGGATAATACTTAAAGGATAAGGTAAATTAATGAATCACTTAAATACCTTTTGACATATTCGCAGTGAAAAATGTTTGGCTAAAATCACGCAGTTTAATTTTATGAGGAGCATCTTTATACCCATACGTAAGTAATACTCCGACAAAAATGCATCGCGTATCTTCCCCTTTGAAAGTGATAAAATACTAAAAATCATCTTTTCATGTAGTGACTAAGCGGTGATTATATATTTTCCCTATGGCCATTTGTATACTCCTCATAGATCCGCAGAGTAGTCAATGGAGTGCAAATTAGGAATGTGCACCATCAAAGATTATACGATTGCTACGTTCCTAAAGAATCTATTCCTTTTCAAATGTGTCGTAATATTATGGCTTCAATGGAAGTTAAAGTTGTGAGTGCCCCCACATGAAGATATTAACAGACTTTTTACAGGGTCATAAATTTCATCTCTTAGTGGTAATGTATTTTAACGGATGTTGAAAAGGGACACTATAATGCTTTATTTAGAGCGAGTGGAAAAGGTTAAAATGTATGCGTAATTCTCTTAATTTGAGCTACGTGTGGACATGATCACAGCAATTGATCATCGAGAAATATGCTGGTATTTACATAAAGAATGTGGATGTTTATTAGCCATATAATCAATCCATCCCCCTCCATTCTCGATTTCCTGACCAAGTCTCTGTGACATGGAGTTGTCCACATTTTGGTATCATCTTACTGGGTTCATTTCCCATTCTTCCTCCACGATTTTCCTCCTTGCATCATAATTTGGGGTTGTTTCAATGGAGGTGGTCGAAAAACGTTTGTTTCTCGCATTTTTCTCATAATGAACGCTGCGCTCCGTGCAGCCCGCTCCATCTATGTTACATGATTTGTTTTGAACCATCTCCTCGAATTTTGAAATTTGTGAACTCGTAAGTATTCCTAGTTGCGGGCGAAAAATGAATATTTATAAACATTTGATTAAACATAGTTCTTAGTATAGCGGACATGAATTTAATGCATTTTGTTTGATAGTAGTAAGAAATAGTTTTTTTTTACTTTAAAACACCAAATAAAAGTTCAGTTGGTGAAAGTCGAAGGCGCAACACCTCTTCGGGTAATTTTTCGACAGATGTTTTTGCCTTTTACAAACCTACTATCCGATTCCTCCGCCTGGGAGAAAAATGAGGCATACTTAAACGCTAATGAGATATTTTTTTCCTCCAAGAATTTTGGGAGAGGCCGCTAAAACTTTGAACAATATCTCGACTTGCGCTGTCCACTCTGCTTGTTCGTCTATCGACGCTCGTCTCAATGAAGTAGTCATCAGTAAACCTTGGCCAAGTTCCAGGTGGTGATGGCCGGGGTGGTTTGTTGTTGTGAATAACGCACAGGTTTCATATACTTGCTGCACCAGAAAGAAAATGCTCGTCGCGCTTCGAAAAAATCGGAAGCCCCCGTCGAATACTTTTAAGGGCGTAAGAGAAGTCAAATACCACTTCTTTCCTGTGAGTGAAACGCCTGGCGTCCGAAACATTATCTATGGCAGAAAAGGTATCGCCCGCAACACAAGGGGAAAGTAAGCTCTTATTAAAGGCATACTATTTCTCAAATCAATATAATACGTCCTTCATACATTCCGATTTTGAATGGATTAGTATTGGTGGAGCTCTGTATCGACCTCTAGGGATCCTCAAGAGTCCTCCAAGATTACTCGTTGCTTTAACTAAGACTTAAGGTAGTCCATCCAAGTAACTTAGTTCACAGTAACTCATACGGAAGCAAATAAATTCACCGAAAGGATACGAAGCATCATCATAAATTGGCCTTGACATAAGAAAGCTCAGTAGTTGTTACTGGGTTGAAAACCTGAATCGCAATCATGGTAGACCTCCAAACCCATGCATGATGGGAACTAATGGCGTTTGATTGGAATGGTCTGGGCTGATGAGGTGAAATCCGAGAACTACTTCTTGCTGTTTGTATTCCCGGGAGAGTTGTATGCTTTTTCCTATCCTTTAGTCATTTTAAATGTTCGTAGACAATACCACCACTCATTTTAAAAGTAACTTAGTTCACAGTAACGCATACGGACGCAAATAAATTCACCGAAAGGATACGAAGCATCATCACAAATTGGCCTTGACATAAGAAAGCTATGTAGTTGTTACTGGGTTGAAAACCTGAATCGCAATCATGGTTCTTCATCATAACATTGTTCGAATACACTCATGATTTCGAAAACGTGATCGTCATCAAGAAAGATCGGGTGCTATATAGCAGTGGAGTGCGCTCCCAGGACCTTGTGCATTGCCCTACCAATGCGGCTTGCCTTTTGGATGACAATAACGACCATAAGAAGAAAAGAACCGTATCCCACCTCTGGTCGAGACATTTTTGAGTTTTTCATTCAATTTCTGGTTAAGTAAAATTATTTTTATTCGGCAAATTTTATTTCTTTTGTATTTAAAAAATTTCATATTATCAGCCAGTTATTGCAGCTACATATTACATTCATTTATATTGCCAATATGAGGAAATTTATATAAAAACTAATTTGCGTTCATTAAAAATCGAACACGGACCACTCTTTAGCTAGCCAAATACATCTGACCGCTACAACATTAACGTTACCTATTAATTTATTTCATTAATGATATTCTACTCCAAACTGAAGTCTTCTAAAAGGCTTTTTGTTAATTTCATACGTGCGGTGAACTTATAGCTAAGCATATAAAATATTATGCAATCATCCATATGTTATCCATAACTACACCTAATTTGGGTAACCTTTTCTGAATGTCTATTCGTATATCCTGCATTTACTAGATAAAGCTTAACAGTCGACAGCTCGTCACCAAGCTTCCTGTGATAAGATGACGAAACGAAATATCGGGAAAATATGCCTAGATTATTCGGTATCGATGCGAGCACATTTATTTTTATTTCCTGAAATTACATACATTTACGTATGTTTTCATAGTTTAATCCCATTCTGACGAACTAAAGACGGATTTATATTGGGTCAAGAACGATTCATTAATTAATATCCGTTTTGAATTGAATAAATATCCGTTAAAGTAACTTTGTCAATCTACAAATGGAAAATCGTGAAAAATTACATCACGTAGACTATACTTACTTTAATTAAATCTTTTTTCTATCGACATTTGGTGCGGATAAATCTCGATTTATATCATTTCGGTGAAACAGACGCAGTACGCGTCATTCAAAAAGATCCTCGGAAAGTCGACCGCAATAAATATCCCCTGGTGGTAGAAGATGAAGATTTTAGCATATAGTATACTGAATTGCGTGGGATAGTGAATATTTTTTATAATCAGTCTTTCTGTTTAATTGATATCATTTGACGTAAGAACCATGCTGAAACAAACACAGCGATGCACCGAGACTGAATGTGCGAATCATATGAGACGAAAGCTCAAAAATGAGGTGATTGATGACTAAGTTCTAGGCTCCGAAAAATGTGAGCTCCATTGCGGATTTCAAATATTTGCGGTAGACGATGTTTTCCTCAGTGTTGCCAGTCTTTGGAGTGTGTACTGCTCCTAGAAGTTACCGAAAATGCCGCATTCTGGCGTGCGAAAAATTTTGCGTTAATTTCTTCCGCCACTGTACATTACTCCGTCTGTCGGGTGAGACGTTAAACCGTGGTCGCCTTTGCGCCTTTCGTTAAGAGCAGGCTAATGCCGAGGGCGGGTTTCTATCCACCCTTCCTCCCTTATCTATCCCCCATGGCGCAAATAACCTTAGCCGTCGGTCGCCGCCCCAAATAGCCAATCCAATCCAAGTGAAAATATCTATATGAGTCCTCAATCTTTATCACTATAATACATTCGAATTATACGTTTTAATTTCTGAAACTGTAAGAAGCATGAATTCGATATTTCAGCATAAATGCACAATAATACAAATTTATAAGACTGAAATTCTGAGAAATTAAGTACAAATATCTACAGGAGTCATTAATTGGAGTCATGCTTGTCACGCGGTACGTTAAAAACTCCTTCACGATGGAAAGTCTTTTTAGATTCTGAAAAAATTACCCCCATGACAGCGTGATTTATTTCATAAAATGGCTGAGAAAACACACGCATACTATGTAAAATTTTTTTACTTAATCTTGGAGAGAGAAATTCCTCATTTTTACAATAAGTTCAATCCCGTGCGCACACACGTATTACTTCACATAAGAACCGGGGTGGCCAACCCGCGGCCCGCATGCCTTGAACATTTTTTCGACCCGCGAGATTCATCACACTCAAATATAATAACTTTAACACAAAATAATAACTCATTATGTTTCAATTTTTCACTCAAAAATAATGTCTATAGTGGATCTAAATCTAATATGGGGATATATAATTTTATATGCGGCCCGCGGAGTTATGATGCATTTCCAAAGTGGCCCGCAAGATCATTTTGGTTGGCCACCCCTGCATTAGAAACTCGGCTTATCTCTTAATTTACTGCTAATTCGAGAACTGAGGTCATTAATATAAATAATGAATAAAAGTGGGCCAATCACGCTTCCTAGAGGAACACCGGATGTGACTTCGACCATATCTGAGCTAAAACTATCAATAACTATTTTTTATTTTCGATCACTGAGTATCTTCGTAAGGGTGAGATATTTTTCTTTATAATGAAGCCAAATTAATTGTTTTTTTTAGCTGAAATAGTGTTTCGCACTAACTACCTCCATTTCTTAGAAGAAACGTAAGCTATTTTACCACAGAGTAATTGAAAACTTAACAAACCATTTTTAAAGACTTAATTACGTAATTTTTTAAGACGAAACTAACATGAAAAAACCATCGCGAATGCTCGAGTACAAAAAAATTTAAATAAAACCATGTTATATTCCACTCACTTATTTCAACTCATCACCAATCAGCACCTTGATAATGGTATTGTAACTAACGATGGGAGTCGAAGTCGGCTGGCGCCCTGATCCTCTGAGAAAAATAAACCTTCGTAAATGAAGGAAATAAGGCAGTCTCGTTTAGCTGTCGGTGTTAAATAGTTGTTCAACTCACCAATTCTTTCTTCCACGAAAACAGTGTGTAATTTGAACAGATTATCGACTACTTTTGAAAATTAAATCACATTGCCACCGCAATAATTTTTCCAGGATCACACCATCCGTTCTGAAGGAGTTTAAAACGTACCGCGCGAAAAACTGAGCCAAATTAAAGGCGTATACAGATGTTTTTATTTAATTACCTATAATTCCAGTCATTAAAATGTATATTGTTGCACCATCAAATTTAATAAATTCAATATTCAATCAAATAAATAATTTAATATTAATTCACGCTTCCGACAGCTGCTGAAGTCATAAAATGCAATACGAATATGGTCTCCATTATGACCAGGGAACTATCTCGCTCAAACTAGCTTAAATAGATTTTTTTCATAAAAGGATATCTTTCCACGCTAAGTATGTGCTAAAACCAATGTCCGTGGTGAGTCGAAATAAAATGCGGAATAAAAAGGGGTTTTTATTCAAGATTATTTGTTTGAAAATATAAAACGCGGATACGTTTATCGGCGTTCCTTTGTTGTTTTTAGCTCGCATCAACTCTACTCACGACCTTGATATAAATTCACCTACTTATGCGCAGTGTCTTTTAGGTGGTTCCACCGTGGAAATAAATAACATTTTATACATATTTAAATATCTTTCTCGGGCTTCGCACCGGGTAATGTTTTCATAATCCGCCGACGTTTCGGAAAACGACTTGTTTTCCATTTTCAAGGCACGTGTTATTTCCGCCGTGACCACTATAACACTGTTACTGTATACAACAATATATATTACTACAATATAACTATAGCTACTATATAACTATAGCAGTGTTATAGTGGTCACGGCGGAAATAACACGTGCCTTGAAAATGGAAAACAAGTCGTTTTCCGAAACGTCGGCGGATTATGAAAACATTACCCGGTGCGAAGCCCGAGAAAGATATTTAAATATAATACACCGAGAAAATCTTAAATAATTTATTTTATACATGTTTTGGATACAGAAAAAATGCACTTAATTTAAGAAGTGAGTCAAAATAAAACAAGAAGCCTAAATTTTCATTAGCGATGGTCTAAAAAACAAACTACTTTTACGATGACAAGCTTCAGCTCTTAAATTTAAAAATTTACGTACGAAAATAAATGAAAAAAGTTTGATAAAAAAATGAATAGCTTTAGATACTCAATCTTAACGTTGTTAGAGCGGTAATCGTGAGTCGTTGAGCAAACATTGTAACAACTTTTCAAGTAGGTCGAAAAAATTCTTGAGCGACATTTCATTTAAGCACATCTGTGTATACCTACGGAGGAAGCATCAATGTATGTAGTGTTGCAAATTGTGTAAGAATCTAATTTTAAAAATATCGGTTTAACGAAACCTTGTTGTGACACGGATTTACTGCGTGGCATCAGAAAATAAATTGAAAATCATGTAGACGTGTTTCTTCATCGGCATACTACCTTGATATTTGTGAGAATCCAATAAAAAACATGAAGGGTTTTTAAGAAAATCAGTATATATTTAATGGAATCGAATCACAATGAAAAATATTCCAACTTCCATAAGGATATGTGTTAAAATGGCATTAAATTGCCAAGATACGAATTCGGTAAAATGCAATCATTTTCACTACATGCGTACTACTAATGAGTAAACGAACACTAAGTTCCTCGAAAATCTGTACATGAAGTAAAATCGCTCGAAGCACATTAAATGCAGTTTTGGTAGACTAAGACAACGGTACGTATTCCCTAACCATTCAAATAACATCTCATAATTCAAGAAAACCTCTCTCATTTAAAGGATATGTATTTCATTTTTCTTTCAAACACTCCAACTTTCACAACAGTAAGACCATTTAGGGCACATCTCCTTTACTTCAGAGTGCCACATCATCAGCTTAATTACTCTCCATAAGATCAACTCAGTCGGCGATAACTTTCACAAATTAAGCCAGCGAGTTCACTCGATTATTGATTTATTCATTCCAAAACTGCATTATTTATTGACCAACTACTCAATTAATGACGTTCAAATAAACCGAAGGCCGTTCATAATCGCATTAACATTAATAAATCAATAAGCTCAAAAAGAAATACTAGAAGTAAATATATATTTCCATTAATCGCACACAATTTATATTCTGTTCTTCGTTAATTAATATAATAAATACCATACAGAGATTGCAATCCTTCAAAAATGCTAATAACTAAAGCCATGAATAATTTTAAAAGGCTACGATCTCAAACCATCTGCATCCAAAATTGGCATGTCATCCACCAGCGAATACTACGGCAGAAAAATCCATTTCCAGGCATTTGGCTCATGCATTGTCATAACCACATATATACGAACTATCGCCGAACTATACGAACGACGCCGTTCGACGTTTAATATACACGTGCACCCCAGGAGGCTCACGCGTACTTAACTGAGAGGTGATTTCCTAACAAAATTCATCCTCCAATCATGATGGTAGTTTGAGCAGAATATCATTTCTCCTAGAAATAATAAAATTTGGTCTCATTTTAGAGAAAAATATTCCACCCTTCCAAAGATACCAAAATATCCGCCCTTGACCCATACACTTTTCAAGATTTTTGACGCAAAATACCACCCCTTTTGCATGGGAAATAGTGCATGTATGCACTCTGTAAAGACCTTATTTCAAAAATGAGGAATTTCTAAGACCTAGATCTCGTCAAAAAATAAAGTGAGTAGAATGTATGATGTCTGAACTATTTTTCAAAATAAATGATATTGTCATCGCAGTAACTTTTCCTGGACCGTAAAAAAGAACTTCCAATGTGAAGGACCTTTAAACGTACCACACGAAAAAAATGAGTCAAATTAAAGACTTAAGTGGATATTTTTATTTATTTACTAACAGTCGTATAAAAGTATACTACTGCACCATGTATAATGTTATATTTAATTCATGTTTCCTATAGCTGCTAAAATTGAAACGTATAATTCGACCATTGTCTTCATAATGGCTAGGGAACTACCGCGCTTTAACTACTAAAAATAAAAATTATAAATCCTATCAAAAGTGGCCATTATCGACAATTAATCCGAGAAAATATCGGCAAGGTACTAGCCAAAGAAAAAGCCCACAGTAGTCGTGTCGTATGGTCTGAAGATTAACCAACTATTCCACACATTGGATTTTGCGAGGCGGCCGCCGGCGTAATTTCTGCGTACTTTCAACGCAGATTGCGTTGCCACAGTAAGATTATGGCGCGCTCTACATTAATGAATCCTGTAAACGGTGGGGAAAACCTCGCCTGCTAACCCTTCAGTTGCGGGTTCGAGTCGCACATGGTTGAGTTTTCTCCCCTTAAAGTTTAATAGTGTGTTCTCGCCCATTGTCATATGCTAATAGCCCCGATGTAATAGGCTCTGTAAGCTGTTTCCTTAGGCTTTAGAACTTAAGGATAACAATAATAAATAAGCGTATAAAAGTATACATATTTTTGCATTAGATTGTACATTGTACCATCCCTTGCCCCCTCGTGGCTATTCTTTCTTCTTTACTTGGTCGATGTGTTCAGCCTTTGGCCTTCCCAATGGGAATTTTCCCTCCATTTTTTCTTAAATTTTACTTTTGAAGAACCCATTGTGCCTCAGAGTGTGTAAAATCAATTCATTTGATTTTGGGAATAATTTCAATATCGTTTCAATATTTTAGAAGGAGTTATATTAAGGAGATATTTTAGAAGGAGTTAAGGAGAATTTTTTTTACGAAAGTACAAGAGACGATTTTAGGAATTCAAGAGAAATCTGATGGCAGGTTATCCATACGAGAGAAAATGGTAAGATGCCAAAAATCAGAGCGTTAGGATATGCACCGTCTAAATACCTACAATTTACAATCTAATGCAATATATATATATATATATATATATATATATATATATATATATATATATATATATATATATATATATATATATATATATATATATACTTTTATACGCTTATATATTATTGTTGTCCTTAAGTTCTAAAGCCTAAGGAAACAGCTTACAGAGCCTATTACATCGGGGCTATTAGCATATGACAATGGACGAGAACACACTATTAAACCTTAAGGGGAGAAAACTCAACCATGTGCGACTCGAACCCGCAACTGAAGGGTTAGCAGGCGAGGTTTAACCCCACCGTTTACAGGATTCATTAATTGGTCGTCCGATCCTAAGATTAGCTGACTTCAGCTCTCCATCCTTCTCTATCTACAGCTTGTTCCCTTGCCCCCTCGTGGCTATTCTTTCTTCTTTACTTGGTCGATGTGTTCAGCATTTGGCCTTCCTATTGGGAATTTCCCCTCCATTTGTTCTTAAATTTTACTTTTGAAAAACCCATTGTGCCTCAGAGTGTGTAAAATCAATCTGACTCTTCTTCTCTGTATAATTTTTCATATGATATATTCTTCTTCTACTAAACTATATAATAATATTAAATGTAGTTAGCACTCACTTCTTTTCAAATATACTTGATGCTAATTACATTGTAAAATTAATCGTCGACGGGCTTACTTGCGGGATTTTTCCCTGGTTAGAAATGAAATAACTTTGTACTTTTCCACATTATAAATTTAATCATACAATTAAAAGTTTTCAAAATTATAAAACCAAGTACAAATGGACCATCCAATCGGAAGGAAAGCGGAAATGTACTAGTTAAAGAATAAGCAGTGGAAAATCAACTATATTATAATTATATCAGTCACACACTTTCCCAAACTTTTACAACAAAAGCGACGAAAAAACGATTCTCACAACCTTTCACTCATAACTCTAAGGTCAAGACCCAGCCAATAGCCCTAGGATTTGCAAAGTTGCCCTTTCATTGAAAGGATCAGCACTTCAGCCGTTGTCCCAGGTCGAAAGGGGTCTGAGTCACGGCCGACGAATCTTAAGGCAATATCTACCCCGTGGGCCATTTCATGGGAGAGCCAGCCGACCTCCAAGAACCCCGGGAACATTTCCCCCCGGAGCCTCCGGGCAAAGGAACGAGCGAGGAAGAGAAGAATCGGTGCCTACTTTCTCGAGACGTGAGGGAAAACTCCGGCGGCTACGAGGGATTTCCCGGAGACAAGAGAGCGAAATGGAATGGATTCCGGGGACAGGAGACAAAAGACCCTGGCGCCCTCAGGGCAATGACCCCTCCACTGTACTCCCCTCTGAGCCCCCTGGGAAGCGGTAAAAGTGGCACCAACGAAGAACGGCACGGAATTCCGCGAGGGAAAAGGTCGTCAAAGTGATTGCTGGCAAGGTGATCTTCTCAGATGTCGCCAATAACATTTCTGAATGAATTTGACGAAGAATCCGTCACAAACTGGGAAAGAATTCATAGAAAATTGTTAAGAACCTACACATGGTGTCCATTAAAGTCAAAATAATAAATTCAAGCATAATTACAGGTTTTCAAGGGTAAATTTATACTAAAGTCCAGGTTTTAATACCGCGGTTTTTATATGAGCCCAAGTGACGTTTTTAATTTTTACGTAGAATACGGATTTTGTTAGCTAAACCCACAAGTAAGAATAAAGAACCCAAAACCAAGAATAAAGTAATTAAATAAGAAATACGAGTTCAAATAAAGTAAATAAATGTATAGCTGATTTGGGGGTAAGTTTTGTAATGGTTTTAAGAAGATTAAACCAGATGTCGGCTTCCTCACATCGTGTTTTGTTGGGAATATTGCACTTGAGTCCAAGAGAAGAAATAGTTAGGCAAAATAATAACGACGAATGATTATCCAAGACCGAAAGTAATTTTAATTGGATTAAATGTATGCAATGTGCTCTTCTGCATATAACCCAAGAGGTCTGTGGCGGTAAAATAAAAGAAATTACATCCTCATTATGAGATGTTTGATTCTGAGATGAGAGGGTTTTTTTTTGTCTTGAACTGATAATTTATAAAATTCTCGACTCACACCATATATTCACGAATAATCCAAGAACATTTGCCGGCGCTGAAAATTCACGAATAAGTCCAGATTTTCCCGGCCAGTGGACACCCTACTGCAGTACTGCTGATGGTGATTTAATGTTTTTTTGTGCTATGAACATGAGGTTGACATTCCTTCGAATAAATAATGACAATACCAACAATGATTAAATCCACAGAATTATTTATTGGTATAAATTGTTCCAACGCTACTGCGTCATTTTTAAGTAGCTCACATTAGGAGGTACCTGAAGATGATGCAGTAGCATTTAAACTCGTTGCACCAATAAATAACTCTGTGGATTTAAAAATAGTCGGTATTTTCATTATTTATTCAACAATGTACTTCCACAAGGCTACGCCTGAAAGGAGTGAATTCAGAAATTCCTTCATTAGCTCCGAGCTATGGCAACGAAAACATTTTGCTTTGATTACCATGAAACGCCAAAAAGCACTAGCGTGTACTTATAGTCATGAATAAAAACTTATCTTCGCTGTAATTTGCACTTTACCCTTTTATTTCTTTCCAGAATTAATTTAAAAAGACAGGGGTTATTTACTCTCATCTGTTTATCCACAGCATTGAATGTTTCTGGAGTGAGGCCTAAAATATATTGGGAACAAGATATCAAATCCCCTCGTTACGAACGGAGAGAGGAGTTCATTGAGTTATATCGGTAGTGAAACTCGTTGGGGGCTGTACTGAAGTTGCACGTTAACTTTCCTGGGTTCACAAAGTCTCAGGCCTTACATGGCAACATCTGTAATGCACATCACAAATCACAAGTCAGAATCCAAGCTTGAAAGAACAAAAGCTGACTGTACCCAAGAAAACGAGGGATGACATATCTCGCCTGTTTCACACAGTAGATGCGTCATATGTAATGTGGGCTACCAAAAAAGAAAATCACAACAGGAAAACGACGTAATAGATTGTCAAAGCGCGTTTCATTAGGAGTCATTGACAGTAAATAGCAGGATAAGGGAATAAAGAAATTTCACTCTTCAAAAATAAAAATCCTCGTAGCTTATAGAGGAAGAACGCTAAGCATACGAGCGGTTTTAAAGGGCATCATTCTAAGGAAAAATAATGCACAGTTAGAATAATATCACTTTTAGCTGCTGATTAAGAGGATTTGTTAAGGTAAAATAGTTACTCACGCGCTATGAATGAATACTACGGTTACAACAGCACTCACCTGAAACAAAACAAAAAGAACCATTATTAATATTTCCGCTTATAAGATTCATTACTAAAGCTAACTAAACCTCTACAAGCCTTAAGGAAGATCCATAAATCGTGCAATATTATCAAGGATTTTAAATTAGAGTAAATGCTTAATCTGTAATTCACATAAAATGCCTAGCTTGCTATGGCTCTTAATCCAACTTTTGAGAAGGAAGTCTTGCGTTGCAAACAAGTTCATCGTATTTACCTTTAATGTACGTTAATTTTGACCACTTAATACGCATACGGAATTGTTACGGAGAATAGGTCTCGGCTGTGTGCATGAATCCGAACACCTCTTTCCGCCAACGTTTGGCGGATGAATGTCCGCATCCTCGGGGCTTTATATCAGGCAGAGTAAATAATAAAAATATATTCATAACAAAACATAATATATAATAATGTAATATTTTATTACATTTCGCTCAGCCTGATATTCATCTCAAGCCCAGAGGATGCGGAAATACGGCTTCAAAACGTTGGAGGAATGAGGTGTTTGAATTCATTTATAATCCAGCGATACGGAGAGAATAGAATAAGGTAAATAGATAGTAGGACAGAAAGATTTAAAATGTCGTTTTTCCCACGGTCTATAATAGACCACAATGGCTGTATTAAGACTTTAAGAAGTAGGTTAGTTGACAGGTATTGTAGCTGATTAATCCATATGCACCCTAATGCATGATTCTAAATCTGCCGATAGTACTAACAGCAGTTTTTGCATGTTCCTTGCGTGACTTTTGCGTCACGTTTACATAATTACATTATAGATTATTTTAATACTTTCTGTAGTATTTGTAGTATAACGACAGTGAAGGTAATTTCTTCGCTATAGTTCATGCTGGTGATAAGTCACCCCCTGCTAAACACCCTTGTGGTGACTTGCGGGATAATATGTAGATGTAGACCAATTCTTTATTAATTGCGTAATGTATTTACCATCATATTGATTCGTTTTTATTTGGTTAATACAAACGTGATACACGCTCAAACTTCTCCATCATCTCAAGTTAACTCTAATCAGCTTGTCCGCGCTGTCTACCATGTCTTCTCCCCTCGGCTCCTTAACCTACCCTTGCCCCGAGAGATTTCTTTCCTCAGCGTCACGCTTCGAGCACAACAGTTACAACCACTGTAGAGGTAGAGAATATTATTTTTAATAAACATTTCGTTGTAGGTAAAGTGTGATTTGCCTCTAGTAATGGCATTTCGAACTTGCATTATAAATTTTTCCCTCATATCTTCCGTCAGAGATTAGCGAATGGGCTACGAATATTTCAGTTAACGGAGTCTCTAAGATGATGTTATATTTCTACTTGTCGCCCTTTGACAATGCGCGTTGAACTATGCAACGGTGAAAGGCCAGAGTTTTTTCTTGGTGTTTCCAAAATACATGTCTAAATCTAGTAAGCACCGCATTTTGTTTCACGATATCGAGGGAGCGTGAGAAAATTCTAAAGACACTCGAGCAAAGAGGGAAAAAGACGGATCAAAGTCACATTGAGAAGCGATGGTAACCGCCATCGTTTTACTGATATATTGAGAAAACACAAGAGTAACTAGAACGACAGGCAGCAAACGCAGAGTCACTTTCATCACCACTTACAACCGGTTGCACAAATATTTAGTCATAGGTTTAGTATTCTCAATCACCACTTATACTGGACTTGGAGCACCGACTCAAATTCATCGGTTTACCGGTGTATTTGACCACACATTCTTATTGATCAGAAACAAATTAACTTAAATCTGGATAAATTAGCTGGATATTTCTCCGAACTGATGTAAGTACAATCCAGGAGAGCACAAATTGCGGGAAAATCGTAATCTAACCATTTTGATAAACATTTAGTAGTATGAAAAGTGTGAATTGCCTCTGGTAACTGAATTTCGAACTTGTATTATAACTTTTTTATCATGAATAGTACGAGCCGATAGGACGAGCCTATCTCCAGAGGAAAGAATACTGAGAAGAAAGAGAGCTAACTGGGTTTCGTAGGACCTGCCTTTTATGAATCCACGCTGATTTTGGATAAGCAAATTTTGACTAAATACCCCAAAATTGAGCTGACGCTTATATGTTCCAATATTTTGCACGAGATAGACGGATGGAGGGGGCGCTTGCTATTTCAGCCATTGCTACAAGATTTTAAGTTGGCGCGGCCTGTCAGCCATCCCCGTCATCCGCGATTTTCCCTTAGCGCTTACAGGCTGACGCGCTCATTGTAGGATTTCACCATGATTTCCATAGATAGCTTTTTAGAAATCGGCATGCATTTCTTTTTTTAAAATGCATTCTCCTTACAAGTATTTTCCCATTTAATTAAATTAATAATGATCGGCTTTACCGGAGGCAACTAAGGTAAAATAGAGTGGAATCCATAGCATGAATTAACCTGTGTATGTTCCAAGAGTTACTTGCCTTAAATTTCAATCAGATGGAGGATGTTCCTATATTATTTCAAATCATGGAACGTACAATTGGTATGGTATGAAGTAACTCACACGGTGCTGACAATGATTGGAAAATTGTCAAGTTATTCGTTATATAAACTACTTTTTTTACTAAGAAATATTATTACAGTGTGCCCGAATTTATCAATGATAAAATATGACTAGGGTATGTAAAATAAGACCTCAATGAGTGAAACATAATATTTGTAAAATATGACTTGCTTAAATGTGACAATGAACAAAATGTGTTACTTCTTTGTATATGTACATAAATTTGTATACTAATTTATGAATACTTGTTCATGACGTGTCCTATATTGTAGCTCTATGTCTCAATCCTTGGACAAATAAATATTATTATTAATACTGTGCTGGGTTTATTCGCCGCGAAAGTGGCTTTTCAAGTACGACTGTGGTGCCATGTGCCACAATGTGAGCTTGAGATGCGAACATCTAGATCGCATAAACCCCATCGCAATTCGCCTTGAAGGAAGATGGCTTGAATGGAAGGATATTCTGGATGGAAAATATGGAGAGAGCAGGGATAACCAATATGATTATTATTTCGGTTGTGAGGCTTAAGTTTGGTGATTTAATGCCCCCTCCTACTATGTTTGCAATCAAGTTTCACAACCACTATTGGGAGCTTTACGCAGAGGAGGGTTAGTGGAGGGTCGTGACTAGCAAGTGGAAATGAAAGAGACGGCTCGGACGGAAGTGATATACGGAAAGCACGGAAGGGAACAGCAAATGGATAAATAGCAAACTTGGAAACTCTGGCTCGCGGAAATCCCTTTTTAAAGGGAAAGCTCCGAGTAATGTTAAAAGAAAGGCTCCAGGAAACGCTTATCTAGCTCGGTACAGGCGACTTTACACTTCGAAGTTGACTTCTAAGGAAGTATCGACTGTGGCAATGCCTCGATTTGTATCGATACTTACAGAACATCGTTTACCATACACTTAACTTACGGTTTGCCCAGAAACCTCGAATACGGCCTCGGAAACCTCGGAGGAGACGGCTCGGACGGAAGTGATATACGGAAAGCACGGAAGGGAACAGCAAATGGATAAATGGCAAACTTGGAAACTCTGGCTGGCGGAAATCCCGACGGCAATAAGGGAAAGAGACTGCAACCCGGTCAGACTACACATTTCATTTTTCTACCAACAATAACAGACCGTAACAGCCACCAATGAGGGTTTTAACTAAGATTGACAATAAATTCAGCAGCTAGTTAGTTGATTTGTTCCCTATGGCTCCAGTGATCGTGGAAGAAGAAATAAATAGTAATATTATTGAGAAAGACCAAAAATTGAATACATTAGAAATATTATAAAAGAAGTCTTAGCGAAGTTAACTTATGAAGTAATGAAGCGTTTGGCAAAGGAGAGTGGGGTGGAAAGCTGCAGTTAGCCTATCTACATACTACCTTCCGAGCCGCCACATGGACTTGTGGCAGGGGTTGTTAAAACATAAGCCTTGTTAAGGTGTAAAAAAAGAGGCATTGGGAGGTGCAATGGTGAAGTGTATCATGGGAGTGTTTTTAGTGAAGCTCTGGTTTAATTGTAAACGCTTATTGTGCGCGGAAAGAACGACTTTTTGAAGCTGCCTGTTCAGTAATGTCTCTCTCTTGTTTTATTGCATCTGTTGGACATTTAAATGTAATGTGGCCTTACTATTATATTCTTTGTGTCGCCCTGAAACAAACTTGTTCTGAATTTCCCAAGCAAACTTAGTGTAGCGCGCAGCCTCCGAATCTCTCGTGGCACCCAACTTAATCCCTCTAACAGCTGAGAAACCCTATGTATTCGGTATGATGACTTACTTCTGATACACATCACGACATTAACTCCATCCTTCTTGCAATAGGAAAAAGTTAACACAAAATTAGAATATTACATAATTTATACATAAAATTGCTAGTGCAACCGCCGAAATCGATGGAGACTTGGTTTAGTCCTTCAAGCCTCTAACTCCAATGGTCGCGGATTCGAACCCCGACGGGATTGGATTTTCATCTTGCCGGGTAAGGCTTTGTGTTTGTACTTGGGGCTAGATGTAAGAGAGAGCTAGATGTAAGCTAGGTGGAGCTAGATGTAAGAAAGAAGTACATGTCCCTTATTTCGCTCCGAAATAAAGACACTATAACTTTGATTATGGTCCCATCTAAGACTGCAGAAAAATCTTGATCAAATTTCGCGAAAGCCAGCTACCTCAATCCAGACGATGGAGCAACTAAATTTAGGGATTTTGAAAGGCAAGGGATATGAAACGAAGGGTTAAAGGCTTTCTTGGGTCCTTAGGTTGAACATTTCAACGAGAACGTTTTAAGAAGATAAACAATCAAAACTGCGACGCTAGGGAGGAGAGGGTGTAACGAGGAAATGCCGCGGGGAATCCAGAGGTAGAACTTGAGCGTTGCCCCTGCGCAGACGACTCCTAATTTTCCCCAGCATATTTGGACAGCATTGGCCTCTTCCGTGCCCGGCATTAAAAGCACATTCTTCACGAAGGGGGTTAAGGCTACGGGAGGCCCGCATAATCCCGGGATTGCCTCGTCCGCATGCAGTCAGCCATATAAATAGGATATTACGATTCTACACTTGATTCTCTTTCCCTTAAGTATTTGTTTAAGTTATCGGACGGAAACGGACATAGTTACAAAAGCGGCTCCTTTCTGGATATCTTACATCAATAAATTTTTTAACTTACTCAGAATCTGACAAATTATGAAATACATATCCATCAAGCCATTCTTTTTCGGGGTCCTTATCCCAGCAAACCTTCCTCGATTCTGTCACATTTATGCACTGACTTATACACGCTGTCTTTTTCCAAAGGCAAGCTAACAGTGGTGATATTATTCTGCAAGTTACTCGCAGCAAGCGGCTTTTGAAGTAAATTGCGGGAGTATATGGCTCTTAAGGTAGTTTGAGCGAAATATCATTTTACCTAGAAATCCATGAATTTGGTCTCATTTTAAAGAAAAATATATCACCCTTCCATCGACAGCAAAAATTCAACCCCAAACAACATTCGCAGATATTTTCCAGAAGATACCAGCCCTTTTACATGGGAAATTGTACGTGAATGCACTCCAGAGAGACATTATTTACAAAATGAGGTATTTCTAACACTTAGATGTCGTAAAAAAAACAAACAGCGTGTATTTGATATGTTTTCTCAACTATTTTTGAAAATTAATCATATTGACACCGCAGTAGGTTCTTGGGTATCACAAAAAACCTTTCGTTTTGAAGGAGTTTCAAACGAACCGCGCGAAAAACATGAGTCAAGTTAAAGATTTATGTAGATATTTTATTTAATTACTATTTAACAATTTTTGTCATATAAAACTATATTTTTGCACCATTAATAATGCAATATTTAATTGATGTGTCTTACAGCTGGTGAAATTAAAACGTATTAGTCGAATATGGTCGCAATTATGACTAGGGAACTACCTCGCTCGGACTACCTTAAAGGCGTCATCTCGTTAAGTCGCTATCGTAATACTTTTGAAAGTTCCGGTGAGTTGCTTGCAGACCCGTATTGTTGCCAGTGTAACGAGCACTGAGATGTATGGAGAGGGCACTAAGTCATCAAACTGAAGCCTGAAAAACGAAGAAATAACCATATTGTTTAATCCTGCCCTTTCCTTGCTTTCCTATGGATAGCACGACGGAACGGACGAATTACCATCGACCATCTGTTTGAAATTTAAGACAAGTAACCCTTGATTCATATATTGGCTTATTAGTGCTATGGATTCTACTCGATTTAACACTAATCTTCAGCGGGAACGCGGATAATTTTCAATTTAAATAAATAAAAAAATACGTGAGGAGATTCCGCATTAAATAATCAAGTTCATGTTGACTTCTAGTAAGTTCTCGACGGAAAACAGTAAAATTGCAAAATTAGAGCTTTATCCCGCAACAGATGTAGAAAAATGAGGGTAAACTATGAAGGCAGACTGGCATCAGCTTCTAGCATTGGCCAGCACTACAAGTTCCCTCTCCATACACCTCAATGGTAAAGAGCAACAAATCAGGCTCATCACTTACATAGGGGGACTACGAAGTTCTAGGGGTGATGCAACATAATGCAGACAGATACTGCAACTTTTCGTCGGTCAAATATATTTATTCCGACACGACGCAGAGGACACTACATCATCAACAGATATAATGTGGTGATCTATAGCTTCAAAACTTAGGGCCGAAATCACCTATTTCCCCAACGGAAAATTGCAATTTCCGTCTTCATAACAAAAGTTCTTTAAATAATTTATCTTAGACTGGCACGAGCTTTGCTAATCTAAAGGTTAAGAACACCAAAAATTTACAGCGGTAGCGAAACCTAAAAAGTAAGACATTTTTCCATTGCATTTCAAAATTAAAGGATAAAAATATCGACATCAGTCACACCTTTTCTGATGTAAGCTCCCCACGCGGGGTTAGGGAATCCTTATGAAGCAGGATTAATATTGAAATTAAATAACGAACAGCGACCAGCAGCTTAGTTCATAGAGAAATGTCATGGTAAGTATTGCAGCATGGTTAGTAATCACCCTGTTGAGGATATCATAGGAAATGGAATCGTTTTGACAGCATATATTAAAAATAGTTTTAACCTCTAAGGAGGATTTGAGGCTAGGCACTCCTCCAAAGACACTAGGGAAATGTTTAAACTGCATGCTACAATCGCAGGTTCGATCACTAACATAAAATTAGAATGAAAGCAGAACGGGCTAATTCAAAACTTCAATTTTTCCGCATCGACGATTAGGATCAAAATTATTACAAGCATGTCCATTATATACGCAAATAATGTTAATAATAGGTAGCGTAGTTATGATGATCATTTTATTCAGTTTCAGCAAGGAGAAAAATTAATTTTGTTTCATGTCAACACGACCGACCTCGGGCATATAGTCCCCAGGTAAAGTATAAACGCAAACAATACCCAACATGGTTAAAGTGTTGTTCATAGGCCGTAATTACAAGTAAAGACATTTACGTTACTTAATTTTACATTGAACTTTATTTATTAAAATAGCTAATACCGACATGAGAGCCAGGTTCACGGTGGGTACATGCATGGTGTGGAATCACCCCCCAGCCACACATCTTAAACACTTTGAACATTACGAACGTTCATTCACGTCCTCGTGCCTCCTGGACATCCAGAATATGATCGTACATCTTTCAAATTTGAGGTGGAGCAGTGATGGCATACGTCTACGCCTCCCGTTCGGATGCGTTGTCACATGTAGTGCCATCTCTCCTGGTGGCTGGTGAGCCCAATCATCACTATAAAGCGTCTCTGAAGTGTCGTGCCACGTATTCCATTATTCTACCAACTACGTTCAGCCTTGAGTACGTGCATATCGCATGTAGTTGGTTCCATTGACGGAAGTTATTGCACCAAGGGTGGTGGTTCAAGGAAATTCTCCGTGAAAAAATCATTCGACTTGACCGGGATTCGAACCCGGTTGGGTTCCGTTAACGGAGTTATTGCATTCATAGCTGGTTTAACTCCTGTTGTAAGGTAATATTTTTGTTCTCCAACCACAATATTTAGGATCTAACTCAGTAAAATTGTTGAATTTATTGCGTTTGTCTTGTGTAATGTATGATCATCTTGTTTTCAATGATTGATTATCACACAAACTTGAGTTCAAGGTAATAAAATTGCAATCAAAAGTAGTTTAACTTTTATCCAAAAATAACTAAATCCTGGGGTCAGGGAAAGCGAAGAAAAACTCACTACTCAAAGGGTAGAGGAAGCGCGTGAAGAATGACGTACATATAGGCATAAGACAAGGTTTTATAATCGTCCTAACACGGCCAAAAGTTACTCACGAACTAGTTGAAACGACGGGCCCAAAAAAAGGTACGACAACCCTGAACGGTGGCACTGGCTCATAATGTGAAAGGATTTCAAAACGGCAATTTTATGAGGAGAGAGAAAGTTTAATTCTACGAGGGAAAACTGTGGATTCATCTAAACAAGTTTGGTGCGAACAATTACGTAGGGAACTAGTGAGACCCATTCACTGAAAATAAAAAGAATCCCTTGAAATCCCTCAAAAAAGTGGATGGGGATAGCGAAAAAAAAGGCACAAAAAAACCTGACAGGGGTTCCGTCCAACTTTTTCCCAGGTGGCAGGCTAAAATTTCATTTGTTGCCCTCGGGACGGAGGGAATTTTTTCCCCAAGGCTGTATCAGCTCCGAAAGTCCATAAAAAGATCTAGGTACCCTCGAATTATCCAAGTGAGGGAAAATTTCTCGGGTAATTCCAGAGGTTCGTTTGCTCGACGGGAGAAATGCGCCAGCCTCATCCATAACCCCCGCAGAAGCATCAACGCTATAACTAAGTCTTAGTTTCAAGACCTCGTCTTTAAAACTGAGCTAACAGTTCAGGGCAGTGTTGCGTAACCCATAGCAGGTGTGCCACATTGTGGCACAATGGGGCGGTACATAAGTTTTCTGTTGGATCGCCAAGGAAAGGGATATTAAAGTAATCTTTTCATTATTTCCATTCACCATCATCGAAACATATTACCTAAACCAAACTAGCCGTCTCTATTACAGCTGCAAATACCTTTACTTCCGACCGCCTCCCCAAATAACATACCAACGTGATCAATGCGCGAAATTAATAGCTGATATGAAGTCTTTCAACTATTCTGTTCCAAAAGATCATGGCAGAGGACATAATATCGAAATTTTGTAAAAAAAACTTCATCTGTAAAATTTCGTCAGTGATGTATAAATCATTGATACCAGAAATCTAGTGAAAATAATAAGAGGTTAGCCGAGACCTACTTTATGCCACAATCGTCAAAGGTTAGAAAGGTATGATTAATTATTTTATTGTAAGTATAAATTACCTAGACAAGCTTGGAGTTATTTTACCCTGTTCCTCAGATCATCGTGTACAAGGTATATTTATTTATCTTCCTAAATACAATCACTCTTTTCCACAGACTAGGGATAAAATTATGTTACCCTAGTGAAACTGAAACCGGACAATTATCTACACCTAAACCGATGTTATTTATTAAATTCCCCACAAGATAATGAAATTGAGGCCTTGAATTCGTTGGAACAGTGCCAGGAGAATAAAACTGTCAAAGCAAAAATAATATACAGTGAAGCCTTTATTAAGCGACCAGCGACGGTCATACTGAAAAATAGTCGTAAAGAGGAGTGGTCGTTCGACAGGGGTTCAGTTTCTAGAAGTACATATTATGCAAATGAACGGGAGGCTGAAGTGAAAAAAATGAAAAACTCTAAAGCGACGGTTTAGTTCAAACCTATTCAGATGGCGTTTATTTCCTCATAATTAGTAGCTCCTGGGAAATTTCAATGCATCTTAAATTGATGTGCACATACAGTGAAAGCTGAATTAAGCGACCACCGAAGTTTCCGCTAAGAATCGTTGAGAGTGGTCGTCGCTTGATATGAGTGGCTGCTACTAGGGGTTTCACTACATATATTTTCCTTTAAACATACACTACAAACTAATTCTACTATAGCTCCATATAATACGTCAGGAGGAAAATAAACGGACCCCTTAACAAATTGGAGCGATAACAGGGCGAGACAAAGAGTAAGGGTTACGGGTTTTGCATTAAATTCACATATTTTTCGGCACATTCTGCAATATTAGTGCAGATAAAGAAACTTTTATCAATTTTTTTCGTTATGCACAGTATTCGAGCAAAATTGTTTTGAAATGATAATCTAGATATAAAAAAGCATTAATTGAAATAATATTTAAATTCCTTTCACTTTTTAAGGGTTAACTTTCACAGGACTGAAACTTAACCTTTCAATTTCTAAACTTAACTTGAATATAATCACGCAGATATAGTATCCAGTTCATCAATTACACTTTCGCAAGGCAGTATCAAATGCTCATTCCTAGTGCGAGTCACCTACAATAGTCGATTGATAAGTTGTTCAAATGTTTCAGTTCCTTTCATCAAAATAAAGATCAATACCATAGCCTGAAATTGCTGTTCCAATACACAAGACCTTTGATACCTTATCGCCATAAATCAAACTGTCTCAAAGAATACCAATACCCATAAATCTTGTCTTAATCACGGAATTTGACGAGCCGCTGCACTGAAAATCGCCCAGCTCCCTCAGAATCGACTTGATATGAGAGTTCCATCAAAGGGTAGTTTATGGAAAAAATCAAACGGACAGGCAACCTTTCACGGGCCACGTGTTTAGGACAAAGCTGAAGACTTCAGGAATCAAATGACGACGCGGCGGCGAGGAGAAAAAGGAAACAAACGAGTCACGCAATGCGAATCGATCATATTTTACGACATGGCACTCAAGCATCTGCAAAATACGATTGGAATAGGGCAGTGAATAAGATACTTGCTCATCCGGGTCCAACAGGCGCATTAGGACCAAAGACTCCACTTTGGGACTAAGGCGCCAAAGACAGGCGTATTGGCAAAAAGGCGGAATTCCATCATTTGGTAGATCCTAATTGGCGACGCCCAAAGATATCGTAGATTTACGGGATTGCTGAGTGATTATGAGAAAGGAGAAAAATTACCCGGTGGTGAGCCCGCGAGAATTACACAAATGTCATTCGTCGGGAAAGTGTGAAATCATACATACTAAGATGAAAATTGTTTTTTAACCAAACCTGATCGGAAAGTTTGTTCTACCACCCTTGCGTGCTTGATTGATAAAGCCCATGTACATTCCAGCTTAAATTATCCAACAAAGTTTAATAAAAATGAAAATACCGCCATAAATAATTTTTAACTTAAATAACTAAAACTTACGCCGAAAAACGAAAACTAAAATATATTTCTTTCACTTGCGTTCAGCGATTTTACATACAGAGGAGGCACATTTTCTTGAACGAGAAATCTTCAAAACCCAGAATATTTATCAAGCACTAAAGAGGATCCAAAAATTAGAAATTTTATTTATCGAAGGAAGAGGAGAATGACTCAAAAGAAGAGAGTAATTTAATGGGTCGGTTCATCTTCACTACCCAAGATCACGGAGAGTGGAAAAATGTTAAGCTGTCAACTGGCCACCCACAATGATTCCTTTCTTAGTAGGATATCTCACGTCTGCGCTTAAGAGAAAACATCAATTGAAAGATTTTTAAGAATAGTAAATATTTTTATTACACCCGAGAGACATTACAGAATTCTACCAACAAATTCTAGCTCGAACGGGCAGCGGGCACACTCGTAACCATTGAGGTAGACGGAAAGGGTAAAACGTCACAAAACTGTAGCCTGACAACTGAAATAAAAACAATATTTCTACATCTACATAGAAACCCGCGAGCCGCCGCATGGGCGTATGGCAGGGGATGTTAGGTAACCAGCCGTGTAAATATATAAGCTTTTGGGAGATGAAATGGTGACATGTATTATAGGAGTGTATTTAGTGGAGCTAAATTTTTATTGTGGTCGCTTATTGATAGCGGATAGAACGAGTTTTTGTATCTTTCTGTTCCGTAGTGTATCTCTCTTATTCTATCGCAACTGTAAGACCAAGAGATGTAGTGAGGAGTCATGATAATATTCTCTATGTCGCTTTGAAAAATATCAGTTCTGAATTTCTCAAGCAACGTAAGCCTAGCGTGTAGCCTCCGAGTCACTAGGGGATGCCACCTTAATCCCTCTAAAAATTGTGAGACACTATGTGTACGCTCATAGCAGCTTTTAACGAAATGTGCTGCTTTTCTTCGTATTTTATTATTTTTTTGGTTAAATCTATTTTACCAGGGTCCCAAATATTGGTATTCCCTGCTCTTTCTTAGCTTTTCTTTGGATAGCACGTCTTATTGGACAAAATAGCGACTGTAAATCAACGATATCCATCATGTTTGAAATTTAAAGTAAGAAAAGCTCGAAACATACATATTCTACTCGATTTTACCCTAGTTTTTACATGGGATGATTATTACAGGGTGCGGCTGCATAATTTGTTGATTTGATTTGTAGTACTGTACTATGCACGCATTATGTACTGCATGCTGTAGGTACTGTATGCTCTGTATGCTGTGGGTATGCATGTATTGCTGTAGGTACAAATATGTTGTAGAATATCGATAAAAAATAATTACAACGACACCTAAAAAATCTTTTGCTTTATTGATCAAAGCCGCAATTTATGCTCCCGCACCCTGTTTTATCAATTTGATAAAATGAAAAATATATACCAGGAAAATGCATATTTAAATATTTAGTTAGTTCATCCTGATTTCTAGCACGTAACTCATGGAAAACATCGTAAAATTGCAAAACTTGTGCGTCAGCCCGTAAGCGCTTTATTCAAATCAGGGTTAAAAAAGATGGCGGACAGGCCACGCCCATGTTACACCTACCAGCATTGGCCACCATAGCAAGCGCCCTCTCCATCCACCTCAAAACTCGTAACACTGAGAATAGATCTGGGTCTAGGAGAGGAAAGGTTAGATCAGAGTAGATAGCCCGGGAGAAGAAAATTTATACGAAGGGACCAAAGTGGTAAAAGGCTTAAGGAATGTTTGCGCAAGTGAGAAAAAGGTAGGGAGGGAGCGCGTAAATCGCATTTGGAAGAAGGAAACGAAACGAAGGGAGGAAGTGATAAGGAAGGGATAGAGGGAGGGAGTATTTTGCTCAGAAAACATAAAGAAGGAAAGCTTGCGAGAGCATGGTCCCCAGGGAGGGCAAATAAATCATTTAACACCGATCTAAAATACGGCCAAGGAGCAGAAACAACAGCTGCGCCAGTGAAAAATTCCATTTCAAATATTGTTAATGCTTGCAGCTATTATTTTATGCCATTAAAGAGTTAACATTGTAAATAAACATGGATGTAAATGTATCTCAAAATCGGCTTCAATGATACTGATGAGGTACCTCATATTACAATACGGTGGGAGCCCCTAGAGACTCGGAGGCTCAACGATAAGCTCAGCTTGCTTGAGAAATTAAGACCTGGTGGGTTTCAGAGCAACACAGAGAATAAAAAGAGAACTCGCTTTGTACTTTCCACACAATTTTATTCTCTCCCACCATAGTTTCGACAAAGTTATGTCATTATCAAGGTACAAGTTTACATTTTCGTTGTCCATATATACCAAACAGAGGGCGGGTGTGGGAGGCGAGGGAGGGAGGGTGGAGAAAAGAAGGGGGGGAGGGAAAGAAAAGGTTGGTTGAAAGGTGAATGACGTCAATGGGGATGGGTAGGAGATAAACAGCACACAATGGCAAGGTTGAGTAGATGACGCAAACAAACTTTAAAAGCTGAATGATATCAGTGGTGAATGATGCACGTCAAATGTGAGGTCTTTTACCAAATTTGAATTTTGTTTGCCGGTATTTACAATTTCAAATTGTCCCAGGAAATCTAATTTTTGCCCTTATCCTGTACATGTAAAATTTTCGGTTTAAAGTCACTTGAATGTTTACAATGTAATAAATGTTTGGCAAACATAGAAGAAGAGGATTCAGGATTATGCAAGGTATGAGTTTGAAATCTTCATCACAACTCTCTAATGGACATCGTGCTACAATAGTACCTAATTACGCTGCTTTGCTAACCAAGTGACAGAAAAATTACGAATCAGCATTGGTTTTTTCCTACGATAATCGCAAAGTCTCCACTCACTGGTAAAACAGACGATTTTCAAGTCAATTTTAATTCAGTGGAAAAGGGTACAAATGACAGCTGTCAGTTTTAACCTCCAGTAGTTTTTATGAACGAGTGTCGGCTTGGCCTCGTTTTTAAACTGATTTTGGATTGGCCGAAACATCATCGATCGTATCTCAGCCAATCACAAAGAATCGCGGTACAGGAATTCACTATAAAAGGACGGCGTTTTCTCTGACATCTCCAAGTTCCAGAAGGACACCGTCGAGGGACAACGCAACTGAGACCAAGGTCAACGACAGATCTTTCCTGAGACAACGCCTGGAATCGAAAGCCGACCCAAAGCTCATCTTAACGAGGAGCCTATTCGACTCGCGGACGAGGCTGAAGAAATCTACGCATGGGCCGAGCGCCACGGCGGACCGGCATTGCATCGAAGGGTTGTCGCTCCGCCTGGAGACACACCGGCTGCACACCTAAGAGGAGCGGAAAGCGTCGCTTCCGAGGAGGTTGTTTTCCAGGTTCATCAGCTACGAGATAGGGACAGGGATCTGGAACGTTTGAGCGGCCCGACCAACGGTAGCCTATCTTACGTACCCATTTCCCGAAGGGACCTCCCCGCCCGGGGAAGAAAGGTCCGCGGTTCCGGCCTGGAGAGAATGGCACCCAGTCTGGAGATGGGGTGTCGAGAAGACTTCGGCTGGTACACACAAGATCCCCTAGGCCGCCCCCGACGCACTCGTTGGCCTGGCCTAGGGCCTAAAATTACACCCATGGCCATTGCACGCCGTTGCACTCTTCGGCAGGCCATGGACCGTTTTCAGAACAACGCCCCACGCAGACACAGCAGGGGTGGGGTAACTGAGAACCCACTTCTCACCTGCCACCAGGCTGTTTCCGCTTTCCTGCGGGGAAGTGGTCCAATAGGTACACTTGGGTGGGGGGGTGGGGCTAGGAAAACTACTTACTGGTCTCGGTACCAAACGACCAGTCGCGACACCCGGCTGCGTAGAAATTTCACTCTTTTGCATGAGATAAGTCAAAATAATAAATATTCATCGTAATCGGATTCATTGGTATAACCATGAGACGTAACCGCAAATCGAAAATATTAAATATTTCACTCTCTTTTTATTATCGTTAGGCCTTAGATCTCTGGATATTCGGAATATTTTAAAATATTTTACCCTGATGAGAATGCGCTTCGACGACCTTCGTCATGACTTTAGATATAATATATTACAAAAACCTAATACTTTATTCTCATTTTATTCTTTATAGTTGCAAATTAGATTGGTAATACCGATTGCCGAAAAAACATACTTCAAACACTCTTATTTCACTTTTGTGATTTTTATAGTAATGAGCCAGTTAATGATACCTTTTTTGGAGATTTTGGTATTTTTCAGAACCACCCCCATAATTAGCAATTTCCCTCATTTTTAGCGGATTAAATTTATTTGAATACCCATTTGAATAACATTTTAATTTTTTGGGCTTTGTGATAATTAGCCAAATTGTACATCGGGTGATTGATTTGTGGAGAATATCTAAGCTTGGTAATCCTAAATCGTACCACCCTGATGCATAATTCAGTTAAGGTTTTTTTCGGGCTTATTGGAGTAGACATTCAATTTTAGTAAATACTTTTTCCATCCAGGCTTTTCAGAACTTTTCTAGGTGAATACTAAGTCTTTAAATTGCCTACTTTATCCCGCATCTTCCTATTTCTTGATTTTTCCCCTGAAACAGCTTGAAAACAGCGGATATTTAACTTATTTTTTCATTTATACAAGATCACTCCAAGAAAAACTTTTACAAACATCGTTGCAGGTCGTTGGAACAAAGAGAAACCGAACTCTCCAAAAAAATAAACGAGAGATATCTACTCTCGTTCATTCCTCCCCAATTAGTTTTGTATAGAAATGAAATTTAATTGTTATAATAATATTACTCATAGATTGCTCCTTGTACATTAATGAATAACCGAATAAAACGGTCGTCATAAATTAGGCTACCAAAATATTTATTTAGCATTGTATCCATAGCAAATATTTATTTGTCATTGGCCTGAAAACGGTACATATCCCGGTATTGATTAGTTCTTGGGTCCAGCCAAGTAACGGTGCTCAACAGTACTGGAGTTTCCATGACGCAGTCTGCCATCATCTTCATGCTTTCGTGACGCATAGTAGGACAAAAACTGTCCCAAACAAAGCCAAGCCTTAAATTTTTGCAGTAGTCAGATCGAGTTCAAATTTATTTTTGTGCAAGTATAACGTCAAGAGCGATGAAATTTGAACTGTATTTTTCTTCCGACAGTATACTCGGGGACAACAAAGTGCGGAGATAGCCACCTTGTACAGGCGCTGTAAGCAAGCGCGGATTAAGCATTTATTCCGGGACTTATTCACTGCAAAGGAACGTTTACCCACGTAATGATTTTATTTGCAGATTAATAGGTGATTGATGTTCGTTCAAGTAAAATACCAGGATAAAGTATTTCTAAAAAAGTAATTACCTGGCCCCGTGACAGATATATTTCGAACTTTCTGGTTCTGTTACTTTGAGTCGTATGACCTACATATTTTATAACTGCGTGCAGCTTTTTTCTAAAAAGCGCTTGAAACTTTTCGTAGTTAGGCACTTTTCCGCTAAGAAGAGAAAGCAATTTATTTTAATTGTTCATACCATTTACTTTTTCGTTTGACTCATTACAACCATCATTTACTACAATAGGGGGCTTAATTCATCATCCAAAGCCATTTCATGCCCCGTTTCAAAAAACCAACTCTTCCTTTACCCTTCAACAGCCATACTGATTCCTTCGTTATTCTCACTTTATTTAGTTATTGAGGTTAGATACGTAATTAGCGGGCCAAAGAATCCCTGTTTATCAAATTTCAGGCTGATGAAATAAAATTTATCATATGAGTTACAGTTTTCGGATTAACTTTGCAGAAAAGTGGAACATGATGTAAAATGTTACTTTATAATTTCTACGTCGCGTTTTTAATAATGGCCATGGTTCCGACGAATTATGTCATTAAATAGGTGACACATCTTTCATTGTCTATAGATACAGATTCAGTGGTGGGTGGGGGGAGGCGTGGAGGAGAGGTTGGGGGAAGGAAAAGAGAAGAGTAGTTTGAAATGGAAGGGAATGAGGGTGGTAGGAATGTCAAGCCTATGTTTGGGAAGGTAAATACCTCAAGGAAAAAGGCAGTAGAGTGTGGGAGAGATTGAGAAACACAATGACTAGGGAAAGGCTATGACGTAAGCCTAACATCACACACGACGTGAGGTAAATAACATCAAAAGCATTATTCAGATTATTGACCACAAAAGAACTATCGACAGATTGACAAATAAAACATTATAGATATTAGAAGTGAATGATAGTCAAATGTGAGGTAATCAACCAAGTTAAAATCATTTATTTACTGAATTTACGATCTCGTAATGTACTATAAAAATCTATTTATTTCACCCTTACACCGTACATCTGTACATGTTAAATCTCACGTTCAAAATCACTCATGTGGTTACGGTTCAATTAATGTTTTGAAAACATGGAATAAACGTCACTGGAAATAAAACATTTCCTTAATTCTCATAACAAATTCCCGCCCAGTTAGGCCAAGGTGCCAAGCATCACACGAATTATAATTTCAGGCTTAGACTCCCCTTTTGTGAGGTAGGAGTAAGTAGGAATGACCTTCCTCCCACCCTCCTTTCGTTCCTGTTCAACCAACACCATCCTTTCCATACTCCGACACTTTCTTCCTCGCCTCGCCCACCCATCTGTATGTATGTATAATGAAAAGAAGTAATTGTACCTTGATTACAACATACTTTGTCCAAACCGTTGAGTTATATGGAGAGGGCACTACTTCACCAAACTGTTGTATGGAACCCAAAACACCAACCATTTTATTTAACCATGCTCTTTCGTTATTTTCCTGATGATAGCTCGACGGAATTGACGAATTAGCGGATATAAAGTTGGAATATCCACCATATGTTTTTAACTTATACCAAGTACCTCATGAAATTTACATTGGTTACTTAGTGCTATGGATTCTCTTCGATTTTGCTCTAATTTTCAGCAGGGATGCGGAATATTTTTATCTAAATAAATAAACAAAAAATGCAAGGAGAATGCACATTCAAAAAGTAAGAGCATGATGATTTCTAATAAGTTATTGATGGAAAACATTGTAAAATTGCTTCAGCTTCAAGCATTCAATAAAATCAGCTTATAGCATTGACCAGCATAGCAAAAGCCCCCACATTCAACCTCTATGGTCGAATATATGGTCGGTATTAATAGAACAGGGTGGAAATAACAAAGCAACATTCTTTTCATTTGTTCTTTATATTTTGATCAACTTTTAGGGATGTGACCCCACTTCGCGATGCACAGAATCAGGGGCCGCCGTTTATCTCATTTAAGTGCCGGCACTTCCGGTAGTACCGATTTCCAGAAGTACCTGGAATTAGCACAATAGAAAAAAATATTCACATTGCCCTGAAGATGGCAGCATTGTAAACAGCCGATGCGTCGGTAATGGACCAGACTACCCGGCTGAAATACCGAGAAACCTCGAATAGTATTCAACAGGAATGCCTGAGATCTTGGGTCACGATCCAATGTACCGAGTATAGTCATCGAAATCGTTCAAAATAATACTTTAGAAACGTGATATTATAACGGCAGAGTATTTAAAAGATTAATATAACACAGATACAGACACAAATACAATCGCGGAAGCAATTATCGAATCAATTTTGCTGTTTAGCGAAAATCAGCCATTCTCTGGATGTGCTTTGAGGTACGCAGCCTAGTGCACAAGGCCCGAAAAAAAAGGAAAGCAAGTACTCTGTTTAATGCTAAGTAAGCAGTATACTAGAGTAAATGGAAAGCTTCTGTTGATTTCTGCAATTAAGCGCGAGACCGTGATACTAAATTAGATGGATCGATAAAATCAATAAATCTAACAGATGGTATTTAACTCTTTAACCGTGCATCGAGTAGCCACTCCGGTATACAATGGACTCGGTTGACCTGTAAAAAAAGACACTACTAAAAGACAAATGAATAAGACGACATCGTCTCAACATCAAGCCTGACTTTAAGTCTCGGTCAGTCTCGAAAAAGAAAGCCCGACTTTAAGTCTCGGTCATGGATCCGATCCTGTGGTTTCTCCCCCTTTGCGAAGTCTAGGGACCCTGGGAGGGGTCATCCATTAAATCGGCCTAAGTCTCCCTTAGCGAGGCGAGAAAATCCGTTCATCAAAGTCTGTTTGGAACATTTTTCTCGCCTCTGCCGCCTCTTTCAAGTCCCCCACAGTGACCCCAAAAACAATTCATTTCCAGTGAAGCCAGCCCTTCCTACTCCATCAGCCACTATCCAACACCTCCAACTACCCCTAAACCTACATTTCATGCATTGTTCTAATTATATTTACCTTAGCTTTATCTATATGTAGGTTTCCGCAGGTTTTTCACGCTCCCCTTCATAATTGGGAGTTTCTCACATTCAATCGTCTGTCGCGCATTCCAAAGATTGGTTGTCTGCAGCCCTCAATCCTTCGCTATTCAATGCTAGGTATCCCACTTCCTGGTGTCTCTTCCTATGCACCTTTCTCTTTATTTGGTCCACAAACTTATTCCTGGGTCTTCCTCTGCGGAATTTTCCCTCTATTTTACCTTCAATCATGTTCTTCAAAAACCCATTATGCCTCAGGGTTCTTCTTTTCTGTATCGTGCTCCAAATGGTTCTTTACCATTCTTCTGTAAACTTTATCATTACTTATTTAGACCGTCCGTTTTATCTTCAGCATCCTCCCACAGCTACAGGTTAAGAAGGTTTCTAGTCTGGTCAACTTTTCCAATGGTCCCTCCTTCAGATCCATAGGGTGTCAGGAGCCACACGATGATTATACATATTGTTTCCTAGTTTGCGGCCCTATTCTCATTGAGCACAGCAGTTGTCTTTACACAATGAACACCTTTTTAACCTGGGCTATTTTCCTCTTGATGTCCGTTGTACTTCTTCCGTCCCACAAGGTGGTAGTTCCGAGATAGGTGAAGAATCCACTTGCTCTAATTTCTCCTACAGGGTGATTTACTGTAGTTCGTCTTTTCGACAAAGATATCACATCCTGATTTCCTTACGTTCTTCCCAAAAATTTATACATCTTGCTTTGGATTGATTTCGTGTTTTTATCTAACAAGGATTTAGATACAAGAATGGAGCGCCTCAGGGTCAATCTCGCCCCAGTTTAGACATATTTTTATTATCATGTCATTTCAAGATCATCGCTTTTGGATGTTTCTCCATACAAAGAAGATAATCATGGAATTCAATATCGTTATGGATAGCAATAAAGGCAGTTAAAGCAAGACATCAATTCACCAGGAAATCAATGAACTTGGTCTCATTTTAAAGAAACATATCTCACCCTTACAAAGATTCAAATACGTCAACTCCTTGCCACACTACATTCTGAGATATTTGACGAAAAATGCCAGCAACTTTGTGGGAAAAAATGAGGCAAGGTAAAGACTTATATAGACATTTTCATTTAATTACTTCGGATTTCATGCATGCAAAAAAATATTACTGCGCCATTGATATTAAAATAATTACTTCATGCTTCTTAGAGCTGATGAATTAACCCGTATAATTCGTATATGACCTCCATTATGATCAGGGAACTATCTCGCCCAAACTACCCCGACCTTCGTGTGGTGACGCCCAGTCCAACAGATCACAATGTATTCTTTCTGTTGACGCAGGCGAAGTATAAAATTCTGCCGTTCATCCTCTTCAGCAGTTTCTTATTTTAAACTGCTCCTTCGATATGCCAGCCAAGAACTCACTTCGCGTAGGCATATCGCTTCATATATCTGCTTTCGGTCCGACAGACTTTGCATTACCCCTCCGTGATGCGTGGTCTAGCGTTATCGCCATTTTTCAAATGCGCTCATGTATGCTAAAACAGAACTTTCACTCGCTATTTTAACATGTGCTTTAAATCACTAATATCAAATGACAGAATGCGTTATTAGGGCAGTCACAACGAACATTACGCTGCTCGAACGGATTGAACTTACGGTAACCACAGCGATAAATCAAAACAAAGAACCGTGATCCAACCCAGGTCGTTTGACAAACCTATGACAAAAAACTTGGCATTTTAGAAAATCACAGAAGGTAAGCATCACTGAACTGTGACTAATAATCCCCGTGATGCACGACTCCACGAGTCTATCCAGCATGCGTAAATTAATAGTCATGCATCGTATTTTTAACTTAATTTCACACACATGTACGTTACTCAATACTCGCTATATTAGGTAAAATATGAAATTGTGTCATAATAGTCCGTTTGGCGGCTATCGCATTCATGATGTGGGATCACACCCTGAGACCATGGAGATGGATCGCAGGGAGTGACGCAGGTAGGTTAGCTTATGGGATAGACGAACAACAATTCACGTCGATTGCGTCATGACAGGTAGGTGGACTGATTAGGGAAAGATTATTTGTGGAATCTACATCTAATTCTACATTCTAACCTGCGAGCCACCGCATGGCCGTGTGGCAGGGGGTGTTAGGACACCACCCGTGTAAAGATGTAAGGGATAAGGTTTTGGGACGTGAAATGGTGACGTGTGTTATGGGAGTGTATTTAATAGAGCTAAGTTTTTATTGCGGCCACTAATTGTGCACGGAAAGAACCAGTTTTTTCTGTACAGTAACGTAACTCTCTTATTTTATCGCTTCTGTCATACCGAGAGATGTCCTGAGGCGTCCTGATAATATTCCCTGTGTCACTCTGAAACACAACAGTTCTGAATTTCTCAAGCAAACTAAGCCTATCGTGTAGCCTCTGAGTCTCTAGGGGCTCCCACATTAATCCCTCTACAAGTCATGAAAAGTAAAAGGAATGGAGGCTGGGTGGAGAAAAACTCGGCGCCGACATTAGCCTACCTTTAACGAAATGCGTCTATAGGTCCATAGTATAACGTACCATCCGACGCAGAACATATTAAAATTAAAGCGGTCCAGACATGGCACCAAAGCATGGATGGAGTTTCACTGCAGTATCTAGAAAACTGCCGGGATTCGAGCTCTGAACTTTGGGATGGGAAATCAGAGCTTCAAACACCACACCAACCCGAACTTAACGCTTCGTTTGAGAATAGTATGAACCAACGATACTTAAAACTTTATCATCTCGTAATCATTCTACGGATTCCATGATCAAAAGATACGAAGGATCTAATTTATCCCGAAGTTTACCCCGGCGGTGGCGACGAGCCTGAGGCTACTCACTGAATGGCCCGAGCCTTACCCGTTAGACCAGAAATCCGTTCATTAAGAGCTCCTTGGAGTATTCGCCTCGACTCTCACCAATTCCTCCGTTGTCCCTTACGAAATATCCGAAAACCCCGTCCTTTCCTCAAGGCCTCGCCACTCCACCCTTTTCTTCCTCGGGCTGCACATCCATCAACACCAACTCCCCGTACATATATCACCCGAGCTCCTCAATTAAAGCAGAATTACAGGACATCATGACATTAAAGTAATCTGCCGGTTTAAGGCAGGTTTCAAGATACCTGGTGGAATGTTATGATGGAGTGGTCTCATATTCTTGGAAATCACAGATAAAATTCAGAAATTCACAAATTTAGAAAGGGGATAAATACGTATGCTAGCCTAGAAAGAGAACAGTGTAAAGGGTATGAATGCATCAATGTCTGGTCAATCTAAAATAATATTATTTGACTCACAAAACAATCATTCAAAGCACATGATGCGAGAGAAAGAAACGGGATTGACAGAGAAAAATGCATGACAATAGTTACCTATCATTTTCAAAGATTAGGAGAGAATAATTTTCATGATTTTAATGCTGATTAAAAATGAATGATAAATTTAAAAAATATAAAATGGTTAAAGATAGCGATTGTAGAAAAAAAGAAAAAATCCTCCTGATTTTACTGAAAACTGACAGGGAGGGGCCATATCCACACATCGTATTTCTTTCTACATTGCAGCGCTTGTCTTACTATTCTTCATCCCATAGTACTCGTTCTCCAACTTTCCCTTCCTCGTTTGCCCAAACATCAAATTGCATAATTTTACAATTATAACTAATACTAAATGATAGAGTGCGTTATTATGGCAGTTATTTTGAACATTAAGCCTCTTGAGCGGTTTGCGTTTTGGGTAACGACAGCGGTAAAGCAAAAAGGAACCGTGATCCAACCCAGGTCGCATGAAAATGAGGAAGTGATTGAGATGGTTTTGGAGGAAAGGAAAATTCAGGATGAGCTCAGGAGTAGACAGAGCGGGTGGTCGAAAGATGTCAATAGGGATGATCGTTCGCTCTGGGCCGTGATAGAGGGAAGTATGTGGGATCACACCCTTCGACAAACCCTGGAGGCGGTTGGCAGGTTATGACGTAGGTAGGTTAGCTACGAGGATGGGCGACCAAAAATTCATGTCGAATAGGAGGTAAGAGATAGGGAGGTAGATTGAACAGAGATAGCATAAGGAGGTAAACTGGTAGTGGAGAGAAACTCAGCATCGACATTAGCCTACCCTCAACGAAAGGCGTCCAAGGGTTCATAGTTTGACGTCCCATCTGACTGACGGGGTATATATTAAACTTGAAACGATTCGCCAACCTAGTTTATTTTTCAAACGCACTTGCAATGCATTCGCGTATTAGATTGGATATTTGGCAAGGCGACCGACAGCTAAGGACTTCTGCGCCATAGGAGATAGGTAAGGGAGGAAGGGTGGATAGAAACCCGGCGTCAGCTTTAGTCTGCTCTTAACAAAGGCGTCAAGGGGACCACGGTTTAACGTCTCATCCGACAGACGACGTACTGCACTTGAAGTGCCCTCCAGAAAGACACTCAAATAGCGATCGGGTTTCCTATGAAAAACATCCTCCTCTGCAGGGATTTGAACCCAGGCCGTCCGTATGGTTAGCCAGTTCTCTATCCACCACACCAGCCCGATCCCTCATTCGCATAATTCTACCAGTCATGAAAATATGTGCGATCTATGATAGAAAAAGATCATTCACTTAAGACCGCAGGTGACGTCTTGATTCCGGCTGCAGACCGAAGAGAGCCTCTATTTCTATCCTGAATTCCATTTCCACAATTCCGGCCTCACCTAATCCGTCAACATCCTCTCCCGTTTACCCTTCCATCCATTCCGCCCCGACGCCGTCCGTCCCGCATCCGTATAAATCTTCAAACCCTTGTTCTCCTCGCGTCCCGCTCGCCTTCCTTTTCTCACCATTATCCCCTACATCTTCGCCCGTCTCACCAACACCTTCGTTTCCGTTCCAATTCATTCCAGATTCCAGCCCTTTTCCTTCACCCATTCTTTATTCTTTCTTCCTCCATCGCCATCACCCTTTCCGCACTTCCCGCAGATTCTCACCCCACAGACATCTTACTCTCTTCCTTGCCTTTCTCCCGAGAGAGATTACTTCTTCCGCTCCTCGGGGTTCTGAAACCCATGTGGCCGGAATGTGAAGAGCTCTCGCAAAATTACCACAAGCTGTTACCCACCCGGATTACAAAATAAACTAGTTTATAAATTTGACGATATCAGGCGTCACTTCGTACAAGTAATTAAAATCCATACTGAAAAGGAAATTTGGCACTTCTCTACAATCATCGAATTTGTACGATGCGTTTCATAGATGCAGTATCGAATAGGTAAGCATTTTTAAAACAAATAACGGTAATAAATAATAGGACTAAATGACTTCATATCAGTCACCATTATCCAAACATTCAAACAATTTAAGCATTTCTTCACCCTCTCAAGCCTCCGCTATCGATACATGCATACTACTTGACACACTGATTATTTTTTGCTGTAGTCAACGAGAACAAACATGTCTAGTGTACTCACGACATCTCCTCCGTCAAAGTTAAGTACCCAAGAAGAAAGCACATCCACTCCTCAGGACTTACCTATAAAAAGAGATAGTGAAACAATTACAATAAAGAGTGAACTTTTTATGACTGCACCTCCACCTTGCAGTCAATAATGTCACAAAGAAAACAAACCGAGGCAGAAATAGATTAACATCAGTTCTCATGGTAAAATACGAAAATACAACACCTTTTTCAACCATTGGGAATCAATAGTAATATACATGTCAAAATACCAAATAAATCTGCAGCTGTTTGAGCGATAAAAAATGTTCAATAATTCAATTTTTTTAAATAGCAAGAAGAGACGCTATTTGGAATTTATGAAGGAAATGAGATAAATAGTTAAAATATTTCAACCGTATCTGCTATGGATACCGCGTGAGGCGAGAAAAATTTATAATTGGAGCTTTGCTTAGCGATGAAAATTTAATACAGGTGCTTAGTTTAATCAGGAAAATATCATAAGGAGAATGTAATTAGCGCCACCAGGAATTATTTAAAGGGTATGATTACTTCCCTTCAGGCGACAGTATAATCAATAGGAAAAGTTGCGGAGAGCGGAATATCAATAACCAAATTTAAACTTCGGCAACTGCAATTATCGAGAAAATTTCTATACCAGTGCACAGAAGATTGGTATACTAGAGCATGTTTGAACGACATAATGTGCGTAATTAATGAGAGTAACTGAACTAAGTGATATTGAGATGCAAGGGTAAATATTTCGAAATAGGGACTAGGTTAAGTTTCCAGAAGTTGACGAGAATAAAGACTTGCTGGAGAGGGATGCGCAGACATGACCACAATGTATCCAGCACTCAAAATTTCATAAGGAGGTAACTAACACACCTGTTGGTTAACGGAAATTCCAAGCTCAAAGCCAATGTGCGAGCGAAAAGTACTAATATATATTTCAAATGAGAGAAGTAACGTATGCCTAAAGCAAGATAAACGGTATCCAGAACATTTTACGGACGTGCTTCGACATATCTATGCATTCACCACGAGCTAGAACGTCGTATATTTAAAGAAAAACCTTTGATCACACTACTGTATACAACAACCATGGGATGAATTGGTACTGACGCATCAAACAAGCATATTATCGAGCTGCACCTTCCAGGCTTGGGGCAAATAATTCACTTTGAGAATCGTATTACGCATTCACTGAGCTCATAAACTTCCTCGTGCCTAGGAGAGTTCTTGGGCGAGAAATTCCATGGAGAATAGTGGTAATCGGAATTCATATAACATAGGGGAATTTTGAGAGGAAACGATATGAAATATTTCGGAAGGAGAAATATGGAAAGCTCGGGCAATGTGCATGAGAAAAACGTCGGGGCTGCCAAACAACAAGAATACTAAAACTGCACGATGGAAAATGATTGAACTCACGGAAGAGTTAATGCGTTCTTTAGGCACGTGGAAATCTCGCAATTTCCCACTTAAATGAGATTTCGTCTCATAACTAGCTTCGATTCTATACGTAGGTTACAAAATTATGCAGAGCGTCGAATGTTGAAGAGAAATTAGATGTTTTTCAAGAGGAAAATGACTATTTCTTCCAGCGTCATAGTGAAATAGACCCAAAATACAATCACCGATACTTTATCGGTCAAAAAAAAGGAAAAATTTCATCATTGAAAATCAAGTGGTAAATTAATAAGAACCCTTATTTTATAGATTACTGGGACATAATTCGATAAAGAGAATTATAATCACTATGGAAAACATTCAAAGAGCTCACCAATCATAATGCAATCACTAGTACTCAGCGAGAGTACGGATTTTTAAGTAATTCAAAGAGGGACATTTAGGACATAAAAAAATGTATTTATTTCAATTACACAATTTTTTGCATGTATCTATAAAATATCTTTTTCAACTTTAAGGTCATAATTTTTATAAATTCAAACCGCGTGGGAAAAAGGAACGGGCCGGAGAAACACATTTTAGACGGTATACAACAGAGGAGTTGAGTAGGGCCAAGAACGTAGCGGTATGAAAGCTTTTTCGGGATTGCACGTGCCTTCATAAATGTATTCCCAATTTAGTAAAATTTTCTAGCAGGGAAGTGTCCCAAGGCATTTAAATCATTTGAAGTAAGTATGAGTAAATTGAAGGTAGAAAGAGAGAAATATCATTTCACCGAGAAATGAATGAATTTGGTATCATTTTAAAGAGAAATATCTCACCCTTCCAATGATACCAAAATATCAGCCACTTGTCGGAATACTTTCCGAGATTTTTGACGAAAAATACCAGCCCATTTACATGGGAAATGGTACGTGTATGCACTCCACAAAGACCTTAATTTAAAAAATGAGGATTTTATAACACCTAGATCACGCCAAAAAATTGTCCAGTTTGTATGTTTTCTCGAATTTATTTTTAATTGAATTTTATAGTTACCACAGCAATTTTTCAGGACCGTAAAAAAAACATTCCGTAGTGAAGGAGTGACGATAAATACACGTCCTTCTAAAAGGGAAATTGTACGTCTCTGGTACTCCAGAGAGACCTAATTTAAAAAACGAAAAATTTATAGTTTATAGATCTCCTCCAAAAATTAAGTGTATAGTTTTTATGCCTCCTCGACTATTTTAAAAATAAATATAAAATAAAAAAGATACTGCAGTAATTTTTTTAGAATCGTAGAAAACCTTCAGTTGTGAAAGAATTTTAAGCGTTCCGTGTGAAAAAATGAGTCAAATAAATGATTAAGATAGAGATATTTTTATTTAATTACTTATAATTTCAGTCGTGTAGTATAATATTGCATCATTAAAATGCAATATTTTATTCGCGCTTCCTACAGCTGCTGAAATCGAAACTTATAATTCTAATACGGTCTCAATCGTGACTAGGGAACTACCTCGCTCAAATTACGTTAAGTTCAATAATTGTTCCAACAGAAATTTATGAGAGACTCCTCTTCCTAGAAGTTCAAATCAGTTTCGTACACCTAATCATAGCAAATATTATATGCGTAAGACTAAAAAAAGGTTGCCTCGTTTGAAAATTTAAAATATTCGAGGAATACTACCTCAACAGCTGAGCCGACAGCTGCAAGGAAATTTTAGATCTTCATTTGCCGGTGACATTCCTAAATCATTACGAAAACTCACGTACACGTAGCTGTGCCTAATAAATTTGTATCCAATGAAATTAATGGAAAAACATACACAATATATGAGTAGCAACGAAAATGAAATAATTAAAAACTGCCGATAATAATGTTACGCCAATTAAATGTTCACAACATGCAACCAGGAAAATGAGCGATACATAACGAATTTCTAAACCACATAATCACATTGACCGCATGATCGATGGCGATTTCAATAGCGAATTTTTTAAACACAGAACCGACATGAAGTCTGAGGTAACAATGGCAATCCGTGTCATATAACATAACACGTGTATTCTCCATGATGAAATCATTATTCTGTGCTATGAATTATAATTGGAGAACAAAATAGTCTTTGCAATTTCACGGCTAAAAAAACAGCAACAGATCCACCCTTCACTACCCGGAAACGTCCGCAAAATACACTGGTCAAACTAAAATGTCAAGTCCAAGTGTTTGAGGATTCATACACCGCAATTTTCGATTATATGATTGCATCCATCACCTTTCAATTACGGATTAGAATTTCCTGCCATATCTCCCCGCCCACTTCACTTGTTAATATAGAATAATCCCTCAAAAACCATTTCGCAATTAGCTCCTTATGCAGAAAGTGTTTAATGGGAGAAAGAAGCACTTCCTTCAGAAATCAACTAACATGCTTTACGGATAAAATCTTCAGAACTGACATGGCACATGCGTCGACGATAGCGAATCTTTCTCCCGTTAACGCATGGCTCTATCAATCCTGGATATGCAATCTAGTCTTCTATTCTTGCGATCAGTTTAACTATCCTCCACGTTCATAATAGCAGCACTGCAAGGAATCGAGATACTGTCCATGAATAGCTCTAACAATTCAAGCTTCATAACATCAAATTATTGAACAACGTAAATATTCGTAAAATCACAAGACTAGCAAAGACTGATTTCAAGGCCCGATTTTATAATGTCTGATTAAGCATGCCTCGATCTAAAAGTTCATTAGGCCAAACTGACACATCTATAATGTTGAAGCCAACAAAACGACAGTGTAATGCAGTACAACAAACTAATTAACTCTCAATAATAATCGCACGAATAAAAGGCTGCATTATCTCAAGGTAAGCGCATTACAAAACCAGGCCTATGAGCAATATTTCACGGTTTCAAAATCTTCTCTTACTCACCAAGCTCATAACCGGTAAAGCTAGGTGAAAGAGGTGTATTAAGACCTATACTTAACGTTCGAGTCTAAAGGTCCTTGTCTCCGTGCAGCATTTCATTCATCAGCTAGACTTGCCTGTCATTTTCCTACGTCTGAAGCCCATATATTTCTACCTCTTTCTCTGTTCACCCAACTCCCTCTCAATCACGGTATTCCCTCGCCACTAATGACCGGTCACAACCACGTACTCTACCTTCTAATTTCCACCAGTAATATCTCCTACTCACCTGCCGATTCTATTCCTCCAACTTTCTCATTCTCCTTCACATGTCTCAGTCTCCACCATCCTCCCCGTATTCCAGGGGTAAATCGAAGGTGAGGTTCTCGGAAGTTTAGCGCCACCTCAATAAGACTGTAAACCACGGACGTAAACGCTTTAACACGTCCACGTGCTTCTATTTTACAGCTCTGCTGGTTAAAGAAATATTCTATACAGCAGCTATACTTTACAAAGTAAAGTATATCCATTTGCATACGCCTCTAGAATAAGGATTAATACAACGCATGGATATTATAACGGCACAATGAACATTCTTGCGCATACATTTCATGATTCCCTTGCCATACATTTTTCATTGTGCCATCAATGGCGCTGTTGCCCGGGGAGGGGATTGGAGGGGAAGGCGAGGATCTCTCCTAGGCTGCGGCAGGAACCAGAACTAAAACAATGTTTTAACCGCGGTATACAGTCCCCATATCAGGATAATAAAAAGCTTGAATAATTATACGGGTTGGAAAAGAGGAAATATGGAAGGAATATTCTGGAAGATACAGTATGCAAGATACGAGTAATGACAATGGCAAAATACTCCTTAGCTTTGCCTGCGCATTGGACTACATAGATGCAAGCACTTCCTTCCCGCAAAAGTACATACATAAAGAGACATGGGTATCACCTGATGGAAGGACAAGGAACCAAATAGATCATGTACTAGTTGATAAAAGACACAAGAGCTGCATCATAGATGTTAAAAGTCTGAGAGTCGCTGAATGCGGCTCAGACCACTATTTAGTGATAGCAAAAGTAAGACAAGTATGTTTACTCCACCCACAGTAGAGGTATAGCATTTTTGTGATGACTTTTGCAGGAAGTGGACTGTAGTGCATTTGCTGATATTTAATTCTAACCCCCACTCCTGGCACCACGAATGAACGTTGTTAAGGTCCGATGTCAGAGCTTTAAAGTCCGCGTCTTCGCTCATTTCACGGTAGATAACTGTATCGTCTGCAAATAATCTCAATTTACTGCTAACTCTAGAACTTAGGTCATTAATATAAATAATGAATAAAAGAGGGCCGATCACCCTTCCTTGAAGAACATCGGATGTGATTTCGACTATATCAGAGCTAAAACCATCAACAACCACTTTTTGTTTTCGATCATAGAGAAAGTCCCTTATCCAATTCACCTTTTTTTATTACCTCCGCATGATTGCAATTCATATACGAGTTTTTTTTAGAAGAACCTTGTCGAAGGCCTTCTTGAAATCAAGGAATATCGCGTCGACATGATTAATCGATCTTCAAGTGCCAGCAGACTACATACTACCCGGGACGAAGATAGCTACCTGCAATGCTCCTCATCACTCGGCCTTGCTAGGAATTCGAGCTCCTCATAGCATTGGGGTCCATCGCGTGAGGCCACTTTTCCCCCCAGACATCCCTTTGAGGCCAACCCACCTCGCGAGGCACTTACCTCTCTCCCCACCCAGACGACCATCTTTCCTGGTTTCTATTCCCTTTTAAACCCACTCCCTCTCCCTTTCCAAGGCTTCTGCTACGCGACGTTGGAGAAGGAAGAACGCGACCGAGTACCAAGGAAGTAATTAAGCCCCAGGCCAAGCGGAGATGGGAGGTTTGAGGGGGGGAGAGAGAGACACAGGGGAGAAAAAAACAGCATTCAGAGGGTACGAAGCGATGTGGAGCGTTCTACATTTAGGTGGCAGCACGGGCATCATTGGGAACTATGTATTGAAATGTTGCCAGGACTGATATTCTGAGAAAATCTGGAGGTAAGAAGGGAAGATTTAGGATAAAATTGTATTAACGACCAAATCCTAGTGCCAAATCCTAGGGGGTTGTGACTGAACATTGAATTAGTAATCCATGTCACAAGGTGTTGTGTTTTTTTATATAGTTATTCTTTTGTTTCTTTCAATAGAAACTGATGCGACTACGGTTACAGTCTTGTTATTAGTCCAACAATGCTTGTATTCGATTAAAGACGTGATATGTGCTTCTGAAATACGACTTTTATTGCACAAATCGCCCATTTAGTAAAAAAACATCCTTAACATTGAACCACTCGAGATTGTCTCTATCACGTAACTAAGAAGGTACGTGGTAAAATAAAGAACGGTTGGAGATTTACGCGAGTTTTACCCACACAGATGCATTACGTAAGGTTCTAATATGTCGCTTATTGTGTCTCCCAACAGGATTAAAAAATCAATGACCGAATTACTGCGAGGAAAAATCAATTAGGAAGGCTGCGTGAAATTTTTACAAATGTTTCTAGTACACCAAAATCTCGGACCATCCGTGATTGCACCGCATGACTCCTTAGTAACGTCATCGGTATTCTCTCGAACAATTAAAATTAACCCTCCCAGGTACCAACATTTGATTATTTCGAGTGAGAATTATCTATCAAATGATCAGATAGACAGGTTTAACAAATTCAGCAATAAAAACAAAGGAGTAAGACAAGGCTGTTGCATATCTCCAAATTCTTTTAACATCTCTCTAGAAGATATTGTAATGACTGACACAAATCTTTAAAAACGATATTTAAATCTTTAAAAAAAGAGATAAAGTTAACGGCAAATCTTGCGGTAAATATTGCTCCACAATCTGATGGTGTTGCTATCGTACAACGGACAGAAAACGACTTCGAGTGGAGAGTATTTCACCAAAACATTATAGCAGAGGAGTATGGACTGATAAAACCACCGCATACAACAAAGGTGGTAGTATTTATGGAAAAAAATCCAGTCAGAAAAAAAATTGCAATGAAACCCAAAATCCTTGAGCAGGCATCCGCATTTAAATATCTCGGATGCGAAATATCTATCATAGACGATCAACATGTAGAATACAAACTTAGCAAACTTAAATAATATGAGGGCATATAACAGTTCACCAGACTTCTTCACAAGAGAAAAAATGGAATACTTCATTTTACAATCGAATTGTGATTATTACTCGAAAAAGTGAATGGTACGCTGATGGATCTATTAAGAGATGGGTGAACTATTTCTTCCAAGAAGTTCAATATCCTTCCGCCATTTTGGAAACGCAACGGTGTAGATCGTTCCAGTCGTCGACTTTAATATCCGTACAATCTGCTACAGTCCGCGCGAATTTGGCAAAGTGATTGGAAATCACACTATCTACTCCATGAAGATCAGAAGAGGAAGAAAAATGCAGGTAAAAAACGGATGACATTTCACTTAAAGCGCAAAACAGAGTAAGCATTTATTATGAAGAAAAGGAAAATTTTATATATAAATGCAGTATTTGTGAAAAACACAGTTCTAAAAACTGCAAAGAACCGATTATGCTACAAGAGCCACCTACGTTATCTTTTGAATGGGTAGCAACTGATAATTTGGAGCTATGCAATAATTCTTATTTAGTATCATCATCATCTGGTGTTCTGCCTGCTGGCAGGTCCCGTACACCACTGCTGTCTCCATCCGCTTCTGTCCCGAGCTTCCTTCTTTGCTTCATCATAGCTGATGTTCTTCACCTGATCCACCAATCTCCTTCCTCTCTTTTTCTTTCCTTCAATTGAACCCTCAAGTGCCACAGTTATTATACTTTTCTCTCTCATCACATGGCCCAACCAGTTTCCTTTCCGTATCCTAATTTCCTTCAGGAGCGATCTTCCTTCTTTTACTTTGCTCAAAACCTCTTCATTTCTCATCTTATCTACCCATCTTACTTTTTCCATCCTTCTCCACACCCACATTTCATAAGCTTCTATTCTATTCCTTTCCCTCTTACCTAATGTCCACGCTTCACATCCATACATGAAAACGCTCCATGAATAACACTTAGCTAGTCTCTTTCTCAGCTCCAGATCCAGGCTTCTATTGCATAGCAAGTTTTTCTTCTGGCTGAAGGCCTCTTTTGCCATTGCTATCCTTGCTTTTATTTCTGCCTTACTTAGTACTATGTGAATAATATTACAATTCGATAGAGTAAGTTAAGTTGAAATCAAATGACTCGGAAAGCCTAATTCAGGTTGTAAAAACAATTTTTTTAAGAATGGGATACCTTCTGAACTCAGAGCAGATAACATGCCTTTTGATTCTTATATTTTTCATCAATTTGCAAAATTTAGGACTTTAAAATTGTTACTTCCAGCCCTGATTACCCAAACAGCTTGGTGAAAGAGCTGCTGGCGGTGGCAGGCTTGTTGAATGAGCTGTTAGGATATGTAAGAAAATGTTAAAGAAATATAATCAACGTTTTTCTACCGGAATACCATCATGAAGTATAATAATTTTTGGGTAAGCCTTCAAGTTCAAACAAAAGTGAAGCGAACAAAATAGTGAACATATTCTATCTAGGATTTCTCCCGGAGTATTGTCAAAAAGTATAACAGTTTTGGGGTTTAGTGAGAAATCTACTACGAGCTAATTCTACGATATTAATCTCATGGGGGCTTTAAGGAACGAGTTGTACACACAGGTACCGTTCATATGATGCCAGAGGTACCCGTATGCGAGCGCTAAGCGACACAGGCCACGGGGTAAAGCAGAACTTTAAACACAAAGGTGTAAACTATGGACATTTTCAAAGAACAGCGGAACTAGCCGCACAGTTACTTCAACGGAGTCATCCGCTAGTGATCACACAAATGTGTGAATTTCACAAAGGAAAAATCATTCGCCTGGACTGGAAATCGAACCTAGATCCCTCGATTTCGCGCCGAATGAGGACAACTCGTTCATAAAAGCCCCCATGAGACTCACAATGGAAGAGGACGTCTACGATATTAATTATTTCCACGAAGCCATGCTAAAAACTATTGCGTATAAGGCTGACGAGTCAGGATATGAAACTTCCCTACGTGCCGACACCTCGAATCCGCCTTGAGACTGTCACAATATATTAAACGCAAAAATGAGAACCTATGAAAAATTCAAAGACAGATGATACTTCGCTCTAGTTATGCCACATATAGAATACGTTGTGAGCATATATGTCTCTAGTCGTTAAAATTTAACCAAAACAATTAATAAACTACGAAGCTGCAGGATTCGCTAATAACTGCTACCAGCGAGCATATAGTGCCTCACAACTTTTAGAGGGATTAAGGTGAAAAAGTAAAAGAGAGGTGCTACTTCGCTCTGGTTAGGCCACATCACGAATATGCCTCGAGCATTAGGGACCGTGGTCATAAAAATTTAACCAAAAAATAATTAAAATACAAAGATAACCTGCACGCTTCGTTAAAAAGTATTACGAGCAAACATATAGTATCGCACAACTTTTAGAGGGAATAAGGAGGGAGCCCCTAGAGACTCGGAGGCTACACGCTAGGCTTAGGTGGCTTGAAAAATTCCAAACTGGTGTGTTTCAGAGTGACACAGAGAATATTATCATGACGCCTCGTTACATTTATAAGTCTGACAAAAGAGATAAAATAAGAGAGATACACTGCCGAACAGACAGGTGCAAAAACTCGTTCTTTCCGAGCACAATAAGTGACCACAATAAAAACGGATCTCCACTAAATACAGATCTCCACTAAATAAACTCCTATAATACATGTCACTATAAAGGATTTAAGATTTTCCCGGCGAATTATATTGGTGAAAGTTTCTCGGGTTTCACACGGGGTAAGATTTAATACTCTCAACGTTTTGATGTCTGACTCAGCCATCGTCATCCGGATAATGGTCCGCGTGGGGATGCTGGCGGTTATATATATCCGATACCCCATTGTTGTGGGAGCCGTTAAGATTCCTTTGAATCTCGTTTTTAACCGGTCTCCAGGTCTTACTTAAATTGAAGCCGTTGTCTCTATTGATGCTATTTTCCTCAATTTGAATTAGTATGGCTTCTTTATATATCCATTCCCAAAATTTTGAGGTCCGGGAAAGTAGCGAGGTATTAGGGAAATCGATACGGTGACCCAAGGCAAGGCTATGTTCTGCTACTGCAGACTTTTTTACAACCGGAGTCAGACATCAAAACGTTGAGAGTATTAGATAATCTTACCCGGTGTGAAACCCGAGAAACTTTCACCAATACATGTCACTGTTTCACCAACCAAAACCTAACATCTTTACACAGCCGCCACACGCCCCATGCGGCGGCTCGCAGGGTAGTATGTAGATGGGCGAAAGAAAGAGAGAGATATGCAGTGAGAAAGTCTGGAGGTAAGGAGGCACGACGATTGTCCACGTGGAGCAAAGAGGTTGGGGGAGATGAAGAGAATTGGAGAGGAATGAATGAAAAGGATGAGAGAGAGCAGTGAAGGGAAGAAGGGTTTCTTCTCGAGAGCTGCGGCGACGGAAAGTGGAAGGCAGAGCGAAGTCGGAACGAATATAAAGAAGGGACGGCCGACCAGGAGGACCGAAGTTTTATTTATACGACTGCGGACCGTTCCTCCAATTTGCTCTCCTCCATCTTTTTTTTTACTCTTTTGCGCCACCCTCCCCTCTCCCACAAGGCTGGCCCGGGCTTCGCAGTGCGGTCTTCTCCTCTCACCTGTTACCTCTCCAGCTCCTTGTCTCCACGCCTTTTGCGCTTTCTTTACGATGGATTTCCCTCACGACTTCACGCCCTCGAAGTTTTAGGGTTCGAAAATTGTTTCCCTGACAGGGCTCAGATCTCAAATTGAAACCGTAAAAAGGGATGCGAGGCATCTTACGGTAGTTCACATCTCATTTTCACCTTTTTTGCGGAATGCGAAAAAGTCCCACCTCGCGCTAAACTTCACATTTCGGTTATTTTCTCATGGAATTGGGTAAATAACATGAAGTATTTTCTGATTCTCTGATGTCTTTGTCCACACTCACCAAAGATATATGAAGTTACATCAATCTCATCTTTCCAAAATCTTGTCACAACAGCGACCAAATTAATACATAACTACAAGAGTCGTTCACCAAAGCGTAGTATCGAGTATTTATATAATAAATTTCAGGGTCAGACAACTCACAATAATTTCGATGTCCATTTGGAAAAAAGCATAGAAAGAATTAACAACCATATATGACATGGAGGAAACTTTTGTAACGAAATAATCCTTACGTTTAGAAATAAAGACCCATTTTTATACAGATGGAGAGTATGAGGATGATTTTCAGCCCATTTAGATGAGAAACCATCAAGGAAGCTTGCAAGAAGTTTAACTGCGGTCATTAGAGACGCTAAAAAATCCACCAAATATATCCTAAGCTAAACTTGTAGTTATGAAGCTCCTCAAGCGTAAGAGAGTAGATTAACATGGGCCATACTCTCTGCAAGGGTGTTGCACTAAATTAAGGGTTCGGTAGAGAAATAATATTTATTTTAGTACTAAAACTATGCATGACCGAATCAACTTTCAATTTCAAGGCTATTTGCGATTCAATCATTATCACGGTAGATAATTATTGTGTTTTGAACGATAGTCGTGTCATCCCCACGCCTCTCATTGTCAGTCACAACAACCAATTCTGTTTCTATTGCTTTCTACAGTTATATTCCTTACCTCCCCCTCGATATCAGGCACTTCCTCGTCTATTTTCATTTAGGTACATGATACTTCCTCCATTTCCCTCCACATCCCCACCTGAAACGCCAAAAACAAATCTTCGTCCCATTTCTAAATAGCCAAGTCTTTTGTATATACCAAACAACGATGCACTTCGTAAGGTCGCTTTACAAGGGTACATTTTATTGTACAGACGAATGTATCATAGAATGTACAAGAAACTGAATGCAGTTAGAGCAGGTTCTATTTCCCATTAAGTCATTCGGGCAATCGTACATTTTGCCTTTTTACATGGTACAATTTCGTTCATAAAGGAATTTGTACATTCGTTTGTACAATAAAATGTACCGTGTAAAACGGCCTTTATAGGAATTGTTCACTTTTCTTTACATATTGCTGAAGAAGCAAAATGAACAAATATCCATAGCAACAACATTTAGCGCAGGTAGATTGAAAGCTCGTGATAATTCAAATCCTGCCACGTGCCCTAAAGGGGGTTGCAGAGTAGATAGATGCAAATGAATCAGCCGACCTACGCTAAACGACATAAAGGAAGCCAGCTGCCGGTCGCCACCGGTAATATCCATGAATGAGATCTTTTCTTTTCGTCATTTCCATAGAATTAAGAGGTTGCGACACCGCAAAAATTGCTTCACTTATGGCCGGTTGTCCAAACCACATTCCTTGGGTGCGACAGTTACGCGATACATAAACTAACGGATCTATTTACCTAAATAGGGTCGCTATTCTGGTGATAGAACCAAACACTTCGACCTATCGACAAGTAAAGATTTAATAGACTAATTTTTATATACATAGTCAAGCTTTCAAATATAGATTTTAAAAAAATTGAAAGCGAAAATTAAAGGAGAAAAGAGGAACAAGTCTGGGCAGGTTATTTGGGTACGGACAAGGCGTGGGAAACTATTTTGAAAGTTTTGCTTGAAGGTGATGTAGAAACATCAAAACCGGTACATTAAATGTTAACAAGTGGAAAACTAGAATTGTTCTTTCATTATTATGGAACGGCTCCATCACAGTATGTCTAAATCTGTATTTTGTTTGGTCTACTCAAATTCAACAGTATAAAATACATGCAATTTTATCTCAAACATACATTGCATAAAATTGCGAACAACAATAATATCCAACATAAGGGAAAAAAAATCTTGTCATTTTAGAGGTAATAACACAATTATTAAGTAATTAAAAGTCCAAGCTGTACATTGTGCACATAGATACCCGGAGGAAAGGGAACTAGCATAAGATATGGAAGTGTGTAGGTCTGCAGTCAACCAATCTTAGGATTGAACGAACAATGATGATGGAACTAATATTTTTTTTAATGCACATTACCCTCGACATATTAGTACCTGGGTCAATTTGACCCCCGTTCATCTCTCCCGTTTTATCCGAGTTTTGTCGCTATGGAATGGAGTTCTACTGTCTTCCGTTGAAATTTAATAGACAGTTCAGCAGTCGGACGAGAAAACTCAGGAGTGAATCGAAGCCCGAAGACTCGACAGACCTAAACAGAGAATTATCCTTGGGACCTGGAACGGAAGTCCCGGATCCTAAGGATAATTGGTGACTTATGCAATTCCATACCGTAAGCAGACAAATAACGGATGGATAAAATAAGAAATGATGAAGTTTACATGAGAGCAAAGAAGAGGAAAGGACCAAATGGAACACCATACAGAAAAGAAGAACAAGATGGATTGGACACACCTTGAGGCACAATGAGTTTGTGAAGAACTTAACTGAAGGTAAAGTAGAGAGAAAAGTCCCCTAAGGAAGGCCCAGGAATAAGTTCATGGACCAAATAAAGAGGAAAGTATATAGGAAGAGATACCATGAGGTAAGGAAACTAGCATTAGATAGGGAAGGGCGGAGGGCGGCAGTCGACCAATCTTATAATTCAACCAATTATGGCGACGATTAGCAAAAATAAGATTTGAGACCATGTATGAAACCAGTAAATTTACTGAAAGATCACGTAACGCATATTGAGCGAATGTCTCGACTTGCATATTGCAAAACAACTTCCGATACACGTGAGACGTTTCTGCGACCGGTCATAAAAGCCTCAGAAGAAGGCACACACGAGAAACGTTCTAAATTCACACTCACACGGTCCTCATTCTGCTACTCTCCCACCCAAGACTTGTCCTTTGACCTCGGGGGATTTTGCGAATCGAAAAAGGGACAACCGGAAGGAAGGGATTTCGAGAAGAGTGGAGACTGAGAGGAATGAATTCTCCAGGGAGAAAGAACATGAAAAGGCAGGGAGCTCGGAGGTCGGTAAGGGGCTTGAAGAGGGGATGGAGAAGATGCAATGCGGAATTCGACCTTCAGAGGAGAATATACGGATAGGAAGATACGTTGAATAATCAAGGCGGGCACAGGATTACTATTTCCAAAATAAAGGAGTATCTGAGCCAGCGCGAGAGTAACTTAGTAAGTGATGTCGTAAGGACGTGATGACGTAGACTTTTCGACGAAACTTGTCGTTCTAAACATCCTCTGGAACTTACACAGTCCTCTGAAATTTACATAGCTGATGTAAGATTTCACAAGTACATAGATTTCACTCTCATTTCAATTGAGGTAAATGGAAAGGGCACTACGCCATCAAACTGAAGCCTGGCAAAAAAATAAACACTATATTGTTTAACCATTTAACCATAACAATATCCTAAGGATAAAAGGGCGGAATTGACAAATTAGCTGACATAAAGCGAGAATATCCACCATCTGTTTGAAATTAAGGTAAGAACTCATCAAACATACATTGGTTACTTAGAGCTATGGATTCTACTCCATTTTATCCTAGTATTCAGCGGGAATGCGGATTTTATTTTATTTAAATAAAAAAGTAATAAACATAAGGAGAATGCACATTAACAAGGTAAGTGTATGCTGATTTATAGTAACTTATCGATGGAAAACAGAGAAAAATTGAAAAATTAGTGTGTTACCCCTCAAGTGCTATAGGAAAATGAGGGCCAACGAAGAAGGCGGATTGGCTTCGGCTTCTAGCAAAGGACAGCATAGCAGGTACCCTCTCGATATCCCTCTATGCGTGAAACTTTGCCTACACGTTCTTATTACCGATAAGTATAGATATATGTGACAAAGCCATATAACCGTTTTCGTTTTTTGGCTATACAATGCTAGTTAAACACGTAACTTATGGTAAATTGACGTAACATATTACGAAATCATTCGATTCTATTGGGATAGATTTTCTCCAAAACATGAAATAATAAAATAAAATAATATACAAAAGACGTAAATTCATAAAACTCTCTGCACTTACTTTAAGTAGGTCCTTCAACTGAATGGAGGATTATTAAAATGTTTAAAATTGCGCATAATTACGTCACAGTGAACATTTTAATGAACCCCTGTAACGCATTAAATACTGTGCCAACGATGGCGCTGTTGTCCGGGGCAGGTAGTCGAAGGAAAAGCAAAGTACTCTCTTACTAGTACTACTAGTTGGCTGCAGTAAAAGCCAGAATTAAAAGGGCGTTTATGAAATCTTGAATGTAGGATTTTTGAAGTGCGTGTAATAAACTGGTACGAGAATTAAATATGGTTTCCGGGTTCGTTTTAGGGCAATTCAGCCTTGAAAGTGGAAATTAAGAAGGCCAAGCCATACACCTCCCTGATATGAAAACGAGAGTGTAAAAAGCTGTCAAATTTCATCAGCGATATTGAGAAGCCATGATGATGAAGATCGGTACATTCTCCATAGCGTCAGCAGACATGGAGCCTTTGGTGCCGCGTCTACACGGACCACTTAGGTGAACATTTAAATGAACCTTTCACTGAATTACACCGTATAGGAATCCCCTTCCGCAACTGAGTAACGGATTCAATTAAGTGGACCTGGGGACCCCTAATGAGGTAAACGCGGATGATATCGATAGTGCTCGGTCGATGTAGTTGACTCCTCATCATCGATAGGTCGAGGAGTTTCGATAATCATATGCATTATGCTTGTGTTAACATCATTTATATGAAGGGTCGAGTAATTATTTCGTGTTATCCTTCTTATTCATTTGGTTGTGCTGGTACGTATTTAGAAATCACAAAAATGTCCATATACTCGCGCGATGCAAATTTCTTTCCAGGAAAAATAGTGAGGCTAAGGAAGATCTAATATCTGCGACTAGACGTCAGCTCTCCACAAATTCTCTACTTAAGTACTGCCTTTAAGGTGGCTCCCGCAAGACTATGTGAGTCACGTGTGAGGAAGTTACAAATTTTTAGAGGTTAAATTTGAAAAATCCTTCTTTCGCTGATGAACAAGATTACCTATTTAGAACCAAAATCACGGTACAAAATATGCCGATTATTCCGAGAATATATTTTTAATGGCCACGTTTCTCCAGCCATCGGAGCCGACTGCAGCGCCATTTACATGGAATGACCACATTTTGACTTAATTTACCGTGGTGATTTGCGATTAAATTTAACTAAGGATTGAATATTTGGGTAGGCGACCAACAGCTTAGTCATTTGCGCCGTAGGAGACAGGTAAGGAAGAAAGGGTGGATGGGAACCCGGCGTCAGCTTTAGCCTCCTCTTAACGAAGGGCGCAAAGGGGACAACGGTTTAACGTCTCATCCGACAGACAGAGTACTGTAATCGAAGTGCCTTCCACAAGACACAAGTAGGGATCGGATTTCCTCTGAAAAATATCCTCTTCTTTGAACCCCGGCCAACAGTATGGTTAGCCAGTACCCCTTTGAGTGCGGCATGACGTGATATCACGTCATGGTTGTCTTTGCGCTGGTGCTGACGACGTCATATCACGTCATTGGTACTGTGAGTGTTCTAGCTTTCACTAATGGGCTTAGTGAAAGTTCCCTAGTGAAAGCTGGAACACTCACGGTACCATGACGTGATATCACGTCGTCAGCACCAGCGTAAAGACAACCATGACGTGATATCACGTCGTCAGCACCAGCGTAAAGACAACCATGACGTGATATCACGTCATGCCGCACTCAAAGGGGTACTCTAGCCACCACACCAACCCGATCCCCAACTTTAAGTAACATGAGGTAAGATGCCTATATTTTACTTTCTATCTATTTCCCAGTATTTTTCACTTCTTATAAAAAGTTTTATGCTTTAAAAAGTTTTCAAAAAAAGTTTGCAGCTTGAATATGCTTCCTAATTCAAATCGTCGGGTTTATGCTGAAATCTGAGATATCTCCATGATAGCCCATGTTAAACTCTCCACTTTCAACGCTGATTTACACTAAAACTAGCACGGAAACCATATTTTATTCTCATAACAGTTCATTGGACGCACTTTAAAAATGCTGCATTCAAATTTTCTGAAAATCTGGAATCAGTGACCCTGAGGCCAGAGCCACCTAGAGCAAACCGTTTTTACGTTCAAATCCAGGGTAGACTAGACATATCACAGTAGAACACAGAAGAACCCTTCCTTCAGGATGAAAATCTCCAGGAAAAAGAGGAGGGTCGCCTATCCTATACACTTCCGTCCCCTATTTCCTTGCCATCCCTTTCAAAGTGCCCCAAAAGGGTGGGTGAAAAGGGTGAGAGGGGAGGCGGAAACCCCTGCCCCGCCCCCTCTCATGAGACTCCTTCGGGAAAGAGGACGAGGAGCGGGCAGGAAGGGATGGCTGGGGATAGAGAGAACGGGAAGTTTAAGGGAGAAGGACTGCCCCGAGATTGGGAGGGCCATGAGTCGAGGGAGATCACGAGAGAAGCTAACGCCCTCGCTCTCCCTTGGGGGAATAAAGAAAACCATTCGCCCCAATACCAGCGACTTATTCCCTCGCCTCCGACTGCTTCCGACACCCCTTTCAGTCACACGAAACCTCCTTCTCGACCCCGCGGGAGTACACAGCCAACAACCACCCGAAAACCGCTTCCACTGCTCTCATTTCATTCGTAATTTTGCCAATCTCGTCTCCGGCAAAATTATGGGTATTTTTGATTTTTAAGATGTATTTGGAGAATGCTCTTAGATGGTAGCGAAAATTCTACAGCAACCGGTGAAATAGATAGGTGAAGCGGAAATCTAAGAAGTCGTTCGAGGGAATGGGGAGACAATAAGCATTACAATCTCAGTTGTCGTCTTGTCTTTTTTCCTAATACCTTTCCCTTCAATACGTTTCTGAGGAACTCATTACGTCTGAGAATATGGAGAGAAGAAGCGTTCTTCTTTCACAATTACTTCCAAAATTTGATCATTGGTTTTTCTCATGAACCAATTTGTTTTTATCATTCTTCTCCGGAACCAAATTCCGGCGGCTAGGAGCCTATCTTTTTCCTGTTTATCCAAGACCCATGTTTCATAGCCATGAGTGACCTTTACAAATCTTTTCCTTGATTCAACTGGAAAGCGATTGTTAACTAAGAAGTAATGCTACCGTTGAACTGCTTGTTTAGACTTGGCCATCCCTCTTTTAACTTTTTTTATACTTTCACTTTCATTTGTTATTAGACTGCCCAAGTAGACCAATTCCTTAACCTGCCTAATTTTTTAGCTTCTAAATTATACTGTGGCTTGTATATCATTGTCGGACTTATCTACAGGTATCATTTAAGTTTTCAAGGAGGATATTTAGTTTCAATTCGTTCAGTTCTCTTCAGAGAATCTCCAAAATGTGGTTCATGTCGGCAGTGTGGCTTTTTCTGAGTCGGCAAGAACGACAATATCTTCAGAAAACCGGATAGTGTGGATGGGTTACCCATTTACTTTGATTTCCTTACTCCATAGGTATCCATGCAAAGCATACTCAAAGATTAGCCTGATAATATCGATTTTGAATACAAAGTTTCCTACAATAGCAGGAATGAATTTAAGATCGAGAGTAACCCGGCGCCAGCATTAAGCAGCTGAAAACTAATACGCCAAGGTGGCCATGTCCAAATGAATGGCTGACGTACTGAGCTTAAAGTTCTCTTCAAATACCTATCCCAATCAAGGATCATAAAAATATTTAAAAATCTCCAACACTGCTAGGAGTCGAGCCCGGGCCCACAGGATGAGAAGCCATCGTCTCGACCCAACACCTAACTCTGAATCTTAAATGTTTTTGAAAACTAATATTTTTCTTCTTCGACTGTAAAATTTTTCTTTTGCCACATTAAAAAAACTTATATCATCACGTCTAAGCTTCACTTTCACTCTTCCTTCTTGCAACGGCGTTTTCTCCGGAGTCGGTTTTACAGTCATGAAAGTATATGAAGTGTAATTCTAACACTTTCCTCACAAATGTAAACATTTTGTTTGAACTTACTTAAGCCATTATTCATATTTATTATTATTAAGCCATTATTTTCATTTTAGTTATAATTTTTTCGTATTTTTTTCGAATCGTTTCGTTGTTCGTTTCATGGTATATTCGTTATATCATGGTCGATTTTTGTTAATAAATTGTGAAATCGACTTAAGTATTTTACTTCTTAACCATGTTAGCCATTATGTTGCTATTGCACGTTATAGAGTTTTATTCATTGAATTCATGCATCAGGTTTATTTTTAACCTTCGTAGGGATGACCATTTGACCCCCTATTATAAAAAAACTTAGATGGCTCAAAGTTAAGACTCAAAGAAAATACTTCTAAGAGTGTTTTTTGTATTCTTTATTCAACGAAAAATTCCCAGAATATGTCTGACCAATTTGTTACCAAGCTATCCACAAGTAAAATGTGTACCAGATGTGATTCAGAATTTTTGTATTTTCCTAGTCATAAGTCGACTAAGTTCCAAATTTATTGTAACAACGTGTCATCTATGGAATAATCTACCTATACATATTGAAAACAGTCCCTCTCTCTTAACTTTCAAAATGAATTACTATAATGTATTATTTTCTGATTCTTAAAGTTGTTGTTGTACTTTTATATCTTGAACTTGTTTGCTGAATTTTGAATTCATTATATGTAACACTTCGCAGTTTACTTTGCATACTTGTTAACTGTATCTTATTTGTACTGTATAATTTCTATGTAAGAATGCAATGTATCATACATCTGTTCGTCTTTGCCATTTTATAATTTTTATTTTTTTTCTTATTTTGTTCACTGTCTCGCATCACTATGCATATATTCTTTTGTTCTTAAGGGGCATGACCTCAGAACAATCAATAAATATTCAATGCAATTCAATTCAATATGGATGATTAGATCAAGACGTTTTATCTACCAATAGTTTTATATGGAGCTGAAACTTGGATAATTACGGAAATACAGTGGAGTAGGGTAACAGCAGGAGAAATGAAGTTTTTGAGATAAATACTGGGGAAAACTGAGCTAAACAGAGTGAGAAATGTCAAAATAAGGGAGCAATTAAATATAAAAAGTATTAGACAAAAAATAGTAGACAATAGGATTAGATGATTAGGACAAGTTCAAAGAATGGAAGAAATAAGAATGCCAAAAGTAATGCAAAGAGGAAGGTAAAAGACCCGAGAGGAAGGCCGAGGATACGTTGGATTGACGAAGTGAGTAGGGACAAGGAGGCAAGAGGGTACCATTGGGATGCAATTGTCCGACAAGAGCTATGTAACGATAGTGGGCAATGGCGAGGCTTAGTGAACTCCTAGACCCACGTTGAGTGGAAAAGGATTTGGATATGTATGTATGGATGATTAGAGAAGATTTCATGATTTTTTACGATGGATGAACGTGATTTCTATATAAGGGTTCCGCGGAAGGGGAACTCAAATAATTTCACACTCGCCGAAATAAAAAAGTACACAGTTTCCTTCGTTCATCCAGGACTACTACATTTATTTTTACTATCCTTTATGTATCGTCTTTTCTTGTAAGTACTGTGATCAAACGTAGCGGTTTCGCCTGGAGTGAAATGTCCATATTTTTATCCCTCTCCATTCTGTCGCCCTCCCACACACTTCCAACCACCCCTTGGTCTCCACCTCATCCCTCCCCCACCCTCTCTCGCCCACGCCACCTCAAAACCCCTCGCCAATTCTCAATTCATCGACCTTCCTTCTTAGAAAAAAATATATATACAGAAAAAAAGCCCACGCTATCCACCTGTCGCCCTTCTCCGTCTTGCCCTCCACCTGCCCCCTTGCCAGTCCTCCCACCTCTTTACGGGGAAAGGTGAGCGACCGATATTACGATACGAAAATGCGATATCCGATAAGTCGGATCTTATGACTACCATGGAACTTTTTACTCATATCGATTCATTAGCGAAACTGATTTAACTACTGGTAAAACTATTTCGTAACACTAGTGGTCTACGAGTTAATTTTGGGATCAATTTACCGCATGGTTGGGCGAGGAATTACTCATTAAACTTAACAGCTTTTCATACTAAGTTATATGGAAATCAACGAAAGATAAGTACTTAATTTATATTGACTGAATATATATAATCCAAATACCTCCATAAAAACAACATAAAAAGAGAAATGATACATTGAAAGGGAACCTCACAATTTCCCGGCGACGGTCAGCATCAAACTCCCAACCAATTTAAAATAATGCTTTTATTCAAGGACCCCAAAATCGCGATTTTTTTATAACACAAGCAAAATTCTTCTAACAATACGAGAGTGGTTCAATAAGTCCTTAGAAAATCCAAGAAATGGCCCTCCTAGCATCGATTATGGTTTGTTTTTAGTAAAAATCAGTACTCTCAAGTCAACTGTTTAAGTCTCAGTTGTATACATCGCCATGGTTTCATTTTTACTGTCGTTTGAATCAAAGACCTTTGGTTTACTTATAAAAATTTTAAAAACTGAGTTTCAAGCGGTGATCAAACACTTATATTTAAAAGGCTTAACACAGAAAGAGATCAAAGCAGAGTTGGATGAAGTTCATGACACATCTGCTCCAGTATTTTCAACTGTTTACAATCGGGTAAATGAGTTCTAACGTGGCCGTACATCTACAAAAGATGAGCATCATTCAGGACGTTCAGTGGAAGTGACTACTCTCGAAATGATTAATAAAATCCAACATATGGTTTTGAGTGATCGACTAATCAAAGTGCGCGAAATAGTTGATACCACATGCATATTACAAGGCACAGTGTTTCCAATTTTGCACGAAAAATTGGGTGTGAACAAAATCTCGGTAAGATGGGTGCCGCGTTTGCTCTCAGTCGAGAATAAACGCAATTATGTGGTCGACTCTGAGGCTATATTGGCGCTTTTCCGTCGCAACTCTGACGAGTTTCGGCATCAATACATAATTTTGGATGAAACGTGGATACATAACTACACTCTAGAGACAAAGGAACAAGCAAAACAGAGTGTTTTTGTAGGCGAACGGGCTCCAAAGAAGGCGAAAACGGTGAAATCAGTCGACAAGGTTATGGCCACGGTATTTTGGGGTGCACGCGGGATCATCTGCACCAATTACTTGGAAAAAGCAAAATCAATAACTGGAGTATATTATGCGTCGTTATTGCGCCGGTTGAACGAAGAAATCAAGAAAAAAGTCCTCATTTGATTAAGAAAAAGGTCCTCTTTCATCAAGACAATGCACGGGTGCACACCTACACAGTTTTTATGGCCAAAATTGTGGAATTAAAGTTAGAATTATTACAACATCCACCGTACTCACCGTATTTGGGCCCCAGTGACTTTTTATTATTTCCAGGCTTGAAAAAATGGCTCAACGGAAAACGGTGCACGTCGAACGAGGAGGTCATCGCCCAAACAGATGCCGATTTTGAGGAACGTCCGAAATCCTACTTTTTGGACGGTTAAAAAAAGTTGGAGAAACGCTTGGAAAAGTGTATAGGGCTAAAGGGAGATGACGTTGACAAATTAAAAAAATAAACACAAAATAAGTTTTTTTATATCTTTTTTTAAGGACTTATTGAACGACGAGAAGATAGGTTTTAGTCAAGCGAGTTAATGAAACAAGCAGGAGGTAACCCCCAAGGTCAATCCTTAACTTGACTAAGGAAGTTACCTCCTGCTTGTATAATTCGTCAACATTCCTTACCGTAATATTTCCTTATGCCTGCTCAAGATTACGGCCAAGGGGAACTTTACCTTTTATCATTAAATTGTCGGTCTGTGAGACCGGGCGTCACCACTCTAGGGTTAACGACTACAGTAAGCCTAACGCGGAATTATTCCTAGCCACACACACTCTTGAGATTACTGGTAAATGCGTCAGCTACACGTGGATATGTTCAGCGATAGATAATTTAGACACGATATTTCACAATATCGCACAAGAGCCCCAAACGTCTCCTTATTCCTGCGCTTATGTTCACCGGTTCTTCTTCTGCAGCCCTCCGCTTCCTCCTATCGACGTTTCATATTTAAGTTGTCCTCGCGCCTTGCCCAGATGTTTTTAGTCCGATTTTCCGCCTCGCCCCAATACTCCTAAAAGAAGAAAAAATCCCCACGACTGGGTCCTTGACAGTGACGAATGGCACTAATATTCACTCGTACCCTGCGCTCGAAAAAAGCCTTTTCAATAAGCAAAGGCGGGGGCGGAAACGGCAATGGGGGAAAAAAGAATACACAATGCGGCAAACATTGGGAACACAAGACCGACACGCGACGAAATTCATGGCCATCTCCTGCGCCGCACGATGAACTCCAGTCGGCAAGGTGTTCTTTGTGAGCAGAGCTGTCGATTTTTCCACCTTTTAGAAACGTCCGGAGTACTGGAAAAAACTGAAAACGCCGTATTGGATTGGATATTTGGGGAGGCGACCGACAGCTAAGGTCATTGTGTGTTCTAATCACGGAATTTTTAATGAATGGAGAAGTTCTCCTTCCACAGGGCCTTCTACAGAACCTCCCACATGTTTCGCTCCGCTACACTCTCCCACATTTAACCTTGGTTAACGCAGCTGGAAAGTTTCATCGCGCTCTGAGTTAACTACACCATCCTTTGCACTCATCCATAATGGGGCAAATTACTTCACTTTCGGTCACCTCTTCAAGCAAAAGTGAACAAACCTTAATTTTGACCGTATTCTGAAGGAGAATGCATTAGATTAAATCTTGGCCTCTCCAGGAGATTGTGTGTTCAAATCACAAAATGTTAAGTGAGCGGAAAAGTTCTCCCTCCACTTTCCTTACACAGGGCCTTTTATAGAACTTCCCACATGCATTGCTACCGCAACACACTCCCACCGGTAACCTGGAAAGTTTCATCGCTCTCTGCGTGACCAATACCATCTTCACTACGCCTTCTTAATGACACATATTACCTCATTCTCTGTCATCTCCTCAAGCAATCATCGAGTGAACACACCTTTATTTTGACCGTGTTCTTGAGGCGTCTCGGATGAGTTAGATTAAATCTTGGTCTCTCCAAGAGATTGTGTGTTCTAATCACGGAATGTACGATGCCCGGAGAAGTTTTCCTTCCACTCAGAGGCATCTCTTGCCTCGAGGAGTAGCGGACTTTAATGAGAAAGGGATGATGGCAGCAAGTATTTTACGAGGGTGGGCCGTGATTCCAAAAAGGGCGCAGGTGGTCATAATTTGGAAGGAGGTGGGGAAAAACCAAAAGACTCCTTTAAGGTCTTCGCGCAATCTTTTTGATGGTCTTCCCCCTCCGCGAAGTGAAAAAGGGCAAACTTTTTCCTTAAAAACTCGAGGACTCAACAGGCGAGCATCCGACTTAACCGTTCTCCGTTAAGGAAAGAGTCGCATAAGCGTCCATCACTTTTATGAGTACTGCTGTTAATAGTTTTACGGAAATGTTTTTCCTTAACCCTTTTCGCGCAGTTAAGTTTAGGATCGTCTCATTGGCCCCGCCATAAATAAATGTTTTTCATCTTTCCTCGCTCGATCCTCCCAGAATTCCAACAGCCGTTGCCTTCCAGCTTCTCAGTCATTAAATAGTTCTGCCATCAATATTTTTACCGTTTAGTTTGTTCCGCTAAACTCATTTATGCGAGTCACTTCGGCCGAGAAATTTAATTTTCGTCATGTGTCTTCCTCCAAGAATTGCTTAGATCACCACACGACATACCTGCTGTCCATTTCCTTATTTTAATTGAAGGGTCTTGTAGTAGACGTAACGCTGGCTAGATTCTGCCTCCTAAAAGCTATCTTAAGAGACTGAAAACTGCCACCGTGTTTTGTAAATTGAACTACATGCAAATTTTGACAATTTTCCAAACAATAATAAAGAATCACACGGTTTGGTGTTTCAGTCTTCGATTAAATAGGTTTACTTTTAAACAAATATGCCCTCAATCATATTTTCGGACACTGGAATGAGTGGCTGAGGTCAATAAAAGTTATTTATGAATGGATTGATATTTAATGTCATAACATTTTTTTGAGTGTTGATATTTAAATTCAATTCGTTGAGTGATCAGAAAACCAAAATAATGGTTGTAGATAAGTCCGACAATGATATAAAAGCCACAGTAAAACTAGGAAACTGAAAAACAGAGCAAGTTTAAGAATTATGCTACTTGGGCTGAAATAACAAATGAAAGAAAAGAGGTTATACATGGATTGTCTAGGCTCAATGAGTATTTCAACAGAAGCTTAAAACCTCTTAGTAAACAACCACCTCTCAGCTAACTCAGGAAAAAGACTTGTAGAGAGTTTCGTGATGAGCGTGCTTCCTTAAGGCTGTGAACCAATCTTCAAAACATAGGAAGAGGATAGGTTCCTGGCAGCCGAAATGTGGTTCCGCAGAATAATGACAAAAACAAATGGGTTCATGAGAAAAATAAATTAATTACTTTTGGAAGAAATAAGAGAAAGACGAACGCGTCACCAAATAATTCACTGAAGAAAAATTAAATGCATTGGGCATATGCTCGGACAGAATGAGTTCCTCAAAAACATATTGGAGGGGATTATATTATAGGAAGTGAGACTAGAGGACGACCGAGACAGTCCTTGCTGGATAGTGTGATGTCAATGATAATGCAGTTCTAATAACGAGATGAAAACAACGGCTGTAAAAAGAGACGAATGGATACAACTCCTGCGAGAAGACTAAGTCTTTTTAACAACAACGTTTCTGACAACACATGCGAGATGGAGAATGTTACTATAAAAAAATAAAGCGGTTAAGGCAAATTATAGCATTAATTTAGTAATGTAATTTCCACATGGAAATGATTTAAGTATGAAACATAATGAGCAATCCTCTTATCACTACTGGTATGGGCCTGTTTTTTGCAATAATTTGGCTAAGTGCGCTGAAGCAATTCCTCTCCCAGAGTTTTTTTCTTATACGCGCTTTATGTGAGTAAACCTTCCAAGATTTTCAACAGAAAGCACCTATAAGGGGCCATGGTTTTCATTTATTTAATTTTTCGCGTCATTTTTCAAAAAAGAGACTTGTAATACCCACATCATTCTCATTCACAGCGGCACGTGTCTCTTTGTTCCAAAACATTCCCCGTACTACGTTATTCATTGGCTGGTCCTATAGTAAATACGAGGATTTGACTATGGTAGGGGTTCTTTTTATTATTTTCAGCATTTTAATTTTTTAATGTATCATTTTTCATCTCCTAATTTCTCATTAAAATAACTTATACACCCCCAAAATTATCCCAACACGAATTGCTGATTATTTTTGTAACAAATTCAACCACTATTGCTAGGAACAAAGGACGTGAGCATCGATTCATGTGCAATCCTGGCAATAAATTTACGAGAATCTCGAATCTCGCTGGGATTGATTTTTCTTCACCCATGAGAAGTTGTGTTTGAACCGCTCTAGATGATCTCGATCACGTAACTAAGGAGTCAAACGATAAAATGAACTGTGGAAGAATATGGTGAGCTTTGCCTAATTAGATGGTTGTTTTAAGCTCCTGATTTGTTGCTTATTGTGTCTCTCATCAAAAGATCAAAATGCATAGCAACATTACTGCCAGAAAAATTTGACCGAGTTGGCTGCGAGAGATTTTCACAAACGGATCAGATAAACCAAAATCTTGAAATCTTCGTGACTTCGCCACGTGGCTCCTTTGTTACGTGCTCAGGATTATCTCCAGCACGCGACTATTGTTTGTTCTTGTAGTTAATTTATCCACGCTCCCCTACCTTGACCAGTCAATTTTTTCTGGACACCTGAAGGTCGTATATTATACTTTCACATACAAAATAATGAAATTGTTATGATAGATATGTAAACATATGACCATAGATTGTCAAAATTAAGGACTTTTAATCGCCGACCTGCCAGAGGTCAATAAAAAAGTAAACATGTTAATTGCAATTTACAAGCCACAATAAAACGAGACAGTTTTACAAATGGTTAAAATACACAAACATCTCGACCCGTTTGTGAATTTACCACGTTACTTCTAAGTTACGTGCTCAGGATTATCTCCACTGCTTTACTGTTGATAAGAAAATACCAGAATGGTTCAAATACACCCAAATTATCGAATGAGTTTCGATAGTTTTGGTGTATTTGAGTCGGCCAATTGTTTCTTCTAACTGAAGAAACACAAGCAGCAAGAGCAGCATGAGAGAAATTTCTTCAGTTTCTTCGAGATTAAGGATGATAGTTGGGGATAAAAAAGTAATGTATTATAATAAGCTAAGCACTGCAATTCGAACGAGGGCAATGAGATTCAGTGAAAATTTCCAATTGTGTAATATTTCCTCAAGACTTGGGAGTTTGTAAACGTTATTTGAACATTTATAATTTAACTCACACATTAAAAATTAATATTTTAAAGATTTATGGTTATTTCATACTCTGTTGCTTAAGGAAAAGTAGCTTTCTTCTAAGGGGAGATGTAATATGAAAAAAAAATTTCTTGATGACAGGATAATATATTTTTAATCATAATTACGGTCGACTTTTCTCCAGCATTTACAGTTAAATTAGTCTCCGCATCACTGAAAGGCTGACAAAATTCTAGCGCTACGAGGAATTGGAGATTCTTTGAGATTAAGGTGGATAGTTGGGGATAAAAGGGCATATATCTATATATATATATAATTTCCAGACACGCTTTCTCGATGAATAGTAATGAGAAGCAAGGGATAAGAATCGAGAAATGAAAATAATTCGCAGAGAAAATAAAGATAGCTCCCAACACATTTTTTTCGGTGGATTATTTTATTTTTGAAAGGAATTCCTTCCGGATAGTCTCCGGGGTATTCATCTTTCAAGGGGAGTTTTCTCTCGTCGTGAAATGAAGCAGGGCCTGAGATAAAACAAGGGCTGGAGTTTATGAAGGCAACATCTCAAACTTTATTTCTGAATTTAATGAGGAGGATGAGCTTCTTAGAGCGTGTTGAGAAAGTTCTAACCGGGGAATGTCAGGGTTCATACGCTAAAGGCTCAAGTAAGAAAGGTTTCATGTCCTAAAGTAAAGGCCTGGTACAGTCGTATGATGTTATTTAATAGTGTTTGCGAAGTATATACAGCGTCAATAGGAACACGCAAATCGAGATCTCAAGAATACAGTCAAAGTTCTAAGATGCACGAAATTAAGATTTAGTTAAATGTCATGTAGTGAGAAAATGCATAATTCAGTTGAATAGCTTAACAATATTTATTAAGTACTCCTTCCATTATCTACCCAGAATCATAAGCATATAACGTTGTAAAAGTGCGAAATTAGTGTGCCAGACCGGTTGTTTTAGTGTTAATAAATCGGGGTTAACAAAGATGGTGGACAGGCCACGCCAACGTTACAATTTCTGGCATTAGTCACAATAGCAAACGCCCATTTCATCTGCCACAATGATTTTTTCTGACAGCACTCCCATAAATACTTCATAATTTCACGACATTGTTTTTATTACAAATTATTTGACAAAACCTATATAAATCATTTCATCCACTACACATGAATTAATATTTACAATTAAAAACACCTCCATCGAAGTAGGAGATAACAAATTCAATTGTGTTGGTTTGAACGGTGACGTTTCACATCCTGATCTCTCAGTGGCCATATTCCACATTTACATTCACCCCTCGGTGGTCATGTTTTTTCGGTGAAACCTTCAAAAAAATTTCCTCACAAGCTTTCGAAAAACTTCAAGATTTAATCAGATTTAAGGTGGTTTGAGCGAGATGGTTCTGTAGTCATGACGGAGACCATATTCGAATTATTCGTTTAAATTTCAGCAGCTATGGGAAGAATGAATTAAATATTGCATCATTGAAGGTACAATAATATACTTTTATATGACTGGAATTATAAGTAATTAAATAAAAATATAACAAGTCTTTTACTTGACTCATTTTCTTCACGCGTACGTTTACATCTACGTCACAACGGAAGGTTTCTTCACAATCCTGAACAAAATACAGCGGTAACTTTATGATCAATTTCCAAAAATAGTTGAGAAAACATATACACTACTCACGGCAATTTTTTACGAGACCTAGTGATTAGAAATACCTCATATTTTAGATAACGCCTCTTTGGAAACGTACCAATTTCCATATAAAATGGTGGTATTTATCGTCAAAAATATCGGAAATTAGTTCGGTAAGGGTTAAATATTCTGGCATCTTTGAAAGGGTGAGATATTATTTTTTAATGAGACCAAATTCATTGATTTCAAGGTGAAATAATATTTCGCTCTAACTACCTTAATTGTGAAGCTCAACTTCGTAGCACCACGGCCGCCTCATCTTGCTTAAATCCAAATTTCACTCGGGAGGACCGGGATGACATCTTCCTTTCCTAAACCCTTAACCCTCATGAACCCCGTCTCGAAACCCTAACCACATCCACTTCAAACTCTGCTCTAAAGACACCTGTGGAGGTTCCTGATGAGAGAGAGCAATCTTGCTACTTTATAATGATTGGAAACTTCGTGCTCGACCAATTACTGGAATATACAGTCGAGAAATTCTGTCAGAAGTTCCTCTTGGAGAATTATCTGCACGCTTCGGTACGGATTCGGGAGGCCGCAGCGTTTAGTGTCCGTGGTGGAAGGCAATTACGATTAGTTCGCAGAAGTTAGAATGTGTAATCTTATTATCTACTCATTGAAGTACTTCGGCAAATCTCTTTGTACACCAAGGCTGTGATACTGAGGTATGGATTGCTAATAAATATGACCTATCTGTGACCTGAACTGTAATCATCACACCCGCTCGATGGGTCGAATTTGTCATGATTTCCGGTTTCAAATTTTTTGTTAAAAATTCATATCATCAATTTGAAATTTTCAGAGCACAAATTATAGTCTTTAGCCTAGATATATTTTTATCTCAAATTTGACTGTTATATCATGGAGTATAAATAAACCACCGGGAAATAGGCAAGATATAGAGTATCATTTTACAAAAACTATCATCTGTAATGAAAAATTGTAAACAGAGGGATATGTATTAAATCTTCTCCCACCAGAATGATAAGTAGCAACCGTCATGTCAGTAAGATGAATTATGTAATTGGTCTTTTTAGATAAGCTACCTGAATGGACTTCGACGATGATATGCTCGGACGGATGAGCGTATAATAGGAAGGTTCTCGGATGAAAAAGTAAAAGAGAGATGCTACTTCACACCGGTTAGGCCACACCTTGAATACACTGCGAGAATATGGGACTCCAGTCATAAAAATTTAACCAAAAAAATTAATAATATACAAAGAAAAGCTGCACGCTTCGTTAAAAACTGCTACGAGCGAACATATAGTGTCTCACAACTTCTAGAGGGATTAAGGTGGGAGCCCCTAGAGACTCGGAGGCTATACGCTAAGCTTAGCTTGCTTGAGAAATTCAGAACTGTTGTGTTTCAGAGCGATGCAGAGAATATGGTTATGACACCACACTACATCTCTAGGTCCGACAGAAGCGATAAAATAAGATAGACACATTGCCGAGTAGATAGGTGCATAAACTCGTTCTTTCCGCACACAATAAGCGATCACAATAAAAACTGAGCTCCACTAAATACACTCCCATAATACATGTCACCATTCTCCTTCCAAAACCTTATGCTTAACATCTTTACACGGCTGGTGTCCGAACACCTCCCTCTAGCTCTAACTCCAACTCTGTCTCAAACACCCTAACAGTGCTGTTTCCACACGTTCACGCGGCGTATCGCAGGGTAGTATGCAGACGCAGATGGTGAAGCAAATACAAGAGCACTGCATAAGGACGGAAAACTCCCATCTCGACTCTGTTGCCAATGGAACCGAAAGACTTGAAGTTCCACTATTGGCCACAGGCTGCGCTGTTTGAGTCATTGATCCTTATAGCAGACGTCTCAGGGCTAACTATACGTGTTTTTACGTCTCCTTTTTCTCCGCCAGTAAGATGATTTATACTGCAAGTAATACTTTTAGGCATTGGATAGTAGACTTATGTACCTAAGGTACCGAGCCATGGACGAGAAAACTCTCGAGAGCGTCGCGAAATAAATAAATGACACCGAAGGCGTACATCATTAGGTGATGTGATCGGTGGATTCGTATACCGAATTCCCTCCTAAAATTTCTAATTTATGATGTAAGATAAGGGGACAGAGTGCATTGAAATAATAATTAATGCAATTAATACGAAAGCTAGTTCATTTCCGGTTATTTGATGCCAATTTACGTATATCGAAACCTCCGCTAGCGAAATCAGCTGATGATGGCGAAATCAGTTGATGTGGTTGATCAAACTTGCGAAAAGAATCTTCGGAAGTTTGTGCTTCCGGCGGGCTAGATATGAAAACAAGGTTATTGTATGTCCTCGGGAGGAAAATGTAGCTCACACACCCGATCCTCCTTCCCTAGGACTTAATCCTTTCGAGGAAAAGCCTTCCTCTATTTTTGAAGCTGAGACTCCGACTGATGAATAATTTCGAATAAATAGAAAAACATCACGATTTAAATACGTTCATGAGATTAATAGTGTTATAAATTCACAATTCCATGCGACCGTAATGGCTACTATGAGGTAAGGGCAACAATCGCCACCCAAGTCAACTTACATTAGCCTTAAACAAGCTTTGCTCTTTACGCCGAGGATCTTGCTCCTCCTCCTCCCGTACCCTGTAGAGCACCCCGGCACAACACAACACCGCAAACCCATTTTTAACCAAATTCTCGTCGATTTTCCGCACGTATACACTACGGACTCCCTTCACTACAATGCACTACTCGTTGTCAACAAGAATCCATTCGGTAACTTAGCCACCTATCGGAGGGTTCCGGAACGCTATTAACCTGCGACAGTGATTTTAGTAAGAGACGGTCGAAAGCGCATCAAGAGTCGCGTTCTTATGCAGTGTTCTTGAGAAAATAGTTCAGTCTTTGGTCACAGTCCTTCAGTCAGCCTGTACCTACGCGCTGAAGACTTGACAACAATCCGCAAGCGACTTTTGTCTTGAGCGAGAGATATCCTGGAGGGAGAGGCTCCCGACATCAAATCGCCTCAATCCCGTGCAAGTGTCGCCATCTGGATGATTTTCTGCACAACAATTCCTTGCCGAAGGTTATCATGCGTCCTCTTAATACGAAATTTTCCTGATACGTGGATGATAGCAATCTGAATTCCAGAGCACAATTGGATGAACATAAGTCAGTCTCCTACATTTGTATTTTCCTGGGGACGGCCAGTTTTTGCTGCAACGCAACCATGGCTACGTACGGGAATATGCACGGAATGTTCGAACGTCCAAAATGACGAAATTTTGATTCCAAAGCCTCGAAAGTTTCAAAATGGGCCAGTTAAAAATTGAGATTAAACAAAAACTGTGGTAACACATTCACGGAATTTGCAAGCTTCGACTAAGTCAAGTCCAAACATAATAAGGCCGTTGATGATAGCGTTTAGGTAACTCGGTTGTCTTAAGGAAAACAAACTGTGGAAAACGAAAAGTCTTCTTCACTCAATTATTAAAATATTAAAAAACTCCAATTCAAATTTTTAAAAACTTCAAAATGTGAAAAAAATTAGGATAACTCAAAGTTATGTTCACTCACTTGTAGAAATTATCAAAAAATGTCCAACAATTACTCAACAATGTTCGTCCTTCATCGGATAGTTATGTTCATAGTATTTTTATGAATTGTTTCCAGTTCCGAGAATGTATCATAATGCACTCGGCATTTATTCTTCGTCGTTATTTTTATAATTGCTTGTATTTAATTTTTAATTAATAGTCCGTGTATGTATGGTTTACGGTATGTACATAATTGTATTTCTTCAGAGCTCTAACAGTGCCGTGTCTATTTCTATACATTCGTAATAGAAAGCTCGTCCAAAATTAAGTTTTGTCATAACTATTCCATATGCATCAAATATTACACACATTTTTTATACACAAAGGATACTAAGTTAATTGTATTCAATGAAGTTTGATAAAGATTTTTCAATGCCTTGTACATCTACATTTATTTATCACCCTGCAAGCTACCATAAGGGTGTTTGGCAGGGGGTGACTTATCACTAAAATGAACTACAGTAAAGAAATTTAATTTCACCAGTAAGCACCACATTAGTGATATGCTACAAATGCTACAGAAACTACTCAAGTAATCTCTAATGTAGCCATGTAAACGTGACACAAGAGTCATGCAGGGAACATACATTACATGGTGCTAGCACTACTACTCGGCAGATTTAGTAACATGCATTAGAAGGTACATATACGAATTAATCAGCTACACAACCTGTCAACTAACCTACTTCTAAGCGTCAATACAGCCTTAATGGTCTCTTATCGATCGCGGAAAAAAAATGTTTAACCTTTCTTTTCTACAATCTACTTCCCATGTTTTATTTTTATGATCTGTTCTACCGTAGTACGTAGGAGTATGTTGGAGTTTTAAACGAATGAAAGAGCTAATTTGTAGTTAGACCAGCAAGAAGAGACAAACAACGCTTTCCACTCATATGATTCAGTATAGGTTCATCACTTGATAAGAGTTTAGAATACAAGTAAAATACTTCACTTTCATTTGTGAGCTTCCAGAACACTCCAATGAAAGACCAATGATAGCTTTTCATAATAAATTTTTAACTTAAAAACGATTTAAAAAGAAGGAGAACACGCCTTAATCTTCCTTTCCTACAAATAAAGGAGATGAGGTCAAAGGGTTGACGTCGGTAGCATTAAATCTACCGGGTAGACAGCTTGCATTGATCGCTTCTAATTATTCCTGCCGTAATTCAGCACAGAGGGGGAAGAACGGAATCATACAGCGTTAATTAATTTCCACCTCACCCCCTATAAATTATTTAACAACCCTACTCTCCCTCTCCCGAGATAAAAAAGGCACATTCATCGCCGTGCGGACCTGTCTTCTCTACGTGCCACATGGCATTATGACCTTTCTTAACGCAGCAATTCAAAGAGAGTCCGTTGAAAATTTCGTCCCGGTGGGAAAGTCCGTGATAATAATATCCCTAGGATACCTTCTTCGGACCGTTAAAAATGAACGAGCAATACGAGCTGTTCCGTTCAAACCGGAGCTCCAGATGTTACCTGGAATGAGAAAGGATTCCGGAGAAGTCATCTTTGGACATAATATACGTGATACGGGTAATTTTGGCGACATATTTCGGTAGGAAGCAACGCAAAGACGACTTAATACGGGAACACATCTGGTGAAAGTAAGCTTTAGGGAATCATTGTAAACGTGCACGGTGAAATGAAAGTTGCGATACAAAATGTTTTTAAAATAATTATAAATTAAATAAAAAGATATCTTTCAGTTCAAGAGAAAAGGATTGCAAGGCAAGACGCTCCGATGCTTAGTAACATCCTCAATAATATACACGCCGCTCAGCTGTATCAAAGCTACAAAATGTTAACTTCATCTAAATGTGCAAGGAATGCTCTTTTTGGCATAGAGAAAAAATTAATACAAAACTAAACTCTTCCCAGCTTCGCACATTTACAATTTCGTATATTTACTATACTACCAACAATGAGCCAATTGCACATCTATAAACAGAAGCCACATGCACTCCTCAAATAAAATAGTGGCAAAGGAAATATGAACAGGATGTTTGTTTGAAAAATGTTTGATGACGTACTTTGGCTGACGGTTACTTCTTCATTGGAAAAAAACATCAAACAGTGCAATATTACATATTTCAACCCTTAAAGTATGTTCTTCGTAATATATAAAAGAACTCATCAATGCTGTCAACCGGCCATTACTCTTCATAAAACGAGGAGGAATATGGCGTTGAAGCTCACTGAATCACTCCCGTAAACTTCACTCCATTTTAGGTGATTTACATCATTGGCATAATCTACCCCTTACCCTGTCTACCTCTAATCCGTCTACCCCTTTTTTACCTTTAGAGTGTCACAACGCTTCTGGGCGGTTTTGTATCCATGCACTTATGTATTTACATAGATTATTGTGACAGATGTCATTAAATGGTAATGTATAAAAATGCACAGTAATAATCGGAAACCCGAGCAAGGGTAGGTAGAATGGAAAAAAATATTAAACAGAACCATTGTACGAGCCTAGCACCGGGAAGTAAACTGTTCATGGCTCATTGCAACCGAAAAAAGTACTTAGTTATCCCTTATAATTTCATTTAAGACATCCCAGGTTTTATATGGCACGTCATTATCAGGTACAAATATCAAAGAGCCACGTCAAAACCCGGGTGTCTTGAAATAAATTCATGAGGTATGACTAAGTTATCTTTTCATTTACTATGTAAAGTAAATTCCACCATGGCACGTATGAGACAACAGGGTTTCTCACAACTCCGTGGGAAAAATAAAACTGTGAGGTGTGTATTTACGCACAATTGGAAATCTATCCTCAATCTTTCATTATAATAAAGGATGCAAGAGATCACCTACTCGACAGTATAGTCAGAAAAGGACGCTGTAAGTACCACGTCACGTATGAGACAACAGAGTTCCTTACTACTCCGTGGGTACAAAAAAACTGTGAGATGTGTTTTTACGCGCAGATGGAAATCTATCTTCAATCTTTCATTATAATTGAGGAGGTCTCCTACTCGATGGTATTGTCAGAAAAGGACGCTGTAAGTACCGTCGCGCTGTGAGGGTTGGCTTTCCATGTGCCCCCCTACTTTCCTCCCTCTCTCTGCTCTGGATGGAAAAAATATCCAGAGGAATGAAAACCTGTTACTTCCTCCGGAATCGGGAAAAACTCATCCGGCGGGCAATCTCTTCCCTAGGCTGGACGGACGACCAGGGTCAATGATGTCCCCCTGGCAGCCCCTCGTTTCCTGGGGCTGGCCGGGCCAATAATATTCCCGGCGGCCCCTCGTCCCGGTAATCCCCAATCGGCAGTTTCAATCGGCGGGTGACATCCTCCTTTCTCTGCACACACACGACCACTTTTGGCAAACACCAACCCCACCCCCCACGTCCAGCAGAAAATCCCGCCTTCACTCTCCGACACACAAAACATCCTCGCCAAAGCTTGTATTCTCTCACGCCCCCCAGCCCCTCCCCCGCATTTACCCTTTCCCGTGAAATATAACTTCGTCCACCTTTACCCTTGTCACAATTGGCACGTCTCTCTCTCGAACAAATTGCATCATCTAAACTTATGTAGCACTCAAGGAGACACCAGACGGCAAAAATCATACGTCCAATAAACAACTTGGGCGAAGCAAAGAGAGTCACAAAAACCACCAAAAATGTGAACATTTCAAAGATGAAGAATAATCCGCCTCGTCCGGGCAAAGTACTAGCATTCCACAATATTTCGTCGAGTGTTTAAGTCATTTAACATACCGTGGAGGTATTTCTTCACAAGAGTTAGATTTTAAAAACTGCTGGATTCCTGAATACGCCACAGGGCGCAGTAAAATCATGCCTATCCAGCAATCGCCCACGAGGATAAAGCCAATCTTGGGAGAAGTTTAACTAATCCCGCAATACGTAGAGTATATTGATTGAGTATAGATATTAATGCTAAACAAAAAAACACTGGTAATCTCCCACAGATTTAAGTGGTAAAACTGTAGGAGCGTACCCAGTGTATTTTATTCAGCATGAATATAGACAACTTCCACCATGTCCAGCCTGATACAGTTAAATTTAAGAGTATAGATATCCTAATCTGAAAATAACAGATCCTTTGTCTATCTTCCACACAACCTTGAGAATGACAAGGGAGGTGTCGAAACCTAGGACCGTGGGTCGAAATTTAAGTTGTGTGGAAGTTTAGCAAAGTATTTGTCCATTTTGAGATCATGTTATTCAATCTTAGAAGACGATAAATTGCTCGCTCTTGTCGATAAGTTTGCAGTCTCGAGAATCTTGCTTCATTTGATGGCCACAAAATCCAAATGGAAGAAGAACGCTTTAGTTGATTCATTGAATCAAGTTCACGGAGCGATATCGTTGGATTCGGGTTTGAGTCCCAGTCCTATGGAATTTTCCTCGGGGAGCTTTACAACTAATTGCACCACCAGGAGGATCCGTAAATGTAATACTATTACCAGTCAATCAATTCATCAATTAAGTAACCTTCTACATGGTTAGTGCCAAACTCGTCCGCGGATGATTGACACTCTATCAATCCTTACCTATATACACTTTAGAATGGCCACCAAAAAAAGAGATCATAGAAGTTCCAACAGAGTCATCATTACATTCGTGCCCCACAAGAACGCATGATCGGTCCTATATTCTAATTTATAACTAAATCAAAATAACTTAGAAATTTTAAGAATGGTTATCGACAATTAGATAGCCCATAGACGAATAGCCTCATACGTGGAGGGACACTTGTGCTCGTTCAATTATCATTTAAAACGAACATTCATGATATTTTGAAAGTGGATGCAAACTTAACCGTACTTAAGTGAAGCGGATAAAATGCCAACTTGTTATTCTAACTTGGGTAGTTTCGATCGGCGGTGGAATCCCCTTCATCTGTACACAACGGCACATCTACCGCCTTTCCGTCGAAAATCCCCCTTCACTCTATGACAAACAACCTCGCCTTAGCTTGTTTTCGCTCATGTCTATCCAGTCCCCAACAAGGTCTAAAGCACATCTCTGCCTATGAATAGAAGCATTTATGTCCAGTGCCATAAGGCTATGCGATAAAATGGCATTAAATTGCCAAGAGACCAAGTCGGTTTTTTTGCAATTTTTTTCTCCTTTTTTACTCTACATATTACTATGAATGCCTACACTATGGGTAGAGTACACATAAAATTTTCAGATACAATAAAATGTTTTGGAATTACCTTAACTTCTGATGTGTCGATGATAACACATATACAAAACATATGCGGCACAACATTAAAGAAACGATTAGCTCGTAGGCTTCCGCGGATGCAGTGTTGACTGTTCCTTTTTTTCGAAACGATGAAACGATGTTTTGTTAAGCGTATAATAGGAAGGTCCTCGGATGAAAAAATAAAATAGGTGCTACTTCACTCGGTATAGCCCGCACCTCGAATATGCCGCGAGCTTTTGGGACCCTGATCATGAAGATTTAACCAAAAAAATTGATAAAATGCATAGAAAAGCTGCAAGCTTCGTTAAAAACTGCTACGAGCAAACAAATAGTGTCTCACAGCATTAAAAACATAGTGGAACTGTTCATCGTTTTTATTGTGAATTATTCCTTAATCCAATTTTCCACTATTCCGCAATGATCTAACCCAATTATTTCTAATGCATGTAAACCATATAAACGGTAAAATTCCATGAGAGTTACGACTATTCCATTAATGGTTGTACATCGTCTATGAAAACCGGAGTAAGGGTTAAATCCACACTTATTGTAACAACGTTAATTCAAGTACTTTCAGAAAGGTCGCAAACCACATTTTGGAAACTGCATGGCAGTACACCTCTTGCGAAGAAACCACGCCAAACTAAGGCTTTTGAGGGTGGAGAAAGACTTGAACGCAGAAATAAAATAATAGAGTATAACCTTGGGCCTAGAAGGGAGATATTACGCTCAAAAACTTTAGAAGAAAAAACAACTGTTACATCACCAATGTAATTAAGAGGAAACTATACCATAACAATGTAAGAAGACAAGACAACAGGAATGGTTAGAAAAGCAATGGACGAAAACGAGAAAGGTGACTACCTAAGTATTAAGCTTAATCTCATATACACCGCAAGAATTTGACACTCAGCACATATATTTTCCGCCCATTACAGTCAAATTGGTGCATTCTCATCTATTTTTGAATTCGACTTAATAACTTTAAGAAATTAGCTACGAGGAGCGAAGATTATATTTATGGTGAACGTCGCATCGGTACTATCTGCGTCGATGGTTAAGCGAATTGTTAAGGGGACTGCACTGCACGACCAAATACACTTTCGCAGACGCCCAATGAAGATGGCTAGGTCTTCCGCCGATACGTTTCCAGTATTCAAGATCATTACCCAGTTTGATACACGAGAAATCTTTGCACATATAATTCTCCGGGAAAACCTTTAATTTTTTACTCCCGCAGACGTCTACGACTTTGCTTCGCTACTGATCTGTTTTCACACGCCACTGGAATAAGGATTAATGTATAGCTGTAACTTTTGAAACGGGTAGTAACTTTTTGCTTGTTGCTTCCTACCTAACTACATCGACCTCGAAAGAAACGCGAATGTGTCCAAAATCGTCCAATCACTACGATGCGTGAGAAGTTAATTGTTAAAAGTGCTTACGTTTATTCAAAATGGGAATCAATTAGCTCCACGTAGGACCATTGCATTTTTCACGGTGCCATCAATGGCGATGTCATCTGGGGCGGGGAATCAAGAGGATAGCGAAGGTATCTCCTGGGTGTGGAAAAAGCCAGAACAAAAAAGGCGTTTTGGTCAAAGTATACAGCTCCCATTAAGCACACCCAATAACGATTCGTCCGGGTAGCCTTATCGCCAAAAAATTACGACTTCAAATCGTAAGAAGTTATGGGAAATACACATCAATCACAAAATAGCCAAGGTTAACGATATTTGCCATTTTATCGCTCACAGACATTAGTTTGTGAAACGTGTCGTCGAACAGGACCCAGCTATTTTTAGGGATCCAAATTGGTAAAAATACAATAACTCTGTAGTAATTTCCAAGCTGTTTTATTGGGAACCGACCATGGATTTGACACATTATGTCATTATCAAGGTAAAATTGAACCTTGATAATGTGTCAGGTGTCAAATAACCAGGTGTCATTAAGGTGTCAAACCATAGCCGGATTACATTATACCAGCGTGGAAATTACTATCGAGTAATTATATTTTTACCAATATGGATATACAATATTTCCACAAAGTTACGGCGGTAACTATTTCATATTATTTTAAAATTCGGGAAATTAGGTCCGCAAGTTTAGAACGAAAGACTCCGCTCTTTTAACTAGGAAAACTGGTGGTAGATTCAATACAGAAAAGCAGATGGGCACACTGTATGCCTTTGGTATAAACCCTTTGGAGGAATAAATTAATTATTGAGAATGCAATCAGCTAAACCCACGCTAATCAAGACACGAAACGGTACGATCTGTCAGACAATAAGTTCTCTCTCACAAATTAGTAGCTTTCCGTAGTGCTTACTCAGGAATGATTGTGAATGACACTTAATAGCAGAGGCTAAGACTGGTTCAAAGAAAATGTTTCTAAACAACTTCATCGCATTAAAATCCGCTCACTGGCATCGACCACCATGAAACTTTAAAAATGTTATACATTTTACATTCAACCAATGATCTGTATGCTTCCTATGATTTCACCAACATTATACGATCAGCATCAGCACGTTATTTACTCAAGGGGAAAAACTAATTCTTAAAACCTGATTTTTCTTTGATAGAATGTATCTGGACCTAATGTTGTTTTACTGCCACTAAATACGCTAAATAAGTATTGACTCCCGTTTAATTGTTTTTTTTTTAATTAACGTTGCCCAATACTTTATCCCCACAAACACATAGTTCTTCACTCAAAGTTGGTCATGAAGTTTTGATCAAGATAGCTTGATCAAAAATGCCTTCAATATCACAGGTCGTGCAATCCTAAGATTGGTTGACTGCATCCCTACTTCCTTCCCTATCTATTGCTAGGTCTCTTAGTTCCTGGTATCTCTTCCTATGTACTTCCTTAATCATTTGGTCCAAGAACTTATTCCTGGGTCCTCCTCTGGGCACTTATCTTTCTATTTCCCCCTTCAATTACGTTCTTCACCAACCCGTTGTGCTTCAGAGTGAGTCCAATCCATCCGGTTCTTCTTTTCTGTATCGCTTTCCATAGGTTTCTTCATCCTCTATTCTTCCGTAAACTTCACCATTTCTTATTTGGTCTATTTTATCTTCAGCATTCTCCTCAAACACCAGGTTTTGAAGGCCTCTAGTCTGTTCTAATCTGCTTTTCTAATGGTCAAAATATGCCTTACAACGTAGTATTAAAGGCGTAGCAAAATTAATGTAATAGTATGACCCTCTTCTCCTTACATCCCCAAAAAAGTTATCATTTTAGAAGTTACCGTAATGACCCACTAAAATATTTTGCAGTAAACACAAATAAACGTCTCATTTGGCATAAGGTGCTAAGATAGATATATGCACTGCGTATCCTTACATACAAACTGCGGGGCATTCATCCATTTGCCATTTTTGTCCTCACTCAGGCGCAGTATATAGTAGCATAAAACAATTTGACTGAAAATAAGAAATGAAGCTCTGCACACCCTATTTGTAAATATAAATACGTAATCTGGTACATTTTTCATCGCAATCGTCAGGGTATAATAAATATTTTACACGAAACACGTGTTTTCAGCATGAAACGAAGTGGGTGGTACACTGTCAGTTAATTTATATTCTCAAAAATGCTGTTCCACCAAATATCGCCAGATACGATCGAAAGAAATGGAAAAATTTCGAGTTAATTTCAAAAAGATAATTGCGCTGAAATATATTCACATTTATTTCCACGATGTAAAATGATAAGTATCTTCATAAAAAAGCTTGGTTTTATAGTAACAAGTCAAAAATATTCTCGGTGTCCAAATCAAAGCTAATATGTGCTTAACCGACAATGTTCTTGTCAAGTACCCAATATTCTGAAGTCCCAAACTCTGAGCTCAGTAACTGAGTTAACCTAAAAGTTACGTCATATTTCGGTTCAAGGAAACCATGTCACAAAGGAACAAAACTCACCTACATAAAACTGCTTCTAATTATCTAACCGGGTCATCATGAAAGCGATGTACTAAGCTGATCGAATAACGGAAGCTTCAGGAGGATGCAAATGAAACTCCAAATCTCGTTACGCAAAATGAAAACGTGATTACGTGAACTATTAAACTACAATTTTGTTCAAATTTATTGAAACTTGCAGGATCAAGTCTTTGGAAAGTTTCCGCCAAAGCGTCTTCCTATAAAAACGATAACGTAAAACTATAACTCGACGGATAAACGAGGGAAGTTTGAGAAGGAGGGGGATAAATGGAACCCGACGAGGATTTTCGTTGATTCAAGACACAATTCGCTCGCCCAGTTCATATTGGTTATGAAACAGGCCAAAAATATTATCTTCAAACAACATTGTTAAATTAAATCATCAATTGGGTAATCTACCAAGTACGGCAAGTTTTAAAGGAGGAGATTCTCTAGACTTCATCATGCAATGACTTCATGCTGAATAAAAAACAGTTTGTGATCTCTTTCAAATTTATTTTCTGGCACGTTGCGTAACACCACACTGCGGCATAATTATGTGCCATATACGGTAAAACGCGTCGTACCAGCTAATAAATCTATGGGAGATAGTCAAGTATTTTTTAGTCAACATGAATATAGATAACCTCCACCAAGTACAGCCTGATACAGTTCAATTTATGCAATGACTTCTGTTTACAAATGTTGAGTGTACCGGGACGCACCACGGTTAAACTTAAAGGATTCCCCGGCAATGCATATACGTGCAAAATTACGCACATAAGTGCAAAATTACGCACATACGTGCAAAATTACGCAGATGAAAACTCATTCCTCTTGACCGGGACTTGAATCAGGATCCCTCAATTACCGGCCGAAAGCCAATTAAGCAACCGAAGCGTCCTCTTCCCCGGTGGATTTTTGTGGGCTTTAAGGGACAAGATATTCCAGATATTCTTTTTACCTAACCAATTTCCTCATTTTCACCTACCTCTCTTCATCCCGTCCACAAAACCTATTCTCTTTCTTCCCCTTCCACGCTTACCCAACATTCTCCATATAGACCTCCAGCATCCGTATGCTCCTCATTACTCTGGCCACCCACCCACTCCGCCTACCCCTTATCTCTTCCAGACGTTTCCTCATCTCCACCACCATACTAAGAACTTCCTCTAACGCCTTCTTTGCATCCACCGCATTGATTGCTTCTCTTCCGAAAAACTATATCAAACGCCTGCAGTTTATATTCACCCTCTTACTTCCAAGGTCCAAATTTCTACACCGCAATATTTTTAGTAATCAATGTGGGCTTTTATCGACCAATGTAAGCATGTATTAATTAAGTTTCTCGAGTAGTGGTCAACTGTTTCATATTGCGCCAACGCTTCGCCATAATTTTTGGAATTTTCAGAACTTCGCTATAATAAAAAAATTAACGAGATTTAAAAACAGGTTTCTTTTACATATTTCCAAAGACATTTTTAACACTGCGAATAGCGTCAAAAAAATGAAGACGGCAATATTCAACGTTTCCATGTTACGGCCACCAGGTCTACTGTACCTGGCCTAAAATAATAAATCATTTTTGTTTCCCTGATGCAGATAGTATGTAATCTTACTAATATATAAAAATCTAGTGGTGTCTGTCTGTTACTCAATCACTATAAACCACTGAATCGATTGAAAATAAATTTGGCAGGAAGATGCTTGATATATCTGGTTCATGCATAGGCTATAGAACAAGGGCCTCGAGGCCCTAGAAGGCCCTCAAGTGGGCCCTTTCATCGCCAAAAATTGGCGCTGGAAGATAATTCTTGCCTGTATTAGAAACACATAAAATATACCTATACTCAATGTACAACAATCATGGGGTCGTAAGTCACTCGGGCCCCAGAGGGCCCAAGGTTCCAAAAGAATGCTTTCTTAAAAGCCTCATAAGTATTGAACGAGTGAATCGATTTTAGTGAAATTTTCACACATGGGATCAGTAAAGCTTTTTTAAGGAAAATGGGACTATAAGGAAGGCCCCTGGATCCCAAGGATAGCGTATTGGGCCGTCTGGTGTCTTATGTGTTTGAAAAACTCAAGTCTAAATATAATGGTTCAAGTGCAGAGGATTCTCTTTTTGCATATTATAATTAGTTCTGCTAAAGATATATGGCTATAGTTTTCACCATTAGATGAATAAAAGATTGCAGTTTCTAATTATTTCATCCAATTTTCTTATACGAATATTTCCATAGAAATCGCGTTTTTCATGTCAAAATCATGAATTTTACTTCTGTCAACAATATTTCCTTGGTAACCGTGGAATTAGCATTAGCTTTGGAAGGGAAATGGGACCTCTACAATGGCGGCTGGGTTTTATAATTAGATATATGTATTTCAGTGGAAATCTAGGACGTATACTGAAATGTTGCTGATTACGATATTTTCAGGTATATTTTTGCCTAAAATTGGCAAAATTCATTTCAAGTGGACTAATTTAAGTTGGATCCATGTGAAACAAGAGAATGCCACGATGTTATATTAATGCGACGAGCCTCTGGAATGCAAATGGCCTGTAGTTTAATTATGTTACTGCAAAAGAATGTCAAAACTCGGTAAGCATAATATAATGCGGTTTTCATCTGCTGAATTAAGAAATAAAACTAAAATTATAGCTGATTTGCCTAGAAAAAAAATACACCCCTTGAGCGACTCGAACCTACAACCTATATGCCCTGTCGTTCTTTCATCCCCCGTTGAATTTCAACGGGCCCCTTTGCTAGTAATAAATAAAGTAGTATGATTTAATGCTTTAACTACTACATGATGCCTTTTAAGGTCACGTGATTTTTTCAAAACCCTATTCTCTTTTTAAAGACAGTTGCATGTCATGAAAGTAACAAGACGGTACTATGCCAGCTTTGATTCAATGTCAAAAATAACTAGAGTCCCATTCCGTAGTCATATGTCTATAAATGATATTCAATTATGAAAATAAAAATCATAAAAACGAAAATTTTTAAATTCAACTTTTCCATAACATTCATGAGTCTCCACCAAGATATTGTAAAATTTAATGAATTCCAATTTCAACAAAGAATTGAAACCTGCAGCCAACTCATTTATGTACTTCTTTAGTTCTCAAATACCAATATTTACAGACTGAAATTATAGACATTAATTTAACGGTCACATCAAATACGTAGGTTATACACACAATTTTGGTCCGCAGGAAAATTGCTCTCAATACCTTACTCAAGTACGAGGAAAAGCTTTAACGCAAGTTCACCATTTCCCCAAGAGCCTGGAATCAGGTCGCTTTTTGTAAAGCGAATCACCACTGTACGACCGAGAGCTCTCCTTACTTGCTGGAGGTACTTAGTCTACCTAAGTCGACTACCCCTGAGCTTAGTACGTCGAAGAGCGAATCCCCTTATAAGATTCAACCGCCCAAGGGGCACGGATCAGAACTTTCCCCCTTAGAGGACTGGGATTGACTTTTGAATGCGCCTGATTACTTGACATTTTACGGCGAAGAGATCTGAGTTCGGAGTTTACAGTCAAGGGAAGTGCATTGAAACCGCTCGTTCCCGTAATATATACCTCATCCGAGGCCGAAATATACCCACGTTCCGTGGAGCGGAAAAATTTCGTAGAGCTTCCGGGTCTGGAGCGCGATTTTTCTTTGCATCATAAACGGGGGAGAAATAAAAAATAAGGTTTTGTCGTGTATCACGGCTGTTGGTGACGTAAATGCGTGGTGACACGAATGGGTTTTCAGGGGAGGCCGTAAATGAAAAAAAAAGATTGACGTGAAAAACTCTGATGAAATCTTGATTGAATCCCTCTCTAAGACCCGACCTGGGCCATGAATTTCACTTCAAAGTAGATATGACGTACTTAAAGTTTAGTAAGTACCGCAAGTGAATCTTTCATAAAGTCAATTACTACAATGTCGTCTACTACTCGTCGTCTACAATTCTCGGAATCTCTACCATGTAAACTTGCTAAACCTGTTGCTCGTAAAATTATTTTAGAAATGCATACTACAACACAATAATGAAGTGTTTAAAGTTTATTACGCACTGTGAACGTATTTTTAATAAAAATCTATTGCTAATCTACAATGATCGGAATCTTTCTCTCGCAAACATGCTACAACGGATTAAAATATCACCTGTTGCTTGCAGGAAGGACAAAGGAACTGAAGATGCTCTAGAAAATTATTTTACCCATGTTTACAAGGCTATAAACTCAAATCGACGCACTGGCAGCCTATTCATTGACATTAGCAAGGCTTTTGATTCCATTGATCACATGGTTCTGACCTTTAAGCTTCAGAGGGCTGGTATTCGAGGAATACCACTAAAATGGTTTACCAGTTACCTGTCATCGAGAATGCAGTGTGTAAAAATTGGTGATGTTTATAGTAATTACAATATGATAACTTCTGGAGTTCCACAAGGCTCTGTCTTGGGTCCAATCCTATTTCTAGTTTATATAAACGATCTATGTAATTTCAATTTTAGAGGTCATGTGACAGCATTTGCTGATGATGTCGCCTTAAATTATGGAGGTTTAAACTGGGGTGATGTAAAATATGATATGCAGTCAGATTTGATCAATTTGCGACGTTGGTTTGCTTCCAACAAATTGAAAATGAGTGTAACTAAAACGAAGTATATGTGTTATAATTTATGTAACAGGTACAAGTTTGATTGGGTTTTATATTATCATGAAGAAAACTGTCCGATAAATTCTTGCAATAGCTGTTTGCCCATTGAACGGGTTTCCAGTTTGAAGTACCTGGGAGTAACCATTGACGAATCCTTAAAGTGGCAACAACATATTGATAATCTAACAAATATTATGCGAAATACATTGACAAATTTTTATTTCATCAGAAATAAATGTCCTTTAAATTTCCTTAGGATAATTTATAACGCGTTAGTACATTCCAGACTAAGTTATGGCATTTTTTGTTGGGGTGGCGCTTATTTAAACTCCTTGAAACCTGCCGTGTTTTTACAAAAAAGAATTATTCGTGTTATTTTGAAAAAGAACAGATTTAAAAAATCCTTCCCACTTTTTCTTCATTTACGTTTGCTTCCATTGAGGCATCTATATATTTATAAGGTTCTACGGTGTTTCTATACCAGAAGTGGTAACTCTGATGTATTTCAGTGTCTACCTTCTCACATTGCCCTGCGTAAAAAAAATATTCCATTACCAAAACCTAACTTGACGTTGTTTAAAAGATGTTTTTTGTATGTAGGGCTAAAGGTATACAATATGTTACCCCTGTCATGTACTAATTCTAAGTCTGTGAAAAAGTTTTTGGAAAATGTACATTCTTGGCTTCTCACCAAGGAGAGTGTAGAGCATTTATTGCTGTAAATCATTGATGTAATGAGTTATAAGTAAACTATTAGTAAGTAGCTTTTAAGGTACGAACTTACACTGTTAAGCAATTGTCACGGTATCACTGCACGAGCTATATGTATCTTTTAGGAAAAGCATAATGTAATATTATTTGATGGTAGCCTTAAACAGGTTCTCCTTCAAGGCTACCTAAAATTACTCTATTTTGCTATTGAAATGTAATTTGTTGTATGGAGTAATAAACTTATTATTATTATTATTATTATTAAGTGCGATAAATATCAGGTGAAGTGGTTCAATTCATAGCTGTGAAATCTCTACAGCAATGAAATCACACTCTAAAGCGGCACACATGTACAAAAGATTTTAAAAAGCTGCTACGCATTAGGCCTCGCAAATAACTTAAGAATATATTTACCGTTTTGCACCGAATGCGTTTGGGGGTTTCACTCCTTACCTGGAAAGAGAACAAAAAAAAATTAAGCTAAACAGAAAAAAGTATAGACAGAAGTTGATAAATGTAAAATTTATGTGGTATTATATAAACGAAATGCTAAAAAGTACTAATTATTCTAAAATGACGTTTCTTGCCAGGTTCAATTAAAAGAGAAACGGACTATCTTGCACTTAACTAAGTCCCAGTAAGGGACAATGTTTTCTGAATAAATATCACCACAAGGAGATGAGAATGGAGGCAAGAAGAAGAACCAGAGTTTAAAATAAAGAAAACTCTATCTAGAGTCACTTGATAGTATGTATTCCATGTTATCAAAGTTATTTACCTAACTTTTACCATGTCACAGGTATTATAAAGGAGACAGGATCCGAGTTACGACGAATGATTTTCATCAACTGATTTTCAGATAAAACATATCTCTATGCATAGTTTATATATAGTATAGTTTATAGAGGCTACGGGCGGGGGAGAAAAAAGAGGGAGTATTGAGGAGTATGAGTTTAGTGGACGGAAGAAGAGGGAAAGGGATGGTTGTTCAAGGGCTATGGATGGGGTAATTACATAGAGGAAAGAGGGGGGGATTTGTTGGGATGTTGAAGGAGAATGGGAAAGGGAAGTAACTGTGTTTAAGTTTTGGGAGGTGGCAGGGAACAAATATTCTCTGATAAGAATGCTCAGGGTCAAACATTCTTTTTTAAATCCCTAATTGCTCACGAGAGTTAAGCTCCCGTCTATTCTCACACACAAATACAATATCGGCATCAAAGTGATTCATTTGGTCAAAATCTAAACCAATACGACAGTAAAAGTAATTAGGCCAAGTATTTCTTAGCTAAGCTCTTTGATATGACCCGTGATATTGTCAAAGTTTGGTAAAAAAATGTTTTTAGAGATTAAATTGCTATGATAGCAATCAGATACAACGTAGAGACTTAAGTTCATCTCGAATACAGCCACACTATGCAAATGTTTGGATGCGTTGAACTCGGAAACAAGACAAAAAGGTTATGTAAATAACCTTTTCACAAAATACCGTCAGTTTTCCCCAATCTATGTGTTAAAACTCTTGTGTTTCCTAAGGCTGGATCCCGAGCAGCGAATTCATGATAATTTCGCTCCCACACTGAGCGTCTGGAGGGATTTTGGTGTAGATGCACAGGTGCACATTTATATAGCAAGATTCTTCGCCGTTTTCAAGTCTCCGCACGGCCACCCCTGATCCCGATTGAAAAAAGGGACGATAGATTCCTATCTATTCCACCCCAAGCTTTTTGTCTTCGCCTTTCTCAGCCTCCGCTTGGTCCACGCACGTATTCCCTTCCATTTCCCTCCACTTATTTTCCGTCCTCTTACATATATATATTCCAATTTCCCATCCACGCCCAGCCCACTTCTCATTCCTCCTTTCCTTCGCCCACCACATACAAGAACACCCCTTCCACACAGTGCGCGTCTAATAAACTTCATTCTTCTTTCTTTCAAACGCAAAAATAGCTCCCAACTTAAGATAGTGCGAGCGAGATAGTTCCGTAATCATAATAGAGACCATATTCGATACATATGTTTTAATGTCACCAACTAGTGGCAATACACTGTCTCGAACGGAAAAGAAACGCGCAGGAGGTGAGGGTTTGCTGTGCACTAACAAACCAAAAACATTCAAAGGTCAAGGGAGAAAGTATGAGAAAATGGAAAGGTTAGTCACATCAGGAGCCTCCTAAGTAGTTTTGTTAGGGGGTAGGGTAGTAAGACCTATAGCTGTAGTGTGGCGTCAAATGATATTCTCTATGTCGCTCAGACACACATCTGTTCTTAATTTCTCCAGCAAACTAAGCCTAGCGCGTAGCCTCCGCATATCTAGCGAATCCAAACCTAATCCCTCTAAAAGCTTAGAAACACGACACTTACTACCCTGAGAGCCGTCGCATGGGCGTGTGGAAGGGGGTTTTAGGACATCAGCCGTGTAAAGATGTAAGGTTTAAGGTTTTGGGGGGAGAAATGGTGACATATATTATGGAAGTGTATTTAAAAGAGCTCAGTTTTTATTGTGGTTGCTTATTGTGTGCGAAAAGAGCGAGTTTTTGAACCTATCTGATCTAAAATATATCTCTCCTATTTTATCAGATCTTCTGTCAGATCTAGATATGTAGTGAGGTGTCATGACAATATTCTCTGTGTCGCTCTGAAACACACCTTTTCTGAATTTCTCAATCAAGCTAAGCTTAGCATGTAGCCTCCGAGTCTCTAGGGGCTCCCACCTTAATTCCTCTTAAAGTTGCGAAACACTATATGTTCGCACGTAGCCGTTTTTATCGAAGCATGCAGGTTTTCTTTGTATTTAATTAATTTTTTTGGTGAAATATTTATAACCAGGGTCCCTAATGAACGCGGTGAGGCTGGAGCAGAGCAGTCAATTACATCTCAAAAAATCCAAAATCAACTACCACTTCCACATTCTTTGGAACAGGGAATCCTTAGCATCCTTTTATCACTATCATCGTCATCGCACCGAAGGATTTTATCCATTCCCTCGTCTGATGATTCTTCTTTTTATCCGGTTCTTACAGCCATTCGTTCCTCAACCAAAATGGTTCCCCTTTGCGCTCTTTAACCCTTAGGTCGGTATTTCCTACCCTTTCATTCCCTTGGAATGCGATAGGGGAGGAGAGGAAGGCGATAGAAGGGTTCCTCCTCCCACACTAGAGGAGGGTATAGGGTACGAGCCGGTAGAAAAGGGGATCCGAGGCGATATTTTTAGCCAGAAGTCCGATTTTTTTATATTTTTGGACTTTTTTGCATTTAATTTTTCTTCCCCCGACTAAAAGGGATGGGGAAAAATGACGACCCTACTCTTCTTGCCCTTGCGTGAGACTTCCTTCCCTTATTTTTTCATTTCTTCGGAATCGGGGGAGAGGGAAAAAGGATTGAATGGAGAGTAGGATGGGCCTTAAGAAAAAAGGTAAGGGTGGTCTTCCTGGGAAGTGATGCGCAAGGAAGAATGGGAACAGGATTTTCAAGGGGAAACAGGCGTTATGAAAGACTGTGCAGAATTCTCTCAACCTAAACGTTGAACGGCAAATAATGCGTAGAAAATTTCCATTGGGAGAAAAGGTCTCTTGTACCGGTATTCGAAGTAAGGACCTTCCGCTTTCCGGGTCAATGCGAAGAGCGCAGAGCTTCCCAGAATTCTGAATTTCAAAGAAAATATTTTAGGATTACTAGGAACCGTCTGTCGTGCTTCATAAAGTCATATCAAAAGGTTATCTACCGGGGACGGCGGATATAAGTGAAAGAAAATAAAAGCCATTAGTATTTATGTCAAAAAGAATGCTTTTTTCTACAATTATTTGAATTGTACGACACAGGTTTACTGCATCGTCTGGTACAATTGTTTGTACAAATAAACAAACAATATGAACAATAGTATCTGAGATTACAGAAAAACTGAGTAGTACAATTACAATAATTGTAGAAAATTATATGGTATTCTTTTAAATATGGGTTCAAACTCGTTAAAGCTTTGTACGATAAAATAGACAAAACAAACAAAAATTGAAGAAATGCATAAACATTTAGGCATACTGAGGTTAGAAAAATTATATAAACATATCATAACCCCGGAATACTACTTATGGAATACTTACAAAAAACACGTCCTTTTAAAACTATTGAAAATTTTCAATTTGCAAGAAATCATATTGTATCTCTGAAAAACACAAGGATAAGGTAATAATACATTTAAAGTGGTTGTACCAAAAGAATAAAATGAGACATCACATGGTATAAGCACCTTAACTACAAGAAATGAATTTAAGGTAAAAATTAAAAAATGGTTGTTAGAAGAATGAAAATGATGGGTAAAAGAATTTGTGTAGTTGGAGAGAAGGCTTCCGCAGTGGCTATTGAACATGCTGGAGCTTCCATCGTAGTAGCTGGGTGAGTCAAAATTCTTGATAACAGTTTCTCCAGAAACTGTTGTCATGAATTTTGTCTCACGCAGCTACACAAGAAGAAGATCCAGCAAAAGAATCCGTGTACGTATAATATAAATACTGGATGTATATGTGTATACATGTAAATAGAGAGAAATTGTATATATCTTGGTAAAAATGTGGTTGCCATATTCTTATGCTGTCATGGAACCCGCTGACAAGTCCTTGGGACTTAGCGGGACCGAAATGTATATGTAGTTTGAATTGATAGAATAAAGTATTTAAAAAAATTTCAAATTCTTATACAAAAAGACGTTGATTTCAAGTTCAAAATAAAATTTCTCTAGATTATCGTGTCATTTATTTCTAAATCTCAGCTTTATTTCCCTCACTCTCTTCACCCAATCCATTAAAGCTATCCTCTTACGCCCCTACACAGCTTACCCAATAACCTCCCCTCGAGCACAGCCCTAAGCAGCCCTTGTCTCCACATTACCTGTTCTAAATACTCCGAAGAGAAAGAACATTAGGAGCCTTACTGATAGCGTCTCATGTATGAAGAATTAGATGGGTGTAACTGCAGTAAATGATTCCAGAATATTTAGCATTACGTGCCTTTCACCGAGAATTAGGCGTTCTGACAAAGCTTCCCGCTAAATGAGAGTTAATTCTTTCCGTGCACTGCGTTATCATTTCAACGTTAGCCATTTTGAAATGAACTAACGACGTTATTTCTAACAGGATAATGTACCCTCCGAAAGAAAAACGTATTATTAAACATAACCGGGATTTTTTAAATTTAAATTTCACACGCCACAATGACATCGTCAAACGTGTACATATTACTATAGAGAGTGAATCCAACTGAAATTTAAAACAGAGTGTTGTTCATGAAAGGCGAAACAGAGTATTTCCCCTTTAAATATTGCTTGATGGGGGATAAAGTTTAACGGGGCCTGGTGGAGGGTCTCCGTGCAGGCGAAAGGAATCCAGGGGACCCTTCTCCTTCCAGATACGACTTCATACTCTCAGCTTCCTACGTGGCGCGCTACGTGGGAGGAAGACTACCGGATGGAATTGGTTCCAAGACGCGCTGACTGGATCAGCCGGGTGGCGCCGAGAGAAATGAGGGAAGGAGGGACAAGGGAGGGAGATAGATCGAGGACCATTGATGCGCTGAGAGCAGCTTATAGTGCAGGACTCAGAGATGATGGGATGAGAGGGGAGGAATTCGCTCCTTATAAAAATCCCATTTGAAATCGATAAAGAAGGAACACTTGGCGATATCCCACAGAATTTCTTTTTATTCTCCGACCGATTTACGAGTTCAACACATCATCATATGAGTTATAGCCAGTTGCAGGAACGACACATATGTATTGTATAAAGTTATGGGACCCATAAGCCATGGCAACCATTAATATATGTTGCAGAAACATTCTATAACTTTATTGGTCTCATAACTTACGGCATGGGGTTATGAGCAAGATGGCAGATGCGCAATGAACCGTATGGAGAGTTAATTACTTGATAAAATAGTTGTTTTGTAACGAATGACCAGTTTGTTTACTCTTAATGACTAATTATTATGTGCATTAGCAATTATTCATTGGCTAAACGTTCATAAATTTTATCCGGTGGTAGTAGATTAGATCAAATATTCGAAGCTCTTAACAATTGGTAAATAAATTATGTAACTAGTAGATATGTTCCTGCAACCCGAATATTTTTATGAAATCTATAACTTCATGGGTCTCATAATCATTGATTTCATTGCTAAATGTTCATATATGCATCATATAACTAAATTGGTTACGGAAGAAACTTGATATACGTATTTATATCACGAGCTGAATCTCTAACTTTACATCCTAAAAATTCCAAAACTCTTTTTAAACATCCCAAGTCTTACCGTGCGTTGCCATTTTGGGTATCTTTATGTTGGGTAACCATGTTTTCAATAGCTTCCTCAATAAAACAATAGGACTCCCATTTATGGCTGATTTTGACCGTGAAGCTTATTTTTATTAGCTTCTGTAGTAGGGGTTGAAAGACCTTAAGGTGGTTATAGATTGAGTCTTGAGTCGTTGATCGCACATTTTAATTTCTATACAAGCAACTCGAAAAAAATTCTTGTACTAAACATTACTAAAAATGTTGAAGGTTGTGCAATAGAAAAATGTTTATTTATAATTTTGAATTGTCACCATCATCCCAGCTCATCTGTATTACTAGTAAATGACAGCTGTATCAATTGTAAAAAAAGACAACAATAATAAAAGTTGACAATCGGATAAAAATATTCTATAAAAAAGAATAATAAAAATGTATTTATCTATTGTAAATAACCATTCATGTTTTAACAAAAATGATGCAAGAACTTAAGTTTAAAATTGTCGTCTCAATAAAAGCATTGTTATGACCTGAGTTTACGGCGCAGCGTTCGAAATATCAGCGAATATGTAAACACGTGTTTTTTTAATTCGGCATGATGCCTTGATATTATTTGGAACTTTTACGAAAATATATATAATAATTTTAATCATCAGGTCGAGAACTTTTCAGACTATCCACGAACAAACTTTATTCGGTCTTAATAAATATAAACTAATTCTTTCCCGGCGAATAATATCAGTAAATTCTTCTCGAGTTACAAGCTGGGTAAACGTTTCCCTGTTAACCAACATGAAATGATCCTCACTTATTAAGTTTATACCTCGGAAGAGGATAGAAATCATTGTGAACATAGTTCCCAAAACGAACAGTTAATTTTTACAGTGATTTGTAGGACGACGTACTACTATAGAGAGATAAGTAAATCATATAAAATGCTTAGAAAATTAAAACTCACTTACTGACATCTCCACTCGGAGTAAAACAAAACAATTTTCCCCATCTTCCAGCCACTCTCACATTTCTACATCTCCATACTACCCTGCGAGCCGTCGCATGGGCGTGTGGAACGGGGTGTTAGGACACCAGCCGTGTAAAGATGTAAGGGATAAAGTTTTGGGAGATGAAATGGCGACGTGTATTGTGAGTGTTTTTAGTGGAGCTCAATTTTTATTGTGGTCGTTTATTGTGCGCGGAAAGACCGATTTTTTGTACCTATGCATTTGGCAATTTATCTCTCCCATTTTTTTGTTTCCGACAGGCCTAGAAATGCAGTGAGGCGTCACGATAATACTCTCTGTGTCGCTCTGAAACACACCGGTTCTGAATTTCTCAAGCAAACTAAGCCTAACGAGTAGCATCCGAGTTTCTAGGGGCTCCCACCTCAATCCCTATGAAAGTTGTGACGCACTATATATTCGCTCGTAGAAGTTTTAACGAAGCGTGCAGGTTTTCTCTGTATTTTATCAATTTTTTTGATACATTTTTATGACCAGGGTCCCAAATGCTCGCGACTTATTCGAGGTGTGGCCTAACCAGAACTAAGTAACACCTCTCTTTTACTTCTTCATCCAACGACATTCCAATTATACGCTTAACAAAACCTAGTTTCTTTAATTCTGTGTCGCTTATGTTTTGTGTGCATGTTCCCCACGATATATCAGAAATTAAGGTAATTCCAAGATATTTAACCCTATCTGCAGATTTTATTCCACCCACAGTGTAGGTACGGCATTTGCGTGAAGACTTTCGCAGGAAGCGAACTGTGATGCAATGATCTAACTCTATACGATTCTAAGTTCGATTGGCTAAATGAAAATCGCGTGAAAAGGTGTGATTTTTTAAAGGCGCCCAGAATAGGAGAGAAATGACATTTAAATAGTGTTACGGCTGAACCACAGAAAAAAATCAAAAAGGAGCATAAAGCATAATTTACGAGTAAGGTAGCCCCGTCGTAAAAAGGAAATGGGTTGAAAAGAACGGATGAAAGGAAGGAAAGCAGGGGAGAAGGAGGGTGTGGAGAAAAGGTAGGGATATGGAACGCGGGACCGCAGCGAGGGTAGGCGGACCTATTATGTTTTTAACAAGTTGGATCCCTTTATCCCAACCACAGGGGCTTCCTTCCTTCCTCCTTTGTAGAAACTTCTGCGCCCTATTCAAGTCCCGAAGGGGGGTAAATCACTCTTAAGGATCGAGAAGGAGAATTAACGGGCGAGAAAAGGATATCAACAATAACCTGTTTGGGGAAACACATTTTCTTAAAGCGGACAAGCGTAAGGCTATGGAATACCTTGAAGAGTATAACGGCGTAACACATATCTGTTTCTAAAGACAATGGTCTCTTCTTTATAGAGTTGTGAGTTAAAAAAATATAACTTTCGCGATAAAATAATACAACACATTCTAAAAAATACTATCAGAATATTGACAAATATAACTCCAAATATTTTTTAACCTGTTTTTACCGTCATTGTAAATTAAAAGCAAAATGAGCCGTAAAGAACTCATAGTCTTCTCTTAACCCTTTGAGCAGTACGAACGTTCATTTACGTCCTCGTGCCTCCTGGCCATCCAGAGTACGATCGTACTTGTACGTCTTTCAAATTTTCGCTGGAGCATTAAAGGCGTACGTTCAAGCCTCCCATTCAGATGAATTAAAAAATGTTGTTCCATCTCTCCTGGCGGCTGGTGAACCCTTTTATCACTATATTGTGCTTCTGAAGAGGCCTGCCACCCATTCCAGTATTCTACTATACATATATCTACTATATTCAATTAGACTACCTTCAATTAGTTCTTCAATTTCCCTTCAATTACTCTTTAATGTCATAGTATATTAAAGTCATTATTTCATGTGCGGTTTTATCGCGCGAAATACGCAGCTGTTATAATATTTCAAAGACAGATCTACCAGGGTATAACTTGAAGACACCAAATGAATTGATTTTTCCCAGAAACTATAAGAAATTTTAGGGGAGGGTGGGTCGGGTTATATTCAGGTCGACTTATATTCGGGGAAAATGCCATAAGAGGATAATGTCCTACCATACTTATCTCCGTTTCTCCCCATCCTCCTCCCAGGGGATCAAGAGTCCTCATTCACTCCTCTCTGCCGCTCACTTAGCGCGCGCTCAGACGAGAGAGGGAGAAAGAAGGCAGGGTTCGGCCCAGGATGAATATCTGGATTCTCATTCGGAAAGGTCTCGACCACAAGAGAGGAAGGGAGGGCGGCGAGGACGGGAGACAAAGATGGCTGAATGGGGGGATTCTTCAGGGCCCTTCCACAGAGCAGGACGCCGCTCACAGTAAGACAAAATAGGACGGAGAGAGCCTCTTAAAGGACTTTGTCCATTGTCGCGAGAGACAGAGAGAGGAGGGATGATGGCAACCGGTGAGGAACACTTCTCACGCGAAGGCGGAGCTGAGGAGATAAAACAGAGTGAAGAGATATAATTCGAAGACGACCGCATTCCACAATGGACGGTGATGAAGGCTACGATTATTATTAGCGGAATGAATGAAAGCACAGGAGAGAGGGTCTCCATTACGACGCCGATTAAGAGAAGATCGCGTAATTTCGCGATTTTGGAGAGAGAGAGAGGTCTTCATTAATCACCGCATTTCCTTAATCCCCTCCTTCCTCCGGCAACAGTTAAAAGTTTCCTAATCCCAGGCAGGAGAAGATGTGACCCATGCCCACTGCTGTTGGCTAACTTTTCCAACTAACCACCCAACATGATAAACAAAAGATAGATGGCATTAATCTTGTCAAGAGATGATAAGCCTTGGTTTTTCAAATAATTGATGTTGCCTAAACCTTTTGACGATGTCATGAATAATTTAAATTGCTTCCTCAGGGCTTTTAGAGCATATAGTACACATTTCATCTGTAAATACTTCGTACATTTAGTACAAGGATAACTTGGTCGCTAATTTTTGGAAGAGATGCTGAAACAAGTGGATGGTATGATGAAAAAGTGTGAGAAGTCAGTTATTTTTAAATACCTTCATTTTAATGGAGCTTTCGCAAGGAAAATACAAGTAGTGCATTCTTACAGTATGTTAATGTATCATAGATAAATAAAAACGAAATTATCAATAAACCATAAAAGCCTGGTTCCTCAAAGTATTCTCAAAGAACCAGGAGGGAGCAAAATAAATTTGCAAAACGTCGGATTATATCCATGAATTAATCTATTATTAAATATCAATAATTAATCAACTGTAAAAAATGAAGACCTATCACGTCAATACTAGAAATAATCACTGCAGAGGATTGATACTTAAAAACTTGCTATTTAACATAAAATGAAAAAATATTTCCTTGAGTTTTTCATGTTTCCCTGTGCATCGTTTCCCAGTTGAAATTGAAATTGAAGTCCTAGTTCGATTTTAAACAAGCAAAAACAAATAATTAAGTATAAGATACGCCCTGCTTAAAATTATTGTGGAGAGGAGAAAACGTTAAAAGTTTTACAGCTGTCACAATAAATCTCTATTTATAGAACAATGAAAACTGCTCATCGGTAAAATTTAGCGATGTTTGGAATATTATCTTCGCTGGGGGAGCTTTAAAAAAATATGGTATTTTTGATAGACTTAACATCATTTTTCCCTGAATTTCCCGCACTCCGTATTGAAAAATTACTGCCGCAAAAAACGAGGTGGAATATAGTAGTTAAAGCGGTCACATTCAACTTCCAAAGTATTTCGGTATGTCAGTGCAATAAATTTGTATTTTGTCAAAAACTTTCACTGAACCACTTCATTTCTTTTTGGGTGACCTCATAGGGAAAGTTTCATAATATTAGTGCGAACCAGACCTCTAAAAGCTGCCAAATCACAACCGCAGTGTTATAACGAATTAGCTAGGCTATCATCTCACTCACTCAAAGAATACGAACACAACATCCAGTAGTCTCCTATGTACTGAGGTCAAAGTATTTATTAAACATTCATCGTTGCTGTGATTAAAGAAGATAGAACTACAAACTTGAAATAATCAGGTGAACACATTCGTGCGGAGTGTGGGCCTTTATGGATTGGTGGCATGGATCATTAGAAAAACAGACCATAAGAGGCTAGAAGCCTTTGAAACCTGGTGCTGGAGATGGAGGCAGAAGATAAAATGGGAGGGAAAAATGATGAAGTACAGATGAGTAGCAGAGAAAAGGACTATAAAAAAATACATAAAATAAGAACCAGACGGATTGGACACACCCTGAGGCACAATGGGCCTGTGAAAAACATAATTAGAAAACAAATAAGGAGGTAAAATGAGGGAAATATCCCAGAGGAAGACCCAGGAATAAGGTCATGGACCAAATAAAGAGGAAAGTAAATAGGAAGGGCTACCCGGAAGTAAGGGGACTAGCATTGGACAGGGAAGGATGGACGGCTGAAGTCAAACAATCTTAGGATTGAACGACCAATGATGACAATGTACTCGGGTACTTCTAGGCAAAAGGATATCAATGCTTTCGTGAAAAAATACGGCACTTTCGTGACGCCACTTTTCTCATCACCCTTGAAGCTTTCAGACGGCCGATCATTAATATCTGACATCCCAGATTTCGTCCCAGGGCTTTCTCGGGCAACGAGGTTGGAGAATTCTTTTTTCCAGGCACAATGGCTCTTACCAACGAAACTCCTATTAAGCAGGCTCGGGATTCATCCGCGGTGGAAAAAGTTCTGAAAGTGTAGTACTTACCGCGAGGCTGAAATACTCCGACATGAAAATGAAAAAAACTGAAACTAACACGGAAAAGTTTGGCAGCAGCGACGCAGAGAAGCGCCCTCTTTTAGTTTGACAAAGAAAATCTCAATATCAATTCTCCGTTAGTAACACGCAGTCTCACAGCAAGAGGCGGTGTCATTTTTGAAGCCAAAACAGCAGTTACTAGATTTCCTTAGGCCTATCTATCCGCTCCCAAATAAGCCTGTGGCTTTTATGGAGGGAAACATTGCGCCTTGAGAAATGTACGATAAAGCCCTCTTACTCCGGCACTCAAATTATATGGTGATCAGATGAAGGGAAATGAAGTGGTAGTAAAAGGTTAATGGCCGCCGTACACCGAAAGACACACCACGCCTCTCCGCGTGTGCCCCCGGATCGGTTTTTCCGAAAGCCCATTAAGAACAATGTCAACTACAATGTATGCCACACACCGAACGCGAGTCCACGGGACGGACGTCGCGGAGCGTGGCGACACGTTGCAACCGATCGCTTCTCGAGCGATTTTCCTCGATGTGTCTTGGGTGGCGCATGCACAGTAGGCTCCTTCTGGTGACAAGCGGGAAGTGTGAAACACTATTTCATTCGGAGGGAACGAGATTTGGGAGTTAACGCGCGTCCCATTGATAATGGAAAGCCTAATCGAAGAACTGAAGAAGTATCCTTGCCTGTACAATACAGGGAGTGCCCAATACAGGGATAATATAAAAAAGGAATATGCTTAGGAGAATATAGTTCGGAATCTTGAGCAGACAGGCAAGTACTTAAGCACATATTCTCACAATGTAAACTCTCATTGGTCGCGTTTAGCCGTCACCACCCGGGAAAAATTTTCTGCTGAGCGCCGCATGACTACTCACCAGTCAGTCACTATGTTGTGATGTTTTTGGGGATACGGGATAGGTGTTTCGGACAGTATCCGGTCATTGAGGGAGCATCGGCTGAACGCGAACATAGTCATCAACACTGCGTTTATTCACCACTGAACAGAGGTTGTTTGTAAATTTTGGAATACAAGTATTTCTCAGTATTACACAATCGCTCTTCTTTTCAGAATAACGAAATTTAAATTCGTAGCTTATCCCAAAATATAACCGCTAGATGGTGAGTTCACTCAGTGGAATACAATAATTTAAATTTAATTGAATTTTATGCACATTTCTACACTCACACTGAGTAGTATTGGCAGAAGAAGAATTCGAAGATGAAAAGTGAAGGGTTTGTTATTTTACCGACTTACTTCCTCTAACGCAATGGAATGCACATTTTTAGTATTCTAAACAGAAAGTCTTAAGATATTGATTGGGAAAAATTTTTTGTTGTCGTTTTCTGACCAATGAACAATCGCGGTGAAAACGCCAGTAGTCCAGGTGGATCACCGCCACGCACGGCTTTGCTAAAACAATATGAATATCAAACAACGAAAAATCGGCCATTTACTTCTCTTTAACATGGAATTGTAAAATAAATTAATAATGCTTTACGTGATATATTTCAAGCCTGCAGCGTGAAAACGTAGCACCATGAATCTCGGTAGCATTGTGGTAGGGATAAAGGAACCTGGATATCGTAGTGCTCTGCACAGAGGCCCAGAAAGCTGGGGATCCGGGTTCGATTCCCGGTCCACGGGAGTTTTTTTTCCTATGGCAAAGAATGTGAATGCAAATGCTTTGCTTATAGCCAACGCAACTAAGAGCGCTATCCATGATGTCCTCCTCCAGAGAAAATGTTACGTTTCGAAAAATCGCAAGAACTTTTTCGTATAAGATTCATTAGTTAAATTTGTTAAATACATAAAAGACAGCTTTCTGTACTATGCTTTAAGTTTGGTGCTGATACTACAGCAAACATTTTCCTCTCCTTCTTGAAAAGCACATAAAATGGGCAGTTAATTAGGTCCTTGCATTAATAAAAATATTTATATAAAATTAAAAAAAATATTTTATTTTTAAACAATAGCTAAACAAAAAATGTACTTTCTACAGAGCAGCTGATTATTTGCTACTGAGCTTCACATAAAAAACTTTCACAGATCTTATATAAGCGCTGCCTGTACTTACGCGCCGGCGACTTGGCTACAACTTACCGACGACTGTTGCATTGTGCGAGAGGTATCCTGAAGTAGGAGACTCCTGACGCGAAAACGCCTCCATCGGGTGCGAGTGACGCCATCTTGTGGATTTTTGATAGAACTTTTCCTTACCGAAGGGTATGATGCGTCCTCTTAAGTCTAACAAATACACCGAAAAGGATCCGACTGATTACCTTAGAGCCATGCAAATATCGTACTATTATCGCGATTCGTGATATTTTCTAGCGATTCATTGTCAAGCATGGGCTACATGAGGTTGACCTTCAATATTCTGCGTCGTTTTCAATGTCTCTGTTTTCGCCAAAATCAGCAATAAGAAGTTCTCGCATCATTTAAATTCTCTTCAATTATTAACCTTCTTAGTGCCACGGGCCGATATATCGGCTCGAGTACTAATTATTTTTCAAACAAATTCTGTTGTAATAATTGCATTTATCCTTTATGCAATGTATCAGAATATTATAAACAACAATTAATTCATTTTTAGTATAATTAAAAAAAAAAAACATTTTTATCAAATCTAAAATAGGGCTGCGGTTTTACGAGCACACGAGATTACTTTTTGATTTTCAGTTTGTTTTTCGCTGTGTACATTCAGAAGGCACTGTTGTAGTAATTTTCAATGTGTAAATTAACTTTACTTCAATGTTTTAGTGATGTGTATGCCATTAGAATGAGTTTATTACGTCGCACGAGGTAGTTCTTGCTTACGTTGCAAGTCTCTGAATGCAAAACATTCCGCCTGTCTTATAAGACTAACTTTTTATCCTTTGCCAGCCTTTCCGTTGATTGTTTACTCTACCGATCGTCTCGAAGGGCAATAACTTTTACTGCTCTCTTTATTCGGTGATTTTGGTGAATTACTACCCGGTAAATGTCATGTTCCTTGTCCTTGATATCTGCTACCTTGTCCCTCACTAAGTAATTTGGAGAAATCGTTCTTCTCTTGTTTTCTTCCGTCCCTTTCGGACTCATTTCATTCACCCCTCTTGGTTCCCAGAGCCACCTATTCAATATTTTTGATTGCTCATGAAGATTGCTATCTTTTGAAGGCTGCTACGTGTATTTTCCCGTCTCATCGAAGCATCCCTGATTTACTGCTTTCGGGTCCGAAGTAATTTCATCATCTCTTAGCTCTGATTGCTTCCACTGAATCTTATTTACCTCTCGAAAGTGGTACGTTCGACTCAAAAACATGTATCTCATATTAGTACATAGACGAGACCATGTAAACCATCCTGAAAGAGCCATCTTACTTCATCTTCGTAATTTATATGGCTCAAGAAACCTACAGGGACCAGTCGGGTCGAATACGAATCGAAGTGTTTACAAGTTTGCGAAGTTATGAGGTAGTTTCTCGTGTTTTGTTCACAAGTACCATCAAGGGATCTCTTCCTTCCGATAAGTGCACCCCAGAGGGGCTTCATGGGTTTTTGGGCTCTCGTAGACCAACTCCTTAAATCCAAGTTGCTTTTGGGCGACTTGGTTATATATATATATGGTTATATACCATATATACTTTCATTTTCGTGCTTATTTGGTACCATACGTTCCCTCTTTCAAGCTTATTTTTTTCTCCGATCGAATTTTAGACCAGCGCCTTTGGAGGTTTTCTTTTCCAATGGGTGTCGCTTTATATCATTTTATTATGCGGGATATCACGGACGCCAAAAAAGAGCATATCTTGTCCAAAAATTAAAAAAAAACATTGAAACCGGTGTATGTAGGCAGTATCGCCGTTTGCTTATATAGACAACGAACCTGCCGGGATGCGCCTACAAGCAGAAGAGACTTGTATTTTCTGAGTACTCTTCAGCAAAGACTTCAATAAAGTGAACATGGTTGGAGACGGGTTGGTACTTTATTACGGAACACCTGAATGTAGACTAAAAATTGAATATTGCTGACTTTGTTGGAGTGTTTTACTTTACATAAAATAAATAAATTTTGTTAATTTACTTGACATATTTGTAAAGTTAAGCTAACTTTTCCGTATTACCCATTTCATATAACATGAAAAGCGGTGACTTTTTTCAAAATATGTAGTGCAGTTTATTGAGCGTGGACTTACGTATGAATTTGAAAGAAAAAAATATGATATCAGAAAATATTGATTTAATATCTTTCTGTTGAATCATGTGTGAAGATCTTATTATATTGTTCTAAGCGTACATAATTTATAATATGTTTTATATGCTTTTACAATGGGATCAAAAATACTTGGGTAATCGCAGAAATGCGGTCTGACTGATCGCGGAAAGAACTTTTAAGGTTATTGACACGATAATTAGTCACAATAATCATAATTTTTGTCGATACATATCTTAAATACTGTCTAAGTTGAAGTAACTAAATTTTGTTTCAATTAAAAGTTAGACAGTGATTGGAAAACGCTATGTAAAGAATCAAAGCGGTCTGCGAGAACGCGGGTATGCCGTTACAGGTTGATAGTAGTGGAGTTATAACCCGATTGCGAGAATATAGAGGCAATCAGTACAATTGTGTGATATTCATTCAAAAACAGTGGAAAAATCATTCGCCTGGATTGGGAATCGAACCCAGATCCCTCGATTTCGCACTCAGTGCTCTACCCAATTAAACTAATTAGGCGTCCTCTTCCATTGTGGATCTCATGGAGGCTTTAAGGAGCAAGTTGCCCTCACAGGTGACGTGCATATGATGCCAGAGGTGCCCGTATCGTCATTCATCATCATCCTCCTGGACTGGGAATCGAACCCAGATTCCTCGATTTCGCGCCGAGTGCTCTAACCAGTTAAGCTACCCCACGCGTCCTCTTCCACTGTGAACCTCATGGGGGCTTTAAGGAGCAAGTTGCCCTCATAGGTACCGTGCATATGATGCCAGAGGTACCCGTATTCGAGCGCATACGAGTACCTCTGGTAGCGGATGATTCCGTTGAAGCAACTGCGCGGCTAGTTCCGTGGTTCTTTCAAAATGCCAAAAGATGCAATTATTTCGAATTGAAATAGTTACTAAATGCTTCGTTTCATCTTTGAAGTGTGGCAAACATTTGAGAGACAGTGCTGCAAAGTTGATGTACGGACCTGTTTCTCTCCAGTTTCTCATAAAAAAATTCAAGCGCATCTCTCTTAAGCGATTATTGTCGGTCTGGGAATTTGTTTCTGGGTGTCTGTAATAATTGCCCTTAAACCTCTTTGTGCCACCAAAATTTCAATTTAAATTTCAATCAGATGGTTGCTATTCTTGCTTTACATCCGCTTATTTCATCCATTCCGTCGGCCAAAGGAAAGAAAGGAAATATCAGGGATTAGCAATATGGTTGTTGTTGTGGTTGTCAGGCCACAGTTTGATGACGTATTGCCCTCTCCATCTACCTCAATGCCGCCTATGTAAACGTCAAACGGATCAGTGTCAGCACTTACTAGCAAAAATGCGTTCGTCGGAGTCAAATTCCTCCACTCTCAGGCAAATGAAACTTAAGGAAATTATTCATCACTGTAAAGCGCAAACCCATCCAAATGCACAGCATAAGAAAAGCATCATAGATGAAAAGCAGACCGTATTCAGAGGTCAAAGCGAAGCAAGAGAAAGGTTCGTACCTCGAAAGTTCGTACATTGAGCGGCTCGTAGTTAGAGTTACCAAAGTACATAGTATTTGAAATGCCAAACGAGAACAGCACTAGTCAGTTGATAACAACGTCGTTCAATCTTGATCGTATTCTTCCTTCGATGCAGGTCTTCGCTACGGAAACATGTCCGCCATTAAAGTGCGTATTTTAGTGTAATCTCTATGAGTATAGCATAGTATGTTCAAAGTTTTTGATGATTTGTCACTGCGTTTGTGTTCGAAATGATGGCTGGCGCCGCATATTCGCAGATATTTTTTGGTGTGCAATGGTGGTTAATGCTCAAATAGCTCCTTAATGGCGATCGTGTGGAGGAAATGGTTGCAAAGACCGATATCGAAAGAGCTGGGGATGTATCGAGTCGAACGACTCTGGTCGATAGAAGCTAGTTCCGCGGAAGACTCAAATATGCGCTTTCGCGTGAATAAAAAACGAATTAACGTCAGAAATTCGCAAAAAATTAGCCGATCAACACCCGCAGATAAATACGATCGATTCTTTTAGCGTAGTGCGTGACGATCCACCAATCTGCAGACTTCCGGAAATATTAATACACCCACTAAATTCTGGACCATCACTAAGAAGAAACCACAGACTTCATTAATAACTTCTGCCAATTGCATTTTTCGTAACCTAGCCTCCTTTTTCGTGGATATTTGTATAGCGTTTGGAATTAAACACGTAAACCAAACAAAACAGGAGAACGAAAGCGTCGCAGCTCTATTCCGTAGCACGGCTCCGAGTAAAGAGGAATTTATAAACCCCCCAGCCCTAAAAAGTTCCTCGGAAATCGTGGATCCCATTCCGACTCAATCAGTCAGAATAGTCTGCGTCCTCACGTCGGACAAACATTTCTCCCCGGTTGGGAAAGTCGGGCACGAGGAATGCGTGCGACAGTGACGATAAACAGATGGCTCTCCATCGAAATAAATTTGGCGCCAAAGGTGGGAAAAAGAGATGGACGACGGGTAAAAATAAAAATATGTGAAGAGATTGAAAGTGTGTGAGGCGCGATTGGAGATGAGTATATCGAATACAGGGAAACAAGATGGATACCTTATGCCATACTTATGGAAATACAGCAAAATAAGTAAATTAATGACAGAGTTGTTTATTTGCGAAGACCTGTATTTATTTCCACATTTAGTTCCATAGTTTGAGGCTCAACTATGCGGAAGTTAAATTTTAACAAATGAAAAAGTAACTTTGTTTCCTACCACAGATTTATTTTTTGGTACAACATGTTTATCATTTACAAGCATCCCTGATTTATTGCTTTCGGATCAGATGCAATTTCATCATATCTTATCTCTGATTGCTTCGACTGAATCTTATTTACCTCACAAAAGTGGTAGGTCCGACTCCAAAAACAGCACAAAGGCTTTTGACTTTGGATGCCAAAGAAACAAGTAAATTATAAGCATTAATAAAATATAAAATAATAACAGAAATAGTAACAGAAAATTGACTACTTACAGAAGAACGTGGACGGGGATATAGCGATAAGTTAACAGGGAAGATATTTGCTGACATGACTCGTAAGGTAGGATTTGAAAGCGGAGGGTGGCGAGATGAGGTCAAGGGAGGATGAATGAGAAAACAGGGAGTTAAAAGTAATCTGAACTACGGTAGAATAGGGAACACTGGGATATTGATGGAAGAACACAATCGACATTGACCGATCTTGCCTATACACATGGAAGTAACCTTACATGACAGTAACCTGGCCATTAGAATCGATACTACGATGTGTAGGATTAAAGTGTTTCTCTTCCACAAATTTAGGATCAATATTGCATGAAAACAATGTTTTAGAACTTCTAGAACTCACAATAAATCATATATGAGGACCCCAGAAGTCAAGGGGTCTAAGTAACAAAATCGTTGTTTTGAGAAAACTTAAGACAAAGTTGAAAATGTTTGGCACAACCCACTAAGAAGTTAAGAGGCATTATCCTAGAAAGCATCACCTGTCAAGGAAATCACTTGGATCCCTTTACCACCTAAAAGATTTATATTTTCACGTCCCATTCCTGTACATAACTTGTTTTGCTTTAATGTCACTTAGACCCCTTGACTTCTGGGGTCCACATATATGATAAACTAAGCTGTATTTTGTTTCAAAGCACTCCTTGCCTCATAAGTTGAAAAAAATAATGTATCAAGGTTTAGATGAGGCCGTAATACGTCATGTTTTGACTGTTTGGGCCAGAAAAAACACAATTTGTTGAAGAAGGCTATTACCATACCAAATAAAATTATTCTATATTTGATGACCAAGGAGAAAAAGAAAAGAGAAATGAATAAAACTTTCTGTTGGTCACCATAAACAGAACTGTATAAATATGTGTTAATTTTGCGACAACTTCTTCCAAGGCAAATTTTAAAAACTCCGCAAGATTAATACTGGCATGTATTTGCGACGAATGAACAGATTATGAAAGATCTAAGGTTTTCCCGGCGTATCTGCTGGATAAATATTCCTCAGGCGTTACACCGGGTAAGAGGGTTCACAGGTTACTTAACCTCTATCGGAGTAACCTCTATCTCCGAAACGTCGGGAGTAAGAGTTACTTAACCTATGAAAAACACGGTATCAAACCCCTGAAGATGGAGATCAAGTCGATCTCCGAAACGTCGGGAGCTGTGGACACTCTAACCCAGTGCAACACCTGAGAAACATTTATCCGAATGAGCAGATTGTTGGCATCCGAGTATTATAATCTCCACGGCAAGAGGTCTGGGACATATTTAGTCACTGGATTGTTAAATGAATTTTCTTTGGTATATAATGATACTTAAAGTATACCTGCTCATGCGAAACTACTCGAAGAGTGCCTACAGATTTCAAAAGTCCGAAACCTATGCAGCTGAAACAAAACATTTCACGAAAAGGCACTTGCTGACATGCCCTTATGACTTAGCCGGACAAAAATTGTACTAAAAGTTTTGTCCTTATAATACCTGGAATTCATAGCGTGCAATTTCTCATTTAATCACTTGGTTGACCATATAGCTGTAGCCTACTTAAATGAGACAAGACATTGTTTTTCCACTATTATTTTGTATTTCTGCACACTGTAAAATATTTTTCCCCTTTGCTGAAATTCATCTAGGTTTACTCAACAGAAGTTGTACCAACTTTTAAGCCAATCTGGTAAGATTAAAAGTTTATGCAAGGAAAACTTGCTGAAATTCAGCAAATTTTCCTGAAAATAATGACAATTGCATAAATGTACCTATACTTATAAAATAAAATTAACCTATACCTATACTGTACCTAAACTTGCCTATATTATACCTATACTGTACCTATACTTTCTGAGGCACATATAGGAGTGTTACTTCAAAGACTAAATTGCAGCAGCCTATTCCCAACAAGTGTTATGTATTTCAGGCGTTAGGGGGACCTCGGAGAAAATATGCAATTAAAAAAACAGTTACCCTTGTATTTGGATGTTACATTCTATTTGGAAGGATTATTTTATTGGAAACTAAATACATTCCTTCCAGATTTTTAGAGACAAATAATGTATAGGTTTGCTGATGTCTAAGACGAACTTCAATTCAGGCATTTTGACGAATTTCAGAAGTTTTTTTTAGTGAAAATTTCTGGAAAGTTTAATGCCGAGAACTTCTAGGTTTTGCAGCGTATGAATTTCTGTACCACATTTTATCAACTCTTAAAAAAGGATGGAACGTCGAACAATTTTCGCCAAAAGTTATTTCATTTCTATCGTCTCCAGTAACCAAGAGGCTAGCAGATCAAACAGGTAAGCTGAGATAAACAAGCTGATAGGCCAAAATCAATGATCATTCGGTACACGGGGAAGAAGGGTCTACAAAGAGAATTTCCCACGAAGAACACTATTGGACCCACAGATGAACGCCGGCGAAATGGATATCCGTTCGGGGAATGACGTTGACAGCTTCACAGCAAAGCGGCGAAGGAGTACGAGAGTTGAAAAGCATTGGGGAACGAAGAGAAATGGTATCGGGAATTCATCGGCCGGGATCGAAACAGTGCGAACCAGAATCATTTTGGAAGGGGGCGGAACAGACTCGCGTAAACTCGAGGGACGGTGAATGACAAGTGACGCTCGGTGTTCGATCGCGCCACTGTTCCTTCCATCAGACGCGCGGGAGTCATATGTACTTGCGAGAGATACGTCATGAAAGGGAGAGAAAATTCGTTTCAGATACGAGGTGAAACCTAAGTCAAGTGATAGACAGTAGCGATAGCAATTGCAGTAAACCATCCGCTCGGAGCTCCGTGGCGCGGTGCTGTATTGAGAAAGTAAAAGCTAATTTCTAATAATCACTAAAAACACTGCCACAAAACAGTTTTTCTGAGAATCTTAAGAGGTATCATTTCATCTCCGTTTCGCAAGAGATGAGAGTTTTTGAAGCAGCATATTATAGTTCTATGTAAAATCATCTCTTACACTTGAGTACATCTGAAGGAAAATACTTACATATTGAAAAAATAAAATCAATCACTGCAGAATAACTCGCTTTAGGTAATCTGATAATACTGTGTTGAATCAGTGTATTTTTCCCTCGACTAAAATGAATAATTTAGGACAGACGAGGGAAAACTTGAGTAAGGATGTGAAGAAGAAGTTGGTGAGGAGCTTGATATGGAGCGTGGGGTTGTACAGGACGGAAACTTGGACCCTCAGAAAGTAGGACGAGAATAGGCTGCAGGCGTTCGAGATGTGGGTTTGGAGGATGGAGAAGGTGAGGTGGATGGAAAGGAAGATTAACGAGGAGGTGCTTTAGATGGTGGACGAGGAAAGGAAACTTCTGAATGAAATTCGGAATAGGCAGAGTAGGTGGCTGGAGGATGTAATAAGGGGCATGGGGTTTTTGGATTGGGTTGGAGGATGTAATAAGGTTGGGGTGTAAATAATTGGGTTGATGGGTTATTAATCGGCTAAGAAAAGACTTAAAAGGATTTTTTCGGGGAAGGGATATTCGTAGTGTAAGAGGAGGGTTTGGGACAAGGAAAAGTCACGTATTAGGCAATTAAGAGCACAACGGCGACAGCAATTTCAGATATTTATTTAAGATAACTGCAATGCAAATTTGTTAAAGAATGCAACACCGTGACTTTCTAAATCTCTCCATGTTTTCCGGGATTTCTTCCGCGTCAGTTTATGGGACAAACAACTGACGCGGAAGAAATCCCGGAAAACATGGAGATCTACATTCCAGCTCCGCGGAAACCTTAGAACCAACGTGACTTTCTAAGTTTTGAAATTGACAAACATTTCTCGATATAGTGGTTAAGAACTGATTGGAGAGGGAATTAACCTTTTGTGTAAAAAACAAATGTATCTTTTTTCATGTGATGGCCTTTATTCCGCTAATTTACAGATTTAAGGGGAGGTGGGTGCTGGAAGCTATACTTAGACCCTCTTCCAGGCTATATCACTGTGGTTATAGTAGGTTATATAAGGCAGAATGTAAAAATTCCACGCATCTTTAATAGGCGAAACTTCCAATCTACCGACCCTATTTCTTCCTTTACACTAGAACGGCCGTGGGGCTTCATCGCGTTTCCACCAAAAAAAGTAATTTTTTATAATTGTGAGAATTTCACATTGGCAAATCATTCTTCTGGACTGGGAATCGAACCCAGATCCCTCGATTTCGCGCCGAATCCTCTGACTACTTAAGCTATCCGTTCGTTCTCCTCCACATTTAATCTCATGGGGGCTTTAAGGAGCAAGTTACCGTACCTCCGCACAGGTACCGTACATGTAATTCCAGAGGTACCCGAATGCGAGCACTAAGTGCTACAGTCCACGGGGTAAAGCCCAACTTTAAACGCAAAGGTGTTTACCATGGACATTTTCATAGAACCACGGAACTAGCCGCGCAGTTACTTCAACGGAGTCACCCGCTAGTGATCGCACAATTGTGCGACATTCACAGTGGAAAAAAATCATTCGCTTGGACTGGAATTTTTTGATAATATAACAGAATTCTGAACTGACTTGAAGCATTTCATGCACACCTTTGTTTGCTTCCTTTGGTGTTTGTATACCAGCCATCGAAGACAAGCAATATTAACTCTTTCGGGTAACGTTTCCCCGTTACGAGTCTCGTGAACGTTTCCTGCACTCCCCTGTACGAAGCTCTTCCGTGACATCAAAAGGGTGAGCTTTGCTTCACTCTCGTCTTGGGACCCGATTCAGCGGGATACAGGGCCATTTCCTCGGGCGCTGACATCGACCCTCTAAAGGATTAAATGCCTATTTGGCAGTATGATCAAATCCACGGTCAAATGACTGAAATTCCAGAGTTTTTCTAAATAAATATTTGTCACAGACATAAAATATTTGAACTTAAGAGACCTAAGGAACCCAAACTGGTCATCACCCACGTAGCCATTGGCCTTACTCTCCAACCTTCTATTGACTATTAGAAGTAAAAATTTGGCTGTGTGAAATCAAACAGATTGTTCTATAGTCCTCGCATTCTAACACTTTGTTAAATACAAAAATAAGAAACCATTATATTGAAATTAATTATTGAGGATGGATCCATTTATTGTAGTAATATTGACCTTAAGTCACTATGTGCAAAATACAATGTTTTAACCGTAGATAGAGTGCTAAACGGTTAATCATAGCGGAAAAATATTTTTAAAAAGAGTAAAAGATGGCATGTAACAACACCTATTGTATGCTCAAACGAAATACTCCTATGTTGAAAACGTATGATTATTATAATGTATATGGCAAAAGGTTGGCCAAATATATTATATCAAATAACCTTAATGGTATGGCTTAGCAACTTCATAAGATAAAGCGTTTGGCAGAAATTAAGAAAAAGGTCAAAGAATGGTGAATTTGCGTAATCAAGAATCTGTAATATCTTGAAATAATGTGTTACATATAATACAAAGATTTATTTATTCTACTATAATAGGTAAAATATTTGTTTTTTCTTAACATTTGATTTTTAAGTTTTGTTTACCTATTTGTAACATGCCGCTTGTATGAATAATTTGAAACCTTCTGACAAGTCATGTGGATAGAACGACCTAGGTTATACGTATGCAATAAAGGCATTTTTCATTTTAAAAAATTATTGTAGAATTAATTCTCCACTAATTATTGGAACCTATACACATTGATGCTGGAAAATCAAGATTATATGTACTTAAAATATATATAATATAAAAAATATAAATTATTAAAAATTGTACAAATGACGAAGAAAAATTTCACGCATTGGTTAAAATAAAATCCGTCTCATCGGACCAATTGAATAGAATTGAGGCCAGACTTTCATTGATCCAATAAGAACTGCAACATTTTTCAATCACAGTGATCAAATGAAAAACATGCGCAGTAAAATTCATAGACAGTTTAAAGAGAGAGGAATCAACTCGGAGAACTCCCCAGGAAACGAACTAACGGTGCGATTATATGAAGGCCAACTTCAATGGGCGTCTCCCTCGAAAGTCCTACCGAGTACTTTTAGAGGAACAAAACTCGTGGAACCAATTTGAGACTAAAATTCGACAGGAGATTTTTAAAAGGTGCGACTAACACGTGGATATTGCTTCTCTGCCGCTCTCTCTGCCGTGAGTTTAGTGGAACTGGGTCATCTCTTTGGAAGTCCCCAAGGTCGGCTCCCTCACACACGTGAATCAGATCCCACGAGAAATAAAAGTGGAGTGACGTTACTTCTAGAACGAGAGCTTCCCTGTAAGACGTTCCAAGACATCGTTGTCGTAATACGCACCAAATCCCTAGAAAGGAATCCTAATTCCTAGATACCTCTCAAGTTACGAGGAGAGCCGGCAGGGATTGAGTGAGACTAATTGACCTGAAATCGTCATCCCAAGCATTAACTAGGCTTTCAATCGTACCTGATGATCATTATTTTTTAATTTTTATACCATATTTTTTCGCCTTCTGATAGAACTAGTAATACCACCTCGGCATGATAAATATAGTCTTCTTTCAGATTCGTTAAATTTTTACGTTAGTTTTACCAGAATATATCGTTTGTCTGAGAAAATAGCCATGTTTTTATTAGAAACATACAATTATGTAAATTCCTTTCTCTTTTTATAATTCCTTTCTCTTTTTATAATTCCTTCCATCTTTTAAAAATTTTGGGTCAACACGCAAAAATGATCAGTTAGCAAGATTCTAATTTGGATTGGACAAGTATACTTACCACTTTTTAGTCGTGAAATAAACCAGCCATTCCGATAAACATGACAACGAAGAGACACTACGACCATAAAAAGTTCGCAACACTTTATATATGTGTACAAGTACCTATATACTTTTTAAGAAAGATTTTCCGACTGACCATCCATACTTAACCGCCTTCTTCCCCCGTTTTCACAGCAACCAAGGCTAACATACTCCCCCTTCGGGACGCAATGGAATCTTCGTTAAGGTAGTGCGAGCGAGATAGTTCCCTAATCATAATAGAGACCATATACTAATTATACGTTTTAATTTCACTAGCAGTGAGACACACGAATCATATATGGAATTATTAATGGCGAATTAATATAGTTTTACATGACAGAAATTGTAAGTACTTAATCAAATGAAAATGTCTAAATAAGTCTTTAACTTGACTAATTTTTTTCACGTGGTACGTTTGAAACTCCTTCGAAACGAAAGATATTTTTTTGTGATTCCGAAGAATTTACTTCAGAGACAATATGATTAATTTTCGCAAATAGTTGAGAAAACACAAAAACTAAACACTTGATATTTTGACGAGATCTAAATGCAGGGAATGCCTCAATTTAAATATAAGGTCTCTCTGGAGTGCATACACGTACCATTTCCCATATAAAAGGGCTGGTATTTTCTGGAAAATATCTCGGAAAGTAATGTGCTAAGGGGTTGAACTTTTTGTGTCAATGGAAGAGTGATATATTTTTCTTTAAAATGAGACCAAAATCATTAATTTTTAGGTGAAATGGCATTACGGTAGGTATTTTGAGCGAGATAGTTCCCTAGTCATTATTGAGACCATATTCAAACAATACGTTATAATTTCAGCAGCTGTAGGAAGTATGAATAAAATATTGCATAATTAATGATACAATAATATTCTTTTAAACGACTGAGTGTCTATGTAATTAAGCTGAAATATCTTCATAAGTCTTTAACTTGACTAATTTTTTGGGGGGTACGTTTAAAACTCTTTCACAATGGAAGTTTTTTTGTGACTATAAAAAAATACTGCTGTGAAAAAATTATTTATATTAAAAAATAAATGAGAAAACATATATATTATTAACTACTGGTAATTTTTTGACAAGATCTAGGTGTTAGACATTCTTAATTTTTTAAATGAGCTTTCTCTGGAGTGCATAACCATACCATTTTCCATGTAAAAGCATAGGTATTTTTCCTCGAAAACCTCGGAAAGTAGTTCGGCAATGGGCTAATATTTTGGTATTTTTGGAAGAAAAGAATATTTTTCTCTAAAACGAGACGAAATTCATTGATTCCTAGGGGAAATGATATTTCGCTCAAACTACCTTAAGGAAGCGCGTTCTGCCCAACTGCCACCATGTTTCGCTACCACCAAAAAGGTCATATTTTCATTTTCTCCACGAAAAAAATAAAGCTTTACACCAATAAAAACATAAACTTCAACCAAGGTCATTCGAACTGAAGAATGTTTCTGCGCTGGTCGTTGACCGTAACCTGGGGGAAATACAAGCGTAGAATTGTTGAACAAATTGGTAAGTTACAATGCCAGATAAATCACTCCGACGCACTACAAAGGCCACCATTCCCTGCCGCATCGGCATTGAGCTTAACTTTTGCGAAAGAAAAGTAAATCAAAAATGAAAAAAAATGTAGGAAAATCGCCCAATAAAGTCATCACCACTGGCGTAATTTATTGCTCTTCACTGCGACTTCGGAGCGCCGAACGATTTTCGGCGGGGCAATTCTATCAGCATTATAAATTCCACGGAGACATTGGATATTTCGCGGGCGCCATTGGACGTGAATGGGAAGAAACGCTGGCTTCTATAACCGGTGAATGTACGGAGAATAAAAGCTCACTTCTTTCTCAGCCACAAGTCTATCTCCAATACCGGGCATAAAGAAAAAGAGAATAACCTGAAATTGCTCTGCAAGAAAAAGGACCAGTTGCTGAATGAGGAGGGCTATTAAAGAACATTATCGAGAGGTAGCAGAGCTAAGGAATTCTACTCATTCGGGTTACGACACTCGGGAGGAAAGGACATGGATATTTTCGCAGTCCGATAAGGAATTCATAATTTTATTTTAATTCGCATTTTTATGGTTATGATTATGAAAGCGTCTAATTCCATACCCTTCCAATTGCACAACCTTTTCGGAGCAGTAAAATTGTTCTCCTTTAACGGAAAGCAATTTACGAGGCTGTTGAATCATCATGAATCAATCTATATCACGTAAAATTGACTTGGCGCTCGAAAAATTAAATATAAAATGATTCTTGAAAAGAACTTGAAAGGTACTTAGCGTTCGGTATCTTGCCCAACTACACTGTTCAATTTATTCAGCTCCAACTTTCACAGAAAAAACTAGGCCCAATATGTATCTTTAGACTATTTTATCAGAGTAACGCAGCCTCGGCTGTAGCGAGACAGATAAAGGGTACTCATCCAGGGTCATCAGTGCTCTGAATATCCCCCGCCTATCCATTCCACTCACTCTCCTGAGTTGGCTAAACAAGCGCTAAAAAAAGCAGAATTTTTTCATACGACCATGAAAACTTTTACTTCCAGTAAATAGAAGAATAATTCAATGCTACACGTGCGAAATGGCAAAACAGTCCGAGACCAAACTAATAGCAACATTTTTCTTACGCACACTCGTAAAACGCTAGGCATGGAAATATTTCAGCGAAATCGAGAAATGAGGTTTATGACCTAACATTTTAACGAATGTGTATACTTACATAGCCACTGGCTATTTATTGACTATGCATTTACTAGTGGCCATTAAATTCTTCAGAAAACCACAGCTAAAATTTTTTGGCAGGATAAAGGAAAATTTTTGCCGAAAAATAATGAATCACAGACTCTGCTATGCTAAGTCTTTCACTCTGGATTTCATTCCACTTGAATCACACGTTGGGCATGTAAATTTTACAAGTATCTTATGGCTTCTGGATGAATGGCTACTACTCCACAAAATTGAACAAAGCCATAATCCGTTTTGAGGCTCTTGATTAAAACAGTTTTGTCATTACCAGAGCCATAACACACATACTCTTACTTACATAACTCAATGAGTCACCAACAAAATCGTAGAACGGATAAAAATACCGTAGGTCATGAGAGAATTAAAAAATTCAAACCCTCTCACAACACATGCTTTCGCTAGATTACCATACCATCGATAAGAGACGTGGACACTCAGTTGTGAATTCATATAAGACACTACACCGTAGGTCAGGGTAAAAATCGCTCCCCTTTTGAAGAACAATGCAAAATCAAAATTTTTTAAATGAAAACTGTACATTTCCCTACTCGAAGCATTGGAAAATCTCAAATTTACTTCTAGCGCACAGTCAAAGTACATTATTTCATGAAGTATCTACGCATCACATGGTACCACGTAACAAGTCGACATAGTTTGAGCAAGATTTTTTCCAGCCATGATAGATATCATATTCCATTTTCATTATGAAATTTAATCACTTTAAAAAGAAGTATGGAGAATATATCGTATTATTAATGACGCATGTACTTCGCATTTATTACTAATAGCCACATTAAATAGCTAAACAAAAATACTTGAGACTTAAGCGTATGTTTAAATCCTTAAGTTGACAACGCCCTAACCACAGAATTTTTTTCCGCCATTATTAAAAGTACAATACATTTATTGCTTATATGAGAAGAGAGACAATCTACGCGCCGTTGTAATTCTGGCACAATCTACATCTACACAATACCCTGCAAGCCGCCGCATGGGCGTGTGGCAGGGGGTGTTAGGTCACCAGTCGTGTAAAGATCAGGTCACTTCTCTGAGGTGGTTTAATGGAATGTTAATTCCTCACCAGTGACCACTCACAGACACACACTCAACCCACAACGGGATCCTTCACAGAGCTAAAAGGACCCCGTTTAGGATGCCTGGGTTATATCCACAAAGAAGAGATGAGAAGTGGGAGATGACATGGTGACGTGTATTATAGGAGTGTATTTAGTGGAGCTCAATTTTTATTGTAGTTGCTTATTGTTCGCGGAAAGAACGAATTTTTGTACCAATCTTTTCGGCAGTGCATCTCTCTTATTTTATCGCATCTGTCAGACCTAGATTAGTAGTGAGGGGTCATGAGATGTAGTGAGGATCACGCATTGCACGCATTCGTGCACGATAGCACTATTTCCACAATGCACGAAAGGGAGCTCTAATTTTTCAAAATATGTATTTATCTCTAGTGAATCATAGTCATGATAGTTATATATTAAGACCAGACCGCAATTTTCTTACCCTCAGTTCTTCAGAGATGCCTTCTCAAATTTGCAACTGAATTAAAAACAGCAGCAAATGCGTACTGCAACCTAAGTAAATTAAAGTCTACTAAACTTAAAATAAACTTCTTCTTTGCGCAACGTATATATTTAAAAAACGATGTGAGTCAGCCGCGCCAGTTACCAGACTTGAATTTTCTTACCCTCCCGTCTTCAGATATCCGTCCTTCTCGTATGTGCAACTTAATTAAAAACAGCAGCACATGCATACTGTAACTTAAGTTAATTAAAGTATGCTAAAATTAAAATAAACTTCTTCTTTTCCCATCGTATACATAAAACAATGTGAGACAGACGTGCCAGATATAAACAGTGTTTCAGGAGGAAAGTTCGAAATACCTGGATGGGGTAGTGGAGGTGATTTTAAGAATTTTTTGACCTATCAATAGGGGGTCGCAACTCCTTAGTTATCCAGCCAGCAATGGCAAAGCAAACTTTTTTTCAGTTTTATACTGCAATCACATTGAAAACACCGAATTTCAATGACTAGTATCTATTTAGGAGATTTGAAACTTTTCACAGTGGTGCATAAGATATGTATTGTTCTTGTTCTGCTATCATCAATGTTATCGGTATCTTATTTTCAACATGGCTCTCGAATGTTGGTAGAAATTCAAATCCTCAAATGTTCATAGGACGGTATTTTCTCCAGAAACACCCTGTATACAAAAATGTTGACCAGACAACAATTTTCTCACTTTCCATTCTTCAGAGCTGCCTTCTCAAATATACAACTGAAATAAAAACAGCAACACATTCGTGCTTCAACCCGAGTTATTTAAAATCTGCTAAAATTAAAATAAACTTTTACTTGTCGCAACGTTTACATAAAAAAATAATGTGAGACAGCCGTGCCAGTTTTATATTGTGACCAGACAACAATTTTCCTACTCTCCCTTCTTAGGAGGTGCTTTCTCAAATATGCAACTGAATTCAAAAACGCACCACATGCGAACTGCAACCTAAGTTATTTATAGTCTGCTAAAATTAAAATAAACTTCTTCTTTCCGCAGCATATGTAACTGAAAACAATAAGAGACAGCTTTATATTACGACCAAACAACAATTTTCTGACTCTCCTTTCTTCAGTGCAGCCTTTTCAATTACGCAACTGAATTAAAAACATGCATGCTGCATCCTAAGATATGTTCCGCTACAATTAAAACAAACCTCTCCCGGCCGCAACGCATATATTTGACAATAAATCGAGAGAGAGGTTTTCACCGCATATTTGTGCCTCTGCTGCCTTGCACTTGAATTTGTCCCTGCTGCATTCACACGAGATGAGAAAACACGCGTGACGGGAGAGAAAGGAGAATGCTAAACTCAATTTCCCACCAAAATGCAACGGCCAATGTGCCCCACTTGTTAACTCACATGTAATGAGCAAAGCGCTGCATTCAACGGTATGTTGTCGCATACAATTAAAATCCTTCATTACAGAGTTCTTCGCTCCGAAAATCCAGAATCTAATGTGGACTTGAAGTTAAAGAATTCTTCGTCTCTAGCTACATACTACCCTGCCTGTGAAATAGTGACGTGTATTATGGGTGTGTATTTAGTGGAGATCAGTTTTTATTGTGGTCGCTTATTGATTGCGGAAAGAACGAGTTTTTGTACCTATCTGTTCAGCAATATATCTCTCTTATTTTATCTCTTCTGTGAGACCTAGAGATGTATTGAGGAGTCAAGTCTGTCACTCCGAAAATTATGTTCTGAATTTCTCAAGCAACCTAAGCCTTGCGTGCAACCTCCGAGTCTCTAGTGGCTCCCACATTAATCCCTGTAAAATTTGCCAAACAATGTTCGCTCATAGCAGTTTTTAACGAAGCGAGCAGCTTTTCTTTTATTTTATTATTTTTTTGGTTAAATCTTTATGACCATGGTCCCAAATGCTCACGGCGTATTCGAGGCGTGGCCTAATCTAAGAAAAGTAGCATCTCTCTTTGACATTTTCATCCGAGGACCTTACTCGTTGCGTTTTTTAGCACGCAAACGTAGAAATTTTGCGCGATAGGCAAGTTGTGTGGATGTTTTTTCACCTACAAAACAGATGGTAGTGTCCGCAACAATACCGTTGAAATTCAATTACTGAAACGTCTTCATGTGAGATTAGTATACGCATAAATTGAAATTGATACTAGAAAGGATAGTCCAAAACAACAAATATTATATTTCAACCTTGCAATAGGTGCTGCCTTGGCTGTCATGTTCTATTTGTCAGCTGTCGAGTCTTATATAGCCCGGATTTTGGCCTTCTTGGTCTTGTAGGATCCTTGGACGGTTGACATAAATAGGGGATTTAAAAAAAAACCAAATGGGGTTTTATTAGGAGGGGCTGTCACAAATGGGGGCAGAAATCGCCAACCTACCCGCTGCTTTAGCCCGCCAGAAATCGGCTTATTCAGTGTATAAACAATTGGGGGCGTAACCTACCTGATATGATTTTCAAAACTGTGCAACGGAAAACTTTAGATATGTACCTACAACATCATTTAAAAAAATAAAAAAATTCTCATTCATAAAATGGGTTATATTGCGTTTTGGAAAAAGAAGTACTAATGCCGCACCGCCGCACCTTGTATTTGCTCTGACAGGTTTTTTTGTTCGGAGATATCAAAGACAAACCAAAAAAAGTTTATGAAAACCCACTGGGGTAGATGAGGAGGGCAGTAGCTATGGTGGTTAATTTTATAAGCTGTAACATGGGTGCAGAAATGACAAATTTTACAATTACTCACAGAAATAAATTTTACTGCGACCCATGCTTCGATGTTTTTACATCATCATTAGGTGACTAATAAGGTCAAGTGCAATTTTTCACTCCTGTATCATAAAATAATTCCACTCATTATCGCAGGAATCTTCGGATTTTAACTCTAACAAGGGAAAAAAAGGGAGGTAGACGGAAAGAAAAACTTAAGAGGAAGTGCTTGAGATGGTGGGCGAGGAAAGGAAACTTTTGAGTGAAATCCGGGATAGGCATAGTAGATGGCTAAAGAATGTAATAAAGGGTGAAGGGTTGCTGAAGAGTGTGATAGAGCAAAGGATGTTGAGCAGGCGGGGTAGGGGAAAAAAGAGAAAAGGTGTCATGGACGGGATGAAGAAGGGTAGATCGTATTCTGAGGCGAAAAAGGATATACTAGAGGGAAATAGGCCCCTGAATGTGTTGAAAACCGGGAAGAAATTCTCTGACATTCAACAAAATCTGCCTTTACCGGTAGAATACATTTTTAAATGACCCAAAATTAATACATATGAGCACTTGCATTTTTTTAATGTAGTGAAATTGTTGTGAATAATGAGTGGTAACATGCCAACTCTTTCTGGCAGCTCACTTAAGTTTAATTTGAGAAGGCGATATGTTCAATTAATCACGCCAAACTTAACCATTTTCAAGCGATCCTAAATTCATATGGGTCAAAGGTTTATAATATATACTGATACTATAAAAATATGAAAAGTTGTAAAGTATTTCTACAGTTAGGTAAGTTTTGGATATTGGCCTATGAAGATATTGTTAGATTTTTCTGATTTTTTACACAAGAATCTTTTCTTAGATCAACTTTGAAAATTTAAAGGCACTATCATTATCATATTATTAATTCTACGACTTTTTATGATGTATGAGATGATTATGTTAAGTATTATGTACTATATCATGTCAATGTTAGCGATGTATATGCTTTTAATGAGGGTTGCCTCAGCACAGGTATTCCATAGAGGCAGCATAGGATTCATGTAGATGAAATGTAAAGTCAACGTTTCAAGTTATTGTTGTTGAAAGCAATAAATTTACTTTTTTTCTACGTCCCATCTCCGGTGTAATCTCATGTTAAAGGGAGTCAAAAATTTCCTTCTGCACTCCCATATTATTAATATTTGTTTGAATAAATTGGCACCTTATATTTTGCGTCTCCTAAGCCAGCAGTTTCGCCCCAAACCCCATAATCCCCCACAACATTGCCTTCGCACAGCGCTCTCTTCCTCCATTCCAGTCACGTACTGCCAGCGAAGCATAGAGCAGGTACGAACCCTTAAGGGAACACGTACACACAGAACTTTGAAAAGAGCATACCCATGCAACACGACCCCACTGCCTCGTGCTTTGCTCAGCTTGCATAATTGAGTCGCCTGCATGATCATTGCGAAAGAAGCACGATACACGCAATATATCGTTGCAAGCACGAAATATATTGCTCTACGCATCTGGGACTGCTGAGTTCCACCAACCTCGACACATCGTACAATATCTAGCGATCTCCCGGTAGGGCCCTGACATAATTTCCCGTATGTACTCTCTCGATTACTTTATTTAAAAGTGCTTCTCTAGGCAGGAGCATTTAAGGATTATAAGTTTTTTCTTTCGTTATAATAATCGTAGAGGATCTGGGCTTCCACAAATTATATTTATTCATAACTTCCTCCCCAAGACAGATAGCATGCCTATAGTTAGAGAAATACACTATTTATGTAAAATATATTTGCATCGTAGCCTGGAGACATCTATCCTAATGTAGGTCTGCTGCAATTCTCAACCTTATCCACTTTTCACCTACTCACTTTACCCCTTTTCACTATTACATATTTTTCTTGTAATTTCATAATTTTACTATGGTATTCTACGATGTTTTTGGAACTAATTTTCGGGAAAGGCGTGACTAGCGGATCTCGCATGGTGGCTGCAGTCCGCATTGCCGCGGAGAGTTGAGTTGGCTTTGCCAGGAAAAAAGTGAAACCGAACTCTGCAAGACCGTGCGGCTTAGAGTGGAAAGGGTTAATTAGTACATAATTTTCTACTTTGGTACTTCTATTAATATGTTTTTGATGTCGGATTTGATTTTCTCGCGGCAAATAACTGAAATAAATTCTCCTCGCGCTACCGTCCTGGTTATGTGTTCCATATTCATCTGAGCTGAGATGAAAATGGCGCACCAAACCCGGACGGAACCCCGAGGAGAATTCAACTTCATATTTTCGATTCTATCCAAAGGAACGTAAGGCGAGAGCAGGGTTGAGCATTAAAGTTATGCCGGTTGTCAGGCCTAAGTTTGATGACGTAGTTCCCTTTCCATACACCTCAATGGGATGTATAATCGATGCGCAATAAAGGCAAAAAGTCATTCGGCCCTAAGAAGGTCTTCGGAAAGTGAGAAAAAACGTTGGCTGTACAAATCCTGACGCGGGTTACCCTAAAACAACAGTACTTGACATAGAAAAATACTGTTTTTCCTCGATGTTCTCCCATTCTACTAATGGCCACTATGTAATTTCACGTTCAACTTGCGAGAAAAGCAGCGGCGAAAGGAGACATCTTATTGCTCACATCAGGAAGAGAGCATATTTTTATAGAAGTATCCGGAATATAAGTAAAAAGGCATTTATGTCCTTTCTCGGAGGGACCACCTTGAACAAAAAATGAAGGAATGCAGGATTAGGACAATGTAATACACGTAAAATAAGATACGACATACGTAACAAAGCACAATGTCTTTGAATGAATGTAATGTGAATTTTAACTTTCCACGCAGCTTTATAAACACCGACCATGGTCTCCACAAATTTTATCTTTATCGATATATTAATTGGATGTATTGGATGGAAAGTACAAAGTGACATTTTACTTCAAGCTATGATTTTCCACAAAGTAAATCCTGAAACTTCAACTTGAGTATAATGCCTACATTTCCGCTTAACAACCCCTCCGTCCTAATCCTTTAAACTCACACGGGGCATATCCTTTCCTTCACCTTTCGGCTCCTTTTCACAAGGAGAACCCCATCGTCACCCTATCCCTTCTCGATTACCTGTCAATCACCCGACCTACTCGTCACACCCTTACCCAACCCCAAGACACGGACTCAATCTTCTTGGCGAAGACTCCTTTTTCTGCCCTACTGCCCCAAAATGTCATTCATCGGGAAAAGAATGAGCTGGCAAAGAAGATAAAATGAAAGAGACGCCAATCGGGGACGGGAGAGGATTTAAACTACCCATAGCCGGTCCTCTAAAATCATTAAATATTACAATATTTCAGAAAACATCACGAAGAAAATTGGATTATACAATAAAAGAAAAATGGTTGTTTAAACGGAAGGTGGAATAAAATCAAAGGGGTACATTAAATTTTCATAATCTATAGAGAAGACATAGCATAAAATTTTCAAACTATTTTATCTCAAAAAACAAACACCAAGGTGCTGTGATTATCAAGTTGACAATTCATGTCGAAACCATAGTTGGTGTTAATTAAGATATACAAATGAGAAAAAACTCCGTCGTCAAGTAAAAAACAATGGCTCTTCTCCGAAGAAAATGTTGACGACGTCATAAAGGAAATCTTTTGAAAAAAATGGAAAACGGTTTCTTAAGTGGAAAGTTATTTCAGCTAAACTTCCTTGACCTGCGTCTTTGAATTACCGTTATGACAAGTAATTTTCAGATGAAATGTGCTTTACTTTTACACCAGAAAACACTTTTCTGTGAACTCCCTATACGTGAGGATATAAGCTAGGTAAATGACAAATTTTAACGAAGTGGAGGAGCTTTCGGGCGTTCCTCTTGATTCTTACACAGCCGTTTTTGATTGGCGGGCGGGAGAGAAATTCCCGCCAATCCTTCCCTCTATCACACTCTTTAGCAACCCTTCACCCTTTATTACATCCTTCAGCAATCTACTTTGCCTATCCCAGAGTTCATTCAAAAGTTTCCTTTCCTCGCCCACCATCTCAAGCACTTCCTCGTATGTTTATCTTTCCGTTTTCCTCTTTGTCTTTGATATTTCCGGCCAAAAAACGCCTGTCAAAGCAAATACAAGGTGCGGCATTATAACTTCTTTTTTCAAAACACAATATAACCCATTTTATGAATGAGAATTTTTTTCTTTTTCAAATGAGGTTGTAGGTACATATCTAAAGTTTTGCGTTGCACAGTTTTGAAAATCATATGAGGTAGGTTACGCCCCCAATTGTTTATACACTGAATAAGCCGATTTCTGGCGTTTCTCATGACCCTTGCCAGCATAGCAGCGGGTAGGTTGGCAATTTCTGCCCCCATTTGTGACAGCCCCTCCAAAAAAAACTCCATTAGGGTTATTTTTTAAATCCCGTATTTATGTCAACCGTCTATGGACCCTACAAGACCTGAAGCCAAAATCCGGGCCATATAAGACGGACCAGAACAATACAATGCCACTTCAGACCTGAAGACGCCAGCAGGACGGCTGGATAAACAGTTGTCAACCATGGACATCACGCGGCGGAACGCCCAAAAACTGCTCCACTCGAATCAAATTTAAACGAAATTTGACGACAATAATATATTGATTCCATATTAAATGGAGATGGTTATCATTTAAGTGACAAGAACATAAAGAAGACTTTATTTTACAGTACAATGGAACCATTTTAAATTGGAGATAGAGCTATGAAGCTAGGATGGATATTGAACCAGCCCCTCGACTAAAAAACCTTAGGTTAGAGAAGAAAGTCAAGCTACACCCAAGCCTAAAAGGGTTTCGGAGTGGAACGTCAGGCATAAGTACGAGTTAAAATCGGGGGCAGGAAGTGGGTGTAAACAAGGAAGAGAGGTAAGAGAAAGGAATAGTTCATTTCTGTAATGTTTACTTACCGGATAGAATGGAGAAAAATGATATGGCTCCACTCATTTTATTCAGACAAGAGCTTTATAGATTCACATAGTATTAACACCTGTGATCTTCAACATTTTAACACTCCAATGAAGCGAAAAGCAACGATGCTCCTAATTTGCAGGGTTCTGTCTGATTGTTGTCTTACCCTTGGATGGAAATTAAGAGCGTGTTCAATTCATCTGGTCCAAGATGATTTATAAATAAGCTTTGGAACAAATGGTACTCTACTACAAAATCCCCACCACGCCATACAGTCCTCATCTGTTGTGTCAACTTTTGAAAAATGACTGTACAAAAATTTGACCATGGGATACCAGCTTAGGAGAAGAAACTTATCAGCCTATTCTGCGTCAAAAAAGCCGCTAGAAAACAAAAATAGAACGGTAAACAAGAGGAAAGGATTCTAAAGAACACATTAAAAACGAAACCAAAGTTAATCACGAGGAAACGAAATGAAATTTTTCAAAGACAGTTGTAATAGTAAAGATTTATTGAACTCAAGAGGAAAACCTAGTTCACCAAGCAACCTTCAGTACCGTCATCATGCTTCGACAGTCACGAAGATATGAAAAAAGTGTAAGTTTCAGTAATTACCTCATAATAACAGCAACGAAAAATTGTTATATTGTACATGATAAACTATCATTGCCCCCAAAATTTAAAACGCATTTATCTCTGCCATTATGGTCCTGAATTTTGCGCGAAAAACTAACTTTTAATAACCGTTGGTCCAGCCATCTCCCTCTCAAAATTCTACGCAAATGATAAAATAAATATGTGCTAACATAGAATGGCTGAATATTATTATTTGACAAGAGATGGTACATCATGGTTGCCGTCTATCACCAGCCAATTTTAATTATACACACTGAAAAAGTATATGAAGACTTATTGAAGATAAAATGGACGAACAAAATAAGAAACTAAGTTCACAGAAGAGTAGAAAAGGCAAGAGATAAGAGGAGTTCTTCGCAGAAAAGAAGAACCAAATATATTGGACACATCCTGAGAGTTTGTGAAGAATATAATTGAAAAAACATTGAGGGAAAAGTCCACCCAGGAAGATCAAGGAATAAAAAGACATAAACCAAACAGAAACGTAATTTTAAAAAGTTGGGGAATGAGCATTTTATGGGGAAGGATGGAGAGCGGCAGTAAACCAATCTACGACAGAACGACAAATTATAAGCGGAAAAGTTTAACGTCTTATAATTAAACTGAATGAAAATAAATACAATGCCACTGACTATAATTTACGACGGATCCCACTTTGAGCGGGAATAGAGACGTAGCGAGAAAGCCCAGGACCGGCTGGATGTTGGACGCACCAGCGGAGCATATGCTGTCACACGGAGAGGAGGCCAAAAAAGGGTTTCGGAGTCGAACGTCGGCCGCAAGTGAGAGTTAGGCCGAGTGAGAGGACGAAGTGACGGGTCGGGTCGGCCGGGAGAGCTGGAACAACTCTCCGGGCCCGGACCCTCGAGAGCCCTGAGTTGTTCCTCCGAGACCATCTTCTCACGCCGGCAAGATTTCCTAATGTCCTGGACGCTGCCTAGGACCTACTTTGCATCAGTCTGACCACCACGTTTAAACTAGGCACATGCCAAGCTTCTAAGTCTCCTCGGGGAAGGAATTAATTTATGCGTGGGAGTTAAGTTTTTGGAATATCCGCCGTCTTCATCAAAACTGCCACATAAGAGGTTGTTTAGTGTTATTATTAGATGCATTTTAGGTTCTAACTTTCAAAGAAACAAGGATGGGAGATTCAAAAATTACGAGGAGAGAAATCAGGGATATTACATCTAATTTATGGAAAAGTTCACGAAATTCGGTGTTACAGTCATTCTAGAGGATTTGGGATGATGTATCATGCGCTATAACATATTGTGATATTTTTAGCATTTGAGGCGGTGGAATTGGAGTAAGCCCAAAGTTAACACATTTGGGATAATTAAACGTCTGTGGGCAATATGACGTCCTCTTCTTGGAGGCAGAGTTGGGTAAGTCCATTTTTATCTCTTTTATTCACATATTGCAGCACTTACATAAAATATTATTACTATTGTTCCTTTTTTCCATCCTATTTTTCTCTTAAAAATGTTGTTGGACGTAAAACACTTCTTTACCGCACTCCACAATAGCTTATTGCGCTATTCTGTTCAGTACAGTTCATGAATTAATTTTTGCATCATGTTTCATAACGAAGGCGCACTTTCACAAATGTGATTACCTCCTAATATTGCCACAACAATAACAGCAACTTTTCATTTTCGTAGTTTTTCCAACGGTCTTTTTTCTCTCTCCCAATTTGCGACAACATTTTACGCGAAAATAATATGCCAATGAGGTGGAGCGTCGTTCCAATGTCTTCATCAAAATAAACTTATCAATTGACATGCTTAGAGTTTTATGACAGATGTTTGTTACAGTGGAAGAACGATAATTTGGATTATGCAAGACCGGAATACGTTGCGGAATAACAATATTTCTGGTGTTCGGATCACTTTCATTTTCTTGGGCAGTAAGACTAAAAAGATACAGAAAGTCAATGTACAAGAGGCCACGATGACTGAGGAGTAAAATTAAGTAAAAAACAAACATTCATACTAGCTTAAAATGCTTAATATAATAATATTTAAGACATAACTTTTTAAATCGTCAACAGCGAATGCATTCACAGGAAGTGACAAAATTCTCTTATTTGGATGAGAAGACTGATGGAGGTAAAGTTGAATCTCACTATCACTTTTGATTTCGGTAATACAATGAAATACTCCTTTAGGAATGTTGCACAACCTACGTGGATTAAATGATTGCTCAGAATGCGCAATCCCGCTGCCAGCTGTGCGAATAATTATTTTAACAGTCTAAAAGTTTTATTTTCATTAGTAACTCAACTCTAAAATACATTTGCCATTGAAATCAAACCAACAGGTGAAATGCGTTCAACTGCCACGAGAAAAAAATCGGCCTGGACTACAAATCAAACCATGGACCTTAGTTCTGCGCATTGGTCCGGAAAAACGAAGTCCCATGTTCGATTTCCGGTCCTGGACCTTTTTTTCTTGCGGCAATTCCAATGCTATTCTGTTATCCTGAATTTCTTTTGCAACCCGAAAGGCTAAAAGGCTAGGCAATTTAACGTATGAAAGAGAATAGTGCCGCGTGATATATTTCGAGATTTTTTCAATTTCAAACTGCTCACTCCGAATGATAGGAAGTTGTTGATTGGACAACGTAGGTACGATTGGGGATTATTGGAGCGTCGACAGCAGGTGGTCATTTCCCACCAAGTACACTTCTTGACCGGTCAGATTCATTTATTTACGTATATTTGAACGTAAATATGCGATTGGACAATCTTTTCAGGCAAACGTAACAGGTGCTACATCACCCCGCCCCGAAAACAAGATGAAATTTGGCACAATCAGCTCTAAAAGTGTTTTCCTCTCAACCAACTCAAATCTTCTTTCAGTTTTCAATCAATAGCCGTTTATTTATACCTTTTAAATCCACAATACAGATGAGAAGAGGAGTTCTATTAGATAAAGACGTAGGATAGTGACTTAACTACTTAGCTTCACCTGTGCTGCCAGTGAAAATTGGTTCTTTCTTGATGACGTCGTCTTTATGGCAAACTTTCCCTTTCCTAGTGTCACTCTTAGCCGTACAAGGCCCGAGTCTTCCCCATCCAAATCACATGACATAACATTCAGGTAACCCTTAATAGCCTTTTCTTGTCGGCCTAGCATTATTCAGTCGAAAATTTATGCAAACGGAACTCAACTCCCGACCAAGGAACAGAGCGCAAAAATTGCCTTAGATTGCTATTTATCTTCCCGTAGTGAAGTCTTTCTTGTCACCGGCTATAAAGTGGAAATCGCTTTGACAAAATGGTTTTAGTTGACAACAGAATCCAAGCGCAAGTCATTTTGACTGCTTTTACATTTCGTAAGACTATAATTCAACGTGGTGAATTTGTATATCGTTCGCTGTACCCGAAGTATCCAATCTTTGTCTCAAGTTTAACGTGCTTTGCTATTTTTTCTGCGGCTGTATTATTTTGATCTCGAGCAACGCTCCTAAAAATTATACCATGGGAGTAGGAGTTTTGACTGCTCAGAGGATTTAAGCTACAGAAAAGAACCTCAGCCTTTCTCTATTTGAAACGATGTGCGCTACGGAATAATTTGCAGCCATAACTGTATAAATAAGGTATATATTTGCGTGCAATGGCATGTTTATGAGGACCCCAGAAGTCAAGGGGTAACTAAACCATTTTTTAGAGAAAACTTAAGTCAAAGTTGAAAATGTTTGGTACAACCCACTAAGTAGTTAAGAGGCATCACCCTAGATAGCAGCACCTGTCAAGAAAATCACTTGGATCCCTTTACCACCTAAAAGATTAATATTTTCACATCCCATTCCTGTACCCAACTTATTTTCTTCAAAAATGTCACTTAGACCCCTTGACCTCTGGGGTCCACATATTATGGCTAAAATTTAAGTGTTTCCAATAGACGTTGGGCAAAATCAGGCAAAGTAATTGCACAAATGTACAAATATAATGATTTAAACGCAATAGTTACGTTCTCTCACATTTACGTTTGCGTGTTACGTTTTTCAACATTCATTATCAGTAAACGTAATGATCAAAATTCAAATTGTACAAAATTCAATTGAAATTAGAAGAAATACTAGAAAGGATCGCATGATGAAGATCTCACTTGTGGAAGATTGTATTCCGAACACCTGATGATAGCATAATAGCAGAAACCGGTTGAGTTCAATGTAGTAATCAGGCGAAAACACACAGTTGTGTTCTTAATTCAACTGTCCAAATATTCTTTCGTTAAATTTATTTAACGTCAATGAAATTGAAGGCCCTTTTATCCTTCTCTAAGACAAAAATAATGACTTTGGTGTGCATTTATTGCCTACTCATATGGATTTGTTTTCCATCAGGTAATCAATATGGAGCGTAATACAATACCGATTCAGGGGCGACGTCGTGGAACTGTTATATCATGACAAAAGCAAAAAACTCGCCGATTTACGCAAAAAAGATTCAATATGACTAATGTCAACATTACCACATCATATTCATGCGAAGACTGACTAAGATTAAAAAATTAGACACTTGAATATAAATTAGTTACATGGAAACTGCTTAAATCTTATTTCAACTAAGAAATATTAGCCCCATTCAAACTCCTGCTTTCCTAAAATGTATTGCCAAAAGACAATGTGAAAATACAACGCGACTGAAAGTATAAATGAGCTAGTAGTAACTAAAATCTATTTAATGTTAAATAGCATAATATTTTAAGTTTTTTGTTCATGAGAATGCCTAATATATGGAAGTAAAGGCACATGAGATATGATAAATAAACCTAAAAAGAAAAGAAAAGCAGAATGAGCAGTCAAATTGTCAGTTTTAGAGGTTGACAGTATGAATAAATTGGGTTTTGTGGACGATATGAAGAAGGATAGGTAATAAGCATAGGTGAAAAAAGAAAAGTAAAAGACCATTATAGTGCCCTATATTTTCTTAATTACGTCCATTGAAAGCTACCTTCCGATATATCACCCAATAATAATAATAATAATATAAGTAGGGGACTATTTTATTCAGCTCTCAAGTCATGCATGCCCGTATTATATTAGACTATGCAAAGACTAATTCAGTATCGTTACATCACTTCAGCCTCATTTTTATTGCGTCACCTTTCACTTGCCTCATTGTGACGTTTGAAATAAATAATTCACCCGCGATTATGCAGCGAAAACTCGTCAGAGTGACTCAAAATTTCATTTTTCTGCTCATCCATTCCGTGGGTTCATTCGAAATATACTACACAGTGACTCTTTTCATGGAACCACTCGCTGTCGGGCGAAATGAAAGCCCTTAATCTGCATATACAATGCGGTGAAGGAGTATGGCAGGTAGCATATGGGCCACCTGCTGAAAGACAAGCCAGAGGGAGGTGATAGCGAAATGGAATTTTTTTGGAAAGATTTATTGAACGAGACAGCTACATCATAACCTACCCGACCACAAGTGGGCGCGAGGAACGAGGCGTGATGCACTAGCTGTCAACAAAAATTATAAAAACAATGAAAAAGCTTGGATGAATACGCACATTGTGTAACGCGGGTCAACATTCAATTGTTCGCTCTAATTAATTACGTGCGAGAGACGACGAGAAAACGTGTTGGAGCGCTGGCTCTGCGTTTAGTGCGCTCCCAAGTTATATTCCATGAAAAAATTAAGGTGCCACAATAACATGGCAAGAGAGAACTGAATAAATGAGGTTTGTTTCCACGCAGGTGGTGGAGTCTTCATGAACAGGTAAAAAAGTTAAGGGAATGTGATACATAACTGCTGGACAGCTCAAAAAAAAATAATGTGGCTGTATTCACTTATTAGCTGTTCACGAGGTCAGATTATGCCGTATTTAATTAAACTGCTTAAGTTCGTTTTCACTGAGAACTTCAACTTAACTAAATGGACTAAGTGGACTATGGACTAAATGGACTATGTGAATCAAGGGAAATACAACAATGCACATTTTTAAAGTATATTCCCTATATTTTTAATGGTAGGTTTTGTTGAATGTCAGAGTCTCCTCCCGGTTTTTTACACTTTCAGGGGCCTATCCTGTTTTAGTGTATTCTTTTTCAACTCAGCATGCGATCTACCCTTCTTCATCCTGTGCATAAAACCTATTCTCTTTCTTCCCTTTCCTCGCATGCCCAACATCCTACCTTCTATCACACTTTTGAGCAACCCACCGCCCTTTATTATTCCCTTCAGCCATCTACCCTGCCTATCTCGGATTTAATTCAAAAGTTTCCTTTCCCCGCCCAACATCTCCAGCACTTCCTCGGCAGTCTTCCTCTCCGTCCACCTAACCTTCTCCATCCTTCACCACACCCACGTCTCAAATGCCTGCAGTCTATTCTCGTCCTCCTTTCTGAGGGTCTTCACTTCTGCCCCATACAAAGCTACGCTCTTCACAAGCCTCTTCTTCACATCCTTACCCAATGTCCCCGTCATCATCTCCCTTATATAACTAAACGCCTCCGTAGCTAGAGCTATTCTCTTCCGTACGTCTTTGCTACTATGTCCGTTTCCAATAAATAAATAATAATATTGAAAAGTAATTAGCGTAATACCTAATTACATATTTATTTATTTATTGAAGAAATTGCCATGAAAAAAATTCAGCCTGGACCGGGAAACGAACCACGGACCTTTGATTTGCCGGACCACTGCGCAGACCACTACGCTATCCAGGCTTCCTTATTGCTTATGAATAAAATAATTCTCATATACCATAATATGGTGAATAACTATTATGCTTCGATTGCGAGGGGCTGCTAAAGTGGACGACATATCGCTCACTGTATTTCACCACAGTCAACGTCTTTATGCACAAAAAGGCATTATAATCATTTTTGCCAAAATGAAAAAACACGTAATAATATATTAATGTATTACACTTCGAACAAACTACCTATGATCTTCGACTGATTACTGATAAATACGCGCGTTGTAACTAACATAGGTAATTAAGTTGAAAACAAATTACATTTACTCTAATGGTTTATTGTCTCACTTCTTTGATGAATGCAGTGAAAACCTCTCCAATGCTCAACGTTATCAACAATTACGACGTCGGGAAGCTAAAAATAATGCTGCCAATGAAATTATGGCTACCTGAGAGTACTTTCCATCGGACCATAATTCTTTCAACGAGATCATTTTTTTCCCTTTCAGAGCAAGAAAGATAGAATTGGTAGGTTCAATGGAGTACACAAGGAAGGGAAATCTACAATGTATGTAATTATTCACACAACTATTAGGTACCAAATACTTTATCAGTATATTCACATTTGAAAAGCCTTTAAATATAGCGAATTCATCGATTTTTCCGCAAAAAATTAATAAATATCACACAAATATACGTAGTAATGATAAAATAGTATCCATTTGAAAGATTCTTCACTTCTAATTTCCATACAAGCCCATATTATCACACCCCGAGTTCGAACTTAAAACCTAGCAAGCATAACAAGTCTGCTTTTTCATTTACTTGGTATCTTGACTAGGTATCTAGACAATATGGCGTCAGCGGCCACTTGAATTTGACGTCATATCCGCCCAATGCGTACTGGGCTTCAAGGGAAGATTGCTTGATTTTCCAAGTTCGAAAACGGCCTTGGTATTTGAAACTATGTGTTCTCCTTTTCATATATCATTTTATGCATTAATATTTACTATAATTAACAAATACTTACATTACTGTCATTTACATTACATAAAATACATTTCTGTCCATGATTCAAATCAATGAGTAAAAGTGTATGTGAGTATAGTAAATGATTTCCTTGAACACTATCAGTGTTACGAGACGTAAGTAGTTACGTGAAACGAATTTCGGAGAAATATCTGGAAATTGAAATAGGGTGGGACTGAAAGGGTTAACACTAGAACCGCTGGGTTTTGCTAATCCCCTAAAAACGATGTGAGATCATATCGCGATTTGTGTCATGACTCACTGACAAGACGAAACTATCAGTCGTCTGACCAGTATATTGTTACAAATAAGATTTAAAGGTTGTCGAAAGCGTTTTCAATGAAAGAAAAGGAGTGGAGGATACTGATGAAACTTTAGAAACTCGAAAAACCTAAATGGAAATAATATTTTTTGTGACAGTGTAACTCTGAAAATGCTCATAAAATTTTAAAGATATGTAGGCCAACAATTTATTAATTTTATGTGTAATCCGTTAACCAACGTTTCCAAAAGAATTCCACAACCACTTATTATGTACATACATACATACCCATCATGCCGTTCCCTTCCGGGGTAGACACAGTCAAAATGTTTCACTCATTAATACATAATTGTACACCTACTTCTGCTTCAATAATTTCCTCCTAACTGATCTATCCTTGCAAACCTCTTTTGCCTCATTTACCCCCTTAAACTGCTTCATACACGCCCTCCTGTTTTTAAGACTCTTAATATTCCTCCTCCTAAGAATTTCCTCAACCACATTCAACCACATCTTTCTCGGCCTACACCTACCTCTCGCACCATTCATTCTACTCTTATATATCTGTTTCGTTATTCGACTCTCATCCATTCTCTCAACATGGCCAAACCAGCGAAGCACACTCCTTTCATACACGTCCATTACTGGAGAATTTAACCCACATTCATTCATAACACACTCATTCCTGACCCTATCCATCCTACTTTTGCCGCAAATACTCCTCACATAACTCATACCCACGGCGTTTAGTCTACTCTTATGTCTATCCTGACGTACCAATGTTTTACTACCATATAGCAAAGTGGGAAGTAGTACACTTTTGTACACGGCGATTTTCGCTTCCTTAGACAAGCACTCATTCCCATTTACATTGTGTGTTGACAAAAATGTACAAAGTTATGACCAAATTTGTTTTTGTTTTAGTTTTTGAATAGTTTGCTTTTTTGTTTTGTTTTGTTTTTGTTTTGTTTATTTGTTTTTGTTTTTTGTTTTATTTTGAATATCAAGCGAGTTCTTCATTCGCTTTCTATACATAATTTTTGTGTTAAAATATCAAGATTATTAGGATCTATATAGCCATTACCTAATTTCTGCATTCTGGACATTGGGGAATTGTAGGAATAGCTGGTGGAGTGAATGCTATGAGAAAAGTCACTGTGGGATCTAGTGGAATATGTTGGTCCTCTGAATTGCATGAGAGCCAATAGTAGTGGACAATCATATTCGCCAATAATTATTGTATAAAAGAAAACCAAATCGGAAAAAAAATACGTCTAAAGGCTAAGGTTTTTACGTCAAGAACATTAAGAATACTGTCAAAGGAAATGTTGTGTACTTCATGCCCAAGCTAAAAGTTAAAGTTTACCATATAGGATTGTCGTATGAACAAATACTTAAATTTCCCGCGATGTTCAGCGTAACTCGGTTTCCATGACACTCCAAAAAAATCTTTGTAAAGCCTACACACTTCGTAAAGGCAAAAACAAACACCTTAGTGACTCTAAAAGCTCAGATACGGATTCCTTCTTCCAATTTCAAGGGTTTTATTTCGGCAAATCAGGCCCTTACTTTGAGCAATGCTAGGATAAGAAGCAATCAGCGACGTGGGAAGAAAGTCCAAATTCTTACGACGTAATAACCAAGAGTAAAAGGCCATGATAGTGAAAGGACAAGTCCCTTTGATGATCCTCCTCGCACAACAAGGACGGCACAGAGTGATGAAAGGGGATCCGTGAAATTTTCGAGCCCTTAAAAAAAAGCAGTAATAAAAATGGAGAATAATGATCCTTTTAACCATACTTCACTCCTAAATTATTCGTTGAAAACCAGGCAGAGTTTTTTTTTCTGCACACGTCATTTGGTAAAGGGAGTGAAGTTTTGGGTCGTTTCCGCAACTCAGGGTACACCTACATCTGCATAGAACCCAGAAAGCCATCAAAAGAATACGGGGCCGGGGGTGAGATGTTCAAATACGCACCAAAACTGGCGTCGCAACTGCATAAAACTAGACTGAGATTTCGCCATTACGGACATCTCTACAAGCTGAAAACCTTAAACGAACTGTGAGTTATAAGTCATTTCACAGATTAAAGAGAGCACAGATAAATTATAAATAATAAGCGAGACGTTTATTTGGTGCAACTTAGTAAACACAAAGAAAAACGTTGGAAAGCAAGTCAAATAATTAGCCAAATATCAACTATAAAACCAAGGTTTTATTTATCTAGCAAATGATAAGGTAACTTGGTTTATTACACTCACTTTTACTGCGATACAATTATTTTCGACACATCGGTGTTATCACCAGGAATCTGATGGTGACATTTGGTGAAAATGAATTGCACATAAATGATCCCGAAACCATGGAAATAATTATTTCTCTGACATGAGTCAAATGCTATAGTCTCTTATCACTCACCAAAAATTGACACTTTAAACCTATTATTTCTGTGAACTAATTCCCAAGTTTTTTATTAATGATATAATTTGCCGTAGTATGCCAGCTTAGATGAATACTAACGCATAAAAAAGATTACGAGAACGACAGAACGTAAATGACTGAAGGAGAGAAATCCGGAGTAAATGAAGGTCTTGTAATGAAAGGTGCGATTTAGTCGATAATTAGGTACGTTCGAGAACAATGCACTAATCAGTACATCCTGATTTCACAACCCCTACAGATGGATATTCAATTAGGGTTCGTATTCCTAGAGAGAGAAGCCCATCAAAGCCAAGGCAAGACTCTTTCTACAAGATAACAGACGGCATGCGATAAAAGAGATATAATAAGGCTTACACGGAAACAAGACGGAATTAATCTCTTATGTCTTATTCAATCAAACTGATACGGACGAGAAGTCACAATTCCTAGTGCCACCCTAAATGAACATTAAATAATAAGCCTCCAGGAGAGGAGACCACGGTAAAACCATAATAAAAATATAAACCTCTCGTTGAAGCATTAATTCCGTCAATCGGTTCAACAGATTATACAAATCCAGCTTTCACAACTGGAAAATTTCCTCGCAAACAGCTGGGAGGATTAAATACGTTCAACTCGATGTAATTCATTCCGTCGCGAGGGAACTTGCACCTGTTTCAACGAGGAAGAGTTTTGAGTTCGTTTTAGATGACCTTTACGGTAGTGCAAATGGGAATGGCTACAGAACACAAGCGCTCAGTGCATCATTTGATTACCCCTATACTCAGCAGGAGTTAAGCTTATAAAATTGATACATTTTTTAAAACGAATAACATCATTGATGATAAGGAATAGGAGGCAAGAATAGTTCCTTCAAAAATATTAGAAATATACGGTATTTCGATATTGCTGGTATTTTTGCGAAAAAAAATCTAGCTTCTGCAAGTATCCACGGTGTTACTAACGTATGGGAAGCCGCGACGATCAAGTTAGAGAAATCAGCTACCCTTGTTAGACCCCACAGAGAATACGCTGCCAGTGTTTGGGAGGCTTAAAACAGATTTGAACAGAACACGTGCAGAGAAGATCAGCAAGATAAGTTAAGGCAGTCTCATTAGTGTTACAGACCTCTTGCAACAACTTGATGGGAATCGCTTTTAGATCGTCGAGTGAAAATTAGACTCAATCTTTCATATAAATTCAAAAACAATTTATTTTCCGACGTAGTTATTAATATTTTTAGAACTCCAGTATACTGCGGTAGAACATATCATGAGAATCAAATAAGGGAAGTAGATTGTAGAACAGAAAGGTTTAAACTGTCGTTTTCCTGCGATCGGTAAGAGGGCGTAACGGCTGCGTTATGACTTTGAAGTAGGTTAATTGACAGGTAGTGTAGCTGATTAATTCGTATGCACCCTAATGCATGTTTCCAAATCTGCCGAGTAATGCTAATACCATGTTTTGCATGTTCCCTGCATGACTCTGGTGTCACATTATGGATTATTGTAGTAGTTTCAGTAGCATTTGTAGTATATCGATTGTGTGGTGCTTGTTGGTGAAAGTAAATTTCTTCACTGTAGTATATATTGGTGATAATTCACCCCCTTCCTAACACCCTTGCGGTGGTTTGCGCGGTAATCAGTAAATGCAGATGTAGGACGCACCAGTGACCAAGGTGAGTCAGTTATACGCATGAAGTCATACAGATTATACGAACAGTTTCTAAAATTTCACTTCAATCAACAGAACGTACGCCCTTCCTCTAGCCTTGTGCCACATTTAATCAACGTGGTTCTATCCAAGATTCTAAAGTTAGAGGGAAAAAAATGAAGCACGGTCAACGGGGCAGTCTGTATAAATGTAACAAAACAAATAGAGCATTCAACATTGGTTTCCCGGACGAATGCGCAGACCACTACGCTATCCAGGCTTAGCAATAATTATCAAGTCAATTTTGGCGGATATAAGGGAACTAGATCATTGATAGGATGGATCTTAGATAGATCAGGATAGCGTACTGGGTTGCACATTGGTCAAGCATTAACAATTTTAAAAACATTTATCCAAAATTTAGCGGCATCGATGCTCAAGCAATCTGCAAAAAAAATCAAGCATAGACCAGGGGAGTAATTTTGGATTTTGTACGGGTAGTATTGAAGGGTTTGAACAAATCCCGCACACCTAGTTTTAAACGTAGTCCGCGGCTTTCAAATGGCTGGAAGTGGCCAATATGGAGGGATTAGGAGACAGGAAAGGTGTCGGCATCTGATAGAAAGGAGGATGAGACGAGAAAGAAGACGGATGAAGGAAGAGTCTCGAGGTGAAGGGCGAATTTGTGCTCACCGGGCGCCTCATCTCCTTTCCTCACCGCCGTCGCCCTCCGCTCAGCCTTCCCCGGAATCCTCTGGGTGGGACTATTCATGCGGATAATTGGGCGCTCTCCACGGTCAACGCAATCGAGTCGAAAGGGATCAGGTCTTCATTGCATTATATTTTCGCTGATTGGTTGGTTAGTTGGTCATTTGGAAGGGAGACCGAGCAACTGAGGTCCTTAGCGCTAGTTAGAACAGGTTGGTGATGGAAGGATTATCGGAAACGCAGGAAGGATGAGAAAACTCTTTTGGTAAAGTCAACGCAATGTTTTGATTTTCCATTCAGCGCTTGTTTCTTAAACTGCTGAGCAGTACTAAAAGTAACAGCATGGCATGTATGCTTCAGGAACAGCTCTTGTCTCTGTGCTGCCAATAGTATCAAAATACATATTTTTATATAATAAAACCACAATTCTTGGCATGCCAATTACGCATTGCATGTTAATGAAATTTGAAAAAATTAAAGAACTTCCGGGTTATTGCTAATTCAGTAGCAATCGGAGTTTCAATAACCCCATTACGGGAAAGCGTAGTTTCAAGTCGGTGATAGCTCCCAGTTTAAGTAGCTTGCAGGGTATATTTTAAAAAAAGAAAAGTATTTTCGGGCTTTTGCAAATGCAGTAACAATCGGAGTTTCACTAGCCCCACTAGAGGTGATAGCTCACTGTTGAGGTAGCTTGCAGAGAATTATGTAAGCGTAGATGAATTATTTTAGAAAAGATCACAATAATATGACAAGGAAAATAAGATTTCGAACCCGATTGATTAGAAATAATCTCTCCTTCGAGCAATTAGGGGCCGTATTTGTAGTGATATAAATTTTCTACGCCATGATCACCCCAGAGAGAAAGATGAGACTTAGAACTGGCTCTTTGTATATATTTCGTACTTAGCGTAATATATTACTAGCCCTTTGAAGATGAGTCAGATTCACAACTTATGTAAGATAAAATTATCGGATTGACTTGAAAAAAATCTAGTATATCTTCTCAAAACCTCAAACTTTCCGGCGAAATACCATCAACTGGTAATTGATACGTTTGATTCCCTAATATAATTATTTAAACAATAAAGGCACCATTAAATCGACAAGTATTTCAGAGTTTGGAAACCCACAAAATTAAATGCAGTAACGTAAATGTATGAGGCTCATTTTTATTTGACGAAGTTATACCACGTCATCAAATAATTACTATCTTTTTACCCATTAAAAATTTGTCAGCATGAAGGTTGAGATGTTTCATTTTATCATCTACAATATCCATTTAAAAAGTAGTTTACCAATGACATGAGACTTGGCAGCGACACTCCATAATTAGTGATGGCGGACGCACCACTCCGTGATGCCTGGAGGTATTTCGTTAGCGCTTCCTTATCCCAATGGCTATGGATTTGCCAAAAACAACTTCGTCGTCAGCAAATTATCGAAGCTTCCGTACCGTCATCTACTTCCCCGATATCTTTAACATACAGAAGAAACATAAGTGGGCCTATGATAGTCCCCTGTGAGACTCTGGATGTGATTTATTTTAAAGTTCTAGCCGCTACGCGTCTTGCCAACATTATTCGTTGTGTCGGTAATGTTAAAGGTATATACATCAATCAAAAGATTGCTGATATCCTGGTGTTCAATTTTGTGCTCTCCTACCTTCCCTGTTTGGATTCGTATTTACTTTATTACCTCCCTTTTCGTGTCCGGGGTTCCTAACCTTCCGAGCCCCCTAATGCTCACTCGTGCCTTTTTTCCTTCTCCCTCCGTCAGCATCTGCCCCGTAGCTGGAGATGGACGGTGGTGGCGGCAGCTGAATAGGTGAGTTAGTCAAGACTCATGGGATGGATCAGGGATTCAAGAAAAACCGAGAGCCAAGAGGGAAGGATGGGGAGAGCCTTTTTTAGGAATAAAACATTAAAGTGACGTCGCCAGAGGTCGCCAGCGGTACGGAAAAGCGAAGGATGTTAGACCTGCATAAGTCTTATATTCCTTAAGAGCAGAGCAAAGAAAAAAATACGGATAACTGTCTAAAATCTTATTTAATGCATACATTGGCTGCTTAATAAACAAGCCCTACGTTAAAGGTTTAAGTGGAATTCAGTAAAAGCCCTCTGCATTGTTATAAATTTAGGGCCCTACTTACGGTATAATGTTTTATTCTTCATCACAGCGTAAGTCCTCCCCTACATCATATCGTCCATAACATTAATTCTCTCTTATTCTCTTCCTCGTTTCCCAGCATCCTCCTCTCAATCAAGGCTTTGAGCAACCTTTAGCTCCTAATACTTCTTCCAGCGATCTACTTTGCCTCCTTATTTCACACAGAAGCTTCCGTTCCTCGCCCACTATAGCAAGCACATCTCAATTTGTATTCCTTTCCTTCCACTGCACCTTCTCCATCCTTTCCACACCACTTCCTGATATGCCAGCAGCCAATTCTTGTCTCATTTCCTCAAAGTTCACATTTCAGCTCCATAATACGCTCCACTTCCTATCAAATTCTTCACCGGTCTCTTCTCAATATCCTTACCCAAGTTCCCCGTCATCAGCTCCCTACTATTGCTTAACGCAATGCACGATGGCATACAAGAATACAAAAGGAAAAATTACGAATTCAGAAAAAAATACATCAGCATCCAGCAAATCATGAAGAATGCCGGAGTGAACAACTATTTAGGAACGAAGCACTTCGCAGAAAGGAGAATGGAATGGAACTCGGCAGCGAAACAATACTTGGATTGATAACAACTACTGACGACATTCAAATATATGACATGCGTTTCATAAAAGAAGCGAGAAATGCATTACATGATATATGACAATTCAAACCATAGCAGATGAAATACGTTGAAATTGACACGAGAAGGAATCGACCTGGACTGGGAATCGAACCACGGACCTTTGGTTTTCCGGACCAAAGTGCAGACCACTAAGCTGTTGTGATCTATCTAGGATCCATCCTACCGAGTATCTAGTTCCCTTATAAACGCCAAAATTGACACGAGAATTAAGAAGCCTGGATTGCGTAGTGGTCTACGCATTGGTCCAGTAAACCAAAGGTCCGAAGTTTGATTTCCGGTCCAGGTCAATTTTATCTTGGACAATTTCAACGGCATATATGAAACTTAATAATAGAACCACCTCGCGAAATATCATATGACTTAAAAATCAATAAATTTGTCAATGAATGAAGGTTCATAAGGATCAGCTAAAAGAAATATATCGCACCCTTCCAAAGATACCAAAATATCAGTCCCTTACCGAACTAATTTCTGAAATATTTGACAAAAATACCAGTCATTTTACATGTAAATGGTACGTGTATGCACTCCAGAGAGACATAATTTAAAAAAATGGGGTATGTATAACACCTAGATCTCGTCAAAAAGTTAAAATGGTGTAGTTTGTATGTTTTCTCAACTATGTTTTTTAATAACTCGTATAGTTACCGCAGTAATTTTTTCCGGATTGTAATTAACCTTCCCTTATGAAGGGGTTTTAAATGTACGACACGAAGAAAATGAGTCAAGTTAAAGACTTATGTAGATGTTTATATTTCATTACTTTGACCAAGGGTTGGCATTCGCCATGAAAATATCATTTGACTTGACCGGGAGTCGAACCCAGATATCTCAATTGCTGGTCAGGTATGTTACACCACCAAGCCATCTTCATTCAAGGCGAATTTCGAGAGGGGTTATAGCATTTGAGTGACATAAAATTATATTATTGCACCATTGATAATGATATATTTAATCCATGCTTCCCACAGCTGCTGAAATTAAAACGTATAATTCGAATATGGTCTCCATTATGATTAGGGAACTATCTCGCACTAACTGCCTTATGTAGCTTAATAGTAGAACCACCTTGAAAGGCAGAAAAGGAAAGTCTCGAGAATGAGGCACCACCGGCACCCCTAAAGAAAAGGAAAAAAATATGGGGAATTGTCGGCGAGAGCGGGTGGAGCGGTTGGACCCATCGGCCGAGGTCAGCCCGGAAAGGGATTAGGGAACATCCCTTCCGAAGGGATTCCTCGCAAGGGCGCCCGTAGCAGAAAAAATTCGGGTCGAGGGGAGAAAAAACTGCAGTAGTAAAAAGAAGTTATGGAGACCCTTACGGGAGGGCTTTCCCACCTCCGAAGGAAACTGCGGTGCCTCACCGTAAAGGATATCGAATTGAAAGCCCTTTCGCAATTTGTGCCACGGTATTCGTCACGTGAAAGAGAAACGAATACATCCGCTGCATTATAAATAGGTAACTGCGGCAGTAATCCAAGGGTGCTTCCCTGCTGAAACCCTTGGAGGCTAATTTGAGCCCGAACAGCAAGAAGAAGCGCGTAGACTCTGTTAAACCTTCCATTAATGAGAGACATTAAAACCACTAAATCCGGACACTATTAAGCCACAGGAAAGGGAGAAGTGCTCTTCACTTAACCGAGCTATCTAGGCCTTCCGCAGATAATTTGGAACGATGAAACTTAAATGTTAAGCGTTCCAGAGAGGAAAGAGAATTTGTGGACAGTATCTGATCATTAACGGATTGCACAGAGAGAACTTACGGTGTACATAACACATTGAGATAGATGGAGGGGGTATTACGTTTTCAAACTGTAGCCTGACAACCTAAATAACGACCATATTGGTTATCCCTGCTCTTACCTTACTTTAATTTGGATAGCACGACGGAATGGACAAATTTACGGAAGTATAATATAAATATATCCTAATGTTTGACATTTAAGGCAAGTAACACTTAAAACATGTACCTGATGCTTAGTAATATGGTTTATACCACATTTTACAATAGTTTTCACCGGGAAGGCGGATTATTATTGATTTAAATGGATAAAAAAATTGTGTTAGGTGAATACAAATAAAAGAAACAAGTGCATTATGATTTCCCGAAAAATCCAGTATGCCCCAACATTTGCTCAACACAGGACATGAAACATTAAAACACAACCTTCAACTCATTAAACAAACGGATAGTAATTTACCTGACGCTTATGAAAGTCTATACATTTACAAATTCAGAGAAAACCTTGTTAATAGCGATAAACGGCCTATTTCTTACTCTCCACAATTTTCTATTTTAGATTAAGATGTTACTTCCTTTTCAATTTTCGTATTTTTCTCGTTACCCCCCCTTACATTAACTGTCAGCTAGTTTTCAAATTTGTATTTTGTTCGTTATTGCCCCCCCCTCCCCCCGCATTACTTCATCGGACAGTTAGTAATAAAATTTCGTTCTTCGTTTGTTATTCCCCCCCCACTTACTTCAACTGTCAGTTTGCTTCCCGCCCCCTTACCTCAACGGCCACTTTGCTTCACTCACCACCCCCACTCTCTCCCCCCCCTACACTTCACTTCTCTCCATCCCTCCCCCTTCCGCTATTCGCCAATGTATTTATGTTCTCCCCCACACTCCATGGTGATTGGTTCCCCTTGTCCCTCCCCCTTTTTCTCCATATACCATTCATTATAGGTTGTTCTCCCCCTTAATTCACTCTCAAGTTCACTTGCAAGTGAACCTTCAGCTAGCTAAAATCTATCACTGTCAATTATCAGGATTGCGTGCCGCAAAGATAATAAGTAATTACAAAATAATATATTTGAGTTTTTCGGCGGTAAAAGCGCTCTATATAAAATATCAACGCTATGAAACTTCATGACCGATTTTTCCCCACTTTCTAAGGAAAGTGAGTGCCATATTAAATGGCCACAACTGGGCTCATGAAATAATGGACGCTTGAGAAGGTGACCGCTGGATGGAGGTTGATTTTATTGAATGTCAGAGAATCTCTTCCCGGTTCTCCACACTTTCAAGGGACTAACTCGTTCTAGTTTATCCTTTTTCGCCTCAGCTAAAGAACTACCTCTCTTCATCCCGTCCATAAAACCCATTCTCTTTCTTCCTCTTCCCCGCTGGCCCAACATCGCCCTCGATCACATTCTTGAGCAATCCATCGCCCCTTATTCTATCCTCCAGCCATCTACTCTGCCGATCTCGAATTTCATAAAGAAGTTCGAGCCAACCCTCAAGGTGCCAGCCAACACCACTGTACCACCGAGGTAGTGCCAGCACCATTTACTACCCCTACAATCCCTCACTTCACCGACAAACAGTGGGATGCCCCCAACTTTGCTTCCAGCGGAATAACCGTTAACGATCGTCCCTCTATCTCATAGTTGGCCTTATATTCTGAAAAATTACCGATAATATCCAGATATTCACAAATATGGAAAGAGATATTTATATAAACCAGCTTCAAAAGGGAACAGAGTAGAGAGTATGCATGTATAAATGCGCCGTCAACTTCAAGTAACATATTATAGTCAGCTGAAAGAAGAAAATCATTCAAAACACACGATGTGTGAGAAATAAACGATATTTACTTTAAAAATTCATAAAAGTTGTCACCATTCATTTTCAAAGTTAAGGAGAAAATAATTTCCATAATACTAACGTTGATTAAAATAAGTGTTTCATTGTTTTCAAATTATTCCACCCGCTAAATTTAGGATCCTGTGACAGAAATTACTTCCGACTTTATAAGCTTTCAAGACCCATGAGTGATACCTCCTTATTTCCATTTTCACCACAGCATACGATCTACCCTTCTTCATCCCGTCCATAAAACCTATTCTCTTTCTTCCCCTTCCCCACTTGCCCTATATCCTTCCCTCTATCACACTCGTGAGCAAACCATCGCACCTTATTACAGCCACCTGCTCTGCCAATCTCCAATTTCATTCAGAAGTTTCTTTCCTCGCCTGTAGTCTCAAGCACTTCCTCGTTAGTCTTCCTCTCCGTCCATTCACCTTCTCCACATCCACATCTCAAATGCCTGCAGTCTTTTCTCGTCCTCATTTCTGAGGGTCCAAATTTCTGCCCCATTTCTGCTCCATATCAAGCTTTTCACCAGCCTCTTCTTCACATCCTTACCCAATGACCCCGTCTTCAGCTCTCTTCTAGTACTAAACGCCTCCTTAGCTAGCGCTAAACTCCTCCTTATGTTTGGGCTACTATGCCCGTTTTCTTCTAGCGTACAACCAAAGTTATGAAAACGCTATTCGTACTCTAGTTCGTGTCCTCCTCCTGCTATGACCAGTCTCACTTTCTTTGTCCAAAAGATAGAGAATCTGAAGACTTCTGTTTTAATAGTTACAATTAAATGTAGAAATAGCTCAATGCTTTATTTAGTTGCGATTTCGATGAGAATATTTAAGTCGATAATTAACACGTCGACGTGGGCGGTAGATATCCATTTGATGCGCGCTCGACGGACTCAGACAAAGAGGTCGTGAAAAATAAATCCGTGGGATACCAATTACTCTAATGTTACACGACCTTTAAATGCTAATTGTTTTATTCAATGCTTGAGTGTCATTTAATTATATTGAGGCATTAATGAAATGGGGAGATTGAAAAAGAGACAATTTTTTCGGGGGATGAGAAACGATATGGATAAGGCAATGGCCTCATTAGAAAATTCTATTAACGCAAGGTAAGCGGAAATAAGCATCTAATATTTGCACGTGATACCTATTACCGTTCCCTTTCTGACGGATTTCCCAAAAAATTTCACCAGATGGATGAAGGTAACGCAAAACAAAATTAAGTTAAAGCAACAATTTCTCGCGGACTTGGGCAAGTGCGGAAAAGAAAGCATCTTCACAAAAAAACGGATTTGGAATTCAAAACATGCTTTTCAATGTGCGTGATTATAAGGGAGCGATTTATCGTGTTCCCCGAAATTTAAATCAAGTACATCTGAGTGGTCGTAAACACGATGAAAAAGCTGTTGTCAACAACAAAACGACACTTGGAGAGCAATTCTTCTTGGGTGAAAAAGTAGTGGAATTTGAGATTATTTGTGGAGGATAAAAATGAAAGATAACGGTTTCTTCTAATGACTCCAAAAAAATAGCGTAACTCCGGATATCATCAGACGCTGTGACTCACATATGAACTATACTAGAAAATAAAAGAGCAGCAAAAATGAAATGCGCTACACTTGAAACAGTCTCGCGGTCGCGGCATATCCAGTCAGCACAAGAAGAAGTTAGTTCACTGACATAATTTACTTCGGTTGCGATTTCCCTAGCGATTAGTCACCAGCTTTATCCCAGCAGATAACCAAGCACGGCTTTCTGAAAGAAATAAGTGCTTGAATTCTCTGTTCGTTGACTGTATCCATTACGGTTGTTTTAGGGAAATATCATGTTTTAACTCACACAGTCTTGTTGGAACCCGCTTAAGCGACAAAGACGGGAGAACGAAGAATCCACTACGATCTTCAAAGTACTCTTACATTCATTCAGCTTTTAACGGACGGGTAGAAGCTATGTAATTATTCAATAAATTGAGGTATCTTGGAATTCCAAAGGAAAGAATGGTCTGGAAATTTATTTTACAAACAAGTACCTTATTAAACCCTGAGAATAAAAACATTAGGTGCACTTATAATACCATTGCGATATTCCTGAAGCGCATTAGGCATATTTTATTTCGAAATTATTCCGAAAAGTTCAATAATAACCGAACATAAATCTTATCTTTACGTAATTAAGCGTTTCAAATGCAAAAATTTTAGCAAATTAGCAGAGGCACTCTCTTGTGTTTAAAAAATTTTACAAACTTCAGCACGGAGCCCCGAAATATAGTGGGAATTGAATAAAGATTAGCTCAGAGATCGGCAGCAAAGTATTCAAGACGAGAGAAAAAATCTCCACTTAGGCAAACATCTGATACGCAAGAGATTTTTCATTGGAGAAGCTTAAAAGGTGATCACAGAAGATTTGCCGAAACCGAACGTTTCAACGAAATTCAGCGAAGGGCGCAGATGACTTTGCCTTTCATGACTTGCAAAATGCAAATTCAAACCAGGAATTAGTTTTGTCAGAAGAGGGCTTTGCCGATATCCCTCTCCCTATCTCCACCAAAGCTGAAGCACAAACATCCACAAAAACTGTAAAAAAAAACTAGGATGCATGCACATTAATTCAATTTCCCGAACCTTTCGGCCAAAAGAGTTACATGCTCGCCCGGTGACCAAAATCGGGGTACGGACCTATATCAACGCGGACCCAAAAATTACACTATCAAAAAAAATGTCATAAAATATATTTTTTGCGAACTTGAGGCGTTAACGTATTCCTAAACAAATATATTGGGAGTGTAAAATCAGGCAATAAAAGGGTGCATTAATTCTATTCATGATATCTCAGGAGTGTGCTACGAGGGGAATTTCTTTTATTCTGCCTCAATGGTAGGGAATGATATTATTTTCGATCTAATGTCCCAGCATTGTAAAGCCAAAGTATATAATCTCATACACCGCTTGCCATTGCTGCACTGAGCTAAGATTTATGCTCACAAAAAAAATCTTTTACGGCACGAGAGATTTCCTATACCTAGTTACTATAAAAGTCTCGACTTTCCTCTAGTGACAATGCTCTTCAAATGCGACGAAAGAAAATGCTTTGTAAGCAAAAAACACTCGAAAATATTTATTTATAATATTTATGACACTAAGGAACGCTTTAAAATTCAAAATAACCTTAAAGAAAACTACAAGATTTCCTGGGTGGAAATAATTTAGGTATTTTTCCCAAGTACTGCTTGAAAGTTGAAAACCACACCCATATATCAAATGTCCGCCGCTTATTACCGTCCTCTTTTCTGAGGAAGTAAACGAAAACGACGATAAAAATAAAAACGTTTTCATTAAGAAAAAGAAAACTCCGAAAACAACGTTCAGAGAGAACATAATTTCTATATTTGTATTTAATAGAGTCTTTGCAAGGTGCGTCGTCCTAATTTCTTTGGTTAAAAATTCCCGGTACACAAGTTACATTATTTGTGAATCGGGTTATTATCTGTGAATCGGATTTTTCTCCTCTTCTTCCCCGTACACCATTTTTCACTAAATATGCACACAATTTTTCCTTTTGCACCGATTCCAATCCCCTACAATTCAGCAAAAATAAAGAACACACGACAACGACATCAAGGTTTGGGCCCGGAGAGCAGAGTGACAACATGGCGGACGCGCGCAATAATCATCATACGAATTGCAGAGCAATCGATTCGGCCTTTCTTCATGTATATAGGCACTCACTCTGCTGAAATACCGACTTCCCTTCCACTATTTACACAGCGATGGTAACAAATATCGACCACACGAATAAAGCAGCAGCACAATACATAGACGGAATTCCGTTAGATTCGAAAAACTCTTAAGTGACATTTAATTAACGTAGATTGAATTTCCCCATTGTATAAATATAGCCTTCAATACGAAAATAACGCTTCCATACATATGAGACTATTATATAAGAGAAAATATGCGCAAGAAATCGCCAAAGTAAATACTTGTATTACATAAAACAGAAGTAAGCGCAAAAATATCACAGATAACGCCATTACGACGAAAAAATTCCTGCCTCAAAATTAAAATCATCCATTTTCAACTTTTGACTCAGATCTCGAGGTAGAATAACTGCCAAAAAAAGCCTCTAAGTATATAGATTCGTGATGTGATTTTTAAAGATAAACGATTTCAGATATTTCCTCATAAATAGTCTCATTTGTTATTTCATGAAGGCAAATAAAACTTTTCCAAGCATCGCATTATGTAATCACGTAATCGTTTTCATTACTCGCCAAATTATACATCAAGTTTGTTCATGGGTGAATTACATTAGCATGAAAGAGAAGATTAACCAATTACCGTTTTTTCAAAATGACTATAATGTAGCGTTTAATTACATGCATTATTTCAGGAGTATTTACTTTTATTTCACAGCTTAATTGGACATTAAAAACATGTGACTGAAGGTTTGCAATCGCCTTTTGATGGAATGGTTTCTACGCATCCCAATTATTCCAATGCAAATTGTTGCACGATATTGGTGGTGGTTTCCGGCGTGACTCGATGGAATTTGCTAAACATTTTTAATAAAAGGGATACACTTGATTTTTTTGTCCAATAAACGCAAGAAACAGCAGTAGTTATTATTTTTATCACATGATCAAAACAGAAATAACAGCAGAAATATCACTGATACCGCCATTTTGAATTTCGTTTATTATTAGATAAATGGTTGACGGGTTTACTTTGTGGAAATTCATTACACAAAGTGTTAATTCATGAAACAAAGTGCTATCTTTGATTCGTTGATTATATCGCGAAAAACGAAGTAGAGCCCTCTATTTAAAAAAAAATAGTTGTACGCTGCTGAGTTTAGCGCGTAATCTGACAAATGCCATAAGAAAACATAATATTAATGGTTGAAGGCGTATATTTGTGGAACACAGTTACAGACACGACGGAAAAAATGTCTTCATCTACATCTACGAAATACCGTGCAAGCCACCACTAGGGTGTGTGGCACGGGGGGATTCCACACCAGGCATGCAGCACTCAATCTAGTTCAAAGCAGAACCGCGCACGTTCCCCCGGATGCCTGGCTCAGGCCAAAAGTAGTCAGGTCAACGGTACGCAGTCAGACCAGAAACCAGGTGAGTGATACATAGAACATGCTACCATGCAGTACACTACCCAAGATATAACTACTAGTTAGTATTATTAATGCGACAAATAAATAGCACTACAAGGTACTAAGACATGCAGGAGTATATCATGCCGGAGATTTCATGTGAGGTTAGTAGCTAATAATCATGTTTAGATATTTAGCACTACTGAAAAAACCTATTTAACCTAGTCAGTATCCTAAAACTGATCTATCACAACTATTATGGTCCCTTAATGTGCGTGGAAAAAATGTCATTTTGAATCTATCGGTTCTGCAGTCTATTTCCTTAATCTTATTCCTGTGATCGTTCCTACCATAATAGCTTGGCTCTAGCAAAATATGTTGAACGTCCGGCAAAAAATAGTCTAGACCAAGATGAAACTTATATTTCTCCCTTCGATTGGATAGAGATTCCCACCCTAATTCCATTCCTAGTAAAGTGTTGAAACCATTGTCGGTGCTCATTAAAACAGTTTGGAAATTTACTATCATCTTTTCATTCTTACCAGTATGGACGTCAGCGCTAAAGTGAGAACGGTAAGTAGTAGTAGAAGTAGACAAAGATGGCTAACGGGTCCCACTCACGTTACAGTTTCGAGTTTTTCCAACAAAGGCAAAGCACCCTCTTCATCTACCTCAATGGATTGCTACATTACTGCCACGACTGTAAATTGCTATACTGTGATACAACTAATATTGACCCCTCCCCTTTTCTCTACACCCGCCCTTTTCTCCGCAGGGGATCCTAACACTCCCTGCTGCACTCCTCTGCGGCAGCTCGCATTGCGTAGTATGCAGATCTTGAATATATAAATCGCGAATAGGAGAAAGAAGCTGAAGTGCTTAATTTATCGACGAGTTTCGAAAACGAATATCGCACGGAAGGAAAAAAAGTTTCCTTCAGCAGGGGGCTTGCCACGACCTTTCGGTAGCACGACCTTAGTGGACATCTAAAATTCAAAGCCAGGGGCAAAATATGCGAAGTGGACACGTCAGGGGCCCGACCCGTAGGTGGAGCGAATGGTGAAGGGTGGATTTGAGGCAAGAGAGAGAATAACTAACGACCTCCAAGGACTTGCCGATCCACCTTCGCAAGGCGATAGCTCACTCCTGTCGGGGAGACTGCTTCGACCTCCCAGGAGGGAAAAAAATGACGCCTTAATTGCAGCGTGTTGAAACCAAATCCGTCTTCTTGACGGGGAAGTGACAAACGAATGCCTCATAAATAAAAAGCTTTTTGACGAGCGCTCCAAAACACTCCCAGAGTGGGAAAAATTATCACACACGCCATAAATTCCCAAAGTAGATGATGAAAGTAATTCTGACTGAATTCCCAACCAAGGGTCGATGAGGCAATTAGAACCAAATTAGTTTTTAGCAAGGGTTACGTAACGAAATGTAGCGCTATATAAATACTCTTTCCTATATTATATACTTTCACTTTCTTCATGGCATTCGTATTTGCCAATTAATTCTATGCGTTAGTCACACAAACTCAAACATCAATAGTTATTCAGAATATGAGAGCACTTATCCAAGTTGGCCATCACTCCCATGGACAAAGGTTAACGGTGGCGTCAGATGCGCCAAAGCAGGAAGGGGTTAGAGAGGTAAAGTCTTGAGGAAGAAGTGATTGTCTTCGGCTTTACCGCGGTGGTGCAGTGGTGCTAGGTTGGTGGTATAGTGGTGCTGAGGGGTGACTTGAACTACGTGGGACCGTAGCTCGGAATTGCAAAGAGGCACGCGGAAACCAATGAAATTTTAGCTTTGAAGGGCTCAACTAATAAATTTGATGCTCAACTTCGTGGACATAAAAGATATGCAATTTAATAATAAAAATTGGTACTTTTCCAACCATATTTTAAACAGCCAAATAAATAGAAAAAACAGTGTGAAACCGGTCACACAGATCACAGATGCACACATGAGTGCACAAATTGCGGAATTAGAAAAGCTGGCATTTTAAAAATGTCAACCTTCCACCACGTGATACCTTCAATTCATGAAATTTAGCTCCTTTTATTTTTTATAGACTGTTATCTAATAGGAAAATAAGAATCGGTCAAAATCATGCTTTCCTTTCTTAAGATTGCTAATGATAGAATGACTCGGTTTCCCTTTTAATGCTCCGCCGGAGATGAAACAAAATCAGCATTACGTTAAGTTATTGAGACCAACGCCAGAAACAGATCGGTGATAATTACAGAACAGTTGATTCTTATAAAAACCACACAGACACAAAAGAAATCCGCTAATGCTCTGCTCCTCGCGTGATCTTCCTCTCATTATCGGAACCAACGATTTTTTTATCTCGACCGAAGGGAGATTTTTTGGCAGAAATGATGAAGCGGGGGAAAATGTTTCCTTAAATTTTATCGCGAGGTAATTACTTATCGGGGGGAAAATTAAACCAAGCTATTAAATATGGCTCAGAGAAAGATCGGTGCGCTATCGCCGGAGTTTATTTTTAAAGTCCTCAAACTGTGGAGCCTTTGTGAATATCTGAGATCCATTTGCAAATTACCTCCTCAAACGGAATAACAGAGAAAGGAAGGGGATCAAAATAGCAAGCAACGCGGAGAGTTGTGAAGAGGAGTCCACTTGAAAAAACGCAGGATTAAAATCACCCTTCAGGAATTTTAGGCTACCGCATTGAATTAAGGCTGAATGAAGATACGCTGAGTAGGAACTCCGCGCAATCACAATGGCTGCTTAGGCCTCATTTCTGGATAAAGGATTACGAAAGAATAATTTCAAAGCTCATAATGAATCATCTTCAACCGAAACGTTCCTGCTGCTTGCTTCCAATTCTTAGCTGGGGATCGTACGACATTCAAATATGAATAGATCCATATGATATGTCCAAACTGATGGAAAATGAGAGGAGAGTATACCTTTTATCAATGATAACGCGGTCTCCTTTCCCCTGAGATGAGGACAAATCGTGTCACATACAATCTTCCTAAATTTTTTATGCATTCTCTCCTCCTTCGAGCTTTGTCGTCCCAGATATAATCTACGAAAGAAGGCCGTTTGTAGACGATATCTTGTGAAGGAAGATTTGGTGACTGAAACGGGAAATGAGGGTCGAAGGGCTGTAGGAAGACAGAAGGAATGAGGATGTTACCTCTATAAAAACCACAATTTGTATCACCTAACACCTCATGCCACTCACTAATGGTACGGCCCGCAGGGTAGTATGTGTATACCCTTAAAGGAGCGATGTTATTTTTCTCTCATGAGACCCCACTTGGAGAACGCGGCTAGTATATGGGACCCTTGAGAAGTAGGACTTGTTTCTGATATAGATCGAATACAGCAGAGGGTAGCTAGATTTGTTAAAAATTGTTATAATAAACATAGCAGTTTTAAAAAATTTTTGAAGGAATTAGGGTGGGAACCTCTATCTGATCGAAGGGAGAAATATAAGTTAAATCTAATATGAAAGTTTGGTGTAGACTATTTTTTGCCGGACGCTCAAAATATTTTGCTAGAGCCAAACTATTATGGTAGGAACGATCACAGGAATAAGATTGAGGAAATAGACTGCAGAATCGATAGATTCCAAATATCATTTTTTCCTCGCACAATTAAGGACCATAAAAGTTGCGATAGATCAGTTCTAGGATACTGACTAGGTTAAATAGGTTTTTTCAGTAGTGCCAAATATCTTAACATGAACTTTAGACACTAACCTAGCATGTGCTATCAGGTATGATATATCAGGTATGATATCCGGATGAAATTCCCGCCCGAGTGTATAAAGAATTAGCGTCAGACATAGCACCGTACTTGAAAATAACATATGAAAAATTTCTAGCAAACATCGTGTCCCTTACGATTGGAAAATTTCGAACGCAACTCCTCTCCTAAGGGCGGCGATAAGGAAGATCCCAGTAACATTAGACCTATCTCCCTCACGTCCATCTCATGCAAAGTATTAGAACATATAATCGTCAGCACAATTATAAGGTTTTTGGATAGTCAGCACTTGTTAATTCAAAACCAACATGATTCCGAAATGGCAGGTCCTGCGAAACCCAGCTAGCTCTTTTTCTGCACGACGTTCTTTCCTCAGGAGAAAGGCTCACCCGGGTAGACGCGATATTTTTAGATTTCAAAAAAGCTTTCGATGTTCCGCATTCCGCATTCAAAATTAATTGTTAAGCTAAGAGCCTAAGGAATACATCACGATATAATATGCTGGATTGAAGATTTCTTAAGTAACCGTGAATAGAGGGTAGTTCTAGATGGCGTTAGTTCAGATACAGTTAAAGTCACATCCGGTGTACCCCAGAGAAGTGTCATTGGTCCCTTATTAATCCATTTATATATTAATGACATCACAAACGCCGTTACCAGTAAAATTCGCCTTTTTGCGGACGACGCAGGATTGTAAAGGGATATTAACACAGAGTCTGATAGAATTGCGTAGAAGAAAGACCTAAGAGCCCTAAGCGGATGGTGCGACACTTGGCAGAATTAAAATTGAATATGTGCGTTGTTATGAACTTTTGGAGGAAAAGTAGCTTAACCAACGAGACGTGCACAATTAGTCAAGCCAAACTAATAAATGTAGAGTCAGTAAAGTACTTAGGAGTGACCTTTACTCAGGACTTGTCGTGGAGGAAGCATATACGAGAAATCTGTGGACAGGTAAGTCGTAAATTAGGATTTATTAAAGGAATACTAGGAAAGTGAGACGAGAGAGTAAAGGAGCTATGTTATTTTTCTCTCGTGAGACCCCACTTGGAGTAAGCCGCTGGTATGTAGGACCCTTATTAAGTAGGACTAGTTTCAGATATAGATCGCATACAGCGGAGGGCAGTTAGATTTGTTACAAATTGTTATGATAAACACAGTAGTGTTACAAAATTATTGAGGGAATTTGGGTGGGAGCCTCTATCCAATCGAAGAGAGAAATATAGTTAAAATATTTTACGAAAGTTTGATGTAGACTATTTTTTGCCCGACGTTGAAAATATTTTGCTAGAGCCAAACTATTACGGTAGGAACGATCACAGGAATAAGATTAAGGAAATAGACTGCAGAATCGTAATATTCCAGATATCATTTTTTCCTCGCACAATAAAGGACCATAAAAGTTGCGATAGATCAGTACTAGGATACTGACTAGGTTAAATAGGTTTTTTCAGTAGTGCTAAATATCTTAACATGAATTGTAGATACTAACCTCTCATGCAATCTCCGGCATGATATACTCCTGTATGTCTTAGTACCTTGTAGTGCTATTTATTTGTCATATTAATATTAATAACCAGCAGTTATATCTTGAGAAGCATGCTGCAAGGTAGCATGTTCTTCTTCGTATCACTCTCCTAGTTTGTCGTCTGACTGCGTACCTGCGACTGCGAGTAACATGGGGTGCAAGGGGATGCAAACTCTCTGTAACATGAGGCTATCCAATTTGCCTTTATCTTATTTACACTTTTCAATATAGTTTGCTCCTTTCAAATTCTTCTCAATACCTCTTCATTTTTAAGCTTTTCTGATCATAGTATCTTTTCCATCTTTTGCCACAGCTACATTTCAAGCTTTCTATAATTTTCTCCACCCTTTTCCTCAGTTCATCGGTATATCAATTTTAAAAAGAACAATTCTGTCAACATATTATTAAAACTTTCAGAGTCCATATTCGGCAAGCAGTGATGGCTTTTTTTGGGATAACCCGCGTCAAGATTTAAAAAATCCAACGTTTCTTCTCCTTTGCCGGAGACCTCATCAGGGCTGAATGACCTAAGTGCCTTTATTTTGCATCAATTTATATCGTCACGGTGGTGCAAGAGGGGGAGAGGGTGGGTGTTGGTGGAGAGTCTTCTTGACGTCGCTCTTCTTTCTAGAAACTTTCTAGAAAAAAAACCTATGAAGAACCCAGTATTATCAACAGCAAAGTTGATCTCTCTTTTCGCTTCTAGCATCTTTTAACAAAGAAAAACGAGCAGCTTCCCTATAAACTTCGCTTTATTATTAAAAATAAAGTTCGTGCTGCGAGCCACATTCTACCATCGCACTCTAAAGGAGGCCTAACTGCAATGCTGAATCGGGGTCGTAAACTCCCACTTCTTCGGGGAACAAGTGAGAAGTGTCCCACGACCGATGGCAGGCGTGACGGTTTGAACTCTCGTCACAAGGAAGTGACGGCAAACCGCTCCGTGTGCATACATTTCCATGTTTCCGGTAGCGCGGTGGTCGTCGTGTGTCGTATGAACTGTTCACTCATGAATACACTCCCAAGCTCCCGCGGGGGAAAATTATTCCGTAATTCACGCAGGAATAGAGACCGCCAGTGGAACGTTGAAAGATGAGCACATAGAACCGAATACCGAAGTATGCATGGTGGTTAAATTCTCAAACGAGAGGAAAGCACGGTTTATCGCAGCAAAAGGTGGCTCTACCAACACACAACTTCTCTACAGTTTCGGTAAAGTCCTCTTCCAGTAAATACGCACCCTTAGCCGATCAATCTATGACAATAAATGGAAAAACCATGGGAGGTTTGAATAGATCAAGTATTTGTGATTATTGATGACAAAAGATACTGAATTTAAAGAAGAAATAAAATCAAGGACAGCAGAAAGCAGTCAATAGGGCTTATCGAGTTTTGTTGAAGGTATTCACGGCACATAACCTCAGTCGATCATGAAAAGAAAGATTTATCGATCAGTTATATGACCTACGATTACGTAAAGTTTAAATATATGAAACATGACCGCTGCAGAAGAAGATTTACTTAAAAAACGGGAAAGGGAAGTATAAAGGAAGATTTTTGTTGAAGGCGGAAATATAAAAATCGATTTTTATCGATTCTAAAACTCAACAATCATTCTTACACAGCTTCAGAAATGAAGCAGGGTTTAAGTACAAAATAAATTAATATGGCTAGGGCATGCTGAGAGAATGACGGAAAATAAGATGATAAAAAAGATGTACCAAGGCCTACAGAAGGTGAAGGTGAAGGATTAAGTGATGACCACGGAAAAGATAGCTGAATGATGTAGAACACGATCTGATAAACATGAAAATAAGAAGATGGGGAATCCGTAGTAAAGATCGTGGAGACAGCGATAATTTGTCGGAGAGTTGCATAACCTCCGTCGGATCTCGAAAAGAAAGGTTTATCGAGCATGAGAAACTTTTCAAGATCAAGAAAGATAAACATACTTAACATACTTAAATTTTCAATAGAGATAAACATACTTAACTTCGGCGCTTCGGCCCTTCAAGAGCTGAAGCGCTGAAGTTCGGTGGCCTGACCGTAAAAGGACCTCAATGTCGTTGTCCTCACATCACGGTGACTAACGGAAAAACGAGTCAACTTGTGGTGATTTGCTTTTCCACGATTTTTAAGCCATTTACGTTCTTGTGACATTTGATTGTAAGAGCATTCATTTTTAGAGGCATTTCGTATGTTGATTTTTGCTCCTGAAGTATAGTTTTGTAGATGTAGATGTAAATGTAGAATTGTACAAGTTCCATTGCTTCCGCAATGCGATTATAGAAAAATAGCGTACTCATACATTACAATGGGTTCAAAATGCTTGCACACGTATTAACCATAAACTGTCATGTATTTACTAAACACTACGTAAATTTTAACGGATATTTCCTGCTTGTAAACTAAAAATTTATGCTGCACGGGACTTATCATCCCAGAGCAAATAAACATTACTTATAATTTCTTAGAAAATTGAAGTTAAAATCGTCGAAAAGTTGAAATAATAAGGTGGAAGATAAAGAGAACATCACCTAATTATGTCGACTGTACCTGATCGGAAACAAATGAATGAGTCTAAGGAAGTTACAAAGTTTTCCTTGTTACATCACGACATTCCTCTAAGTCGAGCGGTTACGGCTTTATTTATCAAATTCGTATAGTAATTTTACACGAAAAGATGAGTGGAACATGATAAAAAAATAGATTGTTCGCTTAATTTAGACGCCAAAGTCATAAAACACTGTTCACGAGAAAAAAATTCTCTTAGGGAATAGAAGAGTAATAAAAATTAAGAACCCTGCTAATCTTAGTTTCTGAGTTATTAGTAATTTTTGAAATAACCGAATTTATTTTCAGGAGAGAGTTTTTTGACAAATCTTCGAATGCGAAGGAAATTAGACGGCCCAGGTTTCAGTCCTTAAGCAACATCTTCAGGTGATGAGCAAACGTGAGACAGCTTCAAAATGTGCAAACTAGACAGAAAGAGGAAGAGGGGGATAGTAACGTGGACGAAAGAAATATATGAATGAGAATGTAGTGGGGGGAGCTTATTTAGCAATAAATAGGAGGACAGCGGAATAGGCAGAGAATAGGTTCTTGTAAACGAGATTAACAGGGAGTTCTTTACAAAATTTCGAGCAGTACAAAAGTACTCATCGAGCAATACTTAAGATAAAAAACAATTGATGAAACAAGCTGGTAAAGTGCGGCCTCCGGCACACCAGCAAAAACACTCTTTCCGCCCACTTCTAATGGTCATATACGTCATTTCCGTCACACAATAGGTACATATAGCTAAAGCGTCACACACAAGCTATTTAACTTAACACGGAACATGGGAAATTTTGTTCGTTCAGCAAACAACTATTTTCATGTTCCTATTACATTCTTTGATAATTTGCATGCTGGACTACTAGCCTCCATGCCACATGGGGTTTACATTCATTTACACTACCGCCTTAATGCGCCTCGCTAAAAGAGAAATCGAAAATATTTGTCTCCTAAGATTAGGCGACACATCAGGATATTTTTTTCATGGGAGACAGGGAGTAAGGACAGGTTGATCGCCTTCTTCATATAGAGTTTGTTCAGTTAATTTTGAGAAAGAATTTATTTCTATGGTCGGGGGAGCGGTCCACAAAGAGACGTAAAACTGTTATATTCTTTTCTGGAAGGCCACAAGGGCTCCACAAATTAGGACACAATCTTCCCACACGACACGTACTATCAGGAGCAACTAGTTACAGTAAGTCCTCGATTTACGTCGAAGATGCGTGTTGAAGAAGAGCGACGTAAGTCGAAACAACGTAAACCGATCCAGATATTCGCGACCACTTAAATCCCGCGATAAATCAAGGTGTTAATTTCAGAATTCGTTTTTTTTTCCTTTATCCAGGAAAAAATAGCTATTTCAGATAGGATGATTATGTCTTAACCATCAAAAAACACATGCATATGCACACCTGGTCTATGTTATTAGAATTAAACGGGGAAACATTTTCCGACGACCATTGTCAGCATGAACGTAACATCGAATCAGACGTAAATTGAAACGACGCACTGGTACCGAGGACTTACTGTATATCCCAATGACACGAATGGTAATTTTTTGATACCACGGATTGAACGTAGCAAGTTAAGTGGTGAATATGTTGATAGCACTGGGGAGAAGAGATAATTGTATTTTATAATTATGAGACCAAAGTTACTGAATTTCAGGTGAAGTGATATCATCACCAAACTACTTCCAAACTTGATTACAACTCAAGACTTTCGTGATGGGGAAAAGGGGATACTTTTCCTGGTTCGGCGCCTTTTTCTTATAACCAAGAGCCTGCGACGTCGGAGAAAACAGGGTCCTAAAATGGGCGGAACGATCAGAAAAGTGACGTAAAACTCTGAAAATCTTTTCTCGGCGGTCCCTTTAGTGCTTTTAGTGGGGGTGAGTGGCTACAGCATCCCTGCCACGGACCGCGTGAAGGACAAAGGATGCTCACATTACGCAGCGGCAAAACTTTTTCTCCTCGTCCCGGACCAGTCAGAAAGTCCCCAGCTCCCCAAACTGAGGCTCTCGCAAACTCAAACACATGAGCGTTACTGCACGGGACGCAAAATTGCGTACTCTTCACCCCCAGCCTCTCCCCCTTCGGCTCCAGGGGACCTCCCGCCGACGTCGCTGGGGACGTTTACTTCGTCAAACTCCTACCGCGAGCTTCCCTCACCGACGCAGAAAAACAATGCAGATGGGCGCCGATAACAAAACAAACGAGGCCCCGGGTGGCGCCATAATTATGCACCATATTGCGCGCTTGGAAAGTGTGTCCACAGACGGTTGGAATGAGAAGGGAAACTTGTCCCTTTAGTGGGGAAAATTGTGAGAAAAAATTGAATGCCCACCGCACAAAAACGGGCGAATTCGATTGAATCGGCGATGCACATGGACTGCATCTTTCTCTACCATAGATGCCCAGATGGAGTGAATAGTTTTTAAGCATTCTGAAGGTAGTTTGAGCGAGATAGTTCCCTAGTCATAATGGAGAAGGAAGTCGAAGTGTACGTTTTAATTTCAGCAGCTATTGGAAGCTTGAATTAAATATTGCATGACTACAATTAACTATTGCCCGCTTCGCTGGATTTCCTTTTCTACATCAACTTCTACGTAATACCCTGCGAGCCACCGCATGGGCGTGTGGCAAGGGGAGTTGGCTCACCAGCCGAGTAAAGATGTATGTTTTTGGGAGGTGAAATGGTGACATGTATTATAGGAGTGTATTTAGTGGAGGTCAGTTTTTGTTGTGATCGTTTATTGTGTGCGGAAAGAACGAGTTTTTGAACCTATCTGTTCGGCAGTGTATCTCCCTTATTTTAACGCATCTGTCAGACCTAAAGATGTAGTGAGGGATCATGATAATATTCTGTGTGTCGCTCTGAAAAACATCAGTTCTGAATTTCTCAAGCAGAGCTTATTTTGGTATATCTATACAGTTTTCTCTATGTAATATAGAAGACCGTAATATGGAAGTATACTTTTCACTTTCTAATTTTTCACGTTTTGCTTCAATCCGTACACTTTCATTAATAAAAAGTCAACTGATCCATGTGCATCACGCCTCGCCTTATATAGTGTCAGAAGCCATCCCCACCACCCATACATAACGGTCCTTGAACATTCCAGAATATTCTCGATCCTATCAGTGCACGATGGGAGACTCGAACCCACATACACACACCAGTGGTCTGCGGTGGGTAGTTGTGGCTGCAAGGTGAAATATGCGGACACATATGTCTATTTTTACATATATAGATTAATGGTGCAATAATACACTTCTACAAGACTGAAGTTCTGATGAATTAGATAAATAATTCCTTATAAGTCTTCAACTTGACTAATACTTTCGCGCGGTACGTTTAAAACTCCTTATCAATGGAAGGGTTTTTTTTGTGATTCTGAAAAAATTACTGCGGTGACAATATGACTTCTTGTCAAAAATCGTTGAAAAAACATACGAACTACACGCTGTTAGTTTTTTGACGACATCTAGGAGTTGGCGAGGGCATACTTGGTCAGTAGTAGTCGAGATAATGTTCGTGATCATGGTCCAAAAATGCTTTATGGTCGCTCTCAATAACATTATTCACCTCGTCTCCAATGAAGCGCACAAATACGCATGGAATACTTATATATGGCGATTGACGCAAAGCCTCGGAGTGCATCCATGTACATAGTTATTTACTTCTACCTAAAATCAAGTGGGCCAACCGTGAATTTGGACGTAGAAATTTACGGAGGGCAGTGATCTCATGGTAGCGTTTGAAAGATTTGGAGTGACGAGGCAGGAAGTGTTTCTAAGCATTACGTAATACCATTGAAAGGTGGAGTTTCAAGAAACGAAAAACATACATTACAATTTATTTACATTGTTGAGAGAGGAATATCGAAGATATTAAACGCAGAATAATGAATATAATATACTGTATATAATGTATGTATAATATACTGTAATACAATAACCCAATACTGAATTCTACTTTTAACCATTAATCCTTGTGGCGTAAATGTGGAGGGTAAAGTATACTGGCCAAGTCCCTGTACTGGTCAAGACGATGAAAAAAATAATCGATGCGTTTAGCACGATTCTACGTCAGCTAAGAAGGGTATAGATTACCCTGAGTTCATTAAAATAACCTACATCAGTAATTAAATCGCCCTACAATGTATTGAAAGAAAAATGACCAATCCATTCAGACCCATTGCCACAATCATCTTTAATTTCCAATTATTTTCGATGAAAGGTGTTTTACGAATCAATCATCGGTCTGGGGAAAAGACAAAATAAACGAATCTACAGATGTATTCCTTTTTAGTTTTTATAAACGAAATTCTATTTGTATTGGTTCCGCGCTGATTCCAAGAGAAAAGAGCTCCACTTGATTTGCAAAGACAAAAAAATGGTTATTACAAGATTTTACGTTAGCTACGAGAGATAGAGATAGCTAAAATCATCATAAAAATAATACTATTATAGGAATTACTTCGTAATGCATGATAAGAGATGGAATAATTACAAATGCATTTGGTTCCACTGCTACAATCATCTTTCATTCGAAATGACTTGCGATGGAAGGTGTTTTACGAATCAATTCTTGGCCTGGGGAAAATACCACAAATGACTCCACAGTTTTGTTCCCAGTTAGTTTTTATCAACGAGTGTCTATTTGGACTCGTTCCGTGCTGATTTCTGATTGGCCGAATCACCAACAATAAGTGATCCGCCAATCACGAAGAATGGCGGATTCGAAATCCGCTACGGCATAAGGACGGCATTATCGCTGCAACCTTCACGTTCCAGCAGGACACCATCGCGTGACCATCCGAGGATTATCACAAAGACGGAGAAAGCTAGAGAATGAAATTTTCTGCAAGGGACCGATGGGAATTGCGAGTCGGTGTCCTTGATGAGAGAATGTCCAGCCCGTGGAGGTCTAGAAAGAAGAAGCTCATCTAGCGACGTCTTTTTCAGGTTAATCAGCGATGCGATAGAGGCACGGATTGGGAACGTTTATGAGGCCCTATCCAAGGTAGCCAAATTACGTAACCTCGCTCCAACCGGAGAAATACGAACCGAGATTCCGGCCAGGTGAGTACGGCCCCAGGCCTGGAGATCGGGTGTCGAGGAAACTTCGTCTGGTAGACACAAGATCCACTAGGCCGCTCCCGACGCGTCATTGACCAGAGGTTCCTGCCCGGAGAGGATCATCTTCCGGTCTGGAGACCGGGGGTCGAGAAAACTACGGCTGGTACATAGAGAACTTCTTACCCACACCCTACGCAAGCTCCCATTGGCTTGGCCCAAGAGCCCCAGTTTACACTCCCAGACATTGAACTGCCTTTGCAATCTTAGGCAGGCAGAGGATCAAAAATCAAAACATTGTCCAACACAAAAAAGGCAAGGCCAAGTTAGCTGAGCCCTTGGTTCTAACACGCTGGGGCAGAGAGGGTCGATCTCTGCTCCCCTGCGGGAGTGCGGTCTGATAGGTACACGCGGATGAGAGAGGTATAGACTCACCTCTTGCTGGCCTGTGAACTCAACTGCCAGCCGCGACACCCGGCAAAACGACCACAAAGGGCTATCTTCATGCGCTCCCAGACTTGCGTGATACTTTTAAATGGCAAATGAATCGTCGACTTAAACAACGGCAAACTTTTGGCTCTCATAAGTTTTCCTTGAACATTCTTCTCACAAGATACATATTGCTGTATTTGCAGACCATTGCTTAGTAGTTATCATGATGATGAAAACGGATAATGCTAGAGTAATGAATTCTAAATATTATTTAAACCTGTGATTTTTTCTACGACGGCGCTGTAAATGGCCCGTATTGCAGTATGTTGACTAATTACTTTAAATATTTAACGAACGAACTGGAAAATGAAAATTATAAGCTGATACCTTGATCGATAATAAATTATGGTCATGATATGTTTGATATACTGTATTTTCTATAGGAAAAACGTTTGAGTGCTGCTCTACGTCCGTAAATGACACACACTGACAAAACAAAGTTAGCCTCTGTGGCACTAGATGACTGAAGAACCACTCACAATAACTCTTAAAATAGCTAAAACAAATATCCTGCTAGAATTACCTCAACAATGTTTTGATTCATTGGAAAGTGCCATATTAGCGGCAGACGTAGAGATTCGAGGCAGAGGAAAGAATTACCGACTAACTAGCGAAATAGGAGAAAGCGGAAGATAAAAAAGCGAATGGAAAAGGGAAGATGGGATTTTTTTTAAGGACAGGGACAAGGGCGGAGAGAGACAGATGGTGTTGATGGAAGGGTGGACAAGGCCAGATGACGCCCAATGTACGCAAGGGATGGGCGTCAGAAAGGGAATTCACGTTGACAAAAATCATCTCAGTCCAGCGCGGAAAATTTTTACTTTCACCGAAAATTCCGTGCAGTCGCATTTCACTGGATTCGCAAGGAGTGATTTATGGCTTGAAAAAAAAACAAATACTCGATAGTTATTTTTACACAACTGCGACGAATAAAGTTTTCTCATAGAAAAAATTATAAAAAGAGCGTAATATTTTCTAATACTCATGACGAAGGATACAACAAGAAATTCCTTTTACCACGGCTGCTGCCCAAGACTCTGTATAATGTTTTGAATTATCATCCATCGCAGGGTACAACAAACTTTTTCTGCCACGGAACATTTCAAAAATTTTGAATTTTATAACGGAATGGCTCTTATGTATTATAAATGTTGACCTCAATCATCACTTTAGCCTTTCAGTGACCAAAAATCCAAGAGGAAGATCGTCAGGGTGACCTCAGTGAAGCGAGATCCTCTACTCAAATGGATTAGTAGGAGGTAAAACCATTCTAGAATTAAGATCATTCTAAATCCAGAAATGCTAAACCTAGGGTAATAATTATATTTATTAATTTAATTCATAATCTAAACGTATAGGCCTAATCGGCGCTAGTGGCATGGCAAAATAAAACTCAGATTATTCGTAGCATGAGCAAGAAGTTGTGAAAATACGAAATCATACGAGGACCCCAGAAGCCAAGGGGTCTAAGTAACAAAATCGTTGTTTTGAAAAAACTTAAGTCTAAGTTGAAAATGTTCAGTACAACCCACTAAGTAGTTAAGAGGCATTACACTAGATAGCAGCACCTTTCGGGAAAATCACTTGGATCCTTTTACCACCTAAAATATTTGTATTTTCACATCCCATTCCTGTACCTAACTTATTTTTTTTAAATGTCACTTGGAACCCTTGACTTCTGGAGTCCACATATATAGTTAACATTTGCTATATCAAGCTACGTGTAGGTACGTATGGTTCTGTTGCAAGGAGTAGTGTAACTCCGTATGCTACACCAAAACTGTTTTACAAAGGGAATTGTTGAAATGTAGATATGATAAAATATTCGCCATTTACATATATTATAATTTAGATTAAAATATAGAAGCACATAAATTTCTATATTATTTACTCATTTCATTACTTTACTACTTCATTTCATTATTTTACAATTACAAAATTTTTATTTTACAAAATTATTTAACAAATATCCTGACTTTCTTCTACAGGCTTTTAAACAACTCGAATATAAAACGGTCTCGGCCTTCTTCTTCAAGACGGAAAAAGGACTCCAAGCCCTCTCCCCAAAAATAACACGCCGAACACAATACCTATTAGGCCACGTTTTTCCAAGAAGTACTTTTTTAAGGGGACATTGGGCGGCCGTGGATTGATTCTAGTCGAAGAAAACGGTTAACCTCTTAATATTAGACTTTTCGTAATATTTCCCCGGTAATTACAGCCGTTTTTTTAAGCAAATGGTATGGGACTGCACTTCGATGAGACTGTTAAAAAAAGGAAATTTCTCGCGCAAAAATCTCGGCAAGAATTAAAAATTGTGTTTTTTATTATTTATTTAAAGCTTTTTTAAAAATAAATCAGTCACTCATCGCAGTGATGTTTACAGAATCGCGATCTTCAGTTGTTGAGCTGTACCAAGAGTAAAGGATTATAAAAATGAGTCCAGTTAAAACATTGTGCATGCACTTAAAGACTTAACAGTTGGGAATTTCAGCTGTTAACACTGAAGTCTCTGTGTAATTATTGTTGTACTATATACTCGATGCTTCTCACGGGCGGATAACTTAAAAAAAGATAAATGATTTCAGATTGAAGATGTTGGGGCATCAAAAGCTTGTTTAATGTTAGTGTTATAGTGGTCACGGCGGAAATAATACGTGCCTTGAAAATGGAAAACAAGTCTTTTTCCGAAATGTCGGCGGATTTTGAAAACATTACCCGGTGCGAAGCCCAAGAAAGATATTAAGATATTTGATATTTGAACCCGACTTCAATTATGAATACGCAAAAATCTACCTCAAACTATCTTAGGTTGAAAGAGTGGAATAACCACGGGCAAAAACGGCGTTTTGAATAAAAATTTAAAAAGAATGATAAATGGATTAAAAAACAAGTAAAAGACCAGATGTCGAAAGTCCAGATTGACTCGACAGAGCGTCAGCCCTCCTCTCTCCGCTCCTACTTCCGCATTTACTTAAACACAAACGTTCTCTTCCCCACACTTCCGCGGTGCGCAGAGTATTTTTTTCTCGACTAATCGACCACTGCATCAACTTCACCTGGCCACATCCGTGAATAATCTTTTCCCACGAAAATCCAGACGTCGCGTCAGCTCGAGAGCTCATCAGCAGCTCGGCGTGTAGTTCTCCCCACGCGAGGCGGCGGAGAGTCGACGATTTAAATCACCCGATACGAAATCGAAAAATGAAAAAGTCACGAAGTGTTTGCTAAAGGTGTTTAACCTGCCGAATTAAGGTGTCGAATTTTTTCTGCTTGGAATCGGCCATCATTACATCTTCACATCACCATTGTGTTCGTCGATTTTATGTGTTCCTATCCACTTTCTTTCTACCTTTCTGTTTGAACCTTTATTTGTATGTATTTGCCGCTGAGCGGGCTGAGTGAATGAATGAACGGTAAAACGATAAAAATTGCCACAGGAAGGCAGACGTAAACACAGAATCACAAAAATAAAAAAACACTCACGGAAAGTTCCTTAATATTTCGGTGCAACTGGCACCTCTTTCGCAAGGTTATAGAGGACTGAGAAGGAAGGGAGGACTGAGGTGGAAGGAAGGTAGGGAGGGGAGGGACAGAGGGGAAGGGGAGGAGGGGGAGACAGGGGTGGGAAGCGGGAAGTAGAAGAAATTTGAAAAGGAAGAGATAGTCTGAGCAGAAGAGATAGAAGAAGTTAGTGGGATTTATTGAGACCTGGCGGAGAGAAAGCTTGGAAAAATTAAATAAAAGAGGACTCAAGATCTTTGAGTTGGAGGGGGGAGGAGGAAGGGGGAAGGGAGGCGAGAATACCAACCCTAAAAATATTATTAAAAGTAGAGTTGTGGGAAGAAACGTGGGTGGCGACAGGGAGGGAAACGGAAATGGAAGGTGGATCATTGCAACTAGAGCGGAGGCCATCATTCGGAAGTTAAGCGGAGTCGTAGTCAAACCAGTGTAGAAGCTAGGGCATAGTTGACAGAGGAGAATATAAACAACATTCAGGGAAATGCAAGAGAGTGAGGGGACGGACGGAAGATGAACGGCAAGGAATTTATCAGGCAGTGGATGGGTGATGAGAATGCCACAGGTTTTGCAACGCGGGCGATTGCAAGGCGTCGGAAGGGATTTAGAAGTGCTATAGATTGATTTAGAAAGAGGTTTGGTAATTTTAAAGGGGGCGGAGAGGTTGGGGGGGCGTCTAAATTTGAGAGAAGGACAGCGGGGGAAAATTTTGGAAGTAGTAAGGTTGTCCGAAAGGATGGGGTAGAGGTTTTTGATTATGCGACGGATGGAGTGAACTCCAGGGAAGTAGGTGGTACAGAGGGAGATTTGATCGCTTCTCGACTCGATCGAGCGACTCTCTTGATCTTTTTCACTATAATCTCCACCAATCCCTCCTTCGCAGAGGCTACCCTGAGCGTCTCCTTCAGAAAAAAATCCTACAACGACTCTCCTCTTCTAAATCTCTCTCTCTTAATAAGCGTCCTCGCCTCTCTTAATAAGCAATTTTACTAATCCCTTGAAAAGTACTTTCAAAATCACGGTACTCTACGAAGCTCGGTCGTGTCAGTTGAGGGCCAACATGAAGGGATATTACTTTCCTTAACTTTTGGCCCCGGTGGCGGCGGGGCAAAGTCCTCGCCTGCTAACCCGTGGGTTGCGGGTTCGAGTCCCGCCTGGATCGAATATTATCTGCCCAGGACATGGGTGTTTGTGTATGTACTGGGTTGGGGGAAGATGGTACCATTCAGTCCCATCCAACCAGGGTAAATAAAAACAATAATAATAAAATAATAATCATTGCTTCGAAGAAAAACACATCCACAAAATCATGACACCAATCACACCGAACACATACATACATACCCATCACGCCGTTCCCTTCCGGGGTAGGCAAAGTCAAAATGTTTCACTCATTAATACATAATTGTACACCTAACTCTGCATCAATAATTTCCTCCATTCTGATCTATCCTTGCAACGCAGACACCTCCTAGTGGTGGGTCGCGGGCAACAGTATGCTGGCTCTCAAGGTAGTCCTTTCAGAAGGGATCTTAGCTTGAGCAGAATAGGGAAAGCGGGCCTAGGGTATCACCATGCTTTGGTTTCTCTTGTGGCATACTGGCGAAAATGTGCCAAAACTGACCGGTAGAGCGCCGTAACTTTTAGCAGGGAAAGCTGCACGTGGTGCGGGTACTGCAAAGGCTGGTAACCTAGCATACTCTATTAAAACTTACTACTAAACGTCAAAATGTTGCCTCGGACAGCCGAGGCCACGATGGCGGCGGAAGCTGCCGAACACATTATATGATTTAAAAATAAGCAATTTCCGAATTCTATTAATCTCGCCAACCATAGTATCGACCAACTATATTTTCAAGGAGAGAACAAGAGAACCTTGAAAATTACATTGGGCGTCAAAGTCTTTTTCGGGGGAATAAAAAATATAGTATTCTCAAAATAAAAAAGCGTTTAAACGTGATTCATTCCCACGAAATAAAGCCTAAAAAATAAACTCGCGCCGAAATGCACTTCAATTTTCATTCATTTCCTCTGCCACTTAGTGATTCTCTCGCTTTTCCAAGACTTGTGTCCTGACAGCCTACCATGCTGTGCGTAAATAGTTTCTGCTCAAACATTTCATCACTCTGCGTTGAAAGCTTGGTTCCACGGAGTCGACCTGGCGAGAGCGATTTCTGAAGGAAAAACCCATTCCCGCTCGATAATTAAAAAGACTGCCTTTTGAACAGCACTGCCTCCTTCAGACGTTATCGAAAAGCAATCTCTCAAACGCCGAGTCGTGTCTAAAAATCAATATCTAGGCATCAATCAAGAGCAGGTTCCGCAAGTTGCATCAAGCGTCTCTTTAAGACGTATCGGCGGATATATTTTGGACCGTGAGGAAAAAAAGGAGATTTCACAAGGAGTCTCCGGATTGACTTCATAGAAGAACATGGATGAAGATATTTCGATAAAGGAAGATTTCACGACAAAATTACGATTTTACAAAATAGTCAAGATTCACAACTCCTCTATATACATTTTTTCGTTGCTTCAGCTGATTTCGCTACACTGTAATATCTTCAGGAAGCATCAACTAAATAAAATAAATAAACAGTTAATCGTGAAATCTACTATTTATTTACGGTGTTAGTATTACTTTTCAGTCATCGAAGCGTGCTACGTCCCCTGAGGGAGATTCAGGAGTAAGTTCATGTACCAAATGAAGAGGAAAGTGCATAGGAAGAGATACCATTAGGTAAAGGAAATAGCATTGAATAGGGAAGGATGGAGGGCTGCAGTCAACCAATCTTAGGATTGAACAACCATTGATGATGAAACATAAAAATGAGATGCCAGTTCGTTTTCACAAACAGCCTGTTTTCTTGACGCTATAGTACTGCATTTTTTCCTAAAATAAATACCTTTAACCGTATTCACTTTACTAATCACTGGAAAAATCTTTCAAAATCCCGCTATAGTAGAAATAACTTTAACACTACACTGGTTAGTTACTAAGCCAGATACAACCGGTCGAGTGGGGGACCCCCGGTTTGTGAATTTTTAGGAGACCATACATAAGTGGGGGTAGTGGATAGGGGTACAATAAATGGTAACGGTCTTTAGTGGTGAAGATGTTGGTGGGCCAGTGGAGTGCTAAAATTTCTTTTACTAATTAACATGGGACTCCACTAAGTTGAACCACGTTGTACTTCCTTTATTTCAAAATACCAGTACTCTATGAATCTTTGCGAAGTCTAATGTGGGCTAACATACTTGCAGGTCTGCCACTTCACCAAAATATAGGAAAAACTCATTACGTCGGTCTTTCCCAAATATGCCAGCCAGCAGCAAACATTTACGTCGACACGAAGGGCACATATGTAAGCTTCTTGAACAAATAACCTACCTTTGTCGTTTGGCTCGTTTTTCAGGGTTGAAATCATTGAAGAATATTTAAAATGCCGCTCCTCGACATTGTAAGTATGTACGCATAATAATGTTCTCGCTAAAAACTGCCAACATCAGTGCTTTTCCTCCTCAAAAGAATTATAATTAGCATTCATAGGAATACTTGTATTATCAAGAAAAAATTACACATTTTTTTCTCCTCCAAGTATATTTCTCTCAACTAGGTTTCGACTAGTTCTGACATAATCAGGGACACCTTGACAACGGATCTTAACTGAAACCAACAAATAATAAACTCAGCTTTGAAATTCAAGAAGTATCTTTTTTATGATAATGTTAGCCATCAGTAATTTTAACAGTCTCGTCTTATTCTATAAAATTTACTAACAGAATTAACCTAAAAAATAGAGATAAAGGGATGTGGGATGTAGTTGAGGAAAACATCAGCAAGCGGAAAATTCGGTTCCCAGTAACAAATAAGTCGTAAAATGAAATTTCGCCAAAACTTACCGAATCAAGGCCGCATTTAGAAATCAATACAGTTCGTGCATCTATCGAGGACAGATTTTCAACTCGCACCAAGCCTCAGCTCAGAAATTGAGAATGCAAATGCAATCGGAAACTTGAACAAAATGCAACATCATATCATTTGAGTTTATCGGAGGGCATGGACGGAGATGTAAAAAAAGGAGTGATACTAAATTTTAAAAACCACAGGGTACACAACATAAAGAGTGAAAACGTTATCTCACTTCACCACATAATCAGTCATCCAGTAGAATTTGTAGAGTTCTATTCAAGATTCCATCCCATTAATGGATCAATCGATTTTCGAATAAATGAGAATGGAAAAACATAAAATGATAGCCTTCAGCGTGACAAATGGCTTGCATTAATATAATGAACTCAAACCACTTCCCACACTCAATATTTCTACGCTTCGGTGCTTGCGAGAAAATTTATGACGGCAGCGAGCGCTAGCTCGCGCAGCAATATGCAGTAACTCACTGGCACGAACCATGGGAAATAACCACACGTAATAACATCACTCGTGATAATGGGGTTCCCGCGTGGGTAGGATATCATAAAACCCAGCAGCATGAGGTAAAATTATATTACTCCACAGGGCTTCTCACTGTAATCAGATTTCAACTACGATAGGCTCTCGCAATCGAAAAATAAGTCATGATGTGAATCAATGATAATATAATTATCGCACATTTCCTTGAAGTTGGACGTTAAGAGTACGGTTCTAAGCGCCATTTCATTGGCATACTGTACACTCAGAAAGGACGCTGAATAGTAAAATTTGATAAAAGTGCTATTCTTTGGTAAATAACACCATTTTTTTAAAGTATTGTACCAGTTAATGTAGGTGTTGATGGATCACACAGAATCTCCTCCCGGTTTTCTACACTTTCAGGGTCCTATCTAGCTCTAGTATAATCTTTTTCGCCTAAGCATACCATCTGTCCTTTTTCATCCTGTCTATGAAACCTATTCTCTTTCTTCCTCACTTGCCCAACATCCTTCCCTCTATCACATTCTTGATCGACCCATCACCCTTTTTTACATCCTCCAGCCACCTACTCTGCCGATCTCGAATTTCATTAAGAAGTTTCCTTTCCTCGCCCACCATCTCAAGCACTTCCTCGTTAGTACTCCTCTCCGTCCACCTCACCTTCTCCATCCTTCTCCACACCCACGTCTCAAATGCCTGCAGCCTATTCTCGTCCTCCTATCTGAGGGTCCACGTTTCTGCCGCATATAACGCTACGCTCCATATCAAGCTCTTCACCAGCCTCTTCTTCACATCCATACTCATGGTTCCCGTCATCAGCTCCCTTCTATTACTAAACGCCTCCTTAGCTAGCGCTATTCTCTTCCATATGTCCTATCTAATACGTCCATTTTCTTCCAGTGTAATAACTAAGTAATTAAGGAGGTTGGTTCGAGACTGAATGAGTCATAATTCTAGCGGCATCCCGATTGTTTTAGTTATGTACAGGAGCCTTTAAAATAATACTTCTTTGATTTGTAATATATCTAATTTAGTGGAAAGCTGAAATATCGCATTAAAAATGAATACTAGGAAGACCAGTCTACGAAAAGAGTTTTTAATCGAATACCGAGAATGGAGTCGTGCAGCGATTATGCCTAAATAAATTAGATTTATGAAACCTTTTCAACAATATATATCACCAGAGATATCTAAAAATTCACGTGATTGTTTTATTACAATATATTCTCAAGTAAACCCTACATTTACATTTATTTCCACGTTTATTAATTTCTAAAAACTTTGGCAACGCCGTACTGAACTTTGTTGATGTCGTTATAAGGACTGGTGTTTGATGTGCGTGAACTGAAGTGCTTTCTTACTTTAAACACATTGAATAAGTTCTTTTTAGAAGTTCTCATACTGCATAATAGTCCTTTTCAGGACTAAATTGATCACTGAATGGCGTTAATGTGGAGATCAGTACTATAACGCACTTTATACATTGTTTTTGTATTATCTAATTGCTGCCATACTGTTCTGTACTTCCAACCTAGCGGTGAACGAGAGAAAAGGTAGTGGGTTGTAATGTGGAAGGTGTGAGGTTCGTTTCTATGAAGAGGAATATATTTTTCTTCATTTTTTCATATTTATTTCACTAACATCTTTTAAACATTTGGTTTCATCATCGTAACTTGCTTTAAAAATATTTTTCCCCCAAAAAAGATAAAAATTGAACGTTTGAACGAACGTTTCGTAGCCTACAAAAACTTGACTCAGAATTTTGATCAGATCGACCGTTCAGACGCTAGAGCTCAAAAGTGTGAGAATTGATAGGGAAAAAGAGTAAAGAAAGTAATTTATATAGATGACGGGCTAATGGCATTAAGAGTAGGAATGTTACCTATGGTCATAATTCAAGTATATATGATTACTTCTGCCTAAGACGATGAACAGGCATGAATTCAAAATCACAAAGGTATACATTATGATTTAAGAACAACTAGTATGTGTCATTCAGAAATCTTTATAATATCAAGCCTTCATTTTAGCTGTAAGTGCCGCCTTTATTAGTCGTTTTTAAGTGATGTTAATTATTATTATGTGGCAACAAAATGTTTTAGGAATATTTACCGGGCCTGTTTGGGTTGTATGAAGCCCTTCGTTTTTTGACCGATGTTCGTCATTGATCGAGGTGGTACGATATTTTCAAACAAACAATTTACAGCTTCTGAAATGTGCCTCTCTGTATGAAATCCCACGGTATGTGTAAGTTCACTTCCTACGCTGCCACATGTATAACCGACCCCAGCGCCCCGATCAGCTAACTACTGTGTTTCGGATAAAATTTCGATAGTAATCATTTAATTTCACAAAAACTAAGTCGGTGACCTACCGTCATTTTTGCTCTGTTCAGTTTCTTAAATTGTTTCTTAAATGTAATATCCGTTTTTTGTATAAACGACATGGGTTTCAACACTATAAATCTATATTTTATGCACCCCTCCTACTGTACTACGTAATGTAAATATAGCTATTTTCAAATGCGATTATTGGAAAACCAGGACAGATAGGTGTATTTCTAATAAAGCCAATCGATAGAGGGCCTTTTATTCTATAATTCCAGCAAATATGAAGAAAATTACATGGACTTAAGTTTTCGGACAAACCTCCTTAAAATGGTAAACTAGCTCGAGTTTGTGTTCTCCAAATTTAATGACCAGCCTCTCTTTCATTGTCCTAGAGATTCTCATTACTTTTATTTTCTAATTCGTCTAAAAAGTAACAAATCTGTTTTCAATAAAAATTATAATTTCCTATCGTAGAAGATATCCTTCAATATCCAAACTACTTACTCGGATAAGTGCTCCAACAACGACACTGCGATCTTTCGCCTTAAGATGTTGCCTTTGCAATCTAAACTGGTCATGATTCGTAAAATTGTTACTGGTGTTTGCAGTGTTCCCGAATCAACGTTTTTTTCCACGCTGAAGCTATTTCGTTTCCTGAATTTCATATACACCGGGATTAAATACAAGCACGTGACTCATGCAGGAAGAAAAAACCAGCTAAATGGAGTGATTCTAACAATGTTAAATCCGATTCTCTTTCGTTGCTAATAAATATTTACTCGGTACCTATGAGTAACTCGAAGAGAATTGGTGCATCAAGTATCGATTTGTTTGAGAAGTATGAGTTACGAAAATAGATACGTAACTGAAAATGGTTTCAGCTAATGTTCGATTCTACAATTTGAAGCGAATACTGACAATAACACACGGTTTGTTTGGGGCCCTATCAAGAAAAGTATTTCATTCATTGGTTAACAATAAGTTGACGATTGTATAAAAAAAAACTTTGTCGTTTCCACATATTTTTTTAGAAAGTACTACCGGTTTCGTCTTCAACACCATCATCAGGTACATTGTGGCATATCATTTTGAGGTAATAAAGTGAAACCTGTATTAAGCGGCTACCACCGAACCCATAAACAATGGCCGTTTCAGGTGGTGACCGCTGAAATCGGTGGGTGGAGTTTACATTGCTTTCATGAGAAATTCATATCATCCGTTCCCGAAAAAATTGACCGCTCAGAGGCGTGACCGCTGAAGAAATTTGGCAGCTGAGGCAGGTTTCAATGCATTTATAAGTCAGAGGGAAAAGGGCGTAGGTGAAAAGGTAGGTCGGGATGAGGGGGGGGGGGGGAAGAGAGGGTCCATTATGATGAATTAACAACCAAAACCGGTGGTTCTTTATGAAATAAATTGTGGAAGTGACAAATTTTGTATTTAACTTGATGACACCTGGCGTCCCTGCGTAGAACTTAACATTAGTATCCTTAGTGCAAAGATGCTTAGTACTTAACTACAATTATTTCATTTGTACGACGCGTTTCGAAATTCGATCCAGTTTTTATAAACTTATAGTTAACGAAAAAGACAAAAGGAATAGTTTATTTAAGTCCGGCTTTCACAAAGTTAAATGCAATTGCTTTAATGTAACTTATACAGGTCAAACTGTTAGTAATTTCATGACAGGCATCAACGAATGGATTCCACCTCTCAATTTATCCAGCGTCTGCTTGAAAATAACCATGTAAGTAATTTTAACTCAGAAATTTTATACATTCTCCCGACAGATTTAAATATGAATTTTTAAGAACAAATTGAAATTATCAGACACTCAAGCAACATTTGCGATAAGCTACTTTTTCCGCACCCCTCCCCACTCATTTTCGACAAAAATGTATTATTGAATAATAACCTTTCCCACCTCATAAGCCCTTAATATATATTCCCCTTCTTTCTCTCTTAAAGCAACTTTTTCTCCACACCCCTCACATAACATTACGATTACAACAATTAATAAATAAAAACCTAACAAACAATTGTACCTGACGGTGCAGCAAAGCTGCGAAACGCGTCGTACATATTAAATAATTTCAGGAAAGTACAACGTATTCATTGCAAAAGTTTTTATTTTACAACGTAGAGAGCTTCCACTATGGAACACCTTCCACACTTAAACTTAAGTAGACGATCATAACGAACTCATACAAATATTATTAATCATACTTACCAGCTAATGTATGATAAATGTACCTGAGTACACTTTACAGAGTTATCTCAATCAATCAAGGCACTTCACTAAATAATTAACGACGATAACGGAGATACATTTTCCAAGGATGTTCGAAAGGGAAAGAAATGGGATGGAGGAGTTCTTAATTTAATTTAGTCATCCTTTCGGCTCCTTCATTCCATTACACTCCCAGCCTTCACTTCCAAATATTGAAAAATGACACCGATGGGAATTAGAACGCAAGAGCCGGTGATATAAACGAGTTTCATACAGAGGATGATATTTTTAAGAGTCGATCTATACCAACAATATAATATATTAGAATTAGAGAATATTATTCATCTTCTGTATAGGTAAAGCCTTTAAAATAGACGTAATAATTACTATACTCGCCTCGAGCTTGAAAATTTGACATTGCCTCAAAAAGTATCAAGTAGGTATATTTCTCTCAAGCGATTATTGTCCCTGCTTGATGTGGGTGCCAGTTATAATTACCCTCAAACATTGATGAGACCTTAAATATGCAAGAACACTTTATGGCCAATTTTGCCGAAAGCAGCGACATTGAAAAAAATGCAGAGTATTGAATTTCAGCCTCATGAAGCCCGCTTTAAATAATGAATCGCTAGAAAATATCACCCAATACCCACCAACAAGATATTGCGCAAAATAGTGTGCAATCATTCATTCAACACCTGTTACAGAGCAATATAAAATGCCACAGGCGTCACTTGGGGGAATTGGCAACGTACAACAATTTAAGTAATTAACAAGACTTGGTTCCACACTTTTTCCTTTTTGCGGTGTTTAATTGCTACGTCTATATTTTGCGTGTATATAATTTTCATAGGTATATTTTTCATAAAAGACAGGAAGCACAACCAACCGTTGGTAATTATGATACCTTTACATAAATATATAAAAAAAAGGGTAGAAAAATACAACAGTTTATGGCTGAATTCGATTTCCTTTCAGTCAAAAACTTTTTAAGAAGGTGGAAATTTCTTGCTTCAAACATGGTAGAGAAGTGAAATACCTAGTTAATTCCACACATTCATTAACAAAAAACCGACCACTACGATAGTTTCGGCGCATATGCACCATTTTCAAGGAGCAAAGAGCAAGGAAACCTTGAAAAAGGTGCACTTGCACCGCAAATATGGCCTTTTTTGTTAATAGATGCGAAGAATTAACTAACAATTTTACTTCTTCTTTACCATCTTTGGGCCTGAATATTTTTCTAAAGGGGATTTAAGTATCGCGTGACGGGTAGACATAGGATATCATTTGTTTTTGATGTGATATTTTGGTTTTGTCAGTGAGAATTAATCCATACGTTTTGCACGTTTATTTGTGCAAAAACGGTAGCTAGCGCCAGCAAGTCGGCTTATTATTGTGAGGAGAGAATGTAGTTATATTTCTTGAACTGTTAAAGAGCCCACACAGAGAAGTCTTTCAGTGTGTTCTTAGGACTCTCTCTCTTCGCTTGGTCTCGTTTCGTCTCTGATCATATCCCAATGAGAGAAATATAACTGCAGCATGTTGGGACGCCCAAAAGGAGACCGAGGATGCAGTCATAAGCCGAGGAACGAAATGGAAGAGAAAATAAAATACTATATTTCGGGGTGAGGCGCGAGGGCGCGACGGAATTGAAATTCTCCTGGCGATGAGAGAGGTTGGGGGGGGAGGAAAGGAGTGGAGAGAAAGTAGTGAAGAAGAGGGGGGCAGGAGGAAGTAAATTGAAGAGAAAAGGGGAGAGAAACGCGGAGGAAGAAACAAAAATACTCGGGGAACGATTTCGACGGGAGCATTACGTGGATTGCGGGTGGAAATTCGTGAGGAAAATTTCGAGCGGATGAAAACGTGTACCATGTTCCTTTGAAAGTGTATTTTGGGGTATGGATGCAGGCAAGGTGGCGATAAAAAGAGAGCTTTTCATTCGCTCCGGTGCGCGGCTCATTTTGCAAAACGCAACAGCAAACTTGTTTTTCAACTCGTCCCTGACCCTGCACTCTTAGACAGTGTAGGGAGCAGAGCTCGTGAGTGGTATACGCCAAAAGAACGCCGGTTATTGCGACAAGATCTTTAATCATGGAAATTTATATATTTTTCTCATAGCCAACGTTCAACCAAATGATTTGGCATCATCAGGGCTTTGAAAACGGAGATATACAGCCAGGAAAATGCAAAATGGCAAAATTATTGAATATGAACCCTATTTGCAAAAAGAATTTCCAAAATAATGTAACAAATTATGTATCAAGTGCCAGTTACGTACCAGTCCAACACCAATACCTGTAATAGAAGAGCATTGACAAACACAGCAGAATTTATATTGGTTTAATAAGATGAGCTCTTATCGAATATTGTGCTTTTTTATAGAAAGCAAGTATATTAAATTCTAATGTTAACTTAGATTTACATGTTTTAAATATGTAAAATTGTGATTTCTTAAATTTATTTATATATTTTTGCACCATTTGTAAATATTTTATTTATGTTTTCTTAATTTCTGTCAACTGGGATAATTGAAATATTTCTTTACTGCTTGGAGTTGTCGTTTAATACGTTGAAGTTTCAATGTTACAAATCTCAATGGTAAGTAAATCCCTAATGCCACAACTTTAACGGTGAACGTTGGCTACAAGATATAACTAATAAATTCAGGCTTCACTTTGTGGAACCTCTCCACGTCGGAAATCAAAAACTTTCAAGTAATAGAAGTTAAATAAATATTAGTGGACCATTACTTGAAAGTTTTTGATTTCCGAGTAGGCTACAAGAGAAATACACAAGTGACGACAATTCAAGAACACTGTTCAAATATATATTATAAATTGTCGAAAAGTTATAATTGATTGGTCGATTATTTCATTCGGATACCGTGGTTCTTGACTATTTTCAGACAGGGCGTAAAGAATGGATTCATTTGAGTAATCTCGCAGCCGAATGGTAGGCTTTTGGACAATTTAACCGAGAATTCTTCCCGCAATTACTCATCTTTGCTTCTTGTTTCTCTGACCCTTCACTCCTCCCAAGATAAACTCATTCTAATCAATAAACAACACTCATCACAAGTACTAGTCTTTATACTCTTGAACATAATCTCATAGGCTACTTCAGGTGGTGTCAGCGGCTTCAGTGCCAATGTACAAATTTGCACACGCGTTCTCATTAGAGACATCTACAGATAAAGGTGGAAAAATACCGTTTTTAAGTTATTTTGAAAAACGCAACAGCTTAGTTTTTTGGTAGTTCAATGCCATTCTAACACATAGCCTTATGCCACATGAGATGATTTCCATTTTCATTATTTGAAATATACCTTTCCATTACGTGAGATATACCTTATCATTTTTTTCATTCATTTGAGTATTCTACCATCTGATTGATAGGTTCTTGCACAGTTCTTATCCTTGACGTCACAAATTCTGGCATATCTTACCGTTCACACTCGTATGAATGACCCGACATCCCTCTAAAATACCTCACATAGTCTCGCTCTTCTAATTTCATCCAGAATTCCTATCATTTTCCCTATATCACACCCTCTTCCCCGTTGTTTTCCTCTGCATTACCCTCTCTAACATTCCCATTCCTTTGAATACATCCATCTCTTCTACCTTCCCCGGATCTCCGCCACCAGCTTCCTCCCCTCTCCAACAATATCCATTAATAAGTATTGCATCACTGAGCAGTAAAAATTTCGTTCCAATGCGAATAAGGTTGTATTCGATAGCTATACACAAAAACGTAGACGTAACTATTAAGAACCAAAAGGAAGCTGACTACTGAGAGATACACGAACGTTTCGCTAGCGAATAATAAAGATCAGTTCAATTTCTCCACTTCTGTTTTCCCGAGAGTCTAAGTTTCACATTCATATGGTATCATTTCTTGAGCACACTTAAAGAAACGTAATTGGAATAAGAATAAAATGGAACATTGGGAAGTGTGAGAGAAAAGGGGTGTGGATTAAAGAGTATTTCCATGGATTGGTGTTTTCATGGCCGTCAGATAGGTGAGGAAAGGCTAGCGAAAAATACGAGCTAACAATATTTTCAAAAAACTATTTCTACGAGAGCTTCAGGATCTTTCCATTCTCTCTGGTGTGCTAATCGCTTTGCAAAATAACAGCGCACTCGCTTTCAATTCGTTTCTGACCCCTCGAACTGGACGGCGAACTTCAAAACAATTCAGAAGCAGAGTCGACGTGCACTCACAAACAAAAAACTTCTATAATCGCATCCGCGTTGTAGCTGTTTTTGAGCTGATTTTGAGAAAATGTGACATTTCTTAAAAACATAAATAAACTCAACAGATTTAAGCTTACTTAAAGAATACAACCTGTACTTATATATTTAATTCAGCTATTACAACACGTTTCACGATCTTGCGGGATTATCAGGAGCAAATTAAAGAAATTACCCATACCCAAAGACAGAAGAATGGGGGAGTTATAGGGTGGTGGGTGGGGGTAATGGAGGAGGTGGTAATTCAGTAGCGCATGGCGTGGTGGGGGGTGAAACGCGTTGTACCGGCTACATGAAACCTGTGGCAAAGTAAAAAGCGTATTATTTAACAATGGACATCATATATCATTCCATTACTATAAAAGTGTAAAAATTAAACTTTTAAATTCTCATTTTGAGCATTTTCCAAAACTAGGTGTCGGAACAACTATGAGTTTACTGAATGCCACCTACCGGTAGTATTCCGAACGAGCTTCTACCGTCAATTGCGTAGATCGTTCAATTCAACATCCTTTGTGAGCACGCAAGTGCACAAGTGTCTTACAATCCGCGCTAATTTACACGGCTAGAATGCAAAGCACCCCAAGTTAGGCGCTAGCTGCCTCTTGAGGGGTGAAACAGTAGCAAATTAAAGTTGAGCGAGCCCGCCTTAATGAGAGTAGAGATTCTGTGAAGGATGTTCAAACTTGCGGGTTTCCTGGGACACACTGGCAGAAGAAGAATCGTAAAATGACCAACTTACTTTAAATGTGTCACAATAAGTATTAAAACACTGGCTACTTATTCAGTCAAGCATTAAACTGCTGGTTGGGTCGGATTTATGGTAATCCTGAGCACGGGTTGGACATCTGAATAAACAGATCCAGCATCACGAAGCGCAATTATACTTAAAATTTTATTCATTATGGCAGTAATTGGTTTTTTGAATTCTCATTGAGTGACATCAGAATGTAAAGTTATCCGAAGAGTTAACACGAAGTTGAGCGCTGTGTGGTATAGGAGTGTGGACTCAGAGAAATCAAGACGAGGATAGGCAGCAGGCGTTAGGGAAGAGGGCGAGGCAGAAAATGGAGAGGGTACGGCGGACGGAAAGGAAGACAGACGAGGAAGTGGCGTGTATCATGGACGAGGAAACTTCTGGAGGAGATAAGAAGGAGGCTGAGTAGGTGGTTAGAACATGCCTAATAAGGGACGTGGAGATCCTGCAGGCCGAGGCATAGAAAAGGACGCTGAGTTAGCGGGGAAAGAGAAGAAAAAGAATAGGTTTCATGGATAGGAAGGAGGAGATTAAGGTAGACACTCAGGGATAAAAGTCTGCACCAGTAAAAATCTTAAGGACTTATTCTCCTTCCCATTAAAACCTACCTCAACGGATAGGTTGCGCTAATCATAATTTATACACAGTAGTTCTGGATGATTGGTCAAAGGTATTAATGAAGTCAATCACTTCTAAACGCCAATGCTTCGTAGATTTAATTCTGCATCCTCAGGTTTGCATTTTACAACAAATGTTACAACATTTTATGGAACTAACATTTTGTGTTGTGGAACATAAACTAACATGAACAAAAAGTGGACTAACATTTTTTATAAACTTTGAAGAAACATAAAACAATACTTTACGTGGAGATTGACAGCAGGCTGACTATAATGAAATAAATATATGCATGAAATTAATGAGTGTAAAATGTTAGTCCATTTATAATTTTAACATAAATGTTGCAATATTTGTTGTACAATATATCCTTATGGATGCAGGAATAAATCTGAAAAACGTTGACAGTTGGAGGTGACTGAATCCATATATACCATAGACCAATCCCTCAGTACCACTGTGCTTTCATATAAAAAAAGAGGTCAAAATCTGCCTACAATTCAACAAATAATTATGATATCTACAGTCCACCAAAGATAAATATCGCAGTTGAAATATACTGGTTGAGCTCAGAAAGAAATGTAAAGTGAACAATTTTTTCACGATCGTAAGATTTAAGGCCGCCATCATGAATTTTTCGGTCACGTGATTCCCTTTCCCCGAAACGACACTGGATGTGTGTACAAATTGGTCGTATTTCTAACCGTCGACCGCACCATTATCTCGGAAGCAATCTAGCTTTGTACGATTTAGGCTGGTAAAAGAAGCCAGAAAAAAGCAACTTCGTCCGACCCCGTCACTAGGAAACAAGCTAATTAGATAGCGCAGACGTGACAGGTACATTTTAGATACCGATGTTCTCTCGAGAAGGCTTAACAGATATAGAGAATAGAGCCAACGGAGGTTCCAATGTGTTCAGTAAGGCGGGAAAAGCGTAATCTCTGTACGAGGGTAACATCTTGAATTTATTCCTTGGGCGACATTGGGTATTTAGAGGTCGCTCGCACCCTGTATATTCCGCGGGAGTCGACTAAAATGCCGCAACAAACGACCCGGAGAATAATGAAGCCTTTAGGGTGGTCTTAAGTTGGCCTAGCTAGTTAATTTAGCGGTTCATTCGGACTCCGCCGCAGTGGGCTGATGATTGCGATCAGCGCCGGCAATGCGCAGCGAATCCTCTCCAGGGGTGAACATTTGTTGTTTTCGCTCGAGTTTCTCCCGTCCTTATCGCCCCTGGCGGGTCATTTTTCGGTGACCCTGACTTTCATTTCTGCCCCAAGGACGGTCCGCCCCTTTTCCGTACTTCCATCTCCCTCAACGAAGCAAGAAATGAGTCCATCCGGCCGTGACCATTCCTACCCTCGACTCGTCCTTCCGTTTTGCTCATCTCTTGCTTGTTGGTCGTTTTGTTTCAATTCTCTCTCATTGCTTCCGAGTATCAAGCCTAAATTACTCACTTAAACACTATCACCAATCTCCAGATCCCCTCAGTCCCTACATAAGGAGTATAACTAGTAACTTTTACCGTTTTAGGCATCACTTTGAGAAGTTTTTTCATGACTGGTATTCATCAATGAAATACAATAAAGGGGATAATGAAAAAAGAACTACCTATATAAAATTCTGAGGCATTCCCGACGGGAGATGTTAAGTATCTCAATTCGGGAAGTCCACCTCATGAGAGACTTCATAGGTGCCGACGTTTCGATGGTCGCGTCGTCCATGAGTCATCCATTCTTAAGGGAAAAATCTTCTTCCCTGAAGACGATCAATTTAGTACTGCAGTGGTTTGCAATTCAGTACTGCAGGCGAAGATCATTCAGCCCCGAAGACGATGGACGACTCGGCCGTCGAAACGTCGTCACCTATGGAGTCTCTCACCCGGTGGACTTCCGGGTAGATTTATAGAACAAGAAGTAAAGATAAGTTACATTTCAAGAATCCTAAGGTAATTTTTTTTATTATTTTAAATTTTATATTTTTAAACATCCTTAGAAATTTTTATCTGTTAAGATTCATCTGTCCTGCGGCTGCATTAGAATGATCTACTTTGCACTAGTTAATTCAAGACTGCAATATGTTATTGAGTGTTGGGGGGAGCATATAAAACTAATTTGAATCCTCGGTTGGTAGCTCAGAAACGTATTGTGAGGGTTATGTTTCGGGCACCAAATACCACACATGGCTTCCCTCTTTTTGAATAATTGAATATTTTACCTTTAAGGCATTTCTTTGTGTACAAGGTCCTAAAGATTTATTTCAATCGTTGCGGTGAAATGAAGGCACCACGAGCAAATGAGCTCCGTAGTCACATAAATGTTGCAATGCCAAGACCAAGAAACGAAATTTTTAGACAAAGTTACCTTTTCTTGAGGCCCAAAATTTTATCCGCATTGCCACAACATATCGTGACATTAACGAGTGGAGCTAAATTTTGTAAAATGCTGAAAAAATAGTTATTTGATACTGAGAATGTTTCTCATTTATTATTGAAACAAGTGTGAATATGTAATGATGATACTTATACCTTTTGAGCATATAATTGCCAATTTGTTAGTCAAAATGTAAGTTTTCTTTTACTGTAAAACATGTGTGTAATTATGTAGTAATACCAGCTGGGGAGTCAATATACAAAAATTATTTCTTCTTTTTAAGGTGTCAACACGCCATCGCAGAGATGACGACTGTTAAAAGATGATCGAGGCGGAAACCCCAAAGCGAGCATTCCCAAAGGGGTACCCATATTCCCGGCAAATTTGTTGCTGTTTATTTATGTAATAACTTTTTGTTGTGGAATAAATTCCTTATCATTATTATATTATTATAAAATAAGTCAATATTTAAGAACTCTTTTTTGTTTTTAGGACCGATGCTCTTTAACAAATTACCAATTGAAATTAAAAAAGTAGCTGAATTAAGTTGTATATTAATGCTATTAAATTTGGTTAGCTCAAATAAGAGAGATAAATACTTAACGTAATATTTTAGAATAATGATTCAGATGAAATAACGCCATCAATGTAATATTTTGGTTAGTAATAATGTTTATAAAGCTATTTTTGTATACGCTTTTCATAGTTATAGTAAAAGTTATAATGATAAGTTCACAAAAGCTGCAAGAAGCGGGATGAGTTATAGAAGACTAAACTCATTTGCATATTTTTATTTTCATTTTCTGAAATGACCTCGTTTTTGTATGATAAAAATTCTATTGCACGCTGACCACACAACTGGAAAACATGGTCAGTAAATTTCCAAGCCTATTTTATATCATAGCCATATTTATCGCTGGAAAAGAATCATTGATTCATATTCCAAGAGCTAAACACGCAGAATTTTGGTTTTTCCCTAAGGAAAATGTCATACATTTAGACGTAGAGTGCACAATGGGTCCAATTATTGAGCTTCAAACTATAGAGAGTCATTTCCAGGTCGCCCATTGCGATTTAGAACCACGTTAACACCCACACCTCAAGCACTCCATTGGATTGGCAAATTAATTATTCCTGCGAAGGGCGCCGAACCACTCAAATCCTATCAAGTTCCCGACGGCACCGGAGTGCGGAAACACGGCAGCAAGAACGTTTCCTCAGCCGGAACTGTTTGGGTCCGCCGAGCAAGACGTGTCGCCACCACACGCCTAACACTGCTCCCCCTCGCCAAAATCAATGTTTGGAGACTTAAGTGGGTCCCCTGTGAAGCATCCACAAGTAGGATGTGCCTCCTGCGACGAACGGAATCAGGCATTACGTAACCGGTACATGGACGCAATTCCTAGAGGTTGACGAATTCGAATTTGGCGCATTGGTAAGCAGTATTGTCGGGGCAATCAGACATCGTTACATTGTTGAAAACTGGGCAGACAATTAGGCTTTTATTTCCAAAAATATTACTTATCTTATTGCACATCCAACTCGTTCCCGAAAGACAACAATAAGCTTAAAAATAGGAAGAACCCCAAACGCAAAAAGTAACATCAGGCAAAGTTCAAAAAGGATTTGGTACTTTACCGGCGAATAATATGTGCGACATTCTCTCGGGCTTCGCATCGGCTTAAATATTTGGCTGCTGCCAAGGTTTAGACAGAGTACTCTTATGTCATCACCAGGATAATAATGATTGTCATTGCTCTGATAATGATGGAAGAGTATTCTGTCGAAACGTTGACAGAAGCCAAATATTTAACCCAGTGAGAAGCCTGAGAGAATTGCAAAATACTTTACTCGGTGCGAAGCCGGAGAGAAATTTACGAAGATAAAAAACAATTTAATTTAATTTAAATAAGTTCGTAACGGGCGCGACTGTGCAAAGAAATTTCAAACAATATGTTTCTATCAATTTCCTGCCCAACAATAGACCTCGAATCATTGAAGGATATTTAGAAGAAACGGATATAAACTACTTTGTACGTTAGAATTGATAATAGAACTCTCCCGCAATTGGCAATAAACAGGACTTATTTAAGAGAATTTATCCGTCAACATTACCCACGACCGTTATTACTTTTGCTGTAGACCGATTATTTTGACCTCCTTCAGCAATTATTACCCTTCTCAAAGAATTGCAAGAATATAAACTATTTCCTCTAAATGATGCGATTATAAACTAGCAAACTTTGTTGAATCACTTTAAGATGACACGACAATAGTGAAAAAAATATTACCGACACAAAAAAAATCGCACAACAATGAAAGAGTATTGCTCCTAAAAAAAAATTATTTCACCAGGGAAAAACATGGACTGATTACACCCCACTAGCTTATTAGAATGCTAATGAATATTAACTTTTGGCGGAGAAATCCCTGGATTCTCCGTAAATTTTTTCACGAAACCTGCCTCGTTACGTCATGGCCAGGGTTACCAGACAGTTACGTAAGACGCCATAAATACTCCCTTCTCGACCGCGTTCACTCAAATAGCTGGGAGAATTTCTTTTCAGTGCACTCGGAGGGGTGAAATTATAGCCGGAAGGAGACGTTGTGACACTACTACCGCGGGTCGGGAGTTCTATAGGACATGAAGATAAAAAATGCCCATGATATGCACAAGTATTGATAACTTTCACATATCAGAGCATTCAGGAGTAATTATGGTGGCGAGGAAGAATTCCTCTAAAGAAATTCGACAATAGTGGGATGTACTTTCACAACAGGCAGGCACATGCTACTCTATAACTGACTGTTTCTCAGTCAAAATCTTCCTCAAAAGCATGGGCACCCAATGTTGTCACAGAAGTCCAATGGATCGAAATGACAATAAGAGGGGTCTGTTCAGGCTCGGCAGTCAATGTTAGAAAAGTTGAAATAATATCTCAAATACAATCAATGCGTAAATACAATTTCATTGCATATTACACTTCCAGGAATCATTAACAGTCAATGTAATTGTATGACTAATTATTAATGATAGTGAAACCTGCCTTCGCGGCCACCATTCTTAAGCGGTCGATTTTTAGGGGAACGGATTAAGTGGATTTCCTATTACAGTAACATAAATTTTCCTTCCCTTCAGCGGTCACCTCCTTCAGCGCCTATTACTTCATGGATCCGGTGGTGGCCGCTTAACACAAGTTTAACCATAGTTTCAACGATCTTGTAAAGAGTCACAAGGCATATCCACCACAGAGACAAAGCCAGACAATTTCGCTAGCTCGCAAGTTTTACTTTGACTCTTCTGTTAATATATAAGCACACAATAGATCTTTATTTATTTTTCTTTACTCTGGAATATTTTAAATAAAAAGGAAAGCACATAAAATCCCCACAAAGTATGGGAACTAACATTAGATACAGGGAATGATTGAGAACAGCTGTGAGAACCAATCTCAGGATTGAACGACCAATGAATGAAAAATGTAGTGGAATGGATACTGTACTACAAATAATTAACGGTGTATAACAATATAGGAAACACAATTTGATTTTTATAGCTCGTCTTTTGAATCACATGTAAATAAAGTCAGTTAGGGAACCCCGGTTCTTAAAAATGGGAAATAGAAGAAAATATAACTCCGATGGTTTCAGGTTCCCAGAGAAAACACGTACGGGAAATGTCTCACAGTTAAGGAAAGATCCAGCACAAATATTCCACTTTCATATTATAATAAATGATCTCATTCAGAGGTAACCTCGCTGCCATGAGGTAAAGCTCTGTTTATTAATTAATTAACTGAGGTAATAATGATTTTATCCAAATTGAAGTTCCAACTTGAATTGCACACGCTTGGCTAAAATCTTTGCTAATCTACTGCAAAAACAAATACTATACCCTTTGTAGTACTTTCGGAAAATTATGCATATGACAATGAGTTTAAAAATCTCAATTAGATTTAACAACAGACATTAGCATAAGGCATCATTATTCTATTCCATTCAGAGCCAATTTTCTCAATTAACATCCATCTCCAGATATAAAGGAGTTCCTACATCCAGAATTACTAAAATATTTTAGCTAAGAGGAACATTCACCCTCCCTTAAATTAAAAATAAACAATTCTAGGTTTCCATTTAGAGCAAAAAAGGAAGACCTAGGCACGATAATAACTTTCAAATATTTGCATTCTCAGACATTATCATAACTTTACAAATAAGCTCCACTTTCTCGGGCGAGATGTTGTAGAACAGCATATTGAACAATGATATTTTTATTTTTCTTGTCTGAGTCTTTGAGTCTTACCTGATGATGACTGCTACAGTTGAAACACGTGTTGTAAGAGTTTGAAATGAATTTGGTACACAGTACGAAATCGTTTGAGTATCATTGTTTTACCAATAAGATTGTACCGTGTTTTGAAACGTTCCCATTAAGATTAACTGACAGACAATGTCTGTGTATATATCAGGCCAAGATTATAAAATTATCACGACATTATCACATAAATATAAATAAATGCGTAATTTTCCCAGCAAATTGAGGGATTTTAAACTGCCAAATGATACGAGATAAAAGCGAATTAATTCAAACAATCCTCGAAGAATAAACAGGCTCAAATAAATAATGCTGCCCTTAATATCAATTTAATTAAAACCACTCGAATGGTGCAATCGCATTAAAAACGTTTCATTTCCACAAAAAATGATTATCCACATATAAAAATTAAACGGATATCTCTGGAAAAAAAGCTCTTTTTTTTAATCACTCGTTTTTTTTGTTAAAACGTTCCCAGTCGTCAGGGAACGCCGCAACGCACCAAAATTGAAGAGGATTTCTAGACTCGACATCACGCCGCTACAGAAATCGATACGTTACACAAAAATATCACTCACGCGGCAACGCCGCCTCTGAATACGACGCGAGGCGCGGCAAAACCTAAAAAAACGACAAAAAAACATTAAAAGGCTCAAGTCAGCACGCAGAGCGAAATCCGATACGACAAAATTCGACAAGCGCCATACGTGGCGAGTGCATGCGGTTGAGGACTTAACGAGCTGAAACTGCGACAGTAAAAATGCACGAGGAAGGACGAGGCATTCTCTCCGCCTGGGAGTGCAGGAAAGCGCAGTTTGCTAACGCTCGGTTACACAGCAGTGACATTGCGACAAACACTTCCCTCCCATATATCCTGCGCCTTCCCCGAAAACATGGAAGCCTTCAGGGATAACACAGGAATGTAATTATCATCAAACTACACAGAGGGTGCCCGTTAAATTTCTAAGGGAAGGAGTAAAAATTAAAGCTCTCCAGTAGAATTACCGTGATGGGAAGAGTGAAGAATACCCTGCATAAAATCTTACTGTAATTCTCACATTGATTACACAACGTAAGTCAGTGTACTAAAAAGACATTGCACATTCAAGGAAAATAGTGAACGACGAATTAATTGGGAAGAGGGGGACTCAAAATTGCCCAAATGAATAATAATTTGTGATTGGAAATGTTTTAAATGTTAACAAATGCCGTTTTCCGAAAAAACTGGAATTTATGTTACAACGAAAGGTAGTAATTTTCCTTGTGTTTTTCAACTTTCGCAACGAACACGGCGAGATTTCCAGTTCCTTTTGCGATAAAGATAACAAGGAAAAGTAAAACTGTGACTTTCTGAATTCTGAAAAATTGCCGGACAGTTAAAAACAATTATGCTGGTGAACAATCCTCAGTTTTGTTCAATACCAAATTTTATAACAGACGGCACAACCACAAAATTATGGCATCGACACCGCTGGATTGTAAAGCTGGACTTCCCCTACTTTTCAAGGTTTTCAAACCAATTTCTAAGCTTTTATCGATCAACATAACGAGCAAAGGTAAAACTGAGACTTTCTGAATCCTGGATAATTGACGGACATCTGAAAAGTATTATGCTTTAAAACAGTCCACAGTTTTTTTCAATGTCAAATTTTATAACGGAAGGTACAGCCACAGAATTATGTTATCGACACCGCTGGATACTTCCCGTGCTTTTCAATGTTTTCGAAAAAAGTTTTAAGCTTTTATCGATCAAGATAACTATGAAAGTAAATACTGTGACTGTCTGAACAGTGGAAAATTGACAGACACTCAAAAACAATTATGCTAGAAAACAGTGTTCAGTTTTTGTTCAATGCCAAATTTTATTGTTTTAAACAAAAATTTGCTTCTTACACAAATTTATTATCACATGCACGACCGGTTTCGGCAGTTACACCATCATCAGGTACACAAATAATATTGTGTAAAGTACCTGGTGATGGCGTGATGTACCTGATGATGGAGTAACTGCCGAAACCGGTTGTGTTTGCAAAAATAAATCTGTGGAAAAAACAAAGTTTTGTTTATTACAATGTCCGCCTTCCACTAAGTAAAGAACTCACATTCCGAAGCAAAATTTTATGACGGAAGGTATAGCCACAAAATCATGGCATTGATACCACTGGATACTTAACTTTCCCTACTTTTCAAGGTTTCCGAAAGGGTTCCTACGCTTATATTAGACTCATTATTCGATTACTTCCGCACGCATGACTCCGAATGCAGGCCTCCGAAGCGTTCGACACGGTGCTTTGGCCCTTGGGAAAGCTGATGAAGAGGTGAGTGGCTTATCAGGATCATGAGAATCACACGGGCCGCCAGCTATGTCTGGAGGGCCAAAAAGACCGGGATCCTAGAATGGGAATGGGTCGCCAAGTCTACGGAAATAGTTGGGTCAAGAATGATTCCAGAAAATATTGAATTTTTTATCATCCAAAAGGGTCAAGGAATAGTTTGGAAAATGATTAACCTAATGCGAAAAGGGGCTTGGTGAAATGGTTGACTTTTCTGTCTTAATCTCGCGTACGCATTAACCCTTTGAGTGCGGCATGACGTGATATCACGTCATGTTTGTCTTTACGCTGGTGCTGATGAAGTGATTTCACGTCAAGGGTACTGTGAGTGTTCCAGCTTTCATTGGGGAACTTTCCCAAATGTTCTGAAAACTTAAATGCAATATGCGTGTAATCAATTCTCTCAGGTTTCGCTGTGTTGCGTTAACTTGGAGATGACGTTTCGTTACCTGATCGGAAGATGGGGGCAGCATTAGTCACGAAACGTCATCTACAAGACAACGCAACGCAGAGTAACCCTAAAGCAATGGAATTACCCACACTACAGAGCTTCGAAAGCCTCAAGCAGAAATTTAATACAATATCATGAATATATATTATGGATTGTGATCTCGTCGCCAAAAACTGTTGTCTAGAATTCCGTAAACAAACTACTTTTTGGTGCCGCCTAGTGATGACAGACGGAAGTTCAAATGTAAATACAGTCGACAGATTGTAAATAAACACGTTTTACCGGTTTTACCATGAATGTACGTGGGTTTTACTCACAAGTAATCAAAATACAGTGGATAAAAAATGTAGTAATACACGCGGGACGTAATTATACACTTTTTTAATATCCTCTGGTCTACAGATATATTTCATTCCTCTCCAAATTTATTTACGCAAATGCACAATTAACTTATTAGCACTTCGTGAATATCGTTATACGGAAATTTAATAAAAATGCGAGGTGACTTCATGAGTATTCCCAATGGCCAGCATTGCAGTGGAGGTAAAAAGGAATGCACTTACCACTGCCTTGAACAGATTCTTATTTTTCAATCCAAGTCTCCTATTTTGGGTCCCTATAGTCGCATACCCTGTTTTGCATCCTGGTATGAGGCAAGTTCTGTTTAAAAAAGGCATTTTAAATTCTTTATGTAAGCCGAACGGGTTTAATGCATTCAAATTAGAATCCGAGTCTGGCAAACATCGTCGTTGGCACACGATGGACGTTTCATAAACCTCTTACACATTTTCTGTAATAGATATTTCCTCTCTAGCATTTACAGAGTAACTTTTAGATCACAAAAACAGCAAAATATTATTCAAAGCATCAAGAAATTCATATCTCCTCGATCGTTATTGAATATTCACCCCAGTCTCACTTTAGCAACAATAAACTACGTCTATTTACAATAACAACTGAAAAGACTCTAATCGATGTGGCGCCAAGGACTGGGCGAACTGAATGTGAAAATTTAGGCAACACGTAGTCTAAGCAACAACAAAGTCGGTGCACACGGTGAGCACGGCCAACTTCGTATTTCGCTGAATTCGAACTTCGGGTATTGCCTATGCATTCAGCTACTACTAAGGGCCAATTTTACTCATTTCCACTCGCGACGGAGACCCTCGTATGGCCTTCTCTCGCCATCGCAAACTGCCCAGCCAACTCCCCCGACTCCCAGTGGTACGCAAAGATAGGCTGAGAATGCAAAAGGGAAAGGTTCTCAGACAGGGGCTTTTTGTTAAAGTGGGAATAGTTATGTTTAAGCCATATTGAATTGTGTGGTTGATGACTTGATCCAGAGATGGCGCTGTGATGCCGAGTTGGGAAGTTCTTGTTTGCTTTGTGTAACCAAGCATGCAACAAAAGGACATAAACAACCTCGACAGCATTCGCATCTAAAAAGAGACATCTTAATGATGCTAAATAAAATCATTAGAAAGTATATCTCAACACTTTTCACTCTTACGAGTAGTAGCATTGTGCATTCTTGATATATCGAGGAAATGGATATGCCTGGCAACGCACATTTAAGCGCAGCCCAGTGGGGGCAAATAGTGTCCTTATTTTAGTGCGGGAAAACTGTGTCACAAATAGCGGCACACTTAAACGTTGACCGAAACACTGTTTCTAAGTGGCTTAAAAGAAATCAGGAGGGTGACGTATCTTTAGAATCAAAACCGAAGAGTGGACGTCCGAGGTGCACTAGCAGGCAAGAAGATGAGGATATAAGGGAGGCCATTCGCCAGAATCCGTTGTCCGTCGGTGGTGTTGCAGAGTTGAGGAGAAGCAGCAATCTAAACTGAAGCTACGCCACGGTAAGGCGCCGCCGTTACAGAGGGCGGAATTAAGCACCACAGGGCCGCCAAGAAACCCTCCATGACCGAAATCCAGCGAGAAACCAGACTAAATTTTGCCAGCAGGTATATTGAAATGGACCAATCCTATTGGGACCTAGTTATATTTTCGGACGAAAAAACATTCCGAAGCAACCAAGATGGGAAGGTTGAACTTTGGCGTCCAAGAAATACAAGGTAATAGTTATTGTAACTTTGTGTGTGAAGTTATTTGTTGAGTGCCAAATTTTATAAAGAAGTTCCACTTTGATAATTTCTTTTATAGATATAGCCCAGAGCATTTAATTAGAACGCAAAATCCTGGTCGCATCAGCCTGAGTTTCTTGGGGGCAATTTCTGCAGCAGGGCCAGGACCGTTAGTAAAAACCTCAGCAAAAATGAATTCTGTGGACTATGTTCAAATATGTATTAAGGGCTCATTTGCTGCCTTACATAGATGAAATCGTTCCTGAGAGTGAGGAGGTGGTTTTTGTCCAGGACAACTGTCCGATCCACAAAGCGAATATCACAAAGCAGTTTTTTGAGGATGAAGGATGATTCTCGACTTTGCGTTTTACCCAGGCCAGCTAACTCCCCGGACCTATCCCCTATTGAGAATGTGTGGGGTATCATGGTGAATGAGTGGCATTACGATGGAGAAAGAACCGTGGAAGCTTTAGAAGCCCACGTATGGGATGTTTGGAATTCTTTAAGCCGAATTCCCCGTGTAAATAAGCATTTGGTTGGGCCAATGAAATCACGATTACGATCTGTAATTGAAAATAATGGAGATATAACAAAATATTAAAGTTGCCCTCTGATGAATGAGCATTTTATTTAAGATTTCTGTTCCCATAGGTAACATCCTGAAAATAACTATCCCAAATTAAGTAGTACACTTTTATGACTCCTGACCTTATGAAATCTTGACTTATTCCCATTGATTTTCATTGCAAAATGAACGCCGGCTTTCGTTGTAGGAGGGAGAAGGTCACACGAGGGTCTCTTAGCGTATACAAAATAAAGTCACGTTGTGCTAGTCGTAGCAATAAAATTGGCCCCCAAAAGTCATGGAACGCGTATGCAGTACGCGAAACTCCATTTCAGCAAAACACGGAGATGGTCGCGCTCACCGTGTGGACCGACTTTTGAAAGTGATGGTACAATATGTTTAAAGTGAGTAAAGTTAAAGAGAGTAAAGTTAAAGTAAAGTTTTGTAAACTGAAATAAAAATAAAATAGAGTTTCCGGTCTAGTTTAACGTCATCCTTGCAGTGAAATAGGAAGGGCTGAGGCTTCCGACATTTCCCCGCGTGTGAATTCAGGAGGCGAATAAGTTTAAGGAAATTCCACCATATAATGACTTATTTTTTGTTAAAGGTGGCGCTGGTCACAGGGTCGCCAAGTCCAGAAATTCTGAAAACTTGAATATAGCAACAACGCAGCAGTAGCCAGTAAGTGCTAAACGGAAAATCGGGGTTAAAAAAGATGACGGACAGGCCACGCCGACATCACAACTTAATAGCATTAGCCAAAATAGTAAGCGCCCTCTCCATCTATCGGAATGGTTCAAAGCAATGACTGAAAAGATAGTTCCTCGTGATAGCCAGTTACCCGACGGTGTGGCTCACCGAGTTTCATAATGATTCGGCTCTCTTTAGAGTAATTAATTTCGGCACAATGTATAATCTCTCTATATACTGATTGGGGCATTTACTGACGCAATCATCCGAATGAAGACCCATTCAAGCCGATGCAACGCAACGACGGGCCTCACGAGCAAAAATCAATCCCGGGGCACAAAAGTTATCCTTCGGAATCAATTACTTGCGATCCACTGCGCCTATTGGAATCTGGGGGCCCGGATTTCAGTTTTCGGACCATTTGAAGCCAACGGCTGATGTTCACCGACCTAGCATGAATAGTCCTTCACGTGAGCGTCATAATGGGTCCCGTCAGGTGGGACAACGTGCTAGATAACGCACACGGGTTCAAAGGGCTATTCTAGACCACGGTTGCCAAATGAGCCGAGTCCTAGATCGCACGCAGCGCGCTCTGGCCGCCCAAAATCGCAATACCAACTATTCCCGCCCTTAATGGGGAACATTCATTTTAGGCATGCCAGATAACCTTCCCTCATTTCAACATAAATTATAAAGTAACATTTATACTAACAAATGGATTTAAAATATTACACTTTCACAGACACTAGCCGAAGATATATTGGTTTAAAGTAGTATGAGCAAAATATCATTTTACCTAGAAATTAATTAATTTGGGCTCATTTTAAAGAAAAATATATCACCCTTCCATTGACATAAAAAATTCAACCCCTTAATCCATTACTTTCCGAGTATTTGCCAAATAATACCAGCCATTTTACATATGAAATGGTATGTGTATACACTCCAGAGAGACCTTATTTAACAAATGAGGAATTGCAAACACCTAGATCTCGTCAAAAAAATCAACAGTGTGTAGTTTTTATGTTTTCTCAACTACTTTTGAAAATTAATCATATTGTCACCGAAGTAAACTCTTCGGGATAAAAATAAACCTTCCGTTTTGATAGAAGTTCATACGTACCGCGTGAAAAAATGAGTCAAGTTAATGAGTTAGGTATTTAGATATTTTCTTTTAATTACTTACAATTTCTGTCATGTAAACCTATATTATTGCACCATTAATAATGCAACATTTAATTCGTGTGTCTCACAGCTGGTACTATCTATCTCGCTCGGTAAGAACTATCTCGCTCGCACTACCTTAAGGTAGTTTGAGCGACATAGTTCCCCAATCATAATGGAGACCATATTCGAATTGCTCGTTATAATTTAAGCAATTGTAGAAAGCATGAATAAAATAGTTATTATAAATAAGGCTATAATATACTTTTCCATGTCTGAAATTCTAGTTTATCAAAAACAAAATATCTACTCAAGTCTTTTTGACTCGACTCGTTTTCACGTAGTTCGTTCAAAACCCCTTCCAAACGGAAGTTTTCGACGATTTCGAAAAACTTACTGCGGTGACAGAATTATATATTTCAAAAATAGTCGAGAAAATATGCCAACTACACGCTGCGAATTTTTCGACGAGATCCATGGGTTATAAAATTCTCACGTTTTCAATAAGGTCTCTCTGGAGTGCATACACGTCCCATTTCCCATGTAAAAGGGCTGGTATTTTTCGAAAAAAATCTCGGTTAAGTTATCCGTTAAGGGGCTGAGATATTTTTTTTAAGAGTAAGATATTTTCCTTCACAATGAGAGCAAATTCATTGATTTCTTGGTGAAATGATATTTCGCTCAAACTACCATAAATAAAAACATTCCTTGCGGCACCCAGTTATGAGGGTACCAGCACGACTGCATGAGTCAAAATAAATATTAAATTCCACCTTATTGTTTGCCTGATATATAAAAAAACTTGCTTTCGGCGATGACCTGCATTATCTATTGAAAACCACATTAAAAGTTTAAAAATACAGATTATTCCGATAATTTATATTGGAATGAGCATATATTTCAACCAAAGGACACGATTGCAGCGCCAATTCTACGGCATTCCTGAATTTTGACTTCAATGATCACAGTTATAAGTTGACAAAATTGGGCGGCTAGATGCCTACATATTTTTAATTCTATCTCGTGGACCTGAATCATTGACCAAGTTCCTTGCTCACATGAACAGTATCCATCCGGAGATAAGTTCACCATGGAAACCGAAGTCAACAGCCGCCTACCCTTTCTTGACATCCTCATCGAGAAGAAGGACGGAATCCTGGGACACAGTGTGCACCGAAAACCCACACACTCCGACCTGTACCTCAACAGTAGAAGTAACCACTACCCGGCGCAAAAAAGAGGCGTGATGACCATTATCTATTGAAAAAAAGTTACGGATTATTACACTGAAATAGTCTTAATGGTAGAGTGATGACATCTCTTCACATAATTTTATTTATATCGATTCCCACCCGAATAAAACAGTTCAAAAACTACTATGAAATGAACTCAATATTGAGACACCTAGTTTCTATTTCCAGCATATATATCATTCATAATACAACAAAAGTATTTAGGTTAAATAACACTTTTTCTGTTATCTTCTAAGCACACGGCCAACATACTGCAATGAATGTTTCAACGTTGCAAGGGAATCCTCTCGTATAGAAATCATCAAGTCAATTCACCGGGTCAACCGAGCAATTGAGTCTTTGTTCTGAAGATCTCCACCTGATTGGTTGTACCAGGCGAAACTTTGTGGAACTTGCTTAATATTGTGAAATGAAAGCTGTAACTTAATAATTCCACATAAACTTCATTACTAACCTAGGTTTCGACTTATGATGTCATCTACCTGTACCTGATGACGACTTCATGAGTCGAAACCTAGGTGGTTAATGAAGTTTATGAAGATGTACGCTGTGCGCCAGCTATAAATTACTACGCGATATATTTCCAAAACCATGTAATAACTGAAGTCTCAAAGTTTGTATTCCATCTTTGAGGGGTCAATGCACATAAAAAGCGACCAAGACAATTGTTCCTATGGACACGCGATTTCTATCAAGTTACAACCAAACTTAGCAAAATCACTGAAAATAACTTCAAAACTGGATGAATCTTAAAAAATAAATTCTATAACTATTTTCAAGTAATATAAAAACAAAAATCTTTCAAAGGTTTCGCATGATTAACACCTTTTAGCATTCCTCCACGTGGTGTATATCTTTGACAATAATTTCACCAGCTATCCTGCGGGCGTCTCGTAGTCTGGGGCAGAAGAAACGCCAAATACTCTTTCCTCTTGTCTTCAACCAGTGACAGTATGAAAAATGTGGTGCTTTCCCGGTGAATCAGTTGAATGAAGTTTTCTCGGGTTTTTGTCTGGATGAGTTGTTCCATTTTCTCAATGTTTTCCAGATCCGACACAATACTTGCTGAGCCGTAACTCCAGCTATTGGTACACAGTGACGACAGCATCCAAGGAGATCCTGATGGAGTGAAACAATTAAATCGTGACACGGACTTTTATCTGAGCAAGACGTGGCTGACAATCCTGAAAAGTGGAACTCACCGGAAAAATTTGGCGTCGAAACTTTGACCAATAATAGGATACTTAAATAGCACCGCCACTATATATTGTGGTCCGATCAAGGCATCAGTATCAGCCTTCTAGATTGCGAAGGCCGTGTCGGACGTCGACCTGTTGGAAAAGTGTAATAACTCACCCGGGCGGAAATCCGAGAAAACTACATTCGAATGTGACCAGTAATTTAGTCCAAACTTAATTCTTGGCCATGAGTTAAGTCTTGCGATGCGTTGCTATTTTTTCTGCCTATCTAACTGTGTCAAAAATGCTCCTCATCAATTCTTCATTTATTTCACGTTAAATACCAACCATGAGAAATCCAGCGAGTAAAAATCTCAATCGCCAGGCCTGTGATCCAAACCAAAGCCTCCAGATACCGCACCCACGGCAAAAACCAATACAGCTACAAATGTGTCCCCTTCCTCTGCGACTATAAGTCAAAATTCACAGAGACAAGTTGCGTTTTAAAGAATGAATCGAGTACTTACGGAATTTAAAACACTTTCGCCGTGAACTCAGGGTGCAAAAGAGAAAATACACTGATTTCTCCGGCACTCACCTAAAAAATAAAGATAAAAACAAAATTAGAATGATAGTGAGATAAATGTGTGGAATTCACACAAAACTCATTCGCCAGGGTAGGGGTCGAACCCAGACCCCTTAACTGCAAACCAATTGTCCATCAATCGCTCACTTCATCTGGCAACGGCAAGTGCCATCCCTTTTTATGTAAATAAAACGTGCGTACTCACAAAACCTGTACGTGCGTATCCCAATGCGTGATCACAAAACCTGTACTACAACGAAGACCTTGGTCATGGAGCTTAGCTTGACAATGACGATAAAAAAACCTAAACTATGATACTACTCTTTACTACTAATACAGTGCACTTACACTATACTGCCCTGCTAAGCCCAAAAACAGGGCATACATACCTACATACCAATCACGCCGTTCCCTTCCGGGGTAGGCAGAGTCACAAAGTTTCACTCATAAATAAATATTTCTACACCTAACTCTACTTCAATAATTTCCTCCATACTGACCTATCCTTGCAAACCTCTTTTGCTTCATTTACCCACATACACTGCTTCATACACGCCCTCCTGCTTTAAAGACTCCTAATATTCCTCCTCCTTAGAATTTTCTAATAATAATTTATTGCTTCCCTTTAGTACAGTATTTTCAACACATTTTAAACAATAGATGGAAGCTTTAGGTTACCCCAAAGATAACTGCCACATTCAACCACAACTTTCTCGGCCTACCTCTACCTCTCGCACCATTCATTTCACTCTTATATATCTGTTTCATTATTCGACTCTCATCCATTCTCACAACATGGCAAAACCAACGAAGCACGCTCCTTTCATGTATGTCCATTACTGGGGCATCTAACCCACAGTCATTTATTACTCACTCATTCCTGACCCTATCCATCCTACTTTTTCCGCAAACACTCCTTATTTTTTCTCGCCAAAAACAGCAACTGACAAAATTACACATTTAGTAGTAAGAGCTGATTTTATTATTTTCAACCTTGAGGATTTAAAAAACTAAGCAAAAACCTATCTGTATAGGATTGCTTGATATCACGTAAGGCTTTCACCGCGTCTACAGTGAAAATATAATTTTTCTTGGAAAGATAGAAGTAACTACATGTCTTTCTCTCAGAGAATCTCATTACTTTTGTTCCCTTTTGATTTATCTTCATTCTGTATTTCCCGTGCCAGCAATCTAAGAATCAACTGAAGGTTTCAGTCTCTTCGGAAAAGGACTAGATGAAGACTCGAAGATGAAAACTTTATCAAGCAATAACTCAGAATCAAAAATGATAAATTAAAAGCTAATCCGCAAAATTGTCACAGAGTAAAAACACGGATGTCTCCGACATTGATTAACTGGCGTTGTTAAGCATTTAACACAATTAACTGAAGATTTTTCAGAAGATCCAGTTTGATAAGTTATATGACTAGTACACGTGACATTTGCATCCTTAAATACTAAAATATTTAACATATGATAATTTATACGACTATTAAACGAGTAGTATGAGAATACAAACTTTTTTGCAGTGGAGATAACCCTCGAAATCATTTATTCACTTATTACAGTAGTCTCTTAACCTTTTTAATATTAAATGAGTAATTTTTATGACACATATCGACCAACTTCACCCGCATAGATTTAACAATGCAATTTCTAAAATAATTCTAGTCCCTCTTTTTGCTCCCTAGAATTGCTTTAGTATTCTAATGCTACACAAGAAACATATAAAAATACCCAGCGAACTTAGCTAGCGCTTGATGTAAGTTACTTGATATAAGCGTTTGATGGTTTGACGCAAAAACAGCACGCGACGAACTTTCCGATATGAGTAGTACCATGGCATAAGTAACATATATGATCTAAATAGGCATATTTTCTGCCCCAGTAAGTCAAAATCTGTCGCCATAAAATAGAAACACAGACTTCGTTGTGCAATTAATCTGTCTCATTATCTTACGCATAGAGGTAGATGGGGTAAGGGAGTTGTGTGCAATTTAGTCTGTCTCATTGTCTTACGCTATCAAACGGTAACCGGACAATCAAAATAACAACCATATTGGTTACACCTACTCATACCCTACTTTCCTCAGAATAGCACAGCGGAATGGACGAATTAGCATATATATCTATAGCAAGAATATTTTTAAAAATTTTGAAATCTTAGGCGAGTAGTTTTGAAATATGCATTGGTTACTGTAAGCTATGGATTTCACTCTGTTTTACCGTGGTTTTCACCAGGAATGCGGAAATTATTACTTGGAGAAAAGCGAAGGACTATAGGTTTAAACTGTCATGGACATGTGGTCGTGGGAATTCATTGGTTACTTACTGTCGGTGAAAAAATTACGTAGACTCGAGTTTATAACCTGATTGAAAATGAACCATGGTACCCATATGAATGCAAGATGCATCACACTTTAGATTATTTACCTTGCGTTGAATCATGGTTGCCGATTATTTTTACAATTAACCTCCGACTTTTCATGGCGATTAAAAGAAAAAAGGTCCAGTTTTTTGTCGTCATCGAACGTAACGCTCTCTTTGGCATGTAATAATGAATAAGCTAGACGTTTAACCGACATGAAACTGTTATACTGTAGAAAAACATATGTAAATGTATCGCCAAGCTATTAGTTCTTTCAAACTTGCCATAAAGAAGATGTAATTTATTAATGAAAAAACTTTTCGTGGTTATGAATAATACTGGAATCAAGACTTTAGTCTTATTTCAGTATTATTCATAGTTCTTTTCAATAATATTTAAAAACAAATACCATAGTTAATCCACATTGAGACATCAATTTTTAATGATTTGATAAACAAACAAGTATTTTAGCGGTGAAAAAGCGGCTGGCGGTGATGCGGCCGTCTTCGCGAGAGGGATGGTGAATGTACCGCCAAGCTATTACTTCTTTCAAACGTGCCATAAAGAAGATGTAATCAATTTAATGAAACAACTTTTGGTGGTTATGAATAATACTGGAATCAAGATCTTGGTCTTGTTTTGAAGCTCTTTTCAATAGTATTTAAAAAATATTACCATAGTTAATCCACATTGAGACATCGATTTTTAACGATTTGATAAACATTTGATTTGATAATTTGATTTGTATCTTGCATTCATAAATTATGGGTACATAAAGGCTTTCGCATAAAAGTTTTCGCAGAAACCATGAAACAAGGGGGACATGGAAATGATGACGTTCTATTACAACCAAAGTTTAAATAAGACTATGAAGATGACGTGTACATGCTCACGGATGTGAAGCCAAACTTATTTCACGGAAAACGATGAATCTAACACGGCTGTCTCACACAACGCTGCCCAATAATGTAATGTATGACTAAATGATTTTTTGGGAAAAAATTCATACCTCAATTTTCTAGATACAACATTACAGTATACGACTCATTCGTCATTAACGCCAAAGTTTTCCGCACATTAACTGAAAATTTGATCAAATTAAAACGTCCAAGCGCTCATTATAATTACTTCAATATTCCCCTGTTCTATCCTACAAAATATTTCCATCAATTCCCTCATTAAATCTAGATTGTTACCCATTGAAATATAGAAAAAATCTAACAATGAAGAAAAGGAGAAAAAAATAACTAGATCAAACTAATCAAACTGACTGGATGACCTGAAACGAATCATCACAAAAAAATACAGAGGAAAATTTTTCGAAATACAGCGTACTTTTCATCTCCCCCCAAAGCCTCTCACTGGGAGTAGGGAACATTTTTTTTCCGTTAACGATGGAGATATTTACTCCTAACGGTTTACACGGTGCGCCCACTACACTAATTACGGATACGAAAATCGGCACGAGGTAAACGCGTTCACTGCAATTAAAATGAGGAGGTCCTACCGGGGCTGCAACTGATCCGCTTCGCTGACTTCGTGAATAGTTGAATGCGGAAAATGAGACACACCATGACTGACCTTTGACCCTGGACATGCGATCCCTTTGAACACATGTGGAAGGGCGACACTACGGTCGATTGGCTACATAACTTAATAGCAACGGAACTTGCGTTGTAAAAATGATAATTAAAAGTTACAATACAACTGAAATTTATGATTATAATCACCTATGCGCGTCAAACCAGCTACAGAATGCTTACTCTCTTACCATAAAAATTGTTCCATGGGATTTATAGACATTTAATCAACGAAACTAATTTAATTAAACACTAAAAGAACTACCTTTCAGCACAACTTTTTCAATAAGTGAACTCATAAATGCATGAACTTAAAGGAAAAAATAGACCATATAATAAAAAGGCTCGCAAAATGCCTATATAGTCGCCAGAAAGATAATTGTCTTCGAACTTTCCCTTTATTCAATTATCTTAGATAGCGAAGCAATTACCGTATGGGTGGAAAAAACGTGAACCCTCAAAAAAGAAGACGTTAATAGGCTACAGGCATATGAGATATAGGTATGGAACGAAACTTAAGTTGCAAAAACGATAGAAATTACCATGTAAGTTACATCTGTCGTTATAATCACCCATGCGCGTTAAATTAGCCACAGAGAATGCATATCCTTTTTCAATACACGCTGATCAATGGGATTCTTAAAGGCTAAATTAACGAATTTTCACCTCTCCGCACAACTTCGTTCACGAAGTGAACTCATATATACATGAACTTGAAGTAGGAATTAGATAGTTTTATAAAAAGCGGGTGAAGCGTAGCTTTCTACGGATCGGAAGCATGGACCACCGGAAAATCCGACCAGGAAAGAATAGAAGCCTTCGAAACCTAGTGCTGAAGGAGAAGGAGGATACTGAAGATAAAATGGACGGACAAATAATAAATGATGCAGTTTACAGAAGAGTAGAAGAAGAAAGGACCATATGAAACACTATATAGAAAAGAAGATCAAGATGGATTGAACACACCCTCAGACACAATGGGTTTGTGAAGAACGTATTTCAAAATAAAACAGAGGGAAAAGTCCCCAGAGGAAGACCCAGGAATGAGTTCATGGACCAAATAAAGAGGAAAGTCCATAGGAAGAGATACAAGGAGGTAACGGAACCAGCATTAGATAGGGAAGGGTATAGGGCTGCAGTCAACCAATCCTAGGATTGATCGACCAATGAGTATGATTATAAAAAGGTTTTTATGAAGTCGTTAGAGAGATCATCGGCCAGGAACTTTCCTTTTATTCAATTTCCGTACATTTATGATATATAGATCACGAGCATAGGCTCAATGAGAAATGGCAATAACTTTTGGAACCAAACTTAATAGCAACGAAACAAAAGTTGTATTAATGACAATACAAATTCATAATACAACTTAAATCTGAGATTAAAATACTCATGAGCGTCAAACCGAACTGAGATAAAGCGCTTTATCTTTCCTTAAAAGGTGATCCATGGGATTCATAAACACGTAATTAATAAGTCTACCTCTAAATAAAAATTTATTCATGAAACGAACTCATACATACATGAACTTAAAGGAAAAATAGACTGTATCATAATAAGGTTTGCTAAAAATTTAAGAAGCCGTCGGTAAGATGATCGGCTTTGAACTTTCCCTTTATTCAATTGTCTTAAATTGAGTAGCAATTACCGTATGGGGCAGAAACATGGACCCTCAGATAAGAAGATGTTAAGAAGACGCTGCAGGCATTTGAGATGAAGGGCGTGGAGATGGAAATAGAAAGTACGGTGAACGAAAAGGAAGACGAACGAGGAAGTGCTAGAAATGATGGACGAAGAAAGGAAACTTCTGAATGAAATCCGCGATAGGAAGGGTATGTGGCGGGAGGATGTAATAAGGGGCGATAGGTTGCTCAAGAGTGTGATAGAGGAAAGGATGTTGGGCAAGTGAGGAAGAAAGAGAATAGGTTTCATGGACAGGATGAAGAAGGGTAGATCGAAGTAGAAAGGTATGCAGATGTGAAAAAATAAATATTAGAGATAGATAGATATATTCAACGACATCCGAGGAGATGTTGGGGAACAACATGTTGCAATTAAAAGAAAGAAACTTAGAAAGAAAAGTAACAGAGTGGACATTTCTAAGATTCTTTCTTTTAAATTAGAGATAGATAGGACCTCGAAAGTGTAAAGCACCGGGAGGATTTTCTCAGACTTTCAACAAAACCTACTCTTTACCGGAAGAGTACTTTTAAAAAATCATCCATAATACCTAGATCACGAGCTTAGTTTCGATGAGAAACGGCCAACACTAAATGAACAATGAAGGATGAACCGCCTCCTGCTGGTTTGAAACCGACGCAAATCGTGGGTGTATTTCTCCGTAAAGGTCACAAAAGGTCAGGCCAATCGCACCACAACCTCAAAGCAAATGAAGAGGACGCACGCTCTACCAGGAGCTTAAGAGCGCAAACAGTTGAGAGAACGATTATGTGCGAGGGCGCGTTCGAAACGGGCGATCGGGGAACTTCATCGGCCAATCGTCGTCAATTGCTGAGAGAAGAGGGAGGGAGGCGGGGTTTCCAATCGCCTCGCGCAGATTAGCACTCATCGACACAGATGAAAACACACGAGAGCACATAATAAACGACGGCTGGAACGCATCTGCACTTGTGTTTACAGTACAAGTATTATTTTTATATGTAGCATTATTAGGGCAGTTCCTGCGAAACATAGCTTGCGCTCTTCCTTCATGATGGACTAAAATCAGGTGGATCTAAAACGCAAATCGACGTGATATTCCTTGATTTCAAGAAGGCATTCGACAAGGTTTCTCCCAAAAAATGCATATATAAATTGCAATCATGCGAAATTAATAGAAAATAGTGAATCGGATTAGTGACGGAAAGAACGAGTTCTTGTACCTATCTGTTCGGCAATGTATCCCTTTCATTTCATCGCTTTTGTCAGACTTATAGATGTAGTGAGTCGTCACGATAAAATTCTGTGTCGCTCTGAAACATCAGTTCTGAATTTCTCAAGCAAGCCTAGCGTGTAGCCTCCGAGTCTCTAGGGTCTTCCGCCTTAATCCCTCTATAAGTTGTGATACATCACATGTTCGCTCATAGCAGTTTTTAACGAAAAGTGCAGCTTTTATTAGTGTTTTATTAATTTTTTTGGAAATCTATGTGACCAGGGCCCCAAATACTCGCGCCGTATTCGAGGCGTGGCCTAACCAGAGCGAAGTACCATCTCTCTTTTACATTTATCGCCTGAGGACCTCCCTATTGCACGATTAACAAAGAATATGGCATTCTTGAGGAAATTCTAAATAAAGTGCCAGTTTTCAAGGTCTAACGCCAATGACTACCTTATCTGACTTTGCCTACGACGGGAAAGGGTAAGCCAAAACGGAAAAAGGAATTTTATTCATCAGGCATACACATCCACTACCTCTCTTAGTTTAGGAGCTTGATTTATTAGATTCTTTATCGTGATATACCCTGTACAACTCTAATTTAATTTTATCATCCTGAAATCTACAGAGACACGGCAACATATCAATTTCCAGCTAATAGCGAGGAGGTTTTGGAAAAAAATCTCCAGCGTTTCTCGGCCTCGAAAAGGATGTTGGGCAAGCGGGGAAAGGGAAGAAAGAGAATAGGTTTCATGGACAGGATGAAGAAGGTAGATCGAAGTAGAAAGGTATGCAGATGTGAAAAAATAAATATTAGAGATAGATAGATATATTCAACGACATCCGACGAGAAGTTATTTTGAAACAACGTTTAAACGTAATGTCAGCCACCACAGTGCACCAGGAACAAAATAATCTAATAATAATTTGTTCTAATTTAGATTAGCTCGAACGACTTTTTCTACCTGATTTTTACATAAATAGTTTGTTTGCACTTTGCAATATATTGTTCGTTTGCAGTTCGTAATACATAGTTTACATATACATTAATTTGGAAGAAAAATCAAAGAGACAATTATAGGCTCATCAGAATGCACACATTTCCAAAGATCACCTTTTACCACGGCGATTAAACTTCATTTACGACAATAGTGACCATATAATAGTATTTATAGCCATGACGGAGTAAAAAAGGGGATTACGTTTCGAAACAGAGAAATCACATCGCATCCGATAAACACTAAGATAACGCCAAAAGCAATACAACCGCACGTGCAGCAACGGGTATCCGCTGATGCGGACGATTTCCGTTAATCTATCAGCAAGATTGGGTAACCGCGACGATTTTTCCTCGAATAGCATTTATGTCAGCTTGTGGAACGTCTCCGTCCCCTTTCAATGTAAAAACACTGATAACAAAATGGAACAGAGACGTTGCACTCGTGAACAAATTGTTTCAGCCTCAATGAAATTTTAGAAGACCTGTGTTTAGATGAGCCAAAAATGTTCAATTTCTTTCTGAATTAATAAACGTATGGTCAAGGGCTTCCGTAAAACAAGTAATCAAACGCTCAGGGCGCTATGTAAGCTCGATAACAATAAAGAAAACTATTACCAGAGCACAAACTATGCACCTCCATATATGATAACACGAGCATGGACCCAGCCTACACACGTAAGACACGAGGGTCTCTCGGGAACAAAAATATGGTCCACGGGAGGATACAGAATTATACTCCGATAGGTTTTCAAAAAATAGGGTATAAAAATATTTAGTTCTTCCTTTATCTAAAGGCTCAAACATCAGTACGGATCATAGACATAGATGAAGAGGGCGTTGGCAATGGTGGCCAATGCTAAAAGCTGTAGCGTGAGCATGGCCTGTCCGCCATCTTTGTTAACCCCGATTTTCCTTTAGCGCTCACGGGCCGACGCCCTAATTTTGTAATTTTCGATGTATTCTATCGCCAACTTCATGGAAATCTACTTGCATTTTAATATTTTTATTGCTCCTTAACATTAACGGCGCGCAGCGCCGAATATTAAGGTGCTTCCTGTCCGTGTTTTTCCCTTTCGTTCAACAATTTTTGTCTACCTTCCTGGGGCAATTTATATCTATTCGTCACACGAGTGATCCTCAGGGAAGTTATATGCATACATATATATTTTTATTTTAAATTATCCCACTTGGCGGTGGAAACTATGGTAACATTCGAGTAGAATTTTCAGCAATTAACAACCAATATATGTTTCAAGAGCCTTTAATTTCGAACAGATGGTTGATATTCTTGCTTTAAATCCTCTAATTAGTCTATTCCGTCGTGCTATCCATATGAAAGTAAAGTAAGATCAGAGATAACCAGCATGGTTGTTATTTTGGTCGCCAGCATACAGTTTGATGACGTAATGCCCTCTCAATGACTCTTTCCTCAACGGTACATACATTTGTAATATCCGTAAACCAAGGAGTCAACGAAGCATAGGATTGAGCGATGAACGATGATTCGTACACAAATTTTAACAATATACCAAAAACAATGGATAAAATTACCATCCCGACAAAACATTTGCCAAATATAAGATAGGAATAAAATCTCCAGTTTCATTTGCGAAAAAAATGGAGCGGAAAGTTTACTTTTTTGTTAATATCTGGTTGAGAACATGTTTTCCCATACGTACCTATAATTTGAAGGAAGTGGAATCATATTTTATGGAGGAATCGTTTTAAGATACGACACTTGCTATTGAGACACCATCCACAAGGAAATGAAACCGCAACAATAGAACTCGATGCTACTCCAAACCACCAGCACAAATTTTGAGACACTTGCCCACCCATGTCCATGATTCGTCTGTCTCAGAATGCAAGTTCTGCAGATATTTTACGCAAGAGGTGGAAATATGCCAAGTTTCGAAGAAAAATCCCAATGCATCTACTTACATGAACTGAATTTTAATAACACAAACCCGACAATAACGTCCAGTACTAGATAATACCTATTCACGAGGGTTAAACATTTTTATTTTATTCCTAAGATGATGTGATAATAAAGATGCGTAAAGTTATAAAATTGATTTAAAGTGGTTGATGAATGACGCCTTTCTTTACGAGATAGTGGATTGTTTTTTTAATTTTGAAACATGAAATTAAGATGTACATTAATTATCAGCAAAAAAAATGTAATGACCATACATCAACCGTTGATGTTGGCTGAATACAGGTCGTGGACCTCGAAGTCCACCTTAAGTTTTCACAGTAAAATATTTCTAACTTGGGCATTTTATTCCAAGGTAATTCTTCATAATATTTCTCATCAAGAAATTTTAAGTGCATAATATTTCTTATAAAGAATTGTTATGTACTTAAAGTTTACAATTTGTATACTTCTTATTAGTTCTTATACATACAAATAGTTATTATCAAGAAGTATTATGTACTTAAATGAAGCGCACGACTTAAATTTCTATCATTGTTACTACTTTCTACACTCTTCAAAGCAATATGGGAGGGTCCGCATACGTCATTGTCCACGGTGATGAATAGGGGTCCGTCTGTCAGGGACACATTGATCTTTTTTTTGTAGGCCCAACTCGCTGAAGTTGGACTGAGAGTACGAGCTAGCCGAGAGTGCAGTAGCAACCGGATATACATATTCACCCATATACGAGTGGACATCTTCGTGGCTGAGCCAAGCCCGGGATTTAGTGCCAGCAACGGATTATTGTGACGACCTAATTAGGACCCGGCTATCCTTGCTTGTCTCCGAATTCGAAAGCCGTGAGATTACTACTCGCCCTAGAAATAAGATTGAGTCCCATCGCGTCGAAAAACCGAACTTGGAACATGACTTAATTTTAATTCGAGGTGCATAAAAAACTAAATTTCAAATTGGGTTCACATGATATCTAATAAGAACACTGTGGCTTGTTTTACACATATTAATTTTTTTTACGTGGCCCTCAAATTGTTGCCACTGAGGCATTTGTATTTATTTAAAGTCTTAAAATTGTTTTATGCCAGAAGTGGCACTATGCCGAGTGTATCTGATAATTGTTAATATAATCTAAGGAATGAGTCAAACATTGTAACAAACAGACCAAGATTAACTTTATATAAACGTTGCTTTCTCTATATGGGGCCAAAGATATTTAATTTATTGCCCGCTGAAATTTAAAAAATTAAATTCTCAAAAAAATGTTAAAACTTGCCAAAGACTGGCTTTTTTCTCAAGAAAAAATTGAACATTTATTTTAATGGTATTTCATTGTAACAATACTTATGTAACAGCTATTGCGTTTATTTTTATGGCATACATTTTTGCAATTTGCTGGCGGCTCAATTCTGGTCTTATGACATTGGAGACCACCTAAAACTCCCTCTTCTTTGCTGTTACCAGTTTGTGTAACAAAAATTCTTTTGGAGTAAATAAATTATTATTATTATATTATATCATATTAAAGGAAGGCAACAATGACCAAAACGTGTAAATGATGTAAAATGAGCCAATACATGTAAATGATGATATTAGTTGAACCAAAATTAAATTAAAATAAGTAAATACACATCGCATCGAGAAGAATAATGGTTAAAATGAGGGCCAGTAGCAAAATATCTCGTGACGACCCCAAGCTACGGTTAGAGTCAGTTTTACATAAGAAGATATACGTGTGACCGAGACTCCAGCCGTAACTAGGGCCGTAGTCAGGCATTGTTCATTGTACAATCCGGCCCTAAAAAAGTTAAAATTTAAAACTGAAAAATTCCAGCCTTCTATAATTCTCTCTTTTCGCACAACTTATATTTAAGGACATTGAATGATAACTTCATATAAATGTACAGTGAGGTAGCACCGAGTAATTGATTCATTGATAAAATGTTTTGCCATTAAAAGAAATCAAACTCCAGCCGTTGCAAAAGTGATAGAAGCCATATATTCATTAACAATCTTGAAATCTTTGTTCTAACCTGCTTTACGGCTAAACATAAGACTAAAATGCCCATTCTGAGAAGATCTATAGATATGAATTCGGAGAATTGTACACATTTGACATTCTGAAGCATTTCCTTCCAGTGTTATTTTTTTAAAGCAAAATAACATGAACGAATAGTAAGAGGGGTATTTTTTCAGTATTCAATCAGACGATTGGCAGGTAATCGGACAGTAATTATTCTAATGTCCGAGTTTCTGGCATATTGATCTGCTTTCCCTCCAATATGTGATCCACCATTATATCCCTCTTAAAATCCTCATTTCGTCTCGCTCTTCTTATTTCTTCCACAATTCCTATCCTCTTCCTTCCTCTTCCACGCTCCCCTAGTGTTCTCTCCCCTATTACTCCCTTCAGAATTCCCTCTCTTTCCAAAACGTCCTCCATCCATCTCCCCTGTCTCCTCCGAACCTCCGCTAATAGCTTCCTCTCCTCTCCAATCATATCCCGTGCCTCCTCGTTCGTCCTTCTCGCCATCCAGCTCACCCTTTCCATCCTTCTTCACACCCACATCTCAAACTCCTACGTACATTCTACCTTCGTAATGACCAAATCTCCAACAAATAAAACAGTATCTTTGTTGACATGGTGGTACGTTTCAATAGACATATTTAATGATAACTTTTACTTAACCACAAAAAACACGACCCGGGTTTCAATACATAAGTACCATCTTCAGGATGTGTTTGATGATGTGTTCTGATGTGTTTGTTGTCAATGAATGCTTGTTCCCTTCCCCCTCCCCTATCCTTGAAGCAGTTGCACATTGATACCTGCCACCTCTCCCCCCCCCGCCTCTTCTCCTTTCTTCCATCCCCCTCATCATCACCTCCCCTTTCTTTCTTTTTTCCTCAATAAAAAAATAAATAAACATATTTAGACATTTACCTCAAGATGACACTTATGTATTGAAACCCGGGTCGTGTTATATGTGTGATTTTTGTGGTTAAGTAAAAGTTATCATTATATATGTCGACCAAATCTCCGACCTGTACAGCGTCACGCTCCATATTAGTTTTCACCAGCCTTTAGTTTTCGTCTCTACTCAGACCTCCCTCATTATTTCCCGCCTCTTTGAAAATTCTTCTTTAGTCACGGCAATTCTATATCCCTACCACTGAACCCATTCTGCTCCTAAATACTACCTAGATTCCTTAACTGCTCGACTTGGTCTCTTTTGTGCCCTCCCACTCTTATGTTAAGCCCCGCTTTCCTGCATCTAGAGAATCTCATCTCATTCGTCTTCCTATGGCTAATCTACTTTCGGCACGATGCCTACTGAGAGTCAATTTGGCAACAGCGCTCTTTGTAAGGTCCATATCGTCATATAAAGCTATATATTGTAGGTTAGAAATGCAATATTAAAACCGATCTTTATACTTCTTCAGATCGGAATTGAGGGGTCATATGATATCATCTTGATAACACCTTCGAAACGATGCCTACGGGGAGAAAGTTTGGCAACAGCGCTCTTTGTAAGGTCTATACCGTCATATAAAAGAGGTACAGTCTGTTTATTGTACGTTGGAAATGCAATATTGAAACCGTTATTTATAATTCTTCACATCGGAATCGTGGTATCATCAGATATCAACATGAGAACGCAATCGACACGAAGCCTACGCAGAGAAAGTTTGGTAACAGCGCTCTTTGCAAAGCCCTTACCGTCATATAAATGCGGCACGGTCTATTGTAAGTTTGAAATGCAACATTGAAACCGATTTTAACACTTCGCCATATCGGAATTGAGGCATCATCCGAGTCATTCTCATTTTTTTCTTTAATGGCATGGTAATAAAACGTTCCGCGCAGTCGAAAAAGTCTCGAGAATAGTGGGCGCGGTGCAAGTGAGCTGGGAGAAAAGTGTAAGGAGCGAAACTTGGGAGGATTTACGAGGACCGCAGCGTGAAGAGAGTGGAAAGAAGCGTGAATAAATTCGTCGCGAGGGCTCGGGTTTTATAAAGAGCCCTCGAAGAAATTGGCGGAGCTGGCTGGCTTGAGTTGAAACTTTCAAGGAACGCTAACAACTCGAGAATTTCAAACAGTTGAACCTCCAGCGAGAGGGTGCTCGAAACTTTCCTCACACAATGGACCACATCGATCGGTCGACTCGAGGGAACTTTTTGATCAGGTCGGTGTGAAGTATTACAGCTTTCGTGGGAACGTTATCTTAAGTCGGCTTTACACATGGAATCAGTAAGTGTGGCGATATCTCAAATCTTATCGCCACTTGTGGGGCATCATTCTGCTTACATTTCGGGATTTTCCCAAGGATAGTGTTGACGGAAGTAAATATTTAATGCGGTATTTTCGAAAATCGCTTAAATTTGGCAATAATTTTGTTAGTACACTGCTCGAGTCCCACAGTCATCCGCGGAATTGATAAATTTTTATACATTTCATTAAGTGTGTATTGTTTTATTGCATAACCCATTAGGATTGAAATAGCAGTTGGTCATAGAAAATACTTAGAAAAGTCATTAAGCTAACAACTGCGTTATTTATCATTTAAAATATTTTCAAGCACAAATAAATATTAAAAATTTCAACAATGAGTCGTCCTCCTGATAATTAAATCGTTTCTCACACTATTAACTTACTTTGAATAAATTGCCATGAGAAAAATTCGTCCTTGACCGAGAATAGAACCACGGACCTTTAGTTTGCCGGACCAATGCGCAGGCCATTACGCTAACCAGGCTTCCTAAATCTGATGGCAATTTTTGGTGTATACAAGGCGACAAATTTTTTTACTAAAAAAATTTCAACCGCCATGTTTGAATATTTTCAAATGGCTAAGCACGGCAAATGAGCTGGTGAAGGATACTGTCTCTTGCTTGTGGCTTCTTTGAAGCCCTCTTCCCCTTTGCGTTGCCATCTTTGATGGACCGCAAGGGCCTAACATCTAGTTGCCTTGTATCCACCAAAAATTGCCAGGAGAATTGGGAAGCCTTGATAGCGTAATGGTCTGCGCATTTGCCCGGCAAACCAAAGATCCGTGGTTCGATTCGCGGTCCAAGCCGAATTTTTCTCATGGCAATTTATTCAAAACAATTCACCCGCCATGTTTGAATATTTTACTATTAATCCCCGTTTGCAGTCATATGACCAATATTCCACCGGATGGGATGCAATTTAATCGCAGGATCGATATGCTTCTTGCAGGCAGAACAGAAGCCGGTCTATCTTGCTTGCAAGTGGGAACCGCGGTCGATTGCTGCCACTATCTATCCCCACTGTCGTGGACATCCGTGCTTGCATATCCAAGAATCGACTGTAATCGTCTTGCAAGTCAACTGCCATTGGAAGTGACTTCCATGTGTAAGCCGCCTGAAGGCCTTCATAAAATAAGAGTTGAAGTTGGTTCGCAAGGCGTGAAATCTCGGCTTACAGTGATGGAAAGTTACGGAATGGTTCGATCATATCTAAATACATAACATATCATACAAGCCATCTAAAGGGTTTATTGCAAGGTTTGAGTTGTCACCAACTAGACAGTACCCCGCTAATTTAAATAAAGCTACATCTATTTATGTTTGATGTAGGATTTGGTTCTTCCCGGAGGTATGACGTCGGTGAAGTCTTCACCGGTCTTCCACCAGGAGCGACAAATCTTCAATAATTTCAACCTTAATTTTGTAAAATTTATCCATAATGCTTATAAACTTCGCAAATTTTACGCAGAATTTTTACTAGACGGATGGATTCGTGGAATAGCGTATGGAGCGTGGTGGAGCGGATAGATCAGGTGTGATGATGTCGACTATTTGACAAGACCGGTCTTCGAATAAAAATTCCGCGGAAAATTTAGTTTTTGTTGGTTCCTAAGCATTAGAGATGATCGTTAACGAACGTTTTGACAGCTACCTCCGCCATCGTCTTTAGGGGATGAAGACGATGTCCTGAAGACGATAGCGGAGGTAGCTATCGTCTTCAGTATCGAGATATTCCGTTTCAATTGCCCTTCCACATCTTTCTGTCAGGTCATTGTTGGACTTGCGAATAACTCAGGTTATGTTTTTCCTCGTTTTAATAACTCACGTTTATGTACAGTTAATTAAAACGATAGCATACTATAATCAACATTAAAATTAGTACCAACAACGGTTTCGACACTACATAGCCATTATCGAGGCCATTATAATTGCCATGAACTGCTGAAACCATTGTCGGTAAATATGTATGATGAGAATAATACTAAGCCGTCGTTTTTAAGATATTTTTTTATTATTTACTATTTGACAACTTGTTTCCACATAATTAAGCCTGAATCATAATTTTACATCGGTATAATTCTGCTCATAGACTGGCCACGCAGCGTCATGATAGTACGCCACGAAGAACCGACATGGATTGATTACAGGACGGTAGAATACGAATAGAAATGGAATACGGAAAAAATAGCGTGAAAATTTACGATACCAATTCGAAATAATTCGTGAGCATCGTCCTAGATGAGAAACGCAGAGAAGGAACTTAAAGGGTTCGTTCCGATACGAACATCAATCACTCAATGTCTTTCATATGTTACAACACTTATGCTCCGTAACCTTAACCAGCTAATTACAATTGTAAATAAATGTTGTTAGTTCTACCCGCTTTAGCACCCGTATTCCATCACCATCGTGCAACAGCTATTTACCAGCGTTAACCGTGTCCCTTTCTCATCGTCAGCCAGTCACTTGAAAATGATGACGATTGATCACTCGCCCATCGTAGCTAACGAGCATTCGGAAGGCAGAAAACAGTAGATAGTACTTCAATAGTTTTCGCCATTATTTTCTAGGATTCTCGATGATGCGTAGGAATTGACAATAACTTTGTTAATTTTGCGCGGAATTTTTATTAGTCGGACGATTTCGTCGTATAGTCGACTTTTGCGTAAAATTTCCTGAGTTTCTGTTGATTCTCGGTAGATAGTTCAACTCGGGACGTTTACCCGGAGATAAAAAGTTATCAGGATCTTCTTTAGCCGCGCTTTGGCATCGCCAATTCGTTCCCTTGAAAGAGAAAACCGTGGCGGGAAGCAAGTAGCGCAAATAGTGTATTGAAATTCGTAATTTTCAAAAAGCTAATTTGCAGTAACGTGAACGAGGTGAGTGAAGAATTTATGTAAACACATACGAGGGTTGCTATTTATGTATCTGGAGTAATAAACAAAAAACATTAATCAAAAAAAGTTTAATTTATTATTGAAATATCATCCGCGACGATCAATAAATATTCTTTTGCATACGTTTGAACCAATAATCATATTATTTTTTTCCATTCCCATAAAGATATCTCCAAAACACAATTTGAACGCATCAAGCACTTCTTGTGGCGTCAAAAATCGTAAATCCCGTAGTTTATTCTTCACATGAGGGAATAAGAAGAAACTTTTCGATGCCAAGTCACGGCTGCACGGCTGATGACCCCTCGATTCGATGTTTTCACTGGTCAAATATTGAGCTGTTTCGCCCAATGTGTGTGAACTCGCATTGTCGTCGCGAATAATGATTATGCATTGCTGGTTGTATTTTCTTTTCTCTTCAAAGACTTTCGGAGAACAAATGGTTGTGCACCATTCAGAATTAACCGTTCAACGACCCTCTATATGGCACTGTGGCCACGTGTCTCGTTAAAAAATAAAAACAGGCGACCACTTGCTTCGACGTGCTTCTTGCGCGAAAACCTTTCGTTGGGTTTGCTCCATCTTGAAAATCCCATACAGTCCAATGCTGTTTACTTTCGAGATCACAGGCATATATCCAAGATTCGCCACCTGAGTAAATTTTATAAACAGCTTTTGGAGCACCATGACTATTTTTTTTTAGTATTTCTGCATCGTTTTTGCTTAGTGAACGCATATTGTTAGTTAATTCTATATTAAATGAAAAAATTAAATGCTATTTCATGAAAATTCAAGCAGGAATTTCGTACACGGAGTTGGTGCAACTTCATCAACAACCTAGAAAAGCCTCGCAATGTTGTAAACGAAATGTTATATTTTTATCATTTCACTAACATCGATATAAGCTCATAGCAACTCTTTTATAACTAGTGCGCGTCAAAAATCTGTAAATCCAGAGACGTCATGAAATTTTAATTTTTTCTCATCAAAACATCACGGCATTTGACTGGATAGCAGCGATCTCGCAGCAACCGCGGAAAATATCGTATCACGTGTGCCTATGGTAAACACAAAGATTTCTTTTTTCCGCTAGTGGTTTAGCCGCGTGACGTAGATTTTCTGAGATTAGCATTTTAATCTTAGGATGCATAGGGAAAACTCGGCTAAAATCTGTTACGAAAAAAAATGATACCCACATGCTTGAAGCAAACTTTCGAGGGATTAGTACAAAAATTAGCCCGGATGGATGCGAAAAATAAAAATTACTTTCTAAAAATTTAATTTCATTATGCTGTGATAAATATATCTGATGAAATTCACCCGCTAGAGATTTAATACGCTGCGTGTAATTGTATCAAAATATACGGCTCTTGATTTTATCAATTCACGCTATAAAATCTCACTCGGAAAAAATCCATTTGGGTCTATTCTCATGTAAAAATGCGAGCACTTTTTCCACAACGTTTTTCTGCTCATATGATCTTTGGTAAGATAATAAAATTGAGGCTGAGCCGTAGACCGTAGAGGTTGCAAAAACAAGTATACATTTCATCACACCGAATCTCATTTAAAAACAATAGATTGATCATGAAAATGTTATCGGAGTAAAAATTCATTTTTCACATATTTAATGTGAACGAGATTATAAATTGTATCCAATACGCCAACCAGATAAGAGAATCAAAACAGCATCACAGTGTTTATCGTATCTGCTCGTGAACGATTTTAATACATGACGCGACGAAACAATAGAGATGTTGTGAACAAATGTTGTGCGCTCAGATGTGGTCTTTTGAGGTTAAAAATGTTCCTCTGAGTTTTAATGCAAGTTTCATTCACAAAGAATCATCGACATGCATTCCATAAATATGCCGAATATTCCATAAATGAACAATAGTCGTATTAGCATGGAGATACGTTAAAAACGTAATCCTCTTGGTATCTTAGAATCGATTGAATGGATCAAGGTGACGATAAACGCAATTCACAAATCGGGAAAAATGCCAGAATATAGAGAAGCAGAATCAATGACCACGCGGTGATTGATGCTACAATGACGACTGGAAAACGATGGACGTCAGCTGACGTCCCCATGTGAGGCTGGTGGCGTATGCGAAACTTGGTGAATGTGACTTAGAGGATCCTGTTATGCCTAGAGATGAGTAAATTACCACAATTTTCATTTGAGGTGAATTACCATGGTAAATTACGGTAATTTTCGAAAATTACCGTAATTTGATACGGTAGGTATATATACGGTATAGGATACGGTAGTTACGGAAAATTACGAGCTTACAAGCTGAGAGAGGAATAATCGAAAATACCATTAAGATCTAATAGAAGATTTAACGGGAAAGCCGATAGCAACAGCAAGGGGTTAATGGCATTTAAGCAATTACTATTACTACATTAATGTATCAGAAATAAGGAAAACTTAAAAACTAACACGTCAGCCCATACGGAATTCGGCGTCCTTTTGTTTCGGTACTGTTTTGTTCAGGATAAATTTTCGTTCAAACAGAGAAAAAAGATAGCCCCACAAATATTCCACAGATGAGTTGTACGAACCTGTATTTATAATTAAGATTATATTATATGTATATATACAGAATTAGCTTAAAATAATATATTTGGAATATGTTGTTATGAAAAATTTCTGAGACGAAATGAATATTATCGAAAATTACGGTAATTTTCAGGGGCTGCGATAATTTACGAAAAATACCACGGTATTTTAAGCAAATTACCACGGTAATTTTCAGAATGGCCCTTCTCTAGTTATACCCCGTTCAGATTAAGTACTGACATACGAACGACTGTTGTGTGAACGGGACGCATTGTTGCCCTCAATCCCCCAAACCATGGCTTCGCGACAAACAAGTGAAGAGCAATCGAACGGAATGAGAAATACTGTATTCCTGTGGCGTTTTGAGGTTTTTGAAATTTTTTGTCGAAGAAATTACGCATTAATATGCTTATCCATTTTAATTAACCTTGATGATTGTCTATTTTGTCTTTATAGTTACTCATCATTTCCAGTTTCCGGTCGGGATACCTAGCGCTACCACTGTAATGTTACAGCGTTAGGAACTATGGATTACCATGGTATGGAGGTATTATGACATTGATACCGCAATAAGGACTGCAACACACCCTTGACGTAATAAAGAGCTGAGATACAGATACAAACTTTTCACGGAGGGAAGTGATCGGTATTTTATAAATGATATCGTCCATTTCACAGCGTCATAACCAATTCATGGTAAACTGTTGTGATCCATGGTCGTACACAATTATACCCTAAAAATATAGTGTGTATGCTATTGACGCTATTTGAATTCAAGCACTGCCATTGTTCATATGTGTGGAACCAATAAGCTTCCTTCTTTGGTTGCCAATCCATCAGGATTGGTATGCGAAAGCCCTCCCCCTCTCTCCTATACTCTGCCATCTTCATTATTTCTGGACACCGTCCACATCCCATGTCCTCTATTACCTGCTACCAATACCCCAGTCTAAGTTTCCTATATACCTATTGCTCTCTATCATCACCTTTTAGCTTGAGCGAGATAGTTCCCCAGTCATAATGGAGACCATAATTCGAAATATACGTATTAATTCACCAGCTGCGAGACACAAGAAATTAATATTGCATAATTAATGGTGCATTAATATTTTACATGACATTAATTCTAACTAATTAAATGAAAATATCGAAATAAGTCTTTAACTTGATTCATTTTCTTCGCGCGTTACGTTTAAAATTCCTTCAAAACGAAAGGTTTTTCTTGATCCTGAAAAATTACTGCGGTGACAATATGATTCATTTTCAAAAATAGTTGAGAAAATATACAAACAACATACTGTAATTTTTTGACAAGATACCTATAGACATTAAAAATTCCTCATTTTTTAAATAAGGTCTTTATTAAGTGCATGCACATACCATTACCCATGTAAAAGGACTGGTATTTTACGTCAAAAATCTCGAAGATTAGTTTGGTAAGAGGTTGAATTTTTAGTGTAATTGGAAAGGTGAGATATTTTTCTTTGAAATGAGACCAAAGTTATCTATTTCTAGGTGAAATGATATCTCGCACAAACTACTTTAAAATCACATTCATCAATCCCTCGTGCCGTAGTAAAGTTACCTATCCATCCGTCCTGTCTTCTTATCTCTGTTCTTCAGACGTGCCGTTCTTTCTCAGTACATCTTGGTTCATCACTCGCTTTGACCAACTATGTCCAGCTAATCTTAAAGACAGTAACTGCATCACAGTAGGTTCTGAGTAATTGCATTCTAAAGTTTTCATCTTCGAGTCTTCGATTCTTCATCTAGTCCATCTTCGAAGTGATTACAATTTAGTTGATGCTTAGATAGTCAATTGGTAATGAAGGAAAATCATAAGGGAACAAAAGCAATGAGAGTCTCTGGGAGACAGAAATGTAGTTACTGTTATCTGGCCAATAAACCTGAAGTTTACACTGTAGATACGGTGAAATCTGGAGGTGATATCTGGGAAACCGCTTTATAAACTGTTTTTTTGTTTATTTTTTGAAATCCTCATATTGAAAATATTAAAATCAACTCCAAAGTCTATATGTGTAATATTGTAAGGTACTTTTGGCTAAGCCTGGCAGAGCTAATCTGAAACACTTCAGTATAACACCACGACTCAAAAGCCCCTATATGTTTCTCTTCCGTTTGTCCCACAGTCCATGTCTAGCTGCCATACAACAACACACTCCTCACAACGGCCTTAATTAGCTTTCTCAGAAATATATCAACGGAGTTGGCCGTGAAGTCCAATGAGTTAAAGTCTCATAAAACAGCCGAAAAACAGTGACACTCGTTCACACAGGAAACAAATGAAGGAAATTTTCTCTCATTGGGAAGGGAGGAAGGAAGGAAAAAAATGAAAACAAATTTTCTCTATTTGGGAAAAAACTGGTCGAGCTAAATGTAATATCGGATTTGTTAAAAGAGTACTTGGAAAGTGTGACGATAAATTTAGAGAAATCAGCTACTTCTCCCTTGTTAGGCCCCACTTAGAATACCAATCCAATACCACAAGAAATCCATTTGCTTGGGATCCTCATGAGGTAGACTTAAAAAGAGAACGCGTGCAGAGAAGATCAGCAAGATACGTAAAGGTCATTATGATAGTCTCGTTGGTGTTTCTGACCTCTTGCAACAACTAGGATGGGAATAGCTTTCAGACCGTCGATTGAAAATAAGACTCAATCTTTTTGGTAAATTCAAAACTAATTTATTTTCTTACGAAGTTCTCAATATCTTGCGAAATCCAGCATACTACGGCAGATCAGATTAGGTAAAAAAATAAGAGATGTAGACTGTAGAACAGAAGGGTTTAAAATTTCCTCTTTTTCGCGATAGTTTAGACTAACAATAAGTTTTCAATATCTTACGAATTCCAACATACTACAGTAGCTCAGATCATAACAATAAAATAATAGAAATATATTGTAGAACTGAAATGTTTCAAATGTCGTTTTTCCCGCGATCGATAAGAGACCATATTGGCTGGGTTAAGACTTTGAAGTAAGTTAGTTGACAGGTAGTAGAGCTGATTAATTCGCATGCAACGAAATCATTTGTGTAAAATTCAGAGGAAAAATCATTCACCTGGACTGGGAATTGAACCCAAATCCCTCGATTTCACGCCGAGTGCTCTAACCACTTAAGCTACCCAGGCGTCCTCTTCCACAGCGAAATCGATGGATCGGGGTTCAATTCCCAGTCCAGGCGATTGATTTTTCCACTGTGAATTTCACAAAATTGTGTAATCACTAGCGGGTGACTCCGTTGAAGTAACTACGCGGCTAGTTTCTTGGTACTTTGACAACGAAATCATGTTTCAAAATCTGCAGAGTAGTGCTAACACCATGTTTTGCATGTTCCCTGCATGGCTTTTGTGTTACGTTTTCATAGTTACATCACAGATTATTTTAGCAGTTTCCGTAGCGTTGATAGAATACCGATAGTGTGGTGCTTGTTGGTGAAAGTAAATTTCTTCCCTATAGCTTATGCTGGAGATAAGTCACCCCCTGTCAAACACCTTTGAGGCGGATTGAACGGTAATCAGTACATGTAGACGTAGAAATAAAACTCTGATCAAGTGGGGAAGGGATATTGATCATTCTGTTCCCACACGTACCTACGCCCATAGACAGCAGGGTGCCGCGTAAAGTAAACATAGACCAACTTCCGGCCATCTTCATTCCGATACGCCGTGATGAACAACGGCGGGAAAAAATGGCGGGAAAGGCACACCAGCAGATCTCACCACTGGATTCGCAGGCGAATGTGTCTGAGCGGTAGGTAGGGTTGAGAGGAGGCGTGGAGGCGCAAAGCGTAATGACTTATAAGATAAGCAGAGTTGGTCCATTGCAGGGTGGGGGAGGTTAAGCCGGCGCCGAGGGCGAGATAGAGTCGGGAGACTAAACAGAAAGCAAGGCAGTCTGAGACGGAGAATGGGAACACCCACTCCTTTCTATTTCAGACCACTGTTCTCGTGATCATACGCAGTGGATGTGGAGGCGGTGAATATACAGGGTTCTCCATTCACGAAATGCCTCCCTGGATGCCATTCTGTCTTCACTTTCCATTAACAATCTCTACCGCAGCTGGCTATATATCCGAACCACAGCTCATTTACAGCCTGCAAGATCTGTGGCATAACCACAGTGGAGTGGTACAATTCACTACCTTTATCATACATTAAGGTATATTGAGATGGCACTTTCTATGCCGGCCAATGCTTTATGCTGAATTCAGTTCGCCATCATCGGTAACACTCATTTACTCAGGGCTCCTGAGGCCTAACGCACTCTATACTATGTTATCCACAGATAAATCAGGTTTAAAATGTAAAGAAACTAGGTTTTGTTAAACGTATAATAGGAAGGTCCTCGAATAATAAAGTCAAAGAGTGATACTACTTCGCTCTTGTTAGGCCACACTTCGAATACGCCGCGAGCATTTGTGACCCCAGTCAAATAGATTTAACCAAAAAAATTAATAAAATATAAAGGAAAGCAGCGCGCTTCGTTAAAAACTGCTACGAGCGTACATGTAGTGCTTCAAAACTTTTAAAGGGATTAAGGTGGGAGCCCCTAGAGACTCGGAGGCTACACGCTAGGCTTAGGTTGCTTGTGAAATTCAGAACTGATATTTTTCAGAGCGATATAGAGATTATCATCATGGCTCCTCACTACAACTCTAGGTCTGACAGATGCGATAAAATAAGAGAGATACACTGCCAAACAGATAGGTACAAAAACTCGTTCTTTCCGCGCACAATGAGTGACCACAATAAAAATTGAGCTCCACTAAATACACTCCTATAATACCTGTCACCATTTCATCTCCAAAAAACTTACACCTTTCCACGGCAGGTGATCCAACACCCCCTGCCACGCGCCCATGCGGCGGCTCGCAGGGTATTATGTAGATGTAGATTACTAAAAGTCAGCACGCATTTTCTTCTTTTATACGCATTCTCCAAATATATTTTGTTCATTTATTTAAATTAATAACCATCCGTATTCTCAATGAAAACTATTGTAAAATAGAGCACAATTCATAGCGCTAAGCCGCCAATTTTATCAGCCACCTGTGGTTATTAATACACTCAACAAAACGAGCAAATACTTTTTAAAAGGTGAAATTTCTCCAACATATGCAGCACTATAGGTATGACACCACTGAAGTAAATGGAGAGGGCATTACGTCTTCACACTGCAGCCTGACAACCGAAATAACAACCGTATTGCTAAACCCTTCTCTCTCTTTACATTCCAAAAGATAGCACGATGTAATGGACAAATTAGAGGATTTAAAGCCGGAATATCCACCATCTGTTTGAAATTTAAGACTAGTAGGTACCTCTTGAAACACGTATTGGATATTTCCGTTATCAATGCTACTCAATTTTACTAAGGTGTTAACCGGAGATGCGGGTTATCATTAATTTTGATGAATTATGTAAGTTGAATGCATACTAAGGAAGTAAATGATAATAATAATGCCTTATTTCTCCTACTGAGAATGCTTACAGCATATCATCTCTGGTTAAATCGGGGAGTAACTTTAGGCCGCTATGAAGGTAAACCTGCATTATGGCTACCATTGTTTATGTTTTACAAAAAAAACATTAGTTCCAGCCAGTGAAGCATCAAGAGCAAGAAATCTGATACCAAAATAGCCACTGAAATGCTATGAAATACCTTGATTTTACCAATTATAGAATGGGTTATGCCCGCATAAAGGAAATACTAAATTTTGAAATTACAGTACATGTTTCAAATAATATAACAATTGTAAGAAAACATCCTCTAGACTTTCTTTAGTAAACAACCAAGATCTTATATTTATCATAGTTGTGTTTAGATTTTTACATTAAAACATGCAACAGGTAATAAATTATACACTTTAGGTACTATGTAGAAGAAAACATCATTTAAATAACATCAGGTTCGGCTTGGGTAAGGAAATACGTGCTTTACGTAGGGTGCGCTAATTTCTAGTAAGTTAACGATGGGCAACATGGTAAAATAGCAAAACTAGCGCGTCAACTTGCAAGCGCTAGATGAAAATTGGGGTGTACAAAGATGGCGGACATGCCACGCCCACGTAACAGCTTTTAGCATCCGCCACCACAGCAAGCGCCCTCGCCATTTACCTCAATGATCTTCAAACAATGAGAATGTCAACGCAAAGCTTTTAAAACGTCTTCTTTAAAAATTTTCTCCTGGATGTGCTCCAGACACCAAGTTCGCCAAGGGAAATGACCGGCATCCCTTTCCATCCGAATTCTTCCTCTCATTCTGGTCTTCTCAATTTCCTTTCTCGACGAAAAGGAAGAAAAATGAAATGAAAAAGAAATGACGGGAAACTAAGCAGCTTTATCTGGTCCCCAAAACAAAAAAAATTAATAGCAGAATTTCTATTCGAATGACTAACGGTGAATTTATTCGTTTCTTTCTGGAACACTGTCCACGCATCTGTCTCACTGTGAGTAGGATTATTTTTTAAATTCAAATTCTTGTTTTCGGTAATAATGATTGAACATTTTAAAAGTGAACCTTTCCGATCCTTTTTCCGGCAATGATGAATTTCAAAAATCCGCTGGACCAGACTGGGTGATTGAAGCCAAACCAGTGATACTGCAGGAGATGGTTGGAGAGATGACATTAAGACTTTTTTTCGTCTTATGAACAACTCTGTAATTACGGGGCCGTAGCGATGAAAACATTTTGTTCAATGCATATAGTAGGACCGTGTAAAAGCCAAAAAGAATTTCATAAAATGATTTAATACGCGTTGAAGCAAGTAAAACTTGTGTAAGCTGTAATTAAGATTTGATTCCTTCTGTTCCTGTTCTGATTCTGAGTTTTATATTTATTTCTCTGAATTTTCAAGATGGTATCCGAAATTGTCTAAAATTTTCTCCTTTAAAAGTTTTACCATTTCTAATAAATTATTTACAATCAAGGACACAAAACATTCTCGAATAATTTTACGTAAAAAATTAATTGAATCTCTACTCCAGGCAAGAGTTTTCATCTAATATACGGAACGGAGATATAACAATTTAATTCATTTGAATGAAATATAACTTCACCTAGAAATCATTGAATTTGGTCTCATTTTAGAGAAAAATATCTCACCCTTCCAAAAATACCAAAATATAAGAGCCCCTTGTTGTCCTATCCTCCGAGATTTGCCAAAAAAATACCAGCCCTTTCACATGGGAAATGGTACGTGTATACACTCAAGAGAAACATAATTTAAAAATTGAGGAATATCTTACACCTACATCTGGCCAAAAAATTAACAGTGTGTAGTATGCATGTCTTCTCAACTATTTTTATATAAATATCTTGGATGGAGAGGGTGACTAATGAAGCGGTACCACGGAGAGCTAATGAGGTGCCATGTCTGTGGAACACAATGAGAAAGAGACGAGATACCTGGATAGGCCACATTATAAGACATGAAGGACAATTAGGAACCATTTACCATGAACTCAGTTCGGGGTAAAAATACGAGAGGTAGACCCAGAAAGGAATATGTCAAACAGATTGTAGAGGATATGGGCTGCCATTCTTACTTGGAGTTGAAGAGGCTGGCCCAAAATCGGGCAGAATGGAGACGGAAAACGACTGCTGCAAACCAATCTACGGATTGATGACCAGAAGAAGAAGAATTGATACAGTCACCGCGGCAATTTATTTCAGCATCACAAAAAATCGCCCGTTGCGAAGGAGTTTAAAACGTACCGCGGGAAAAAATGAGTAAAATTTAAGAATTACGTACATTTTTAATGAATTACTGTGGATTTCCGTCACATAAAAGTATACTACTGTACCTTTAATAATGCAATATTTAATTCATGGTTCATACCGCTGTAGAAATTAAAACGCATAATTCGACAATGGTCTCCATTATGACTAGGGAACTACCTCGCTCAAACTACCTTGAGAGATACCATTGCATGAGCTCGTTGATCGATAGCTCTCCCCAAAACATGCCCTTGGCATTTATCAACCGGAAGGGATAGTATGGCGGATTTTTGAGGGCATCAATTAAGGGCATGTTCAAAGCTCTGCCAAAACCTCACGGACTGTGGCGCTTAGCGCATGCCTTGGATAGATTCGCTGCACTTCGATGCGTAGAGGACGCCTCAATAGTTACACTGGCTAAAGCACTTGTCGCCATTTCGAGGGATAAAGAGTTTGAGTCCCGGTAAAGGGGAATGATTTTTCCTCAGTGGAATTTCGCACTCGTGAGAATTGCGGGAGACTCCGTAAATGTGTTACAGTTGCTACGCCCGGTATCCTCACTTATTATTAGCGGACCAGAAAAGACTAGAAGCCTCCGAAACCTGGTGCTGGAGGATGCTGAGGATCAAATTGACGGACAAATTAAGAAATGGTGAAGTGTAAAGAAGAGTAGAAGAGGAGAGGATCACATGGAACACTAGACAGAAAAGAAGAACCAGATGGATTGGACACACCCTGAGACACAATGGGTTTGTGAAGAATATATTGAAGACAAAATAGAGGGAAATGTTCCCAGAGGAAGACCCAGGAATAAGTTTATAAACCAAATAAAGAGGAAAGTACATAGAAAGATATACCAGGAGGTAAGGGAACCAGCATTGGATAATGAGGGTGGAGAGGAGCAGTGAACCAATCTTAGGATTGAACAATCAATGAAGATATACAGCCCCCTTAACCACTCGGTCCTGGAAACCAGTGAGGAAATATCGAAAAATAAGGAATGAGAATTCTAAAGGTAATTATTGGGGTAAGGGGGAAGGTCAGCGGGCCCCTGTAAAGTGGAAGAAGCAAAGGCTCTGAAGAATGGAAAAGGAAACCGAAACAAGACGTGGAAAGTGGGAAAGGTGCTTGAGATAAAAAGACCGAAAATGACGAAATGGAGAAAGGCTCCGAAAGAGTGAGCGAAAGGTCACGAAAGGGCGAGTCCCTGGGTAAAGGACGACACAAAGCGAATGATAGCGAAAGGGCAGGCATAAGGGACCGTGTCACGGACGATTTAAATCCAAAAAGAAAGCGGGCTAAATCGACAATTGTAACCCTTTAGATGCTCAAGATGCCGATAAAATAATTGCTAAGATTTTAAAAACCCATGAGTCAAAGAGAGATGCTACTTTGCTCTAGTTAGGCCACACCTCGAATACGCCGCGAGCATTTGGGACCCTGATCATAAAGATTTAACCAAAAACATTAATAAAATACAAAGAAAAGCTGCGCGCTTCGCTAATAACTGCTACGAGCGAACATATAGTGTACCACAATTTTTTTGAGGGATAAAGGTGGGAGCCTCTAGGGACTCGGGAGGCTACACGCTATGCTTAGCTTGCTTGAGAAATTCAGAACTGGTGTGTTTCAGAGCGACACAGAGAATATTATCATGACACCTCACTGCATCTCTAGGTCTGACAGGAACAAAAAAAGGAATGATACATTGTCAAACAGGTACAAAAACTCGTTCTTTCCGCGCACAATAAGTGACCAAAAAAACTGATTGTGAGCTCCACTAAATACACTCCCATAAGACATGTCATCATTTCATCTCCCAAAACCTTATTCCTTATACATTTACATGGCTGGTGTCCCAAAACCCCCTACCACACGCCCATGCATCGCCTTTTAGGGTGGTATGAAGACGTACATGTAGATACATCGCCACTTTGGGTCGATTCAAAACGCTCCCCGTGTCCACACATCGATTCATACAAATTTTTTATAAGTAAACTTTACTGTCTCTTTAATTATTTACGCTTTTGCTTGCGCTAACCTTTTCAGCTAGGTTTAATCCGTATAAGAATGTAATCAAAAAGGAATAGCGATTGAATCAAATTGAAAGCAGTATTCCACATTACATTTTTCACTCTTAAGAAAGAGCCCTTGCGAGAGTGTACATCAAAACCAATACAAAATTTCACCTATCATTATTTTGCTTTTCCATGCTAAGTTGCTTCTGTTCCTGTATGATTTATCTTCAATCCTCGAACTGACAATTTAAGCATCAACTAAAGCTACCGATAACTTCGCAGATGGACTAGATGAAGAATTGAAAACTCGAAGATGAAAACTTTAGCATGCAATAACTCAGAAAAACAATGATACAAATACTCACTTTAAGCTAACCAGGGCACTATAATTGCTGTTGACAAACATGAAGGAGCGACACCAAGACCAATTTTCAGAAACAACATCTGTCAATGTAACATCGTTCAAATTTCGAATGCCGCTTTGAAAACACTGGTCATAGCCTGCCTTAATTACCGTATAAACGCGTGTAAGAGGCGCACCCCTCTTTTTAAGCGTCGAAGTTTAAGAAAACATTTTGGGGCTTTTTTTTCCTCCTATCGTGAGGTTTAGCGGACCTAACTTCGAACTTTCGGCCATTATCAAAGCCTTCCGGACAGTCACACCTTTTTTTAACATGCCGTTTTCCCACACCATTTTCCTAGTACACAAGTCGTAGTCGCTGTGAGTAAGGGTCTTTTAAACTGTATTTAACTTTTACATATTATATTTTGCTGTAAGCGATGACGAGCGGGAATTCGTGTAAGAGGCGCACCCTCATTTTCGGCTGTAATTTCAGGGAAAAAAAGGCGCGCCTCTTACACGAGGTTATACGGTATGTTGGATTTCGTAAGAATTGATCACTTTGTTGGAAAATAATTCGGTTTTGAATTTATATAGAAGATTGAGTCTAATTGAGAATTACTGTCCTCAGAAAGCATTTCATCAATTAAATCAAGCGACAAAAGGCAGCCGGCATAGTCTGAAGCCCCAAAGCAGAACATCCAGCGATGGCGCGACATTCTCGCAGAACGAAAATGTGGGCTGCAGAAAGATATCGTATACACTGAAAAAATCTATAAAATAAATATAACTTTATAAAGTATTTTATGGAAATTAAAGTATTTGATAAGCTATGTAAAAAAGATTTGATCGTGTGTGAATTGCTTACTTATTCACCTAAAAAAAACCTCTATGATTAATTTATTAATAAATCGCCCACACTCGCAGAAAGTTTTACGTCTTAGCATCAACCGTTGCAGAAAGATAAAACACATTCTGGTTTGGGGGTCTGAAGAAAGGCAACTATTATGGTCTCTTATCGATCGCGGGAAAAATGACATTTTAAACTATTCTATTCTACAATCTATTTCTCTTATTTAATTCTCATTATTTGATCGTAAGGTATTTGTTCGTAAGGTATTGATAACTTCATCGGAACATTAACTGGTTTCGAATTTACGTAAAATATTGAGTATAACCTCTACCTATCCCCTCTGCCTCCTCCGAACGTCTGCCACTACCTTCCTCTCCTCTCCAAGCATATCCTATACCTTCTCGTTCGTCTTTCTCGCCACCCACCTCACCCACTCCATCCTTCTCCACACACCCACACTTCAAAAACGCCTTAAGTCTACGTGCATCCTCCCTTCGTAATGTCCAAGTCACCACCCCATAGAACGTGTGAGAGACAGAACATTTCTACACTTTTAGATTAGTCCAATTAGGGACTCGTCAAGCGAGTTTGATCACATGTCATTTAATTATGCCTTGAAAGCTGAACATATCGTATTTTTTTACTCAGAGCGAAGTGAAGTTTACTTTATCTAAAAACTTATACAGTAAGTATACAAAAGGTAAAATATAGCTCTTACATCACTTCGATTTCACTTTTAACGGTGAGTTCCACCGCAAAACTAGATACGCACAAATGAAATGTGGCCCGGTAACGCTTTCTCGACTAACTTAAATAGCTATTAAAATGTACACTCAAGGACCCATAAATTACCGCTTCAACCACCTCAATTGGATACAATCTTACATAATTCATTCGGAGAGAGAATACTTCTGCAGCTTCACCCCGGGTAGGTGAAAACTATCAAAGTTCAGATGGCAAACTCAATCGTCGTCATCAGGATTGATATATCAAAAAAATTAGAGTAATCCTTTCACATATCCAATTTATAGAATAAAGTTACGAAAATGTGGGTTAAAATATTTTATATAAATAGCAACCTCTAAGATTAATTTGGTAAACAATTCCTCGATTTAGGAATCTCGATCTTCCTAGATATCTTGCCTACAGACGATAATTGATGATTCCGGTGACTTGGTTGACTTAGAGACCATCAAGTCTGAGAGTGGTAATCTCGGTTTCACTTTTGATTGGTGGGCAACGGAATATGGCTGAACCAATGAGAATCGCGCATTTCGAATGAAGTGCGACACAAATATTTGTAAATCCTGCTTAGTAACAACTGTAACAGTGACCTTTACTTTAATACAAGTTTTATTTCTAGTTAAATCCTTAAGTGAATTCAGCGCTAAGTAAATCAGTACAATAAATTAATGAAATCAATAATTTTATAATCAGATATTTAGTTAAATATTCAATAAAACACTTTATTAAATTAAGCTCCCAGAGCGAGCCATCCAACATGGCCGGTTTCCAGTCTCTGAATAGAGCGGCTAAGGTTGACCGACTTTTCAGCGAAAGTGCGGTGACTCCTAGGAATTATCAATTTATTAAAATAATTATTGAAAAAATGGGTAAAATGTTGTATATAACTAGAGGTCTCCGAGATAAACTTGGTACCAATTTACTGCACTGTTGGTGAGGTATTGCTCATTGAAACCGACCGTTTTTACGCTACGTTTAAGTAAAACGACTAAATGCAAGAAATAAATTTCTTATAAATGAAGACTTACTTTCAAGATACCTCCAAAAAACTAAATAACTAATAGATGGGACACATTTTAAGCGGACCTCTGAGTTTCTGAAATATTTAGTACACACGTATTTCGAACTGGTGAATATAAAATTAATCGTTAGCTTTAAAATGCGAAGCAAAGTTTAAAATACGCTACACAGCAAGTATCGATAGAAAAATTATTTTTCCAAGTTTTAATAAATCGATATATTTGATTATTTTTCATAATTTTTTACAATAAAAAAAGAATAAATTTATTAAAATTAGTAAATTAGATCGATTTCTTTTCTGCTGATATTTGCAGTTTAATATGATTTGCGTATTAGGATTAAAACTACCTTAAATAGCGTATTGTCCCTAGGGCCGTCCCGACGGCACAGCGCACGACCAGACAAGGAGTCACAATAATTTTTCCTTTCCCGAGACGATATCAGTCCCCTAGCCAGTCTCATGTCTCGGAACATGACGAAGCAAGGGACAAAGGAGTATTTTTTCACTTTCCGAGTCATCTTCAAATCTCACAATGTAAGAACGGGCCGCAGCCAACGTAAGAATGTGTATTCCAATAAATGAAGTATTGAAGACGACTGAGTATTTATTGAACTTCCCTGATCCTTATGCGACGTGCAAGATCCTTCTGAGTGTGTGTGAGTTATGTCTCCCTTGTATACCCCTGCTGGGACACCATAATTGGTTATAAGGGTTAGAGTTTTCCGGGTTCTTCCCGGCTTGAGCTTTTGAATGGACGACCGCTTCACGTTTCAATGAACCTATTGATGCCGACTGGAACGCCGGCGAAACGGTCGTCCATTAAAATGATGCAACCCGCAAAAATTCTAATTTCCAAGTAACCCGCAGAAGCCTCCGCACCAACCCTCGAATAGAATTTGTTACATAGTGGATGTTTCCTCATGATATAAGAATGTTTGCCGTTTCTTTTTTCTGTCATCGCACAAATACTCCGACCCGACGAGGGCTGGCAGTGAGCGTGAGCGACTTCGACCGCTCGACCTTTCCTCCTCCGCCAGAGGACACGGAAGCGAGTCACTTGCGGGCCGAGTGCAAACGGAAACGCTGCTTTAAATTCCTCCCTAAGTGGTTGGGTGGTCTGGGGCGTTCACCACAAGAAAAGGGTGCCCTTTGCCTCTTTCTGCAGAAAACAGGCCAAAGTTTGCGCCAACCTTCTCACCGTAGTTTGAGCTAGATATCAAAACATATCGATCATTATGTCGCATACGGTCGACAGGCCTAGAGCAGTCTAAAGGACGCTTTACTCGATGACGAAAATTAATAGAATACAAAGAAAAACTGAGCGCTCCGTTAAAAACTGCTACGAGCGAACATATAGCGTTTCACAACCCTAAGAGGGATTGAGATGGGAGTCCCTAGAGACTCAGAGGCTACACGCCAGGTTTAGGTTGATAGCGAAATTCAGAACTGATGTGTTTCAGAGCGGCACAGAGAATATTATCATGATGCCTCACTACATATCTAGGTCTGACAGAAGTAATAAATTAAGAGAGATACACTGCCGAACAGATAGGTACAAAAACTCGTTCTTTCCACGCACAATAAGCGACCACAATGAAAGCTGAGCTCCACTAAACACACTCCCACAATACACGTCACCATATCACCTCCCAAAACCTTATCCCTCACATCTTTTCACGGCTGGTGTCCTAACAACCCCTGCCACACACCCATGCGGCGGCTTACAAGGTATTATGTAGATGTAGATGCTTGTATCAGTACTAAAAATCGAACCGAAGCCAGTAGGTACGCTTAAAATCGTATCGTGTAAAAAGTGTGATTGCATCCCATAACGGAATCGAATTCGACTTTCATTTCTGAAATGAGAAATAAGTACGATACTCATTTTTCATCCGATCTTGCATCCAACGACCAATCACAGTCACGTAGACGTAGTCCAACGATTTGAAAGAATACCAGCAGTGGAGCAATAGTATATCTATATAATCCTCTGGGGAGATTAAGAACTATAAAGGAGAAAATGTTATCTTGATACCTCTAGAACTGGTTTTCTGAAGATAATCTGAAATGCTTTGCAAACATTACGGAAACTATACCAAAACAATACGTCCCAATTAATTTACAGAGCGTAGTTCACCAAATTCCTGGACAGCGCGGATGGATGGAATATGGCAAATAAGGGAAACAGCAGAAGTTTCCCTTGGCAACGTTGCAACACCCATTCCATTATGTTAGCTATATGCTCCGACGAGAACCGAAAGTCAGCCATTTAAACCTAAATACTCCTGTTATATTCTCGATGACATGAGCTGAAAAAATACATCAGGTGTCTCCACATCTATTGTATGCTGAACAAGTTTTCGAAGAATATCATTCGGTGGAAATTCAGATAAAAAAAGTTATGTGAAAAGATGTCATCGTAATGCCTTAAGACGGTGCATTTCAGCGCCGTTTCATTTCTAAACCAATATACCTTCGTTAAATGACCGATGACCTAATAATTTTTTACGCCATTCGATATTAAAAATTTAACCTTGTAATCTATGGATAAAGGTTTCTCGGGTTTTCCACCGGGTGAGTAGGTCCATGGGGCCCAACGTTTCGGAGAACGACTTGTCCTCCATCATCAGGGGGGGTTGGTTTCAGCTTCCGAAAGCTGAAACCAACCCCCCCTGATGGAGGAGCAGATGGATGGAGGATGTTGCCCCCCCCCCCCTGATGATGGAGGACAAGTCGGTCTCCGAAACGTTGGGCCCCATGGACCAACTCACCCGGTGGAAAACCCGAGAAACCTTTATCTATCAGATACGCCGGGACAATCTGAGATCCTTGTAATATATGTTAAAATCATGGCACGCCATTGAGCAGGCCTTAAATGAAGGTTCCTTCTTAATTCAACAACACACGTCTACAAAATATGCCCTAAAAGTTTTATAACACCTAATTTTGAGCATGTTCGGAGTAAACTCACTCCAGCCACGCACCCTTCAGCTGGCTTGAAGGGTGCCATGTTATTGTAAACGTACATATATTACCATATGTAAAGGATTCCGGAACACTTCCTCAGTGTCTCTTCGCTTTATACGCATCGGGAGAGACGACGTCCATTGTTGCCGCATTGCAAACAAACGTTGCAACAGATTCGCTAGCTGACGAATTAAGCAAGAAATTTGACAACAATGCGGGCCAAATCACTTGATGTCGATCGATCGCAAATTTCCGCGTCGCACGTGGTGACCTGCCTTTCCTCGCGACCTCTGACCTGTTACACACGTCTCGGGCAGGGCATCATTATCACGAATACATGAAACGGACGTGTATAGGCTGGCTACAGGGCATTGTTCAACGGAACGCTCCCCCTTATCACATCGAAAGGCTAGAAGAGATATGGGAAACGATATGCTGCACCAGGGCATTGTTTAGTCTCCGTGCGGTGAATACCCCAAGGCACAGCCGCGGGAAACCTCCCGCATTCCCGTCAGCTATCAATCACAAAAGGGACGGGAAGCGGTCGGATTACCTTGGTGTCTGGGGTATTAACACCGCACGCAATGGCCCCGGGATCAAGTCCGGACACAAGTCAGAAATCCGCACCCAACATGAGTATTCCAAGGTAAGAAACCTCATCAAAGAAACTTTATACTTACTTACTAAACTTTCCTACTTGAAGTAATACTCCTGGAATAAGTGGCCTTGAAGCGAGTACCTCAGGGTCACTTATTCCGGATTTTCTGAACTCAACTAAATTTGGCAAAAATGTTTTTACATCCTCTAGATGAATGTCTACTGCTTGAAAAGGCCACAAAATCTACGTGTTTGATAGGAACGTTACCACGAAAGTCGATTATATCAAGATCGTTTCCAAGCTGCGAGCTGTGAAATTTATAACGGCTAGTTCTTAAGGTCCTCCGTCCTTAGGGTCATTCATTTTATATTTTCTGAAAACTTGAATACACCATCTTGGAAGCGCGTTTTATAAACTGAGATGAATATAAAAAGAGTTCCCGGGCTAGTTTTACTGTATTTCAGCCTTGAAAGTGGAGATTTTAACAAAACCTCTTCATCTACATCTACTTACTACCCTGCTAGCCACCACAGTGGTTTGGCAGGGGGTGACTTTTCACCAATATGAACCACAGCGAAGAAATTTACTTTCACCAACTTGCACCACATAACAGGTATGTTACAAAAAAGAAAAACGACATTTCAAACCTATCTGTTCTACAATCTATTTCCCTTATTTTATTTTCCTGATCTGATATACCGTAGTATGTTGGAGTTCGTAAGATGGAGATTCCTTATGGAGATTTTTCAGATTACAGCATAAAAACGTCAGTTTTGACAAAAAAAAGCCTTTTGCAGCTTTTAATTATAACTGTTTATAAGAATCGGGAAAGTACTAGGAAATTGTATAAAAATAAAACACAGGCATCTTACCACCTATACAGGACTTTGCGTAATCTGTCAACTATAGTCCTTTAGTCTAAATTGAAATAAAATCATCAATTACGACAAAGAGGGATTCAAGATGCGACTGTTCGTATTTCTAAAGCAGGCTAAATTTAATTTGTGACTGCCTATAATTTTTTTACATTAAACCTATAGTTAGCCATGCTCACTTAACTTAATATGTCGAATGAATCACTTTCGACTATTGATTTCAAATCACTTCTCCAAAGATCAACGAAAAAATATAGAGTTGATAGTTCGAATGTATTTTTACATATAATTTAGGCGAATGAGTTCAAGTGAATGAGCAATTCACCCAGTCATGATGTTTTCCAGGTTTTCACGTTGTGCATTTGTTCGGTAAATCATTCCTAAAACTTAATCTCGGCGACCAAACCAAAGGCATTAGATTCAATAATGCAAGCCACTGCATACAAATTACAAGCGACTTCTCAATGATGCATGGCAGTTCCCTGTATAACGAATTACGCCGCTCTAATAACTTAAGTGAAGTGGAATGGAATGTATACATGTGATTTTGTTCATTGATATATTTTCAAACTGTGTTACCTATTATAGTTATGAATTTCTGCGCTACCTAACTCGGAGAATACTGTGCACATATGTACGTGAGAAGGATGTTTTCAATATGCTTGATAAGCATTTACATTATACTGAGCGGCAATATAAGCTGAATACTGGCGAATTCACACTTAATGGGATTTAAATGTATATTTTTTAATCATAATTTTCTTTTTTATTTTCTTATTTCTATACTTTTCTTAGTTACTTATCCCCTTTTTGCAATAAATTCCAATTTGTAATATCAAAGTAAACATATCTTATGGGCAAGAAAGGCTCAAGTCAAGAAATGAATTGAATAATGAAAATTTCGACTGAGGATGTCATGATGTTGTTTCGACAACGATGGAATGATCTCAACTGCCATACCGATCACAGTCACCGCCGAAACACAAGTGTCAAGAAGTGCACGTTTGCACTCTGAACCTCAAACCCAATGTAAGCAAAAAAAAGCGAAACCTAGGGTGAGCTTGGATTCCGAGGTGGAAGGAGGATCCGCGGCGGCTTTGCCTCCAAAACAGCTATCATGCCAATGCTTTTAACCAGCTGGGGGGCTATTCCGTATGGTCTCGGAATGTCCGAGTCTCGACAATGTCGAAATTTTTATGTCGCAGCCTCGAAAGTTTCATATGTATATGGCCATTGAAAAGTTGAGTATTTCTGGGGCTGTCACAACACATCCACGGATTTACAGAGGTTCGACCGCATCAATTTATTACTGAATAATGCCCATCGCCACATCGGCTGGCCTTCTGTCGACGTCCTTTTGAGCTGTATAGGAAAATTCGTGCATAGAAAATTAACGCGCGTAAAGAAGTGCGATTGCCGACTAAACAAACACCAGCTTACTCATTCCACTTCCCCGTCTCGTTTTCCTCGAGGGGCGCAAAATTATCTTTACCGTTGTCGCTCACCAACGCTAAAAAAATTAGGTATTTCAAGGATCTCTGAGAGGAAAGTTGAAAGAAGAGCAGGAAAAGTTTTCCTTGCTCGTCTTCCTATGGTCGACGACCTTCCTCCGACGGCAGCTGGACAGCTTTATGGAGGGAGGAAGGGAAAAGAACAAAAATAAATACGGAAAAGGAGCGCTTCATGACTCGTCCCGCAAGTCTTCAGCGGCACAGTCGCGACATCACACCAAGGCCGCGTTCAAGGAACGAATAATCTGAATAAACTTAACTTCTCAAATTTGAACAGTGAAATTTTTATTTTCTTAAGTATTCAACCGGTGAAAGGTAGGTTTTTCCGAAAGTAAGAGAAAATCCTCCCAGTTTTCTATACTTTCGAGGAGCATAAACTCTACTCAAATTTGAACAGTGAGATTTTTTTTTAAGTATTCCACCGATAAAAGGTAGGTTTTGTTGAGAGTCGGAGAAAATCCTCCCGGTTTTCTACTTTTTCGAGGTCCTATCTCTCTCTACATTCATATTCTGGGTATTTGACAGCTAGCGGTGATCCCATACCCATGAATATAAATTATGGGTTTAGATCTTTGGAATTGTTGCCTAGGCTACGTGTTGCCTAAATTTCCACTTTTAGCTCACCAAGTCCTTGGCGTCACTTCGAATAGAGTCTTTTCAGTTGTTATTGTAAATAGACGTAGTTAATTGTTGCTAACTTGAGACTGTGGTGAATATTCAATAACGATCGAGGAGATATGAATTACTTGGTGCTTTGAATAATATCTTGCTATTTTTGTGATCTAAAAGTTACTTTGTAAATGCTGGAGAGGAATTATCGATTACAAAAAATGTGTAAGAGGTTTATGAAACGTCCATCGTGTGCCGACGACGATGTTTGCCAGACTCTGATTCTAATTTTAATGCATTAAGCCCGTTCGGCTTAAATAAAGAATTTAGAAAGCTTTGTTTTAACAGAACTTGCTTCGTACCAGGCTGCAAAACAGGGTATGCGTCTACGAGGACCCAAAATAGGACAATTGGATTGAAAAATTAGAATCTGATAAAGGCGGCGGTAAATGCATCCCTTTTTACCTACACTGCAATGATGGCCATTGAGAATACTCTTGAATTCACCTCGCATTATTATTAAATTTCCGTATAGCGATATTCACGAAGTGCTAAGAAGTTAACTGTACATTTGTGTAATTAAATTTGGAGAGGAATTAAATATATATGTAGAATGGACTATATTAAAAAAGTGTATAATTACGTCTCACGTGTAGTACTACATTTTTCATCCACTGCATTATGATTAATTGTACCTACACAAAACCCATGTATATTTACGGTAAAACCAGTACGACGTGTAATTCACAAACTATCGACTGTATTAACATTTGAACTTCCGTCTTTCATCCCTAGGCGGTACCACTCTTCATAAAGTTGTTTGTTTACGGAATTCTAGACAACAGTTTTTGGCGACGAGATAACAACCCATAATATATATCCATGCCCATACCACTCCCAACAGCGTTTCTAAGTGACATCATCACTGGACTACCTTTCGTCTGGCTCCCACCCTTCGACCTATCTAGCATAGGTCGTCCGGCATGGGAGCAACCAAACCGGGACCTTCATATTTTATTCATTTACAGTTAGCTATTCTTTCTCAAATCTTATGTTGATCATGTTTACAGTGGAGCCGAAAGTAATGTAATGGCTTTGTCGCCGTTGCTTTGCATACAGTTGTAACGCCACGCTCCTGTTTATTTTGCTTCTGCTAATATTGATAATGTGTTAGTTTTATATGTTTTATTATGAATTAGTTATTTGTTGTCTGCATTAATCGAATATGTTTCTTTGTAAAAATTATTTTCATGAGTATATGGTTTTTAATTATTTGTTTAGACGTTTTTAAGGGTTTGTTTTAGATTTGTTTTGGTGGAGATTGATTGTTACAAAATAGAGAGAGAGAGACGTGTAACGAGTCCAAACGTGCGTGCTGAAATTTCTCTCCTCTGCCTGGAAAAATAAATTAGATCAATAAAATTTTGTACCAATTAACTTAAAAAATAGGGCTACCACGCAGCAAGGCATTTCACGGGGATTTGAAAAAATCGCACATGGTACTTTAGGAATCGCCATCAATTTTCCGATATCTGTGTTTACCGCACGACGCTGTGGGAGTTGATAACGGAACGATTTAGCAACGCTGACGTCAAACTCCGTCATTACATTACTAATTTTCAAGGGTACGCAGAAGTTGCAATTGGCACGCCAAGAATCACCATCGATTAGTCAGCATCGGCGTTTACCTCACGGCGCTGCCAGTTTATTACGGAAAGATTTGGCAACACCGTCGTCTAACTCCGGAACGTACCCGTAATGCGCAAGCGCAAGTTTATCGCGGAAGTTCTTCGGAACCAATGGGATGGCTGGGAGAAGAAAGAAGAGAGGAAAACTTAGCCACTTCCCGAGACGGCGGTCGGGAATATAAAGAGAAAATTAATTCAACCCTTGGCCACTCAGGGAATCCCGACTGTTAATTAAGTTGAAAGAAAAGGATGGAGGAGGTCTACGGCGCCATTATTGAAAAGAGGCGTTCGTAACTTCGAATCATTTTATCATAATCGTTTCAAATGTCCCCCATTAGGATCACTTGACAAGGAAAGTAAGCAATTAAGGATTTGAACGTGACGTGGCCTAGACTAACAGGAGGGAGGACGAGGAAATCAAGCCAAGAATCTCGGACCGTCTCGAAAAGAGGTTTTTAACCAAGGGGGCGGAGTTGGGTGGAGTTGGGAACACTATTCAGTAAAGTTTGATTCACCGCACATTGTGTGAAATCAGAAGAAGTGTAGTTTACTTTACGTAATTACAGTGTGTCCAATAGTGCTATTTGATTGCAATACGTTGAAATCAATCAGTGAACATGCATATAATTTTCATTCACGGAATTTAATTATCATTTAACAAGCAGAAATACAAATATATTCTCAACGGGAGGGATAAAATTAATGAATATTATAGTAATTATATCTAAACAAATGAGAATCTGTTTTCTCATTTATAATTCGAATTTTCCGCCCACACAAGCGCTGCAGCTCTATTGATGAAAATGTTCAGTTATAAAACGGTACAAATAATAATTAACATCTTTATTTGTGCGATTGTTCATTCCATGTAAACACTCAAAAGAAATTGAGGGCGCTAGCGGTAAAATTGATCTTCATAAACATACATATTTATGGTGTGGTTTTGACAGTTTAAGGTCGACTTTCACCGACAGACAGACAGGTGCCAATCAATTTTATAGAGCTGCATAAATCTATTATGTATCTTCGTGCAAACTTTCGAGATGAATGGCTCCTTAGTTCATTCTGTGGGAGGCCTGATATAAAAATAAATTTATACGAGGCCATTTGAATGTAACTGATGCATTTTGGCTTTAATTACGGCTGTAATTAGCGAATAACTTTAAGAAATAGGTGATAAAATGTCTATATTATATTTATACTTATTTCATTTATTTATATTAACAACCCCGAAAACAGCACAACAAAGGCCTTTTACATCGAGTGTTTTAACATTAACAATAGACGAACACAGACACCCATGTCCTGGGAAGATAATATTCAACCCAGGCGTGACTCGAACCCGCGATCCTTGGGTTAGCAGGCGAGGACTTTACCCCACCGCCACCGGGATTATATTTTCATTCAATTTCCCAGAACACTTTGTCTCTTATAAACAGTTTTAATGAAAATTTTGAATAAGCTTTTTCGCTAGACTTTTTCTGCAATAACTTGAGCTATCTCCATAAGTCCATTTCAAAATCTCCATTTCCAATATTTAATTTCAGTAAAACAAGCCAAGAAACCCTATTTCCTTTTAATCTCAGTTTATACAATACACTTCAAATATGCTATATTCAAGTTTTCATAAAATTTGGAATGAGTGATCCTGAGAACAGAACCATCTTGAACATACTTCAGCACATGGATGGATCGAACTCAAGATTGAAATTTTCCGCGAAAGAGTTGTAAAAAATACTAGCAGATATGCCCGTTGATGCTCAACGGTAGGGATAAGACGGAAAAATATTATAGTAGTTTTATATATACAAAAGGGAATCTACCTTCCTTTTCACAGTCTTAATTATTTTTACTAGGTGGAAATTGCTCGTTCAGGCGCCGAAGATCCTTCACATAATTCGTTCGGTCTTAAAACAATAAAACTGAAAGTACATTTTTAAGTTTGTGCAATTATCAATTCTAATCTAATTTTGTAAAAGAAATAGAGCTTGAGCGGTAAAAATGATATAAACATATATATTTGCAAATCGCAAGCAGAATATTTCACCAAGCAGGACAATGTGAAGGCAATGTATTGGCCCCTCCTTGTCATATATAGTAAAATGTGATACCCTACGGGGATTTAGTACAGATGCAAGAGAGACTCGAAAACCGAACACCTTGAGCATGCATTTTATTACCAGTACGGTTATACACGATAGCTATAATGAATCATAGTGAGTAGGGCGGGGCTCATTTATCTTCCTCGAAAATTATTTTTGTGGAGTGTAAATGAACGCGTTAAAGTTTCGTATCTCTTAGTTATGGGGAATCCGTGCCAGTGAAGGGACCTAAACACTTCGAAACTAAATACGCGTTTTTCGGGTGGAAAAAAGCTGTATTAAGATATGGACCGGGGCAGCTGGAGTCACTCCCAAATCGTACCACATACCACCGCTGCACCATTGTGAAATGGCCCGCTCCATTCCCTTCCCCATGTACATTGTACAGGAAACGTTTATCAGGCACGAAAGTTTTCAGTTACCACTCAGATAAACGCTCGGAATTTCGAAAAAAAAACTAAAAATTTCCAATAATTTTCAGCCAGCTGTGGACTCAAGGTTTTCCTGATTGGGACTAGTGAAATAACGAAGAGTGCCATCCATAACTTTGAGGGCAGTGGCCGAACTGCGCAATTTCATCAGGCCAATCCGAAAAATCAACAGCCGCCTTAAAAAATAACAGCAAGTCGCTCTCTTATTTTTTCACTCTTGTCATGGAACCGGTCCAGTATCGGAGTGCGATGAACCTCGAAGTTTCCTTATTACGCCTACAGCCTTCGCGCAAATTCGTCAAAGATGCTCACCGGACGATATAGGCGTCGGAGGGACCTGCAAACTTAAGGTAGCTGGAGCGCAAATCGCGAGCCAGATTAAAAAAAATGTGTTCTACCGATAAAGGAAGGTTTTGATGAAAGTGAGAGAATTTCATCCCGGTTTTCTACACTTTCAGGGGGCCAGATACCTCTTGTATTTCCTTTTTTGCCTCTGCATACGATCTACCCTTCTAAATCCCGACCATAAAATCCATTCTCATTCTTCCCTTCCCAACTTCTTTCCCTCTGTTATACTCTTTAGGACCCATCGCCCTTTATTAATTCCTCAAATATTTTTTGTTTAGTTCCCGAATATTTAAGGCAAAAGAGTTGCCTCGGCATACGATCGAGTGCACGTTTTAATAAATTTTCAAGTGTGTCGAAAAAAATTCTTGGACCACACTTCACGAGAGTACATCTATTAATACGAAGGAAATTACTATGTATGTTGTGATATAATTTATACAGGAATTAATTTTTTGAATTTTCGTCACTATCCAAGCTTTCTTATGACTTGGGTTTACGGCACTGAATCCAGAATTCAAGCGAAAATCGTTTGTAAATATACTTATTAGCTACCAACTGTGCCTCTTGCATAACTTCAGCGCTGCCTATTGGCAAGTATCGGAACCCTATTAACCTGTGGCCCTCAATTTTGGCAGAGGACGATCGGAAACGCATCAAGAGCCGCGTCCAAATAAAGTGTTCTGGTAAAATACATAAGTTCTGCTGAACGGCCGAATAACTTCTTCATGTAATAGCTCCCGCTAAAGTTCCAGGCCCAGATTTGCGCGGTAAGGAGGGGAGGTGAAAGTGGAGAAGGTGAAGTGAAAGGATGGAGGGGAAGGGAGGGAGACAACGAATTAGAGTGCGGCAAAGAAACCAAACAACTCCGGGGAAAAAGCACGGGGCACTCATAATGCAAGGCAAGCAGTTACAATCGCCCATCGCTATGACTTTACCTAGAAACTCAATGTTGAGGGATAATTGCGAGATAAGTCGAAACGGGACGACAGGTAGCGGTGAATAACACAGCTTCTCGAATCGCTTGCACTGTAAGCAATTGGAAAGGTTTATTGCTCGACGCTCATCACTAAAAATCCCTTCTCTGCAATTTCGCACTCTGCTGAAAATTCCCAAGCCCATGTCCCAAAATTTTCCACTTCGTAGAGCCTCCAGCTTTTGCTATACGAGGTTATTTTGCCATGTGATTTTTCGACCGACCCTCCCCTCTAAACCACCCTCCTCCCTAGTTCGCACTAAGTTGAAAGCTCCCTAGTCCATGTCCCAAAATCGTTCCCTGCGAGGCGTCGTGACCTTAGGCTAAAATTATTCTCGATGCTTCGAGACACCCCAACTCTCAAATCCGCACCTATACGTCGCCACCTCGCGGAAAAACGCCCTCGTATATCTCACCGCCCTTGACTCCTCGCCGCAGCGCCTCCCCGGGATGCTGACCTCATCCACTGCACGGAACCCAAGGCCGCCGGAACTCCCGACTCGAGTGAGCAATGCGCAGAAAAAGAAACGAAAGAACTGCCCTTCACACGAGAGTGGACCCCAGACTTTTTCTTTTCGAGGACCAACTGCTGCCGAGGAAAGCGTAAATCGAGTCCCACACAGCACTCGCAATCTGCAGAGCACTTTCCTGGAGAGCAATCACAGAAAGGGAGCTTTAAATTCACTGTGGACGATATTTATACTAAAGCGGGTCGATGGGCATGCTGGTCTTGCCCGCTCCTCACCAGCTTTATTTTATGCATCATTTATTCCGGCAACCACACAGTTAAATGGCCTCCTGGCCTTCGGAAAACGTAAATTCGAACCTTAGTCGATGATGGACTCGCATAAACTAAACTTGTAAAACGCTTAGGACACAAATTAGCAGGTGAAAGTAAACTTAGCAGAATTCCTATCCCATACTCCAATGTAAACCCAATTAAAACAACTTCCTGTGCGTCTAATTGTCCCTTAAACAGGATAGATAAGTAAAAAGCATTTAACTAGCTCAAAGAGACAACATGGTCACTCCTGACTGAATGATAATGCATTTTTCGCGATGCAGGTTTTATACACCGTCTCGCAGCTATCGAAAAATTGCAGACTATCTTTTATAATGGCAGATAAGGTTATCGGGCTCTATTCATCGCAGTTCCATGGTCGTGGACGGACCTTAAGAAAGTAGCCGTAATGCTATCGATACTGTCGTCCACGACAATGGGACTAGACTAAATTCAACAGAACTTCAGACCTTGAAAAAGGTAACTGTAATGCTACCAAAACTGTCGTCTACAATAATGGAAATCTGATAGAGCCCAAAAAACCTTTACAGCCGTTCAATGACTCCGCAGATGCCTTAAAATTCATTTTCTTTCATTATACTCTTAAGGTATTAATCTTTGCTTTTACAGCAATGACGACTCGTAAAAAAGGATTATATTAAGTTTTATAAACCGGTAAGACCTATCGCTAGTGTGTTCAGAGCGACACAGACAATATTATCATGACGCCTCACTACATCCTAGGTCTGACAGAGGCGGTAAAATAAGAGAGATACATTGCCGACCAGACAGGAACAAAAACTCGTTCTTTCCGCACACTACAAGCGACCACAATAAAAACTGAGCTCCACTTTACCATTTCACCTCCCAAAACCTTATCCCTTACATATTTACACGGCTGGTATCGTAACACCCACTGCCACACGCCTATATGGCAGCTCACAGGGGTAGTATATAGACGTTGACATAATTGTGGAGATGTGGGTTGGGAGGAGGGTGGAAAGGTTCGGTGAACAGAATGGAAGACTAACAACGAAGTGCTTGGTCTGGTGGGTCAGCTAAGGAAACGTTAGGGTGTGATTGTGAAAAGGTAAGGTTGATGGTCGGAGGGAATATTGGGAAAGAATGCTTAAATTACTATTTTAAATTCAAATTTAGTTTAATCAAAACTGAAATATGGTTGGTTTTGTTATACGTCCTGCTCTACGCTCCTGTTGTGGCTTTGGGAAGTGTAACGTAGATGTAAATACCTTTCCGGAAAATCCGGATTAACTCGCCGTCTCTCGAGAACGTCCATCCACTTCGAAATGCCATTGAATTCACGCCCCCGTAGGGAGAGGTTATAGAATCAATGCCGAACAGATAGGAACATAAACTCGTCCTTTCCTCGCACAATAAGCGACCACAATAAAAACTGAGCTCCACTAAATATCCTATCATAATATACGTCACAATTTCCCCTCCAAATCTTATCCCATACATCTTTTCACGGATGGTGTTCTAACAACCCCTCACATACGCCCATGCGGCGTCTATCAGGGTAATCTATAGATGTAGACGTAGATTACACAAGCTTAATCATCGACACATTACATAAGAAAGACAAACGTTTTGATGAGTCAAGACGAATGTCATATTTCAGGAAAATGAGGCAAAAAATTCATTGGCAGAGCAATATTAACGTTCAATACCATAGCGGAACATTTTCATCTCATCAGACCGTGTAATGCAATTTAATATTTTCCTTTGCATCAATGATATTGAGCAAAAACTAGCCACATCACGAAATATTCCCGAAATTTGTCAAGTTCAATCAATTTTTAATTTACCTCACAAACGCATACGCCAAATAATATAAACGCGGGGATAAAATGCAAGGGTATAAAAAACTGAGGCTTGAAATATCCTTTATGAGGGGGAACTACGATGATGAAAACTAAAGGGAGTTTTTTACTCATACATAAAGAGTACGCTTGACTTGCTCGAAGCTTCATGGCAGAGCCGGTAAATTTTAAGGTCTTTTAGAATTTAATTCTAGATTCATTGATGCTTAAAACGCAATGCACACAACTATTAAAACCCAACAATTACGCGAGCAGAGTAGATTCGTACTCGCAAAGTTTTTCGACTGACAAGTGAAGAGAACATAGATAAACACAATAGCTTAGCAATTGGATGTGAACCATGCTAGGCTTGGTCTTGCAATGGCATGGCTTGCTCGAGCAATTCAGAACTAGTGTGTTTCAGAAGGACACAGAGAATATTATCATGACGCCTCAGTACATCTCTAGGTCTGACAGAAGCGATTATATAAGAAAAATACACTTCCGAACAGATAGGTACAAAAACTCGTTCTTTACGCGCACAATGAGCGACCACAATTAACAATGAGCTCCATTTCACCTCCAAATACCTTACATCTTCACACGGCTGGTGTCCCAAAACCCCCTGCCACAGGCCCAAGCGGCGGCTTGCAGGGTAGTACGTAAATACAGATGTACACAGCTGAGGTGACTTGAGTGGTATTTGTGAGTCACTGAGGTCAAATCAATATTTTTATAATTTTTCAAGTTAAGTTGAAAATAAAACACAGAACTGCATATCTCCCGACTATAGCAGAGCGTCAATTATCCGAGTGACGGTCATCCGAAACCTCGGTTAACCAAAAATCAACTCGCGATACAAGCGGAAACTACGGTTCCGCTGTACCACCCGAGTACCGGCGTACGTGACTACTGTTGATGCTACAATTACCTATTTAGACTCGGGTGTGGACGCTGATTGAAATTTAACCACAGCGCCTAAATGAATGAGAGTTACATCAAACTTTAGCTTATTTTATTTCGCGTAAATAAATTTTAGCCAATTATTTTTACAATACTCAACCGATTTTTTATCGCGATGAGAACACCAAGGGAAAGAATCACTTCAGCACTTGGAGCACTAGTAGAGAGCTTAGTACGCTTTAATTGGCTACAGATTAAATGACTATAATTCACTTATCGCTATTAATAGCTTCGACCATCATATCTTACTTTTTCCCAAAATATCCGGTCGACCAGCATGATAAATGCAAGTATCCCATTACATTTTAGACTTCTGTCCGATGAGTTGCTCAGATTTTAAGCCAAAAACTCGTGTTGGTGTAAATAGAGACACTTTTGACAGTGATACTTTTGATTTTCAAGTGCAAGAGATGAATATTGAAATGCTCAACGCAGTAAGCTTTTTCAATTCAATTAAAAGTCATGATTCAAACTTTCCTTAAAACCTGTTTTCCAGAAACTTGGTAAGGAATTGACCTCATTCTATTTCCAAAAAGTAATTCCATAAAATTTCCAAGAGAGCATTCGTAAAACTTATTAATTAATAATTCGGACCAAAAAGCATTAGATATGGACAAAAACTAGAAGAACCATCGAACTTCACAATTTTAGTGAATATAAATCATTTAAGCAGAATCAATTTTAACAATCGAACCCTAGCAAGGATTGATGTTGAGACGGATTACCAACGTCAGTCTTAGATACGCTCAAAAGTGAGGTCGTTCCACCGAGAAAGAAAATAATTGTCATTTTATTCATTCTCTGGATACTTGTAGAGAAATATGTCCTCTATCTGATATGTACAAAAAATGTTGCCCTTTCCGCGCTATTACCCTCGCAAATGAAACTTGCAATCACGCGGTTCTCAACGAGAGGATGGGAGAACAACGAGGAAAATGTATTTTTCTGGCATAGTTGAAAAGCCAATTTCATGGAAAACTGTCTAAAAGGAGCTAAACCTTCCGGTAAATTGATTAAAAATAAGAAAGATGCATCATAACACCTAACTTTTTGAGTTATTTGCTAATTACTGTGAAAATTGAAGAGGATATAAGTCAATTCTCTATAAATGGCGCAGCAGTCAGCGACTATGGCTACAAAAAGTGCTTCATAAAATTGAAGTTATGTAATAATTGGGATTGATTGTGCCTTAATTTCAATTTTCAGTAGATAACGCATTCTATCTGCGAAAACAAGATTTTTAAAAGCATTTTTTTAAGTCGGAATTTAATATTAGTTTTGACTTAAGCAGTAGCGCAAGAACCTCTTTAAGCCTTTCTTACACTTGGTTGACTGATGGTTGGCTATGGAAATGAGCTGATTATTTTCGCCTCATGCAATGCGGTTTCCAACACGTCAAGGTTGTAGTCCGCGGGAAATTTTTTCGATAAAAAGATAAATTCCATATTTTGTATGTACTGTTTAAATATTCCTGCTTTCCGTGATAACTAGCCTTAGACATAAGAAGACAAGATTAAGATACCACACGATGACCGGAAAGGAAGACGAATGAGGAAGCGCTTAGGCTACTGGGCGAGGAGGGAAAACTTCTGAATGAAATCCGGGGTAGGCGGAGTAGGTGGTTGGACTGGAGGAAGTAATGAGGGGCGATTGGTTACTAAAGGATATAGGGAAGGATGTTGGGTAAGCGGGGAAGGAGAAGAAAAGGAATAGGTTTTATAGATAGAATAATTAGGGTAGATCGTACGCACAGGCGAAAAACTAAACACTAAAGATAGATAGAACCTCGAGAGGATAGAAAACCGGGAGGATTTTTTCCGACTTACAATAAAACCTAACTTTTACTGGTAGAATTCCTAAAAAAAATTCTTCTGCCGACAATTTTGAGTAACAGGCATAAGATCTAATCCAAGGATTTGAGGAGCCGTCAAATTGCTCAAGTCTGACGGCAGAAAGGATGGGTAAACAACGTCGCTTTTGACAAACTAACACTTGCGAAGGCTTGATGATATGACGGCTAAACGGTCTCAGCTTTAGGAGCACGCTCGGCGTCCCAGGATTTCCTTTTTTTATTTGCAGAGAGGCGGCCTGTTGAAAAAGAACGCGCCAGGAATAATAAATCGTCCGACGGCGTACAACCAGCCGGGCTGACGGATATAAGGAAGCGTCCACGATGGAAGGCCCGAGATTCTCAGAGCACGCACGCGCCAAAGCCCGAATAGAAGAGGAGGCGGACGATTCCGTCGAATCGGGGGGCGAAGAAAAAAAATACTAAAGAACGGGGCGAATCGCTTCTGTAATCATTTCTAATGCACAAAGATGGACGCGAATGTTTCTCCTCCATCACTGCCCGTCATCATTAACACAGACCAACGCTTGTTTTCGGTCGATACCGGCGCACCTGGGAAAATGTACCCTTGGAAAGGCGATGAACGGATATTTTCTTAAACTATCCACTGCAATAATTTTTTTCCTCGAATATCCGTTATGCTGACACATCAAATGTTCTAAGTCAGTTCTTTACGTACCCTCTTTATTTCATGGTCAGTCTCAAACATTTGAATTCGATGGTTTTTCAGAGCGACACAGATAATATTATTATCATGACGCCTCACTATATCTTCAGGCCTGACAGAAACGATAGAATAAGATATACATTTTCGAAGAGATGGGTACAACAACTCGTTCTTTCCGCGCACAATACGTGATTACACCACAGCAAAAACTGAGCTCAACTAATTACACTTCAATAATACACGTCAAAGTGCATGAGATGGTGGGCGAGAAAAGGAAACTTATCAATGAAATTCGAAATGAAATTCAGTAAAATGAAATAAAATTCAGCAAAGTAATGCTTACTGGGGTGGAGGTTGGTGGGATGGAGGTAGATGACGAGGGTTGTTATTTTTGGTACTCCGACCAACCGTCCACCTCAAGCGAGTTCGAAAGTGCATTGGCATGCATGCATACTGGTTATTTATAATGGCCGATATTATTATTATTGTCATTATTTCTGTTCCTCTGTGATATAGCACCTGAGAGAGTGAAACTATTATTTATTTATTTCTTGCTATTCTGTTGTTTTTTTATTCGATAGATTATCCACAGAGTCAGTGTTCTCAAATTTTTTGTAATTTTTTTCTGTAATTCTTGCAAAAGTAACTGGGAGAGAGTGTTTATTTATTATAATGTAATCATGACGAACCTAGAGTTCTAAGGGCTAGGTTCTTGAAATAAATTTTATTCTATTTTGATTCCCATTAGCTGGGAGAGAAACTATTTCGATAGCGTCAAATGTTTAGTCTCGGAGCAAAACGGTTGGTTTCGTCATCCTCCCGAAAGTTTTACTGACGCAGTACTGCAAGCTATAGCCAACGATTTTATATTCATATGCCTTATTGCTGATGGAAAGAGACTACCTTCATCAGACTATTGCCGTAAAATTGTGTGAAATTCACAGTGGAAAAATAATTCACCTGTACTTAGAATCGAACCCAGAACCCTCGATTTCGCGCCAAGAGCTCTAACCAAATAAGCCACCCAGGCATCCACTTCCACTGCGACTCTCATGGAGGCTTTAGGAATCAAGCTCACCAAATCGAGAGGTTTGGATTCGATTCCCTGTCCAGGCGAATGATTTTTCCACTGTGAATTTCACGCCATTGTGAGAACACTAGCGGGTGAATCCGTTAAATTTACTACGCGGCTAGTTCCGTAGTTTTATGAAAGCATTGCGGAAGAAACAAGCATTTTGAAAGAGGGAGAAATGACGATTAATTGATTGGAGTCGATCGACGTAAGAAGTCGCTAGAATGTTTGAAGTAGTTACAGAATTGCAATACAGGAACGGATCACTTTAAATAGAGAGAAATGATCATTAAAGCGCGACGAGAAGAGTTAAAAGTTCAATTACTTTTGGTGAAACGTTCATTGAATAGAATGGTATGTGAAATCCGCTTGAAGGTTGTTTTATATTTTCAATTAAAAGCAAAAGAATTTTGACTCCTTTGCATGCATTTAGGTCATCGAACCCTGTCGACGATCACATTTTCCTTGGCTAGTAGTGAGAATCTTAAACTGACACTTACTTGTCTATTGCTCTCTTCCTGAATTATTTTGAAATACACTAAAGTAGGCGATTCCAGAATGATGCACGAACTGAAGACCCTCTTTAAGACTGAAACGTGGTAAACGGATCGGAAATTCGATATTCGGTCCAAACTCCACTCAACCCTTATTTCCACCAGTTAATTAATCCCTCGAGTCAATTCCTTTAAACTTTAAAAAGCCTAATGGACAGATGCAGGAACGACACATATATATGCAATACAGTTATGGGACCCACAAGCCAAAATAACCATTCAGTAGGTGTGGCAGGAATATTCGATAAATTTATTGGTTTCATAAATGGCCTCATAACTTTCGGGATGAAGTCACCTAACAGTGATACTCACTAAAGCTATTACACCGCCATCTACGGGGGTTTAACGCCTAAGGGATATTCACATCTACATCTACAGCTACATACTTCTCCGCGAGCCGCCGCATGGGCGTGTGGTAGGGAGTGTTGGGTCACCAGCCGTGTTAAAATGCAAGTCTTTGGGAGGTGAAATGGTGACATGTATTATAGGAGTGTATTGAGTGGAGCTAAGTTTTTATTGTGGTCGCTTATTGTGTGGGGAAAGAACGAGTTTTTGTACCTTTCTGTACGGCAATGTATCACTCCTATTTTTTCCTTCCTGTAAGACCTGGAGATGTAGTGAGGCGTAATGATAATATTCTGTGTGTCGCTCTGTAAAACATCAAAACATTTAAGTTCATTTCACGGCATGATTTCGTCACAAAGATATGTGACGCACAGAATCTGCCTAACACAAACTTTATAGGAGAGCAATTAATAAAAAACAGCACTGCTTTAAAAAATAAAGCTTCCCTTTAAGTTATTAGGTATTAAAACTCTATGCATTGAAAAGGTATCTTACGGATTGGGAATTTTACTGGACTTGAGATCTTTAGAGTAAAGAATACCTATCGATTTTATTAAGCGCTGATTCTTCATTTTCACAGATACGCTACTTTACCTTGTAGCGGGGAATTGCTTAACTGTAATGAAAGGGGAAACTTTTATTCGACATAGACAAACAACCGCAAGATTTACGTCGGCGTTCCCTGGATCTTGGAACGACGAAGTTTGGTAGGGTACTTTTTCGAAAACTCTAATAAGCCCCGCGGCAATTTATAGAAAAAAAGTAAGAAAATACACATCATCTAACTACTTGGGGTCTATTATTCTACGAGCACACATATCTCTATGAACGAACAATTTCTCAGTAGAAATAAACTCACGTCGCTTAACTTAAACTCGTTCGCAAGGGATGCAGACACTTTATTTTGGCTTCATTTTCGACCTTTGGCGTTCACCCAAATTTTAGTTGGCCTGAGTCAATACCTCTTCCTAAAGCTGAACACGAGTTGCAATAAAATGTGGATCAGTCATAAAATTCAAAGTGGGGTCGAAAGAAGACGCCGACTTCGATGATCATTTAACAGGTATAATTCTTTTTTTCATGATGCCAGCAAAACATTTTCCAACACCTCCAGTTAAAGGTAACTTCATAAATGGTATATGCATACATACGAATCACTATGGGCAGAAAAATACAAGATGGTCAGCTTCACCGAAGATGATGATAGAAAATGATTCACACCAGATGATGATAGAAACGAACACATTTCATTGCGAACACTCCCGGGAACAATATGAATTTTCCGTGAATAACTCCTTTGTTAAATGGGGCTTCAGATTTATTGAGAGAATACTCGTCATGAATGTTCGTCGGACGTCGATACCAATGCAGGTCAACAGCATTAACGGAGTGACTCAAAAGCAAAATAGCGCATTCGAAATTCCCCCGGAGCAATAGAGGCCCTCCATTATTCCTTCAAAACAAATGGAATGCCTCCCAGCTTCCTGCAGTTTTCATTTAACAGTCGTGCAATCAAATCGGATGCAAAATTGGAAATGAATTGCATCGTTAAAATAGTCTCAAAAATCATTCGGTCTTTACTGATGCGGTACGGAACGTAGCGCTGGAATATTTTCACCAGCAAATTAAAAAGGAATCGAGCAAATATTTTTTAAACATTAGATGAAAAATACATACATATCCTAATTTTTAAATTCACCGCGTTTTGCTAAAGCAACGCTTAAATCCTTCACTTTGCACTAGTACTGAATGCATTCGCGACGAACTCCACTTTTCAGTTGGCCCTACACCAAAACTCTACTTCTAAAATTTAAAATATTCCTCACGATTTCCGCATTGCGAGACATTTTCTGTGCCTCGATCCAATTATTAATGCATGTGGCTTCTGCATTCGTTTAAGCAACACCAATACCGCATTCTAATTCAGTTATACCACCTTTATACAATTTCTTTACTACATGTGATATATTTCAGGGCCATTGAGGTATATGGAGAGGACGCTTGCTATCCAGGCCAATGCTAGAAGCTGAAGCCAATCCGCCAACTTTGTTGACCCTCGTTTTGCTACAGCGCTTTTGGGCTAACACACTAATTTAGCAATTATACGCTTTTTTCCACCAATAAATAACTAAAAACCAGCATGAATTCTCTTCTTTCATATGCATTCTCCGTAAATAAATTGTTTATTTATTGAAAGTAATAATAATCCGCATTCCCGGAGAAAGCTTGGGTAAAATAGAGTAGAATCCATAGCACGAAGCAGCGAATATATGTTTCAGTAGTTACTTCTCATAAATTTCAAACAGATGGTAGATATTCTTGCTTTACATCAGCTAATTCTTCCATTCCGTCGTGCTATCCACAGGAAAGTAAGTAAAGAGCAGGGGTTGACAATGTGGTTGTTATTTCGGTTGTTAGTCTTCAGTTTGATGACGTAGTGACCTCACGATACACCTCAATACTCTGGGCCTTACTTACGAAATGGAAATGCCAACTAGCACTCTTACGTAAATGTGGTGGAAAAACACGTCATGCACACGAGTAACGGCAGCCGTCGCATCGGCATACCATGTGAATACTCTACCATGAGTGAACTAGCCAAGCGGCATATCAACCCAACATGATGAGAGATGATTACAGAATGTACGCCGAGAATGTTACTTAACTACAGTTGGTTTAAACAAATGTAAAAAAATCTCACGACAATGATGCAAGTCACCACCACGCCAACCTCGGGGGTCCACAATCTCCCATGAGAATCACTCACCTGAGATAAAGAAAAACATCAATTAAAAAAGTCCGTAGAAAATAATTCAATAAGTGCAATGAAATGATCCCATATATTATACACCAACGCAACTTACCAAGATTCTAACACCGACATCTCAACAAAAACTTAACAGTGGGTAGTGTAAATGCTTTTTCAACGATTTTTGAAGATTTCTCTTTTTGTTACCGCAGTATTTTTCCAGGATCATAAAAAGCCACCCGGAGTGAAGGAGTTTTAAACATACCGCGTGAAGAAAATGAGACAAGTGAAAGACTATACAGCGTGTGTAATTTAATTTGACGACTGAAAATTTCAGCCGTAATAAAGTTAATTACTGCACCATGAGTAATGCAATACTTAATTTATGCTTACTACAGCTTCTGATATTCAAAGTTATAATTCGAATATGATCTCTATTATGACTAGGAAACGATCTCGCTCAAACTATCATGATGGTTTTAATGATAGGTTTTCAGATAATGGGCAAATAATCAAATAGAAACCAGCGTCACGGTTGAAATTGTTTGGTTATAGGCGGATCTTGATAGCGCGCGGGAGGTCCCAATAACAATGCGTTCGCCTAAGAAGGAAGAAAAATCTAGGCTTGTTTCAAACCGCAGGCAATTGACGAGATGCAGTTTTATCGAAAGGCCGTTGCACCAATTTCAACCGGGGCACCTGTGCTAAAGAGTAAACATAGGAAAGAAAAAATTCACTCCACATCGATTGAAAAATAAATTTCAACAGCTATCAACTCCGAGAGATGCCGTGAAAAGAGACAAGTACCAAAATGCACTGGATTACGCTCTGAGGTGGATTGAAAGCAAAATGGCTTCACTGACAATGTCGAAAGGATAAATGCGAATTATCCTTATAAAGCTGGAACCAGAGGACTGGCTGCCAATTGATCCTGATAGCTGGAGCATCGACAAAAAATTTCATCAAAGAGACGCTGCGTTAGACTGGCGAAGCGCGAAGTGACGCTCACAACTTTTTCTCAAACAAAACATCCAAGCATGGGCAAGGGCTGTGTCAACAATTTTTCAACGCTATCGGTCGGGAAAAAAGCCACAGTATTGGATTAATCCTGTTACTGGTTACACAGGCAAAAAGAAGAGCGTCACGAGAAAACATTTAGCTTTTTCCCAAGTAAAAAATCGTTTGAGAGAATATTATTTTGAAGCTATCAACACAGTGCGTTTAAAGCATCTTGAGGAGCAGAAAGTTTTATATTGGTTAACAAAATGCACGGGAAAGGCATGAGATTTTGAAATTTCGAGAGACAAGTAGATTTTCCAACGAGTTTCAGTTAGTCAGAAAAGAATAAATACACACTTTGACACGTGATTAATCTCAAATTCCAAATGGATACTTAAGAAGAGAAAGAATTTATTTATTACTGTTAAGGCTAAAAAAGTGGATCTGTTACAAGCAATTTGCTCCAAAACGCTCTACATTAGCCTTATGTGGACTTGAGACGATTAAGATGTGGGTATGTAGGATGGAGATGGTGAGGTGGGTAGCGAGAAAGACGGAAGAGATTGGATATTGGAATCGGTTGGAGAGGAGAGGAAGCTGGTGGCGGAGGTTCGGAAGGAGGTAGAAGAGATGGATAGAGGACGCATTGAAAAGAGAGCGAATGCTGAATAGGGCATTAGAGGGTATAACTGGAGAAGCGTGGAAGTGATAGGAGTTGAGGGAATTGATTGGGGGTCTGAGTAGAGACGTAAAGACAAGGCTGGTGAAAACTGTAATATGGAGCGTGGCGCTGTATGGATAGGAGACTTGGCCATTGCGGAGGGAATATGCAAGTAGACTTGAGGCGTTTGAGATATGAGTGTGGAGAAGGATGGAGAGGGTGAGCTGGGTGGCGAGAAAGACGAACGAGAAGGTATAGGATATGGTTGGAGAGGAGAGGAAGCTAGTGGCGGAGGTTCGGAAGGAGTCAGAAGAAGTGGATGGAGGACGTATTGAAAAGAGGGAATGCAGAAGAGAGTAATAGAGAGGAGAACAATGAGGAAGCATTGAAGAAGAAGGAAGAGTGAAACGATATGAATATTAATTTCCCTTATTTAGGTTTTTCCCGCGTTGATTCATGTAAACGGACAACAGTTTTGCTAACGTTACAGCTACCGTGGTCAGGTCCTGAAACATCAGCTAGGTCGCCTTACGTAGGCCGTCAGCTTCAGGACCTGACGACGCAGCTGTAACGTTAGCGAAACTGTTGCCTGTTAACATGAATCAACGCGGGAAAACCCGAATAAACTGAACTCAACAAATCACCGAGGAAGCCTCTGTACCGATATGAAGATTTTCAGAGGGATTAAATGGTGGGCCATAGATAGGAGTGAAAACAGACTAGGATAAGTACTGTCCCAAAACCTACCAACCAGCAGGTAGAATACTTAAGTGATTGAATGAATGATATACACTAGCATCCTTGTTTCTCTCCAGTTACACTCATAAAAACACGCTTGTTACATTTGCTCCCATTCTTCTTCAACGTACTTCACCAACTGGCTAGAATACTGTCATATATAGCAAAGAACGGCATAGGTGCTGGTTTAGGTTACAGTCGCTTGGATTCGACTTCCTCAAAGCCCTATTCTCCCTTGCGTTGCCATCTTTGATGGACCGCATGGGCTTAAGACCAAGTTCCATCGTATCAACCAAAACATTTCGACGAGAATTCCGAAGCCATGCTAGCGTAGCGCTGCATTGGTCCAGCCAATAAGTAGATGAAGATCGGCCCCGGTGGCTGCGGGGTAAAGTCCTCGCCTGCTATCTCGAGCGTCGCGGGTTCGAGTCCCGCCTGGGTAGAATATTATCCGCCCAGGACATGGGTGTGTGTCTCGTCCGTTGTTACTGTTGTTCACCCGACGTAAAATGGCCTAATGTGCTGTATTCGGGGCAGTGAAAATAAATAAAGATAAATAAAATAAATATGGCGCTAGCTATGGTGACCAACGCTAGAAGCTATAACAGGAGCGTGGCCTGTCTGACATCTACATCTACGACATGCCGTGCAAGCCACCACTAGGGTGTGTGGCACGCGGTGATTCCACACCAGACATGCAGCACTCATCCCAGTCCAAAGAAGAACCGCGCACGTTCCTCCGAATGCCAGGCGCAGTCCAAAAGCAGTCAGGACAACGGTACGCAGTCAGATCACAAACCAGGAGAGTGATACATAGAAGAACATGCTACCATGCAGTACCTTACTCAAGATATAACTACTGCTTAGTATAATCAATGCGACAAATAAATAGCACTACGAGGCACTAAGACATGCATGAGTATATCATGCCGGAGACTGCATGCGAGGTTAGTACCTACAATTCATCTTAAGATACTTAGCACTCCTGAAAAAAACCTATTTAACCTAGTCGGTATCCTAGAACTGATCTATTACAACTATTATGGTCCCTATTGTACATGGAAAAAAGGACTCTTAAATCTATCGGTTCTGCAGTCTATTTCCTTAATCTTATTCCTGTGATCGTTCCTACCATAATAGTTCGGCTCTAGCAAAATATGTTGAACGTTCGGAAAAAAATAGTCGACATCTTTGTTAACACCAATTTTCCTTCAGCACTTACGTCCTGCCGCAATAATATTGCAGTTTTACGATACAAACCTGTAGTTTACAAGAAGACGGCATTATGTGAATAACTTTTAAACAATATGAAAGGAGATAACCTATAGAATAAAAACTGAGTTCCTAAGGGGTAAGAAAACTGCAAAGTTAAGACAATCGTTATGAAACTTCTAAGTATCCTTCAAATTAACGCGCTGTTTTCGGAAATACAATCGATTAATAAAACTTCTTTATTTAAGGCAGCCAAATCACATCTTTCCACACTTTAAAAATAGCACAGGTCGGCACTAAAGAAGACAGGAATCATATTTTTTAAATGTATTCTACCGGTAAAGGTAGGTTTTGTTGAATGTCAGAGAATCTCCTCCTTTCAGGGGCCTATCTTCCTTTAGTACATCCTTTTTCGCCTCAGCATGAGATCCACCCTTCTTCATCCCGTCCATGAAACATATTCTCTTTCTTCCCCTTCCCCGTTTTCCCAGCATCCTTCCCTCTATCACACTCTTCAGCAACCCATCACCCCTTGTTACATCCTTCAGCATCCTACCCTACCAATCTCGCATTTCATTCAAAATTTTCCTGTCCTCGCCCACCATCTCCAGCACTTCCTCGTTAGTCTTCCTTTCCGTCCACCTCACCTTCTCCATCCTTTTCCGCACCCACATCTCAAATGCCTGCAGCCTATTCTCATCCTCCAATCTGAGGGTCCACGTTTCTGCCTCATACAACGCTGCGCTCCACATCAAGATCTTCACCAACCTCTTCTTCATATCCTTAACCAATGTCCCAGTCATCAACTCCCTTCTATTACTAAACGCCTCCTTAGCTAGCACTATTCTCTTCCGTATGTCTGTGCTACTATTCCCGTTTTCCTCTAGCGTGCTACCTAAGTAATCATATGAAGTGCGGGTTCGGTCAGAGCCGCTTGGCCACGCATTCGAACACGTTTGCATGACACAGGAAAACATAAAGCGAATGAGTGGTTCGTGGCGCAGATGGCGAAATTTCGATGGATAGCAATCCTCTGAATCAATAAGCTTCCATTGGTCTCTCCTCCCCATTCATGAATCCTGCAGCGTTATGGCTAAGAGATCACAGTTCATAATAGGATTGGTCCCGCTGTTTTGAGTTCATTCGAAGGGCGATGGTTGCAGCGCCCACAATGAGATCTAAACAGAATGGACATTGGGACGAGAACAAAAGCAGAGGAAAATCATTCGAAACCATTTGACCGCGAGTCTTGTCTCATTCGTTACGCGACAAACAGGTGTTGCCGTTTTTGTTACCGAAAAATACTTTGCTCTTTTTTTTAATAATCACAATCAATTCAACCATTAATATCTTTAACAATTTACCAGAATACATTACAGTAGGAATATTTGGGAAATTATATACTCCCTAGAAAAAAACTCCATTTTGGGACTGCCGGCTTCATCATCTACAGAAATAAAAAATAAGACCTGGAATACTATTTCGAGTTATGACATAGTTTTTACATTCACGTTGCAGTGATGCTGGAAGACTACTGCACGATATCAAGTTTTAAAAAATAACAAAAGGCATTCATCTTTGCCAAAATGTACACAAGAGTATTTGAAATATCTATGACTCTTGTGTCGAATATAGACTTTCTCAAATTATTTAAAACAAATGTGAAACACTCGAATCGAGAACAAACCATGTTCTTAAACTTCGTCAACATTCACCTTCTTCATAAAGACTGACGCTCGATTCGGGTTTGGAGTAGTACATTCAGGGTCCTCGGCCTAAATTACTCAGTAGAAACAAGTTTCCTCATCGACCGCCCATGGAACTTTTTGCGTGCCCGGCAGTCGGGAATCATCTAGCCCCTTTAATACCCACATAAACCCAGGGGCGGAAATGACCGACTTAGTAGCTTAAGGTAGTCCGAGTGAGATAGTTCCCTAGTCATAAAAGAGACCATATTCGAATTATACGTTTTAATTTTACCAGCTACAGGACACATCAATTAAATATTGCATTATTAATGGTGCAATAATATAGTTTTATATGACAGAAATTGTAAGTAACCAAATGAAAATATCTAAATAAGTCTTTAACTTGACTAATTTTTTTCGCGCGGTGGGTTTGAAACTCCTTCATAACGGAAGGTTTATTGTGATCCCGAAGAATTTAATGCTGTGACAATATGATAAATTTTCAAATATAGTTGAGGAAACAGACCAACTACACGCTGTTAGTTTTTTACGACATCTAAGTGTTAGAAATTCCTCATTTTGTAAATAAGGTCTCTCTGGAGTGCATACACGTACCATTTCCCATGTAAGAGGGCTGGTATATATTGGCAAATATCTCCGAAATTAATGCAGCAAGGAGTTGAATTTTTGGGTTCATTAGAAGGGTGAGATATTTTTCTTTAAAATGAGACTAAATTCACTTATTTCTAAGTCAAATGATATTTCTCTCAAACTTCCTTAACTGACTGCCTTATTCGGCACGACATTGAGGGATCAGAGTTCGAGCCCCAGGGAAGGTAGATGATTTTTTCCTACGAAATTTGCGCATTTGAGGGTGCCGACGACCAGCTATTATCGCGTACACTTAAAAATCTCCAAGTGAAATAACAAAAACAGCTGATTACTCGAGTTATTCCGAGTGAAAATAACAGATCAAATATAATGACCGCCTCTGTAGCCAAAGTTTACAATTTTACAGCGTTCCTAACGCTCTGTACACCCATTACATCACTCTAATTAAGCCACATATTGAATAAGCCGCTAGAATTTGGGATTCTAGGCAGGAATATTTAACTATAAAATAAATAAAATACAAAGGAAAGCAGCGCGCTTCGTTCAAAACTGCTACGAGCGAACATATTGTGTTTCTCAGCTATTAGAGGGATTACATCAGGAGCCCCTAGAGACTCGGAGGCTACACGCTAGACTTGGTTTGCTTGATAAATTCAGAACTGGTGTGTTTCAGAGCGACACACATAATATTATCATGACGCCTCACTACACCGCATGACGCCTCTAGGTCTGACAAAACCGATAAAATAAGAGAGATACATGACCAATCGGAAATGAACAAAAATTCGTTCCTTCCACGCAAAATAAGCGACCATAATAAAAATCGAGTTCTACTTAAAACACTCCCGTAAACATTTCACCATTTCACCTCCCTAAAACTTATATTTGACACTGCTCATGTCCTAACATCCCCAGCTAAACGCCCAAGCGGCGCGGCGGTTCGAAGGGCAGTCTGTAGATGTATATGTAAATTAGACACCCAGCTCACAGCATTTATATTAAAATTCGGCGAAAAATAAAAAAAGACTTGTTTTCGATAAAGCCTATCGCGTCAAATAAAGGAGAAGAATAGATTCTTCATTCAATGATCTCGTACTTGCCCTTTACATTAGAATATTTCGAGATTGTACGGAGATTTCATGATCCGTCGGCAATTTGCGGCTTTTTTTAAGGTTTTCGACGTTTTCGGATCTCGATTTCAAGGTATCTCCTTCAAACAAAGGACCCCTTGGTGCCCCCGATTATCGCTAATGACGATAAATCCCCTTCCTCGGCCACTAACGAGTCCGCTTCCTTATCGCGCCGTCCTTCTTTCCCCCCTCCTTCCAAACCCAATTCTTACCCTACCCACTTAATCCCTTTCACCTCATAATCCTCCACTACTAACGTTGAGTCCCTTCTTAAATAAAATTTCTCCCACAGAGCTTGGCAATTATACTTTTCCACGAGCTGGCACACCCTATATCGCCTTTCCAACTAGCCAAACAAGTATATATTTACGGAAAAGTAACAATGGCCGCGTGCAAATTAAGGTAGTTTGAGGGAGATAGTTCCCTAGTCATAATGGAGACCATATTCAAATTATACGTTTAAAATTTAGCAGCTGTAGGAAGCATGAAATAAAGATTTAATTATTAATAGTGCAATAATATAATTGTATATGACTGAAATTCTAGGTAATCGATTACAAATATCACAATAAGTCTCTGATTTATCTCATTTTTTCACGCGGTACTTTCAAAACTCCGTCACAACGGAAGGTTTTTTGCGATTCAGACAAAATTACTGCTGTGACAACATGATTTATTAGAGAAAATAGTTGAGCAAGCATACAAACTACACCCAGATAATTATTTGACGAGATATAGGAGATCTAGGTGTTAGAAATGCCTCATCATTTAAATAAGGTCTCTCTGGAGTGCGTAACCAACCATTTCCCATATAAAAGGGCAGATATTATTTGTTAAAAATCTCGGAAATTAGTTCGGTAAGGGGCCTATACTACTAACGTAGAGTCCCTTCTTAAATAAAATTGCTTCCACAGAGCTTGGTAATTATACTTTTCCACGAGCTGACACACCCTAGATCTCCTTTCCAACTAACCAAACAAGTATATATTTACGGAAAAGTAACAAGCGGGTAAGGGGCTTATATTTAACTATCTTTGAAAGAGTAAGATATTTAGCTTTAAAATTAGACCGAATTCATTGATTTCTAGGTGAAATGATATTTCGCTTTAACTACCGTAAATTATACCACCCTCGGTAAACAACATACATTCCAGCAATTCACGCTTGATGCACTGAAGGTAATCCATATTAAATTAAACAAAATTGTCACTATTCCATGGCTTTGTTAGTACTACGCGATACAACTCGCAGAGTAAGCTTCAGGTACAGGACAAGGGAAAGGGACGCGTAAAATATATTCTATTGTACTTCTCTTTCCCTTATAATATATATAAGTGATAACCTCTGTTCCCAAAATTTACGTTCCATGATTAACTTGTCGAGAACTTTGTCGGCAAGATAGGACTTGTAGAAGCATCGATAAACGGTAAAATAAAGAGTATTTGACAAAGTTCGGCGATGTGATAAGAAAACGATATGTTTAATAGTCGATATGTGGAAATACTGGGCATTAATGTGACAATCTAACGCTTGATTTATTATTGTCCTTGCGCTCATAGTGCATGGGATAAAAAGGGCCCAGGAAAAATTACATTAACTTCCTTCCACAAATGGCCACTCATTTACCGCCAGCTTCCATTGATTTCACCTTTAGCTACATGCAAATGAACACACGTATTCCCCGATTATCCTTCCAGCCGGTGGCCAACCCAAGAGTTTACTTTTTTTCCTAAAACTGCCTACCTCCGTCACAATTAATGGAAAGATTTCATCTTCCACCGAATAGATTCAAGCGTACGAAGTTTCAGATACATTGAATCAAGCGAAGTGGATCCAAGTACGCGATACAGTTTTCGGCCTCATTTGTTGGAACAATTCTTCGTGAAATTAAGGTGGCTGGAGCAATTTTCGTTTATGCACAGATTAACATGAAAATATTCATATGCGAACTCATTAGTAATATGCACTGATAAAAAGCGAAATAATTGCAATTTACCGATTTCTTTCCGTGGCAATTTAATGCCCTTTTAACAGGTAGCCTTGTGGCTTTAGATATATATTTGTTGGGAGTTAAGTTCGCCCACCCCTACCGCCCTACCCTTCCCACTAATGACCTCAACACACCCTCTCTTACATTTCCCACACCCTACCGTCACTGGTTACGTATCCCTTTCCCCTTTTCTTCATTTTCGTACTAATACAACGTCTGTCCTCATCCCATTTTTCACATTCAACCTTTTATTGTAAGTGTATCTTCCCTTCAGTTCGCTGAAGGGGGGCACCTTGTGGCCGAAATACGCGTATCCGACGCACACCCTCGTCATTTCCCGTCTTGCCTCCCTTGGACCAAGCTCATCTCGAGTCTGACTCAACCAGAAGTTTGGGCCCACTTGAATGTGTGAGAGAGTTATTATTCAGAGTGCGTGAGAGTGTGATTGCTCTGAGTTTGTCCCTGGCGTGGAATTTATATTCCCGTAAACATTCACAGATAGCGTGGATGTGGCTATCACCCAGACATCCTTAACGGGCGTACTCTCTTTAGCTCTGTGAAGAATCCCATTTTGGGTTGAGCGTGTGTCTGTGAGTGCTCACTGGCGAGGAATCAACATTTTCGTAAACCACCTCAGGGGGGTTTTCTGGTTGAGAGGCTGTGGCTGGTCACTGATGTTTCCGTTCAACCAACTCAGCAAATATAATTTTTCTTTCTTTTGACGAGTTGTGCCAATAAATACGGTCATTTGATAATTTTTTGCCTGAAGTTGTTACGTTAAAAGGCAGTAGAGCTCAAGTTTCCTCGAATTTAAAGATAAGTTGGTTTACCAACTTTGCTTCGAGATGATATAATTAGTACCTTGAAAGATAAGTCTCGATTTAAGGTAGTTTGAGCGAAATATCATTTTACCTAGAAATCAACGAATTTGGTCTCATTTTAAAGAAAAATATATCACCCATCCACTGACATAAAATATTCAACCCCTCACTACATTACTTTCCGAGACATTTGCCAAAAAATACCAGCGCTTTTATATGGGAAATGGTACGTGTATGCACCCCAGAGAAACCTTATATTTAAAAAAAGGCATTTGCTATACTTAGATCTTGTTAAAAATCGACAGTGTGTAGTTTGTGTGTTTCCTCAACTATTTTTGAAAATCAATCATAATGTCACCGCAGTAAATTCTTCGGGATCAGAATAAACCTTCCGTTTTCATGGAGTTCCTAACGTACCGCGTGAAAAAAATGAGTTAATGGCTTATGTAGATATTTTCATTTGATTACTTACAATTTCATGTAAAACTATTTTACTGCACCGTAAATAATGCACTATTTAATTCGTGTGTCTCACAGCTGGTGAAATTAAAACGTATATATAGAATATGGTCACTATTATGATTAAGGAACTATCTCGCTCGCACTACCATAAGTATTACCCACTAGTAGAATAGTTCCCACCTTTCAACCATCAATAATGTTCATATTCTGGGCCAATCACCTGAATCTTCAGAACCTCTAAGCCTGTTTAAAAAAAAAAAGTTAAGAATAACTTATTTACCACGGATTCCCACTCTTTCAGCAGGAAAATGTGCCCTCAAAGTACTATTCGTTCAGACTCTTCCGCAATTTCCGTGAAGGAGACCCGTCTTCAAAAATTCTCCCGGGAGGAAATACGAGCGAAATTGACAGTGAAGGGTTAATAAGGGTCGATTAGGAAGCCAAGTGGCTGGCGGAACCAGGAAAACAGATGTGCCTGGGGCAAAGTCACACAAATTAAAGAGAAAGCTATCGTATAAGTCGACCTGGTCGATGGAATTTATGTCGGTCGCCAAGTTTAGACTACTGAGGTAGATGGAGAGAACACTTGCTTTGATGGCCAACTCTAAAATTTGCCACATGGGCATGGCCTGTCCGCCATCTTTGTGATCCCCGATTTTCCTTTGGCGCTTACAGGCTGACGTACTAATTTTGCAATTTGACGATGATTTCCATAAATAAATTCACAGAAACCAGCATGCATTAACTTCTTTAACATGGATTCTCCCATCGGATATCTTTTATTCAGTAAAATAAAGAATATTTCGCATTCCCGGTAAAAACTATTGTAAATCGAGTAGAATCCATAGCGCAAAGTAAGCAACATACGTTTCAAGAGTTACAAGACTTAAATTTCAAATAGATGACAATATTCAAACATGGCAGGTGAAATTTTGATGAAATTGAAATGAGAAAAATTCGGCCAGGGCCGGGAATAGAACCACGACCTTAGGTTTGCCGGACCAATGCACAGACCACTACGCTATCTAGGCTTCCTAATTCTCATGGCAATTTTGTTGATACGATGGAACTAGATATTCAAATAGATGGTTGACATTCTTGCTTTTCATCCGCTAATTCGTACATTCCGCCGTGCTATCCAAAGAAAAGAAAGGAAAGTGCAGGGATTACCGATAATTGCTTGTTATTCCTGTTGCTAGGCTACAGTTTGATGATGTAGCGCCCTCTCCATCTACCTCAATGATCTATGAAAATCCCTGAAGTGATGAGGATACATTGTAACCAGCCACGGGATGATATTACGGCATCATGAAAACCCCATTTCCTATGCCCACGCAATATTCATTGAATTTAAGGTGCGGACAGTTTACGCCGTCAACAATTTCTACCAATTTAATATTCACCCCGCCATTAATGTTCCATTTAAGTACGTATATTTTTTTTCTCAAATTAACGTGAGAAAGAACTAGATATTGTGGCAAAGGCATCAAGGTGGCTGGAGCGCGAATCGTGAGTCATTGAGTGCATATTTACATTTTTTTTCAGGAAAATCGAAAAAAAAACATTTGGCCAATTTTCTCTTCTGTAAATGAATTTATTCGTAGGAAATAACCGAACATGTTATTACGTAAATAGTGTAAGAATTATGCTTAACAAATTTAATCTGAATTAAAGCACATTATGCCTTGTATTTATCGCGCAGAATCCGAAATTTAAATAAAACCGTGCATGAATACGAGTTTTGTATTCGGCATGACACCATGAAACTACATAAAATATATCAAAATAATATATAAGGTATGATTTCAAGTCTAGGAGAATTTTTGTACATATATCATCGAATTATTCCGTAATATATGTCAAGTTCAATAAGCTACGTGTTAAAAGAACATTAAATTGCCGAGAAACCAAATCGGTAACATACAATTTTTTCACTTTTATCTCTACACATTACTAAGGAGTACCCGTACGAAAAGTATCACAGAATTCGGCTACTACTCGAAAATCGTTTCAAGCACCTAAAATTCAGAACCGGATTCTACATCTACATAACACCCTGCGAGCCACCGCATGGGCGTGTGGAAGGGGGTGGTAGGTCACCAGCCATGTAAAGATGTAAGTTTTTGGGAGATGATATGTTGACATCTATTATGTGAGTGTATTTAGTGGAGCTCAATTTTTATTGTGGTCACTTATTGTTCGCGGAAAGAACGAGTTTTTGTACATATCCGTTCGGCAGTGTATCTCTCTTATTTATCGCATCTGTCAGACCTAGAGATGTAGTGAGGCGTCAAGAAAATATTCTCTGTGTCGCTCTGAAACACATCAGTTCTGAATTTCTCAAGCAGCCTAAGCCTAGCGTGTAGCCTCCGAGTCTCTAGGGGCTCCCACCTTAATCCCTCTAAAAGTTTTGAGGAACTACATGTACGCTCGTAGCAGTTTTTAACGAAGCGCGCTGCTTTCCTTTGTACTTTATTAATTTTTTGGCTAAATCTTTATGACCAGGATCCCAAATGCTCGCGACGTACTCAAGGTGTGGCCTAACCAGAGCGAAGTAACATCTCTTTGACTTTTTCATCCGAGGACCTTCCAACTATAGGTTTAACAAAACCTAGTTTTTTTTAACGCTGTGCCATATATGTTTTGTATGTGTAATCCCTACAATATTTCAGAAGTTAGGTGATCAGGATTGGCGAAAGATGTGTTCAGGAACAGACGGGAGGTGATGAATGGGACCTCAAGTGAGGATGTACAAAAGATTCTGGCGAAGAGTTTGGTATGGAGTTTGGCGTTTCATGGCGCAGAAACGTGGACTAGGAGAAGGAAAAACGTGAAAAGGTTGCGGCAGTTTCTGACGCGGGTGTGGAGAAGATGCGGTGGGCGGAAAGGAGGATAACGAGGAAGTCCTCGTTTAAGTCAAAGACCAGATGATATTCCTTCAGCTTATTAGAGAATGGCCGAGTTGGCGGTGAGATGAATCAACGAAGGGCAAAGTGTTGCTGGAGGCTGTGTTGGAGGAGAGGATATTGAGCGAGGAAGAGGGAGAAAGATAATAAGTTTCCACTACGGGATGAAAAGAGTTAGAACATATGTTGAGAGAAAAAAAAACAATTGTAGGCATAAAGAAATCTGCCAAAACCCAAACTAAGTGAGCGTTCACGGTAAGAAGACAACTACTGTGCTCAAAGAAGATAGGACTACAAACTAAGAAGCAGCATGTGAAAACATTTGTGTGGAGCGTAGCACTCTATGGGTCGGACGAAAGGCCCATCGGAAAAGCAGACCAGAACAAACTAAAAGCCCCCATAGCCTGGTGCTGGAGGAGGATGCTGAATATCAAATGGACGGACAAAATAAGAAATTAATGAAAGGTAGAGAAGAGTAGAAGAGAAAAGGACCATGAGGAACACTATGCTGAAAAGAAGAACGAGATGGATTGGACACACCTTGAGACAAAATGAGTTCGTGAGGAACATAATTGAAGGTAATATAGAGGGAAAAATCACCAGAGGAAGACCCAGGAATAAGTTCATGGACCAAATAAAGAGGAAAGTTAGGGAAGATTAGATAGGGAAAGGGTGGAGGTCTGCAGTCATCCATTCTTAAGATTGAACAACCAATGATGAATATATAAGTTACAACGAATATATACGACCAATGATGATGAGTAGAGAAGAGTAGAAGAGAAAAGAACCATGTGGAACACCAACAAAAGGAATAACTAGATGGATTGGATTGGAAAGTACACATCTTTTACAATAACAATGTTCAAATTCTGGGCGAATCGCCTGAATCTTCAAAACCTCTAAGCTTCTAACACAATTTACACTAATGAAATCGGTAAGGTATATTGTAAGTCCACGATTTTCGTAGGAGATGCGTGTGGGAGAAGAGCGACGTAAGTTGAAACAACGTAAATCGGATCCAGGTATTCGTAATCACCTTAATCCCGCGATAAATTAAGGCGTTAATTTTAAAATTCGTTTATTGCCTTTATCCCGGAAAATATCTATTTCAGTTAGGATGATTATGTCTAAGTTATCAAAAAAACGCAAGCATATGCACGTACAGTCTATTTTATTAGCATTAAACAGGGAAGAATTTTCCGACGACCCTTGTCAGCATGGACGTAACATCGAATCAGACGTAAATCGAAACGACGCATGTGGACGACTTACTGTACCCAAATCCAAACTAATATGACTGCCAGTTTCATCAAAATCGTATCCGTTTGAAATGAATGTCCCACTTTTTCATCCAAAAACTAAATCAAGGAAATCAGGCGGGCACTCAAATTATGAATGTGCGGAAGAGAATTTACTACACCAATGCTTTGACATTGATTCTATTGCATGACTCACTTTCTCCCGGGGGCGTAAAAGAGATTGTAAAATTTACAGCTTTAAAATATTAGAAAATACCAAAATTTTAACGAGAGGAAGATCATCACTGACTGTTTTTATTTATAAATACGTACCTACTTAACCAACAATGACAATTCAATGCTCGAACAAGCGTTAACTGCTTCATACGTAAGGAAGAAAAACTCCTATACGGATTTCGTATCGTATCTTTGTATAGTATATTCCTTATCGTATCTCGCCACTATAGAGTCCGTCCAAAATAATACCATGGTTAAAATAGACTAATTTGGCTTATATAGAAAATAAAGTGAGTAATTTTCCACGATTATATGATTTAACTAAGGGCTAACATTATGGCTTCTTTGGTCACGTGGTTCCCTTACCCAAACAGCATTGGATGTTGTTACTGATTGACTATATTTCTAACTTTGAACTGCGAAATTATCTTGGAGGGACTCTAGCTAAATAATCTTATTACAAGCACTTACTTCTTTGCGGGAGCCCCTAGAGACTCGGAGAATACACGCTAGGCTTAGTTTGTTTGAGAAATTCAGAACTGGTGTGTTTCAGAGCGACACAGAGAATATTGTCATGACGCTTCACTACATCTCTAGGTCTGACAGAAGCGATAAATAAGAGAGATAGATTGCCTAACAGATAGGTACACACTCGTTCCACGCACAATAAGAGACCACAATAAAAACTGGGCCCCAATAAATACACTCACATAGTACACGTCACCATTTCACCTCCCAAAACCTTATCCCTTACATCTTTACACGGCTGGTGTCCTAACACCCCCTGCCACATGCCCATACGGTAGCTCGCACGGTAGTACGTAGATGTTGATGTGCTCGGCCAAGTGCATTTCCAATAATCGTTTTAAATCAACTCTACAATGTAAAAATAAAGCGATATAGTGAGTAGACCAACAACAGAATTGAGGAAAGACCAATACCATCACGCTTCCAGCCTAATACGCTTTGATGCAGATTACCTTTACCCACGAACTGTTAGGTTAAATTCCAAATAAATTACGCATCGATTAATGAGTGAAATTAAACGAGAAAATTGCTGATTGGGCGGAAGGATGAGCACTTGCATCTCGCTCCGAGGCAGTTCTAGTTTTTAACCAACATTCACTTCATCCATCAAACTACAAGGACGCAAATTGTATCCATAATCAAACATGATACCGGAGGGGGCGCATATCTGCACCTGAGCCAGATTCTCTCAATTAACGATCGATCATTCCCAGGCCCCGTCCGTTAAACGAACGATGACTGCTTTTCGAACTGCGTTCAACGGATGACGCGGCCCCGTCCTCAATTTCCTTTCCATCAAAAACCCTTCCTTGAACCTCATCACCCCTTTACCCCAACGTTCCTCCTCCTCTCTGCAACGGAAAGCATCCCTAACGTCAACGACCGCCAAAAAAGACGATTGCATGCAAACTCAACCGCTTTAGCCCTGCAATTCGTGGATGGAAAATTTTCGATTCTGACGTCTTTTGGCACTGAATGCACCCTTTGATACGAATCAAAGAAGGTGCATGATAATTCCTAAGTACAACAAACCCAGGCGTTAATTTGTGGAAGCTCTCCCTATCGGGAAACAACAATCGCACTTTAACACAGACTAGCTGACCCGTGCGAATATTTCGCACAGTATGCAGCTTCTTCCTGTTTCTTCCTTCTTTCTTCCTGTTATTCTACCTGTTTCTTCCCATGTATAATTATATCTTATCTATGTTTGTGTTAAAGATACGTAACGTAAACATAAACGGTAAACGGTCACACTGATGGCATGTAGAATGTAAACAATCTAATTAAACGATGTGTTTATAGATGGCGCCTCCTATAGTCTTTTAAGCACTTAACCATAGCCAACATATTAGTTGATTATATTGTCAACAGATGGCACTGTAAATTTTTGATCATTTTTTAAACTTTTTTAACAAAAACTTTAATTTGAAACCATTTGTCTATTTTTCGTCAATAGCGGGGAACATAAGCTTTAAAACGATGTTAGAATCATTAATTTTGATGAAGAATTATAGGAGTTATGGCGTTGCGACAAAAAAACACCTTTGAGAAATAATATATATGATTGTAACAAAAATTTACCACGAGTTTCGGCTCACGGAGTCATTATCAGGTCCGTGAATTGGCTGCAGACGCTCGAGATGTGGGTGTGGTGAAGGATGGAGAAGGTGCAACGTGGTGGACGGAGAAGGAGACTAACGAGGAAGTGTTTAGTATTATGGTAGGCAAAAAGAAGACATGAGTGAAATCCGAGATCGGCAGAGCAGGTTGCTGGAGGGGCGATGGGTTGCTCAAGAGTGTGATAGAGGGATGGATGTTGGGCAAGCAGGGAAGTGGAAGAAAGAGAGTAAGTCTCATTGATGTAACGTGAGATTTTGACTATTACCTCCCTCATAAACTATTCTTCTAGCAAAAAGGTTGGTAGAAAAAGGAGCTGGAACATGTTGAACGATGTTATCCACACCTGGATGGGGCAATCGCCTGATGAAGAAGGGTAGATCGTATACAGAGGCGAAAAAAGAAATAATAGAGAGAGATAGGACCTCGAAAGTGTAGAAAACCGGGAGGAGTTTCTCTCTCATTCAACAAAATCTAACTTTTATCAGTAGAATACTAAAAAATCCTTCTTCTTTTACCCAAATCACTTTTCACATACTCCATACTCAACCAAAATTAATCCGTGTATATATTTACAAGACTACACATTTTCTGTCCCGCAGCAAAGTCCCGATTCCCGGGAAAGAAGTCGCCTTGTTGGGGGAACAAACGAAAATACCAGTCATTTAAATAATATAAGTTCTTTGGTAACTTTGTGGTATTCCATTTTTTCTTTCAGACGATTTAATGGTTACATTTACAAAACCACAACTTAAAAAACACACACGACCCGGGTTTCAACGCTTGAGCGTCATCTTCAGGCTCCTGAAGATGACGCTCAAGCGTTGAAACCCGGGTCGAGTGTGTTTTTTAAGTTGTGGTTTTGTAAATGTACCAGTCATTTCATTGCTCATTTGTTTCGACTCACGTCGTCGTGAGGAAATCATTTTAATTCGCTGCAAGATAGCGTTCAACATCGAGCGAAATCACCGAGGTCAGTTCTTGGAAGCAGAGCGGGTCAGATGAAACAAAATGTCGAGACAGCAGGCAGCCTTAATGGACTCCATAAATCTCCGAGGTTTATTGCCGGATTGGTCACGGCAGAGAGAAATGTGCACGATGGCGGCAGACATTTTTGGGGCCCCAGTAACGCTCGGTTCAACGGCGAAGGTTCAAAGGAACAAAGCCCAAGATCTGAGATAAGTAGGCCATTGAACGAGCCACATCAAGTCCGATTACCTGAGGCCAGCAGTTCATTTGCGATTCC